>CM076142.1:52017500-52655000 GCA_038025085.1 Tetragonia tetragonoides
TTCATACGATATTCATGGTTTATTATTAACCATAAATGTACTCAGTGTCAAACATTTGCTTATTGTCTCCTCAAGGCATTTAAGCTACTATACATGAGAATAATTACTGATTTCACTAAAAATATTTTAATGCTCAATATATCTCTACAATTATATGTAATATTTTACGAGCATAAAAGATATATATACATACACATTCGAATATCTTAGGTCCCATAAAAACCCACAGAGATTACGGTAAACTAACTTTAACTTGTTACCCCCACATTCTCAAAGAGTCAGATTCGATCAAATTATATTGAGAACACCAATATGTATAACACGTAGTTAGTGAACACAAAACTTCCCCCACATGTTCTCAATATACATACCAGAAATCATATACTTTCTCACCAAATAATTTGCAATTTCTTTGATACAGGAATATAAGACAATATTAAATATCATAACACAAATGATAATATCAAAGAATTGAACAGTGTCAATTTTGTAGCATGTGAACTACAAACAACATCCACTTATTTACACAATGTTTCTAAATAATTTTAGAAATTATTCATAAAGCTCACAAAAAGCCAATGGTTTTTGGATCAAAATTTAATCACAATATAAGGCTCAAATTATGGTCTCATATAATTATCACACTAATTAACAATTACTTGCTTAATTCTGTATGCAGACGATACATGAGATTTCTTTTCCCTCTTTTGATTCTATCCCACACAAGAACCATTTAGACTCTTGCCAAGATCAACCAACAAAGTCACAAATATTTTGATCAAAATAATTCACATAATCAGATTTGACTTTTCCACCACATCACTGAATGTGTCAACACCATACAGACACAAGGGGAAAACTAAAGGCACATTTGCGTGATTTCTCACATAGGTAGAGATAATCTATCCATCTAACTGCTCGTCATCATAGCAGTACAAACCTACCTATATTAGATAGTGTGCCATTTCAATTAACATGCTAGCTGATCATTATTTATTTTAATAATAAATCCGAGAAATAGCATTCATTTTGCTGATCATTATGCCTTCAAGCACAAAAAGCAGAATAATAGAATTGTCTAGAACCAGTAATAGGGAAACAATCTTTTAACATTTCTTTCACATATATCAACATTGCCATTGTAGATTGGCAAGTTGGTGGTAAATGGAGGTGATACAACGAGCAAATCCAGTCACTTTTAATCAACACATTTCTTAATTACTATCCATGTAGGCACATGTTTGGCTAAAGCCAAAGATTTTCCGCAAGAAGCAAACAACCAGCAGATACATGAACACATAGAAGTTAGAACCATTAAAACCAAACAAGTCTTCATGTAATCTCAAAAGAGGACAAGCCCCTGAAAGGGGTAGTGGAGTTGGTCGTGGGGTTGATATTTCATGACAAAGGTCATGGGTTCAATTCCCACTAGGCCGCTTTGCTGAGCCTGTCTATAAAATTTATCTTGTTGGCTTGCCTAGTGTGTGTGGTTTGCAGGCTATTACATACACTCGGAGTTTATCCGGTACACACTCGAAAAGTAGACTAGTAGCTAAGGGTTCCTTGTATAAAAATAAAAAAAAGAAGGACAAGGCCCTATCATAGACCATCAATAATAGAATTAACATATATGGCATGGATTTTCCAAAAAGACATTGCAGATAGATTCTTGGATTAATTCTCACCAAATTACTCAAACAAGAACGACAAATAACTAAGCCTCTCAAAATCCAACATTAACTACCACTCATGAGCCCACTTACGCCTAATAAACTGAATTCATACAGAATATTTGGCAACAAATATATTACATAGCAAATTCCACGACAAGTCAGAGAAGTAGTAATATAAACGTCAAGACCAGCACCATAGACCTCTAATTTTTCACCTTTCTTCCGTGAACCACTAGTTGACATAATAAGAATGATCACAAGTGCAACAATTTAATTTGACGCTTCACACAATCACAATTAACCAATACCTTAAATAAAATCGCTTTCAAATTGTAGGAAATATAAGGTATTGATCAATAACAAAATAATATAGAAAGGATAGAGTAGATGACTTATCAAATAATCGTTGCGCCGTGGTATGAGGGCCACTGTCTTGAAAGCGATTTTCGGCACGACTTTGGTGCAAATCGTCTCCGCCGGTCGCTCCCCAAGGTTAACACAACAACCCCCAAACAAGTGCACTCATGGATGGAGGTTTGAAACTAACACAAATACAATTGCCCGGAAACTAATCACACATGGGGATATGAGGAGAAGTGTCTTGCTTCACATTTCTCTCTACCTCATCTCTAGTGAACATGGACACCCAATTTATAGATGGTAAATGTAACCTCCCACTACCCATCAAAGTAGCTTAAATGGGTTTATTAGTGGCACATTATGGGATATGAATTACCCACAATTAATTACAAATCGGTTACAAATCACCCCATAACCTTTGGGTGCCATTATTCCAACACCTCTGACTGTTATTTACTGTAGGATTTCAAATATGCCATTCATTGGGAGGAGGAACAGGATCAGGAATGGGAACTCTGCTGATGTCAAAGATCAGGGAGGAGTTTCCTGACCGTATGATGATGACATTCTCCGTTTTCCCGTCGCCCAAGGTGTCGGACACGGTGGTAGAGAGCTGGTTGAGAATGCAGATGAGTGCATGGTTCTCGACAATGAAGCTCTCTATGACATTTGTTTTCGCACTCTCAAACTCACCAACCCTACCTGTAAGTTGCATATTGCTTTATGTTCCTAAAGAAAATAAAAAGCTTTTGTGTCTAACTATTTCATATGGTTATATTGTGTTGCGCATATGCTGTATATATGCAGTTGGTGATCTGAACCACCTGATATCGGCGACAATGAGTGGTATAACATGCTCCCTACGGTTCCCAGGACAACTGAACTCAGACCTCCGAAAGCTAGCAGTGAATCTGATCCCATTCCCGCGGCTACATTTCTTCATGGTAGGATTCGCACCACTAACATCCCAACACTCACAACAGTACCGAGCACTGTCAATCCCAGAACTCACCCAGCAAATGTGGGAGGCCAAGAACATGATGTGTGCAGCAGACCCGCAACATGGACGTTATCTCACAGCCTCAGCCATGTTCCGAGGCAAAACAATGAGCACCAAAGAAGTTGACGAGCAAATGAACAACGTGCAGAACAAGAACTCATCCTATTTTGTCGAGTGGATCCCCAACAACGTGAAGTCGAGCGTGTGTGACGTGCCCCCCACTGGGATGTCCATGTCGTCGAGGTTTGTAGGGAACTCAACGTCCATCCAGGAGATGTTCCGGAGAGTATCCGAGCAGTTCACTGTCATGTTCCGAAGGAAGGCCTTCTTGCATTGGTATACTGGGGAAGGTATGGATGAGATGGAATTCACTGAGGCTGAGAGTAACATGAATGATTTGGTGTCTGAGTATCAGCAGTATCAGGAGGCTGGCCTTGACTATGAAGACGATGAGGAGGACTATCATGACCATGATGAGGGCATTGAGAATTAACTCAACTTCACTCTCATTTCATTTTGTTGAGATATATACAGCAGGTATTGGGGTGGGGGTTGAGCTATAGATTTCAATTATTTGTAACTTGTAAGAGGGGTTTGCCTACTTTGTTAACAAGTGGGGAATGGAGATCAAAGAACCAATAAACTCAAGCGTGGATTTTCGTTCTTGCAATGCATAATACAGATTTAACCATCGATTACAAACAACACTTCAAATTTAGATCCCAAGACTAAAAATTGGATATAGAGCTTGATCTGGGTACTAAAAATTGGATATAGAGCTTGATCTGGGTAGCGCACTAGCGCCACCACCCGTCCCAACAAATACCTAGAATCGAGTCTAATTTCTTTCAAAGAGGGAGACTTCCTTGCTTGCTATTCTAAATACTAAAATAAGGGTATGAGAGTTTCAAAAACAAATAAAGATGTTGTCAACTAACAAGTTCGAAAAAACTCATGGTCTTCTATTTTCTCAAGAAATTTATAAATATTAGATGCTTTTAAGTATGAAAGTCCTATCCCATAACAATATCTGCATATTCTATCAAATTGAAAATAAAATAAATTTTGCATAAAGAAAATAACAAAAGAAATATATTGGAAAAACTTTTCAATCATCACAATTCACAACACAGGCAGCTAAATTTCACTGTACAATACAGAGTTACAGACCCCTCATTTTCTGGTCATGCGACAAATCTCTTTTATAAACATGTTATATTATTCAAAACCTATGATGTCACCCCAGCCTCAAGGCAGAACTTGCATAATGATGCTGCTGAAGAATTTCACACCCATCAACCACATAATAATGTTAACAAAGAATGACTACCCAAAAACTGCTTTATATGAGTTATATCACTCCCATGTACAATGTTGATGGTCGAGCAATCAATGTGAGAAGAGAATAAGAATGATTACACAAAAATTACTTTCAAGTCCCACCGTGCTTATGTTCAAGGGATGATCCTTCTCTCAGGGCAAGCTGTGCCTCATTCTCTCTTCCAAGCGCAAATAAGGCAGCAGCCTGTAAATAAGATGCAATATGCCACACTGGAGATACAACTTGGGCTTGAGACGCATCTTCAAGAGCTTCTTGTGGCATGTCGCTCATGAGATAACATAAACTACGGCGTGCAAATGCTGTTGGAGAAACCATGGTTCCAACATCAATGAACTGGGAAAAAACAAAGGGAAATTGTCAAGCTCCATCACTGTAATTTTCAAAGCTGGCAATATTATCATCCCCCCCACTCCCCTCTCACCCCCTCTTGTTACAGAATAGCATATGCTTTTAAAAACGTGAACAGAAAATTGCAAATCAAATCGGCAGATCTCCATCCAACAAACCACTAACTCCCCGCCCCCCCCCCCCCCCAAGCCCCTAATTGCCAAACAAAGAATTTGTAATCAATTTATTTCGTCCAAATTATTTATTTATGCAAGCAATGTTGAAAGCGACAGGAATAGGTTGGACGCAACTTGTGATCCACATAGGAGAACGAGCCATTAATAGTTAAAGAGTAAGAATTTTAAAACTATGGACTAATAAATCCGACTAAAGTTAGAAGATAGCAGCAATTCAAATGCTTAAGAAAAAGTTTGAGTAAAGAATTAGCTAGAAGTAATGTCTACATGAACAACATACTTGGCTATAACAATCTATTGCTGTTTTGAGGTCCTTTTGCCTGAAAGCGGAATCACCCTTTTTCTTCGAGTTCAGTGTATCCTGCATCTGGTTGGTCCACATTTGGAAAGAAAGCTGCAATGCAGAATATTTTTGTTTTAGTCAGAAAACGTGTATTCTAACAAAGCAATGATGCAATAAATTTGCAGGGAGTAGCCAGGCTACCTCGACATCAACTTTTTCTTTTTTAAGAGTAAATAAAAAAGATATGATCTATGCACAGAACATAAGCCAAGGTTTAAGAAGTCCCATATGAAGGCACAAAGAATATCCATATTAAGAACAGTATATTATTCTGATAACATTACATATCTTTTGTTGAATAAAATCTGAATCGTCCCAATCCCAAAAAAAAAAAAAAAAAAAAAAAAGGGGTCAAAGAGTCAGACACGAAACCAGCCTCCATAGAAACTACAGTTAGCCACACTGCAAGATGTTTGTGGAGTGGACTTTTAAGGTCCAGTTTTGCAGTATTTATATCAGAATGCCATAAAAACTACATCTCACACCACAAAAATGGTCCCACTGCACCATTAATACGAGATGAGATCCCCTCCAATCAATCCCTCCAATTAATCCCTCCAATACCTCACAAAGCATAAAAAAATATTATGTTTCCTTCTTTTTTATTTTGGTCTTTGTGAAGTATTGGAGGGGTTTATTGGATGGAGTGATTGGAGAGGATCTCATCTCCATTAATACATATCTAGAGTTTGAAAATAAGGCACAAACCTCAGTAGCAGCTCCCTCATCATCTTTATACCCATTTTGTTCTAGTATCTCGTGGATGGCAGTCAAATCCATTCTTAAGCATGCTTCCCCAAGTGGGGAGAGAGGTATATCTGCAGCACCATGAGGTATGTCCATTAGTACATGGGATGGGACCTGCAGAAAAATCAGGTTTTCAAAACTTCAATATCATCAAACATTACACTTGAGGATGAGTCAATCAAGGACGTCAACAGAATGAAACATGCAGTAAAGCGAGGTAGGAAAATCACACAACAACATTACCCCAGTGCCTCCAAAGAGGCTCCTGCCTAGGCAGGGTAAGGGGGGGTCGGTTGTACGCAGCCTTACCCCTGTAAGAGTCTCACAGAGAGGCTGTTTCCATTTGACCCGAGATCCGAAGTGCGACGACCATCGGCAACTTCACAATAAATAAGAAGTGCTGACAGTTTTATGAGCCATTTTGCTTTAGTCCATTATATTCCAAAGCCAAAAAGTAGTGAAGCTTTTGGCTCCAATGGAAATGGAGTACAGGTAGGAAAATCATCCTGATCATAAAGTGAAAAGGCCACAAGCAACGTGACTAAAATTAAATTTTGCCATATGCAGTTCAGTGATACATTTGCTCACCCCTCAAAACTGAAAGAGTAGCACAATAATGGCATTTCCTTCAACTTGTTTCCCTTCCAAACAGGAGAACTTTTTTGAGACGGAGGAAGAAGCGGTAAGTAAAGCCAAAGAGAAATTTTGCTGTGCGATTCATACTCGGATGAGGTAACTACCGACCAGGAAGCATTTAATGTATGTATTGGGGTTTTATGCCTATAGTTTATACATATAGATATAGGTATAACCTATAGGCATAAATACTCAATACATACATGTATGAAATGTATTTTGTGTTAGTATGTTTAATGCTTTACTTCTCTTGCCCTTTTGATCATTCTTTATTGCTTTAAAAAAAAAAAAAAAAAAAAAAAAAAAAAAAAAAACCTTTTTGAAAATGTATTTAAAAAAAAAAAAAAAGTTTTTGTGGGTCTTTCGGAAACAGTCTCTCTTCTAGGCGACTAGTTAGGGGTAAGACTGCGTACATCTGGACCTCCCAAGACCCCGCCCTAGGCGGGATACTTACTGGGTTGTTGTTGTTGTTGTTGTTGTTGTTGTTGTTGTTGTTGTTGTATACATGTATGAAATGCTTCTTGCCAGTACCTCATCCTAGTATGAACCACGCCAGTACCTTAAACTCAGTACCGTTTGTCATCATTTTTCTAACACTATCTCTCATGTAAAATGTGTCCACCATTTCTAGTGGAGCCAAAAGCTTCACTACTTTTTGGCTTCGGGATATAATGGACTAAAGCAAAATGGTTCATAAAATTGTCGGCGCTTCTTATTTATTGTGAAGTTGCCGATGGTTGTCACACTTCAGATCTCGGGCAAACGGAAACAGCCTCTCTGTGAGACTCTCACAGGGGTAAGGCAGCGTACAACCGACCCCCCCTACCCTGCCTAGACGGGAGCCTCTTTGGAGGCACTGGGGTATTGTTTGTATCTCTCATGTCAAATTAATAAAGCAATTTTTCTATAAATATGAACCCATACACAATATTCACCCTCCTCTTTGTTCTACTCTCCCGTCCCCAGCCGCATACAGGGGTCCCCCTATTTTTCGCCATCTTTATCTCACTGTAGTTCACCAAGCTGCCACTGTAACCGACTTTCACATAAATCATTCAACAGGGTTAGTCCACGCATCCACAACATTTACAAATGAGTCTACTGCTCCCTGCTCAATGCCTTCAACAGTTACAACTGGCAAGCAAGCCCCTCAATTTACTCTTCGCATGAAGAAATACGGCTGAGCAGCCATACTGTGATAAGAATGATTCTGCTCAGTGCAAAGCTACATAAGACAATATCGTACCCAGAAAGCACATAACCAGATTCATTTCTACTTAGAGTGTGTTTGGGTATTGGATTTGAAATCTTGGATTTGTAATAGAATAGAAGTTGCCCAACCCTCACTTGATGATGCATTTGAAATCCCCAAATGTAAGGAAAATGGAGAAGAGAGAAGAATTTCAAATTCCATTGTGGTTGGGTGCCATTTGATTCCTTCAAATTTGAGGCTTTCTAAAATACCATGGATTTGGACCAATTTCGAACCTACATTTATTTTAGTCATTGAAGTTCAAATTCATCTCAAATCCATGATTTCAAATTCAAGTTCCCAAACAAACCACTGAGCTATTTCATTTTTGCCTGAAATGGCTAAAAAAGTAAACAGCAAATAAGTGACATTCTGGTTGTTTCTCTGCAGTGAGTTGCTACCCCCATCCATGACTATGAAACCCTTAATTTATCCTAGAAACATCGGGTTGAGTAAATGTTTATTGAATCAGAAAGATCATAACATGCTTCTGAGACAAGAAGCATAAGGGATGCTCTCTCCTAACAAATTTCACATAAAACAGGTGGGAACTTGGGCAGCTATGCCTATGACAGAAAATAAATTGTTTGGCATTACTGAGGTAATTTGTTGCCTGTTATAAGGTATCATGCTACTTTTAAACCAAACATAGACTAAGTACTACGAGTAATAGCTATTTCAAAAGCCAATAACACATACAAACTTGACCGAGTGGAAAGAAAGCAAACCTCTGTTTCCTTCTGAAGAGGAAGTAAAGAAGCAACCAGTGACTTTGGATTTGGCCGCTCACGTGGCTCATATTGCAAACACCTAGAGGCTAAACGTACTAGCTCTGTCCCATCATCATTTGAAAACTGGCCTTCCAAGCAAGAATCCGTTAACGTTTGAATATTCCTGTCTCGTATTAGGTCAAGCGCCTGAAACATTAAATTGAGGTTCAGAGAAACTACCATTTTGGCATAGAACTGCATCAGAAAATATACATTGCTTGCAGGGAGATTAACACGTGATCACCACGTCTCAAACACAATATCATGTAGTACTTCTTGTTAAATTACACATGAACTCCACGAAGCCTAGCAGTCTGCATATTACGACCTACAAGGAGCTACCAAACAACCTTGTTCATCTTCCTCGTCAATTTGACCATAGTCTTGAAACAAATTACCAGACCTAAATTAAAATATAAATACAAATGAACTAGACCAACAGACTGTCTGAATGCCCTCATCCAAAAATCAAGAGTCTCTGAATATGGATCATTTGAATTGCACTAGTATTTTCTCAATGAAGCACTACACCTTTTTATAGGGACTATCTGCGAGAACAATATCATGTTAAAACATTCAGAGAGGCATGTCTGCACCTAAAGAGCATTTGCCAGATACCATCAAGTTCAAAAATCAAATGGCATCTTAAATTTCTCTTCTGCCCCTTACCAAATGTACATAATAAATTACAAGTTGGAAAAACTGACATATGCATTCAAGACTTCCAAGTAAGAGACTTACATGGCTGGGAGGGATATGCTTCCCACTTAACAAGTCAAGTAAAAGAGTCCCGAAGCTATACATCACACTCTCTGGCGTCACTCTACCTATCAGAAGCAGCAAGTGCGAAGTCATTACAAGTAATGATAACAGAAGGTTTGCATAACAAGGACAGCAAACTGATAAGAGCTTAAACTGGGCATATGACAGAGACACTGATGGCATACATCATAATCCACTAAAAAGAAAATAGCTTAAGGCAATTAAGTATTAACATAGATCTTCAGGATCTACAGGTCAATTATGTTGAGCATCTATAGGTCTGGAAGGGCACAGAAGATCCTTTGGAGGGCACTTCTATGGCTATTTCATAGGTTCTTTGTTCAGAAAAAGAAAATGAGAGGATGAACCACTGTCACTGCCTATGTATAGGATCTACAGGTCAATTATGTTGAGCATCTATAGTTCATATGGGTTGAATTTGGGAGGGCACAGAAGATTCTTTGGAGGGCACTTCTATGGCTATTTCATAGGTTCTGTGGTCAGAAAAAGAAAGTCAGAGGATGAACCACTGCCACAGCCTATGTATGGGATGAAGTTGGCTTTTTGGGCTCACTCTGGACTTGTGCAGTTGGGGCTTTCTAAGACATCCCTTTTTCAGTTCAATGTGATAAACACGCTTTTTAGTATAGATAATGACTTTCGGAGTACTTGTAAATTTTCCTCATCTGACGTATCCATTATTATTTCCTCTAACCAAAAGTAACATTAGATCCTCCGCACTTATGAAGAATTGACCAGCTCACCATCACAGAAGCTACAAAACCATTCTCAGAAAATCCTAACATACTGCAGATCATTAAATACTTGCTATCATACAACAGTAATAAGATCAAGATCTAATATCATCCATTCAGGGTCATTAAAAATAATTATTTGAAAGACTCCTAGAATCCTTGAGTTTGATAAACACCACGGTCGTTAAGTCAACAAAATCAATTAAATTATTACAGAATGATTATCTGAAGCTACTACTCAGCTTCTTATATATCTTGTGAGAGTAACATGCATAACATGCTTTCCTTTGTGTCAATATCTTGTCTTTTATTTTCATCCTTAAAGTTGGGACAATCTATAAAATCAGTTTGGTACGCTATTTGCCGTTAATACATAAAGACTACAATATAACAAATTTACTCTGCCACATAAGGGAGTTGAATCCAAGTCTTATTTCCAGAAGCACTACCACTAAACAGAATATCATTGCTTTTTTTATCAAGAGCAGTAAATTTAGAAACTTACCAGTTCTCAAATATTCAGGTGGGGTAAAGGCCAAGTTTGTACTGTAACTCTTCCCATCTCTACTATTCTTCATCAAGCCAAAACATGAAAGTCTAGGATTCCCTTCCTACAGAAAGGAAAACAAGTGAGGTAACCGGAAACTATAAAACTACAATAAGATACCTAAAGGTGATAATAGTTACAGATATCTTTCTTGTGTAGGGTAATAGAAAAATCTTGCTGGAAAGTAGCAAACAACATTGATTCAGCTACTTTTGAAGGTAGTCAAAATTATTCTATGGGCAACTAGTTCTTTGTATTCTCATAGTCGTGGTGTTCAGTCTTCACAAAGGCTGCATGGGTGCTATTGTCTTTTATCTTCTTTCAAAGATTGTAGATTGGAAACAAAAATGATAGAGAACATACAAACTAAACCTTGAGCAACAGAAGAGCTGAAAAGAGAAAGGTAGAGTTTGAGAGAGGAGAAAAACAAGAAAACTTACATCATCAAATAAGACTCTATACGCATTAAGATCATGGTAAAGAGCACGTCCCTTATTGGTACAATACTCCAAGGCCTGTGCAAGATATAATGCCACCCTTAAGCGCATCGCCCATTTCACAGGTTGTGTTTCCCCTGTATCAATACACAACCACAATTTGTTATTTGAAGAGTAAATGATTTAGTACTTACAGGAGAATATTTAAAAGCATAACATGACCTAGCTGAGGCTATTCAACATCAAAGTTGCACAGCCAATTAGCTAACAAAACACCACAGATGTAAAACATACTCACAATGGAATAGATGTTTCGCGAGTGTTTCGTTTGGCATGAATTCTGCGACAAGTAATCGCTCATCACCTTCACAGCAACAACCGAGTAAATTTGCTAGTCTGTGGCTCCGCAGCTGACCAACAGTTTTTGCTTCTTCCTAGGGTAATGAAAAGGTGATGGGGAAAAACTTCAGATCTGCTAAAGGAGTTGGAGATACCAGTACAATAAAGAACATGGAGCACTTACCCTCGCGTACAACACACACTCTCACAAGCCATACATACCACATATACATAACTGAGTCTCTCGCTAGCTAAAATTCAATTTATTATATCCCATAAGGTTGAGTTCGTATTAAAGATCAGTCAATCTCGAAATGTACCTTGATATTGTGAGCACTGGAAATAACACAAAGAAAAAGAGGCTGGTGGGGCGAAAACCAACAACGCAGCACATGCCTAAAACTACACTAAAACTTGACCACATTTTGGATACACGGTCAGATGAAAAGTCAGATTCATACCATGCCATATTATTCTATCCAAAGTCTAATTTCCCTAATGGAAATAATGAAAAGAGACATTGGTTTTCTTTCAATTTTAAAGAAGGATGAAATGCCAGATTACTGATAGTAATACAAAATTCAAAAAATTAACAAGAATAGTAGTTCTCATCACTTCTAAAGGAATGAGAATTCATTTTCACAAAAGCTATATTGTCCAGTTTTCCAACAAAGCAGCCCAGAAAAGGTTAACAAGTTTGCAATAGCATCATGCCCTAGGACAATGTAATCATCTTTACAGTCACACAAAATAGCAAACTGGATGATTAGGCTAACAATTGCATACTACTAAAATTTTGTAATATTAAGCCAAAAAATGTGGCACAAAAACAGTGGCTATGGGAACTTGTATTCTAAGCATGGTTTGAAAGATACAAGCATGCTTTAAACTTTAAACTGGATGTATTGTAAGCATGATTTGAAAGACATCAATTATGAAATCTTCAAGAGATCAATATAGACACTACAGCCAAGGTAATGTAGCAAAAGATTACATTTACATACCAAAAACTGTCGCGCATCAGGCCAAGCAGACCTATTGAAACGTTTTACAGCGATCCGCCTTTGGTTCTCCAGCTTTCCTTTGTACACAATATTGGGAGCCTTCTCTCCATGTTCAGAAACTATGTTCTCAACCGCAAAGCCAGACGTAGCCATTCTAAGTTGTTGAATGCTGTACTCATGAAAGGCTTCCACTTCATTAACCTCACCCTTCTCTTCATTTGCTGATAGAATATAAGCAAATTTAGACAGGATACATTCAATTATAATTCGAAACTAAATATAATATCTATATTTTACAAATTCATTATGTAAATTCACAGAAATGAAGACAAGATCACCACCTTTCTGCGGTTCTCTGGGTTCTACATCCTCTGGACCCGAACAACATGTTGAAAATTTTGAGCAATGACCGCCCATTACAGCCCAACAAGATCGAAATGCTAGCTATGACTCCCTTTGAAAGTTCAAATTACAGCCTACCCTTATATACACATCAGCCACTGATCACAGCTTCGAGAATCGAGACTAATCATGAATTAACGTCATCCCAATTTCATGATAATTATAATACTCAATGAAGTTGAAAGTTGATTGCCCCACCTTCTGAAATCCAGACACACAAAAATACTGCACACTGCAAACAAGAGCAAACTGAATGAACTTCACACACAAGCATGAGCAACCCAATATGAAGTAATGGGTTTTATCTGAACTTCATATAACCTGGCAACCTAATAAATGATGCTTGCAGTCACACAGAATCACAGAATTCAATAGGAGAATAAATTTAAAATCTGAATTCAAACGTTTCATTTATAACATCCCAACGGAACAAATGAAGTTCAAATTCTCACAACGGATTTAAAACCCCAAAAGATGGCAGAGATCACGAGATATTCCATTTTCACACTTATTATTCCACAACACAAATTAGAAGAAGAAAAAAATATATATTCTGGAATCATAAACTACCCAATTTTTCATATGCTTCACTTCCTAGTTCCTAGTACTGATCCATCAATAAGTAGCAAATTCAAAGCTAAGTCAATTCACTATAACCCCAAATTGATACTATCTATAAGCAAAAATCTAAACTTTAACCCATCAAACACCAAAACTGGTTTATGTAAAACATACCCACTTTGCAGAATCGAAGCTTTGGTCAAAAGCAGCCACAAGGAGAGCAAGAGAAAGAGATGGGTGGAAATACAAAACTTTCTTTTATTTTCTTGGAAGACAATGAAGTGCTTTAATGGAGCTGGATAAAAATGGAATTTGAAAAGAATTTTCAGATTTGGATAGACATTAATTATATAGGGGATCTCTCTATAAGTTGGAATGCAAAAAAATTCTTTTTTTCCAAAGTCCAAAATGGTGGCAAATTTTTCCTAATTTTCCACCGACATAAAGCGATAAAACCCACCACTTATTTAATTTCCCAGCAAACTAAACTGTGAGCCCAGCCATCAATTGTTGTCCCAAACTCTACTGTTATAATATCAAACAATTATTATAAAATTGCTTTGGAGGAAAATAATTTTCTAGATATTATTTGGGTTCTGTTCTGGAATTGGCTGGTGTTGGACTATTGGTTGCTTTCTTCAAATTATGACTATCTCAATTCTCAGCTGCAATAGGAGTATTATATTTTTTTTTCTTCAAAGAAAAGGGAAAATTAGATATTAATGCTCGGTTTTGCTCAACTTAATCTCACTTAAATCATTTCAGGTTAATTTATGTATAAGTTTATTATAGAGAACTTTTATTCTGAAATAATTTATGATTTGAAAGATTGCAAATGAGCCCAATATTGAATATGTTTAAACAAGTTTAAGTGGTAAATGATCGAGTTAAAAAAATCAATTCAGTTCAGTTAAATTTTTACCAACTCACAACGGGTCTAAATATTGAATTCATATTATGGGTAATTTCTACAACAATATTGTCAACGATTTTTTTTTAAGTGTAATTCCAACCAAAATCTTGTACACCAATAGTACACATAGTATTTGGCATTCACTTTCAAGACCAAAGACAAATAAATAACACGAGCAAAAAAGTAGTTTCAAAAGGATTATCACTCATGTCAAAAAAATCAAAAAAAAAAAAATTCAAAAATATTATTAAAATATTGAGATCATATATTTTTGTGGGTACGTGAAATATTTAGATAACTTTTTATGCTTGACCCTTTCTATTTTTTTTAATCGAGGTTTACTTGGAATACTTTTGTATTCTCTTTTTAAAATAGATGGCCAATTTGCAACTTATCATTTGAATTGGTGCATGTAATTATGTAAAGTTCCACACAAGTTATTAGTTTTCCTATATGTAGCGATGATAATGAATCTCCTACATTGTTTATTTATTATTATAAAAATTACTTTTTACCTCTCATAATACACGTAAATAATGTTACATTTACTATTTTCATTGTTTCTTATTATTTTCAACCAAAAGTAATGCATGGTATACGATTTTCTCCTTCTAAATTATTGGTTTAATACAATGATATTTCCTTAACTTATATACTTAAAGAAAAGGTCAAAGTTGTTCACGTGATGAATTGTGTATATCATGTAATACATTTAAGGATTTATTTTGCATAATATGTCCATACCATGCATATGACATTGACACATATGCCCATGGCGATGCAAAACTCTTCGTGATCACTAATTCATTTCTTTTTAGAAGAATTAATGCATATATAACAAAATATATGTAAGTTTGAGCCTATTGCGGGCTCTACCGTTGTCCCATAAACTGCCTCTTCCTTTATTAGCAAAATACAGTTATGGGCAGAGACAAGAAGTACATTCAAACAGTATGTTCTACAACAACCATTAGTTCTAATTTCCTTTGCCATCAAATCTGCTACCTGTTATGCTCCCTTGCTTCAAACATCAGATTACTAATTTGTAGTATATTAGTACTCAAAGGAACACTATACTATTAGGGTTATCCTATAAATCAATAATTTAGTTGTTTTGTTAGATAAGTGGATTTTAGGTTCAATCTATCAATAACAGGATTTTCATAAGTTGTCCACATGTTATAACCATACTCCTAATATTCTTATCAAAAAAGACTATTAAGTTATTAGTTAATTTTTAAGCTGTACGTAATTTTGACAATTTTTTGGTTATAAGTACAAAAGAAATGATAAGTAGTTCAATATCATTTTATATAATCATAGAAATTAAAATACATTTCTATTTTAATATTAAGGTACATACTAACCTGACATGATTAGTTACAATAAACAAAATATGTTAATATTTTAAAATATTATAATATTATTATAACCAATATACATTACTATTTTTAAGTATCACGATATTTTTATTTTCTTACAATATTATTTTCTTGATTTTTGTTCACATTTTCCTACAATCTACAAAAGGGTATTAATTAGGAATATTATACATATATTATAGCCACAATAAAAATACAATATGTTAAGCAACATAATTATTATTTTTTGTTTAAACAATTTTTAAATTTGTTCACATTTTCCTACAAGGCACAAAGTCGGTACATAGCATTGATATAGTTCAACTATTTTTATCTAAAAGTTTTCTGCAAGTAAGTATAAAATTGTGGAATATTGATACCTTACTAAATCTTATACCTTCTTTTTATTTTTTAATAGTGCTTGAAACTTGTTTTTAAGTTTTCAAGTACCCATGTACTATTGCAGTATACTTGGAGGCCTTTGTTTTGTATTGTCATTTATGCAGAAGTTCATTTAGATCAAACATATTCTTCCTATGTGTATTTTAACATATTTCTCCCCATTTTAATCTCCTATTCAAGCAAACTACACATGGATTTTTAAATTCAAATTCATGAAATTTAGAGGTTTGGATAATTTATATTCTCATTAAAATCACTATATAGTTTAGTTTGTGTACCAATTAGAGTAATTTGTCATCAAATAATTAGATGAGAATGGCGTGGTGCTCTTAATTTGAAACCATGAACTAACTATCACACACTCAATATAAATAAAATAAAAAAAAAACGGCGTGCATAAAGCTCATACAAGACAGTAAGCAAATGTATTGATATTGTTGGTTAATTATTTTTGGGTTCAACATATTAGTTTCCGAGGTGATGAACCATTCTATCGAACATGGATAGAAGTACCTTGTGAATGTTGTGATTTTTGAGAATTTGAAAAAAAACCATCATGTTTCCAAAACTTAAATCATTGAATAAGTCTGACTTGAGAGTGAGTCGTGTGCTTAAAAAAATTAAACCAATTATAACTGAGTTGCATTATGCAAAATGAACAACTTACAACAATAGAGATATAATTGAAGAATCTAATCTGTATGGAACATTGTCAATATTCTTGATGTGTTTGAGTATCTACCCATGACAATTACTAGAAAAATCTTAAACATGTAAAAATGAAAGAATGAAATGAAATAATAATATCTAGAAAATAAATAATGATATATGTATTTGTAACTACAAAGGTGAATTTTAGTACACAGTCAATGTAGGAGAATAATGCGATTACAGTGAGTTACATTTGAGCTTGACTACCATTTTAATTTTTTCCCCTTTTCATACATTTAAGTACATAGTCAATGTTTCTTAGTCTTTTTACTTTTTTATGTGCGGGGTTAGCCTAACCCATTTAAATAAATGGGCGTATAAGAACAACAAAAATTGGCATGTGAATGGGTACTGCCGATCAGTTTATATTAAAGTTAGTGATTTTTTTTTTCCCGTTTACTTGTTGTTAAAACTTAGGTCTCGTTTACTTGCTTGCAATCAATGTAATGTAATGCAATGCAATGCAATCATTTTGTAGAGTAAATGTAGGGTGAAAAGTGAATGAGTGAGAGGAGAGGGATGGGAAAAATGGGATTGATTGCATCATTCAATGTAATTACAGTTGCTAAACTTTTCCCATGTAATGTTGATTACTTTGAATGACGTAATCAACCTCACTTTTCACATGTTCTTCCTCCCCCTCCTTCATATTCCACCTCACATCTACCCTACAAAATGATTGCATTGCAAATATTTGTTTGCAATCAAGTAAACACCACTTAATTCTGAGTGAGAAAATATCAAAATAATGGAAAATATTTTTAAAAAATGTTGTTAGCCCATGGGCAAGCCTGACCCATTTATTGGGCGGACCATGGTAATTTTTGCTCTGATGGACAGACAAGTACAACCATTTTTTTGGCCGTTGGACAAATTTTTATCAAATGCCCCTGTCGTGTCTAGTCTGGGCTCACGGATGATCAGACTACTTAAACCTGACAAACAAGTCCAGCGGACTGGGTTCGGTCGTGTCATATCGGGTCGAGTTAATATTGGTCCGAACTTTTCGGGTTACCTAACGAGTTTGACAAATATAGTCCCACAACCTTCGAGTCGAGTCGAGTAATTTGGGGTTCGGGCCACTAGCTAGTCGAATCACTAACATGTCAAACTTTTTTGGGTCAGATTCGAGTTGACCAACTGATCGGACCACATTTTGCCAGTTCCAATAGTGAAGTACCTTTAGATGATCGTTTTCAGTCTCTTCTCTCTAGTCTCAATGGGAAACCCATTTGCATAAAATTGCTTTAAATGAGAAAATAAATTTGGTTAGTTGAATTTTCGGTACGGTTTCTCGGTTCGGTTGTTTGGACACCGCTAGTACTAATAAGTAATAATAATTAAAAAAAAGAAGTAATAACCTTAACAACAACAATGAATTGCCCCAACAGAAATCCTCCAAACACAAACAGTTGACGTAATGGAATTCATCACAACCGTTCTAAAGAACTCACACTGCAGATTGCGACACGTCTGCACATAAGAACCCACGAGCTGAAGCAAACAACGGGCGGTTCTTTTATTTTCCCGAGTCAATTTAACCTCCAAAGCTCGAACCGCTTCATCAAAAAGCGCTCATTCAGTGTCGCGTATATGTCACGTCAAATAATACGGCCCCTCAAATCATTCAATAAAAGAAGAGCGTTAGACTCACGCGCCACATAAATCACGTTGTACCGTGCAAACTGAAAAAAAGAAAGGGAAGGAAAGGGGGAAAAAGCACATTGAATTGAGAATTGGGGAAAAATATCAAAAACCCTAATCTTTAGTGTCATCTTCTCGTAATATTTTCGATTTTCAAGACCCTAAATATTTTTACCAAAATCCCCCGTGACTTTTTCTCTCTCTTTCTTGTAACCAACTTAACAAAATCTCCCACGAAAAACGCTCTCTCACTCTTAAAACCTCAAATGCTTCGGATCATATAACTTCCTTTTTTTCTTTTTTGTGTATATTTATATTTATCTGTTTCAGGGGAAATTTATCAGCAAAGCAGGCAGGTATGGTTCAAACCCTAGAAATTTGAATTTTTTAGTTTACTGGATTGATGATTGATTGGTGTTTGATTATACAATTGAGGAATTTGTTTTTCATTGCAAAAACTTAAAATGTGTGTAGGGTTTGGTTTGGTTGGATGTTGATGAATTTGGTGGATAATATATTGATGATAAATGGGGAAAGGTAGACCTAGGGCTGTTGAAAGGGGAGGGGGATTAGGGCAAAGTTCAGCTGTATTAGCAAATGGGTCATTGAATATACCCCCTGCCCCTGTTTATTACCCATCTGAGGAAGAATTTCAGGACCCTTTGGAATTTATTTATAAGATTAGGGAAGAGGCTGAGCCTTATGGGATTTGCAAGATTGTCCCACCAAAGAGCTGGAAACCCCCTTTTGCCTTGGATTTGAATGCATTCACTTTCCCTACCAAGACCCAGGCCATTCATCAGTTGCAAGCTAGGCCTGCGTCGTGTGATTCCAAGACTTTTGAGTTAGAATACAAGAGATTCCTCGATGCGCATTGTGGGCGCAAACCGAGGAGGAAGGTTGTTTTCGACGGGGAGGAGCTGGATTTGTGTAAGTTATTTAATGCTGTGAAGCGGTTTGGTGGGTGCGATAAGGTTGCCAAGGAGAAGAAGTGGGGAGAGGTTTTCAAGTTCGTGAGGCCGGGAAATAAGATCTCCGAGTGCGCGAAGCATGTTTTAGGTCAGTTGTATAGGGAACATTTGTCTGATTATGAGGAGTATTATTACAAGTTGAATAACAGGAGGAGATCCAAAGGATGCAAGAGAGGGATAAATAATGAGAGGAAAAACGACCAGAAATCCGAATTGTCTTGCTCTAAAAAGAGGAGGAAGAATAACAGTGGGGAGGCTGTAAAAGTCTCTGTCCCTGAGAAGCAAGAGGAGCGTGATCAAATTTGTGAACAATGTAATAGTGGGTTGCATGGGGAAGTTATGCTTTTGTGTGATAGATGTAATAAGGGATGGCATATTTATTGCCTATCGCCGCCTTTGGATGCCATCCCACCAGGGAACTGGTATTGTCTGGAATGCCTGAACTCTGATGAAGAGTCTTTTGGTTTTGTTCCTGGAAAGCGCTTTTCTTTGGAAGCCTTTAGGAAGCTGGCTGATCGGACCAAGAAGAAATGGTTTGGCTCTGCATCTTGCTCTCGTGTCCAACTAGAAAAGAAATTTTGGGAAATCGTAGAGGGATCTTTGGGTGAGGTTGAAGTCATGTATGGTAGTGATTTGGATACGTCTGTGTATGGAAGTGGTTTTCCGCGCTCAAATGATGAAAGGCTGGAATCCGTTGATGCGGAAGTGTGGAATGAGTATCGTAACAGTCCTTGGAATCTCAATAACTTGCCGAAGTTGAGGGGCTCAATGCTTCGTGCAGTTCATCACAGTATTGCTGGTGTTATGGTCCCCTGGTTATATATCGGCATGCTCTTTTCTGCGTTCTGTTGGCACTTTGAAGATCACTGCTTCTATTCAATGAATTACCATCACTGGTATGAGACTTATACTGTACATAATTATCTGGTTTTTGTTTGGCTCGTTTAATTTTTGTTACCAGTTCTGTCCTAGGAAGGTATGAATTCAATTGAATATATATACTATTAATAATTTTTTTTACTTGCCGAAACGGGAAAAAAAACCAAACAAACGCACAATAGCCTTTTTGTGAAAACAACAATCTATTGAACATTCTTTAATTGATTTAGTGAATATCATCACTGTAAAAGGTTTCTATCATATCTTGCCCTACTCTTTTGAAGACCTGGAATGATCCAAAGTGTGTTGAAATTCAATAATTTTGTTCATTATCTGATTCTGGTAATTAAATAGCTTAAGAGGGGGTTTTATTACTGCTTCTATTTATTGGAAGAAATTACCAAGTCTAATAATTATGTAAAGCTTAATTTTGATGTTTCCTAACTCTAGCTGCAGCAGACTTCCGCATTAAATATATTATTGATGCTGTTCTTTTAGCTCTAAAAGTAGTGGGTATTCTATGATTTCTATCCTTATGGCCAAAGGATTTGGTTGAAGAGAGGGCATTATAAGAAAGATTACTGTCAAAGGAACCAATGTAGCTGTAATAAAATTTTAAGAAACGAGTGGCACAACGGCAGAATCAGCAGATTGACACTTTATTTTTGTTGATGCATGTCAGTGTTCTCCATTAGTTTGGAAGAGGTGTTAGTGCTTTATTGTACTAAGGACTAGGCAAATAGTGCAGCAGGTTTGTTGGCAATTTGGGGCTAAATTGTGCTCACCATTTCCTTGTCTTTTTGGCGTTGGACGGGCTGCTCAAAATTGGCTTTCTAGAAGCTCTTCTTTGTTGTCTGGCCTTCATCCTTGGATTAAGAAATTGATCTACTGAATATGTTGTTACACATTGGAATTTTACATAATATGTGAATTGACATCTTATCATATACTCAAACAATATTGCAAATCTATACGTCGTAGGAGGTAACATAAATGAAGCAAAGAACACCAGTGTGCACTTATGCTTCCTTTACTAGTTGAAAAATGGTTGTCTGTGTTTTTCTTTCCTCATTAGATTGATTTGTTATTAGGAAAATGTAACCCACAAACTTTCATTTGGCTGTCATTTTTCTGGCTAAATTGAGTTTTGTCTTGGAGATGAGCTTATTATGCTGAGTATACGAGATAGGAACTGCATATGTTACAAGGTTTATCTGAATGGTTTGTGGTCATGGTGATCTGATATCTTCACCATTTCTTCCCAGGAAGGCGTTTATGAGTTCTGTTGTGGGGTTGTCCATATGTAAAACTTGGATACCCTTACATCTATATGTGTAAAGAAAATGTTTTCTTGTGTGCATAGTAATTTATTGCCGTAATGCATTACATCAGATGATTGGCACTCATGCTTTCATGTAACTGTTTTCAGGGGAGAGCCAAAATGTTGGTACAGTGTTCCTGGTAGTGAAGCCACCGCATTTGAGAAGGTTAGTATGTGGTCTTAAATTTAGTGATTTCATCTTGTCCTTTTAATGGTAAGGGAAGAGCCATGTCAACCATGTGGTAAAGAAGGGGGTCCAGGTTGAGAAAAGCATCTAAGGCCTAGAATCACTATGATTTATTCACGAGCTTAGAGCCGTTGACAGGTTAGACTTGATATTTCCCTCTCTCTCCCCCTTCTCCCTGGTTTTTTGTAGGGGTTGGTGGGGGAGGCAGATGCAGGACTTGCTTTGAGACCGTTGAGTATTTGTGTCTCTGGCTCCCTGCCTTTGATTGCTAGTGTTTGATTATTCTGTACAGTAAGATAATATTGATGCAGGATCTAGCTGTTGTTTGCTAAGGGTTTTTGGTGAATCGTGGAGGCTAATTATGGCTTCTGACTGTGACAAAAATCTTTGGCCAAACTCCTGCTTCAGACAGTTAACTTATATCACTCATTAGCTGGAAAAACATAGTTATCTTCTGCACTTACTTAATATTAGTCTTCAGGTAATCTTATCATGTAATAAAACATGTTATCAGTTATCACATACTACTTCTATCAGATTTATTTGTTCACTGATAAGTTAATAGATGTATTTTGCGATGGTATGGGTTACCTGCTTGCCGTGGGAAAATGGGATTGATATATGCTGTTGTGATCCGTGGTACTGGCATACTGCATTTTATTTTAGAACTTTGGATCTTGTGAGTGGCATCTAATTGATATACTGCTGCTATATGTGCTTTCTGTTTGTCTGAGTTCTATTGCTTGCATCTTCATGTTGCAAATTTCCTTCCCCAAGAAGCACCCCCCAAACAAAAACAAAAAAAGCAAAACAAAATAAGGAAAGAAGAAAGGATAAAAGACAAAGACACTGTTTTGTCTTGTTGTCCCTTCCTAGTAAAGCAGCTGTACACATTATTTTACAACAGGTCATAACAATCTATGTTCACTGCTGGCAGGTTATGCGTAGCTGCCTGCCTGATCTCTTTGATGCACAACCAGATTTGCTCTTCCAGCTTGTCACAATGTTGAATCCCTCTGTTTTACAGGAAAATGGAGTTCCAGTTTATAGTGTTCTGCAGGTTCGATATTAAGAGACTTGAACTATTTTATTCTCTGTTTACTTAGTTGGAATATGCCATTTTGCTACTTATGGATGTCATCAAGAATATTTGTCCCCCTCCAAGCTCTCAATTGTCATGTTTAGAATGTAGCATTTGTGGCTTTTTCTTAATTGTGCTGGCCTGTTTCAAAAGTTGCGAGCTGGAGCTCATCATGTGTTTCTGAATCTTCTGTCATCATCACACTTGTAGGCTAGCTGCAGGGTTGTTTCCATGTATAGGTTTAGATTTTTGTGTGATGCCTTGACGAGATGCTTTTGCCGTTTAATGATGAGTACCTTAATTCTTCTCTGAGTGTCACGATAGCTTATGTAAAGGTCATGTGTTGAGGTTGGGGGAGGGGGCTCTTCTGGAGTTGGGAGGAGGGCCCCTGCTGAAGTTCTCATGGGTCAACATTTCTTCCCATCAGTCTTTCATTTCTGTTGGGCTACCAGGCGATCATGCTTTCTTTTCCAGATGCTGATTGTATGTAGCCCATTGGAGATCATCTGGTGGAGTTCGTGTCTTGGGTATGACAGAATGATTATTTTCAGCGTTATTCAGGGGTGCCACGTAGGTGTAGCTGAATTGAAAATTACATGAATTTATATAGCTACTAAATAGTGAATGAAGTAATGAATGCATAGATTTGTCATAACACCTGAACGATAACATTTGTTGCTGGATATTTTTGTCAAAATTTCCCTCAAAACATGGGCTATGTTTGTTGTTTTTGGAAAGGAAATGTAGCTCTGTGAGCAGTAAATAATATTAGAGATTAAGATTGATATCGATAATATCTAGATTCATAGGGAAAGGGGTAGAGAAGTTGGTTGTGAAGTTGGATTTTATGGCAAAGGTCATGGGTTCAATTCTGACTAAGCCCTTGCTGAACCTATCTACAAGTTTTTCAGAGCAGTGGCTGCAGGTTCCTCATATCAATATATAAATAAATATCTAGATTCATAGGTTTATGGGGAGTCTTGGGTGTTCCCTTCGAGTGCGCTAGAGTTCCTGCAAATGAGGTTTGTGTGTTTTTTCTTTTTTTTTTTGGGGGAGGGGGGGAGAGGAGGAGAAGTTGTGGCACTGTGCATCCTTTGACATACTTTAGTGCATTTGGTTAGAGAGGAATGCAAGGGTTATTTTAGGATGTTCCGTTCCGTGAGCTGCATTGGGATAAGGTTACTTAGCTACAGTTTTGTCTAAGGCAGCAGGGGCTTTTAGGAGTTATTCTGTGTCATGGTTTGAAGAAATTGTGCCAAATCGTATTTGCCTTCCTCATAGAGGACACCTTGTCCTCTCGTGCTGTACTTCCTAAGATTTATAGGTTATGTAGTTTGTCGTGTTTTTTGGGTTCTTCTGGAATTGAAAGGGAAAGCTTTTGAACCTGCTAGAGTGCCCACGATATATAGAATAACAGACTTGACTTTGGGACTATAACTTAGTAAGTAATTCAATTGAGTTGTAGCTATGCGATTATTTTTTTTATTAATGAAAAAAACTGACACTACAAAATTTAGGGGACAAGGAATCCTCTATGTGAAGGGACATTACCCTAAGCTATGAAAATGATAATTGTATCTTTCTTAAAAGTTACTTTATCTAAAAAAAAAAAAATCTTTCTTAAAAGTTAACGCTGATAGTATGTTTTAGATGTTTTGGATGGGTGTTTTGGTGGGGATGGAATTGACTTTTAGATAAAGAAAATTTTATATTAATCAAATCATTAAAGATACAAAAGAGAGGATAAGGTATCCTCAAATGCAAACAAAAACAACAAATCTCGCCAATGGTGCTGTACAAAAGTAAGCGGAACGCCCTTAAAGTCACCTGCCGCCTTAGCCCAAACGTATTCTGTAACTCGCCTTAGCCCAAAGGGAGACTAAATATAAACAACAAGGTCCCAAACGTATTCTGTAACTCTCCCAACGTCACGGAACACTCTCGAGTTCGTCTCCAGCCAAATACACCACAAAATGGCCATACACATACATCTCCAGAACAATCTTCCTTCCCTACCTCTCCTCATTGCTGCGAAACGTAATCGCAAAAGATCTCCTACGTTGGCAGGACACGCAAAACTCTCCCCCTCCAACAATCTACTCCATAATGACCTGGCAAAGTCACACATGAAACATGACAAACAGATGCAAGCTATCCTCCCCATCATGACGGCACATCACACAAAAAGTGGGATGGAATTGATTCAGAGGCTTTTCATGTGTAGTGGTAGGTATATTATAAGCACCATACAGTGGTGGAAATATATGAGGTGTTTAACCCTTACCCTCTAGCATGAGAGCTGACAACATCCTCAATATGGTAGATCCGTCACTGGACTTGAAATGTTTGGATAAAGATACCTGATAATAGTTCTTACAGCTGTTCAATTTGTAGAACCATATCATTGGAAGTACGAAAATGCATTATCTAAGGAGGAACTGCATCAGTTTCCTTTCCAAATTTTTATTATTTATTCGTTTATTTATTTATTTATATATATTTATTTTTTGCTGTTGATTGATAATTGTAGGATGTTTCTACTACTGTTGTTTTGACTTCTCGTTTTCTTTAGCTTGTCAATTTTTGTTTAGTTTTTTTTTTCTTCTGAAACACCTGTACTGCTTTGCTGATTATCATACATCTCCTTTTGTTTGGTCATATATGCTTCAAGTTGGCTTATCTTTTCCTTTTGTTTTTGTTTTTTTTTTGTTTTTTTTCTGTTGGTTGCTTCATCTTTAAGGAGCCAGGAAATTTTGTGATTACCTTCCCTAGATCCTATCATGGAGGTTTCAATTTTGGTGAGTGATTACTGGAGAATTTTGACAATTAAGAGAGTTGTTTATCTTTTGTATCATGTTGGTGTAAAGTTACTGATTTTTTGTGTGCAATTCTAGGGTTAAACTGTGCTGAGGCTGTGAATTTTGCTCCTGCTGATTGGCTGCCTCATGGAGGGTTTGGATCAGAGCTTTATCAACTGTACCACAAGCCTGCCGTGCTTTCTCATGAAGAACTGCTTTGCGTGGGGGCCAAGGTCTTGTTCTTTGACTTGTGCTTGAATGGATACTCCACTTGCTTGGTTCTTTGATGAAAGCTTTTTACACTGACCAAGTATTTCTTTTGGCTGATGATGAAAGGAGGGTCTTATTGAAAGGGAATATAGATAATAATCATAGTGTTCCTGTACTAAGTTACAATCTAAGGAAGTTAGTGCCTTTTACAGGTTACACTACTATGGTATAACAGTGATGCATATTGATACATTGAGGCCAAGATCTTAGAATAGTTGGGAGGACACAATGTGTTCCTCTTGCGTATGTCAAAAGGTCAAATGTGATCTCCTATTTCTTTCTTTTTAACCCTAAGTGTTTGGTCTGTTCTTTTTCATCTGCTGTTGGGTGTACACTTACCTGATTGTAGGCAGTTTGTTTTCGATGACCAATGAGTAGTTCCTTTCTCTTGGCCTTCCATTTTCCATGCATCTAGGAAGGATATCTGTTGTTAGCATCAGTTTAACTATAATAGTTCGTTCGAAGGTTCAATTTCTGAAAATTTGATTGCATAAACTCCTAGCAGAGCTCAGCTGTCATTACTACCATTGCAATAATGTGTTGTCTTTTGTTTCGTATATATACATTCTGGACAAATTGCGCAATGATACGTGGTTGAACGTTGAGCGTTATTTCCTCTTTCTGTCTTTTTTTGTGCTGTTTAAGAGATAGGTTGTTTCATAATCTGTTTGCACTTAAATAGTTATGGTAGACTGGTGGTAATGTTAGACTTTTGTGGTGATGTGAACAGATTGGTTGCGACACCAAGGTAGCACCTTACATGAATAAAGAGTTGTTGAGAGTGTTTTCTAAAGAAAAAAACTGGAGAGAGCGACTTTGGAAGAAGGGCATTGTGAAAACAACGGTTATGTCACCCCGGAAGCATCCGGATCATGTTGGTACTGAGGAGGTATAATTATATATTTATATGTGGGGGGGGGGGAATTTATATTGATCCCTCAAGGGTGTAACAGAGCCGAGCCCGAGCCAGGCCGGCTTGAAGCTCGGTTTGGTTTTGCTCGGCTCGAAGCTCGCCGAGCAGAAAAAGTGCTCGGCCTCAGCTCGGTTTAGGCTCGTGGCTTGGCTCGGTTTGGCTTCGCTTGAATTCAACCTCGTCATTACAATCTTTACAAAAAATAGATCAATTTATTGTTGTTGAATTTGACTATAAGTAATGTTTTGCAAGTTATAAAATGAGGAAAACACCAAAAAAATGAATTTCTATAAATATTAATGGTTTTATTCAAGGAAAAATCAAGTCAACGGAGCCGAGCCATAGTAGGCTCGGGCTCGGCTCGGAAAGTATTCCAGCCGACTGGGGCTCGGTTTGACCCATGCTCGAGTTGAGCTTTGACCGAGCCGAGCCTGAGGGCTCACCGAGTTGTTACACCCGTAGATCTCTCAACCCTTTTTCTCCCCACCCCTGATCCTTCAGATTTCATTTTGGATAATATGAGCTATGTTATTGCAGGATCCTACTTGTATTATATGCCAGCAGTATTTGTATCTTTCAGCTGTTGTTTGTCGCTGCAGACCGTCTACCTTTGTTTGTTTGGAGGTATATAAACTTTGCTACTACTTTTTTTCTTTCTTCAAAAAATAAAATAAAATAAACTTTGATACTCCTGTTAGGGTATTGATATCTCTTGTATCGGTTAAACATGCTGCTCATGTATGTCAAATATGCTTTGTTGTTGGGTATTTAATGAAGAGAGAGACTGAAAAAGTAATTCCTGCAGATCGTCTACCTTTTTTTGTTTGGAGGTATAGAAACTTTGTTACTCCAGTTAGGATATTGATTTCCCTTGTATCAATTAAGCGTGCTCATGTATGTCAAAAATACTTTTCTGTTGGGTATTTAAAGAAGAGGAGACTGAAAAAGTAATTCCTGCAGATCGTCTACCTTTGTTTGTTTGGAGGTATAGAAACTTTGTTACTCCAGTTAGGATATTGATTTCCCTTGTATCAATTAAGCGTGCTCATGTATGTAAAAAATACTTTTCTGTTGGGTATTTAAAGAAGAGGACTGAAAAAGGAAATACCTGTTGGATGAAAATTATTTCTCTGATATTATTTACAAGACTTGTACTTTCTTAGTTGTCTTGTGATGGCTATATGTGGTAACTAGTTTCGATCTCCAATTTGCATGGCTGTTTAAATTGGCTCCTTAGAATGTTATTAAATGGGCTATCCTTATGATCTTTCAAAAAAAAAAAAAACACGTGCTGTTTGTGAAAATTGTAGTTTGCAGTAATGTTATAGTCATACAGTGGTTTGGCTATGCCTATAGGGAATTCTATTGTCTTCGCGCTTTTATAATTGCTTGTGGTCTGGGACAGGCTCTTGGTTGAAGTTACTATCCGAGTATCCGCCGTTGTGGCTTTTATAATTTGCTGGTTCTTTTGATGAGTTGACCTCTTCTTATTTGCTGTCCTGCAGCATTGGGAGCGCCTTTGTGAATGTAATCCAAGAAAACAACGTCTACGGTATCGTCATTCTCTTGCTGAATTGTATGAGTTGATAGTCATGACGGAGAACGTCATGTCTGGTGGTAGTAACAATCCACGACGGAGAGGTTTGCCGAGGCAGAATGCGTGCTCCAGTGATTCCAGTGCTTTGACAAAAAAGGTTGTTTTCACAATTCCTGTTGCACCTTGCCCACTATCTATGTATTCTTTGTTCTTTTTTTTCATTAATCTGATGATTTACCCTTTTTTTGTGGGGCAATCTCCTGCTGTTTGTTATTTTCTCTTCTACCCCTTCTTAAATATTGTATATCTTATATAGCATATTCGGTCAGAATTTTCTGTGCTTATTCTCCGAAAATTTTAGGCGTTTCAGTTTGTAGGTACTAGGTAGTGGGTTGTGAATGAATTGCTTCATATGTAATGTGTTCTTCGAGATATTCTGTTAGCTCATGAAAGTTGATTATGTGCTGGAGTCCGTTGGTGTTTGTCCCCCAAGCCATGTTTTTGAATCTTGAGTCTTGACTTTATTGTGCACAAAGAATGAGAGCAGAACAAATTTGCACAAAAATCTTGATATCCGTGCAGAAAATTCAAAAAAGTGCTGTCTTATGTTGGTTTATCTTTCTTACTGTATGGATGAGGACTGAATGTTGATGGAAAGAAATATTGTGATGTTTTTGTCAAGGTATATGATATGGATAAGTATCTAATGACTTTATCAGATCTAGAGATGTGCTTGATAGTGATGGGCATCTGATAAGTAATCAGAGCTATGCTTCGTAGTGCTAGATTCCACTATTGTGAATTCTGAAATGGCAATGCAGTTGCTTTTTGATGTTCGACTCAAACCAAGATTTAGCCAGTCGCTTTGAGAATGATAACAGTTCTTGAAAAATGAATTTAATCCTTTTTGTTGAATGATGTGATGGTTGTCTTTCTGCTTTACTGGAGACATAATGTGGAGGCGTGGACCTTGCATTTGTGTCAGACATTTTAATGATTGATTGAATGATAATGTTGTATGTTATCACAGTCTCACAAGTCACATGATATACTGTTCTATTTCGCTTCAATTTTTTACTGGAATCAAGTTAAAATTTTTAATTTTGGTCTATTTTTAATTATTATAGGTGAAGGGGAAACAAGTTACTCTGGCTCAACTTGCTGAAGAGTGGCTCTTGAACTCATGTAAGATATTTCAGCTCCCTTTTTGCTCAAGCGCCTGTGCAAATGCATTGAAGGAAGCACAGCAGTTTCTCTGGGCAGGTTCAGAAATGGACCCGGTGAGTTTTATTTCCTCATTTGGTGAACTTAGTACAACTTGAAAGCTGAAGGACATCATACCTAAGAATACATATTTGAACATAGCAAGTAAATAAATAGAAATTAATAAACACATGGTAAATAGCTCAACCAATGAGAGTCTCTATTAGAACCTTAAAAATTTATAGATACCTTCCATCAGCTAGTAGTTGAAAACTATGGCTCAGAAATTATTGTTTTAACTATGATTCGTATGCCTATTTTAGGATTGGAAAAAGAAATTATTCAGGAGAGCTTCAAGCCTACATATATAAATGAAGTGAACTATAGCGTAATAAATATAAGCAATTGTCAATTTTGATCACAGAATATATTTGTGGTTGCGAATTGCGATGCCCCTGGTGATGGAATAATAGTTAGCCGGTAAATCTGGAATTTACAAAGATTCCTAAATGCTCTGTAGATTACACTCAGAAATACATTTAAATTCTTCCTTTTTATTCTACTAGAGAAATGAGACGTTCTTGCAATTTCTGGGAGACAAACATCATTGCATTTCTAATACCAGAAGTTTGTTGGCTTAGATAGCAGATTATAATTCTTGGTGCAATCATATAGCAGAAGAACTTGTGCCTAAACTCCAGGAAGCCCTTGATGTGACACTGATATTCACTAGCAAGCTAATTCCATTATGTATTGGCTATTGTGCAGTATGTTTGTTCCTACACTTTTGACTCTTGTAGTGGAGTTGGTTCCCCTTTTGAAAGTTTTATATGGAAGACTAGTATCCAGAAGGACCAGAACGGAGTTTCCTGTTTGGGGAATAAATGAACATAAAAATTATTGGAAAATTCCTTTTTTCACGTTGCCATGGAAAAATAATTGAATATGGTGGAGTTTCTGAGATTATAGTGACGGCTAGAAGTGCTGCAACAGGATCAACCCAAGATGATCTACCACCAGTGTAGTAGTAGTACTAGTAGTGGTAGTAGTGGTAGTAGTAGTAGTAGGGGTAGCAGTGCTAATTACATGATTATTGATATTGTTAAAATGTCAAATGTTAAGTGCTTGCTTGACTTAGTTTTCTAATGATTCAAAATAAAAAAATACCTCTACTTGGATTCCTTCAGTACCATTTTGCATTATGGTTACACTATAAAAGACGACCTTTTTTCTCATATGGAGGACTGTCAGTTGATACATGAACTATCTGGTTAGGTACGTGATGTGATGAAAAATTTAGTTGAAGCAAAGGACTGGGCGGAGAGCATTAGACAATCTCTTTCGGTTGCTGAGAGCTGGTCAAATAGTTGTGCAATGGAGAAAGTACATTTTGAACATATTGACAACTTGTTGAAACATGACCCTGTCCCTTGTATTGAGCCAAGACATCTAAAATTGAAGGTTAGCCTGATTGTTTCTCGTTATGACTTGTTATTTTGAATGGGGACTTATGGAGCCTTACGATTACTTAATTTCTTCCAGGACTATGCTGATGCAGCAAGGGTGTTGATCAGGGAAATCGATGATGTTCTTTCAAAGTCTACATTTTCTGTAATTGCCCTTTCTAGTTGTTGCTCGTAATTTCTAAGATATTTTGGAGAGAAAAACCCTTGCTGCTACTAAATAGGCTTGTGATGCAATGGCCCTTTTATCTTTCTCTATGAGGTTTAACTTTCTTATGGCTTGGCAACTGTTGCAATCTAGATGGCTGAGTTGGAGAAGTTGCACACCCGAGCTTCCGATTTTCCAATTTATGTCAAAGAAAGCAAGAAGTTGGAGAAGAAAATTTCACGTGTCAAGGTATAGCCTTCTCATGTTAGCTTTTGCCATTCGCATGAAGTTTGTGTTTGGGCTGTATCTTCTAATCTTCTTTTTAGTTTTTGAAAATAGAACTGTTCAGTGCCTTCACTTTATGGTGTACCATAGTGCAACATATATGAATTGAACTTTGTGGTTGTTTCATGTGGCAGCAGTTTTGGCAAAAAAATCTCCCATTCATAGCCAAAGTGTCACCTTTTTATATTGTCAATCACCTTTCTGATGACATGGATTCCCTCTTCGTATAGGAATGATCACTATTTTGCTTCCTTCTAACTCCAATATTACATTGAGGACGTGAGCTACGGATTTTTGTGTGCTTGAGTTTGGATTTCTGACCTGTGCAGCTATCTTATTGTCATGGGGAAATTTATATCTAGCTCTCTTGATTTTGTGTTCTGTTTCCTATGATAGTTCTTCCATTTTTAGTTAAATATAGAATTGTTTGTTTCAAGAGCAGAATAGAACTTGTTTACCCTGAGCGTCATTTTCCGATGCCAACTTACATGTACCTTGACTATAGTTTCTTCTAGGCACTAATCGAAAGCGTCTTATGTCTCCGTCTTGATCCATTTTTCTTAAGTTGATCATATTGGTTGTTCAAGAGAAGGGAAGGCTTCTAATATATAGGATTAGGAAGATGGTTTGGTGATGAAACTCCCCTTAATTGTCTGCATGGAGGGTAATTTTTTGAAGAAAGCATGTTTTATTGTCTTGAATTTCCTGGACCATGTTTTCATTGGTCTCACAGTAGGTGGTGGCAGGGTGTTCAGTTTTTTAAACAAAAGCTAGGTGTTGGGGTTGAGCTTTTATGAGATCAAATCCTGAAACTTATGGTTTTTCAGCCGTACTTAATCTTATACTTATTATATTAAGATGAATTGTTCAGGCGTGGCATGATAACTTAAGAAAATGTGCTTTAGAGACTTCTCCTGCTGCAATTGAGATTGATTTCCTTCGAAAGTTGAAGTCAGAGGTAAAGTAATCAACTATCTTTTCTTCATGACACCGTGAGGAGTTCTAATTTTAAATATATCTCATTATTGTTAAATCTAAATTATATAGATGTTGGAGCTTCAATTACATGCACCAGAAACTGAAATGTTGTTGGGGTTGATTGAGCAAGGTGAGCTGTGTCAAGCGCGGTGCACTGAGATACTGAAAGGTCCCATTACTCTGAAGGTGTGTTTGTACTTCTTTTTGTTCTTATAAATTTAGGAGCATGTTTAGAGTTTGAAATGAATAGTTGTTACCATTGACCTTTTTCTCATGCTGATTATTCATCTGAATGTCAACATGACGTTTATAGTAAAGCACATAAGTTTATTTCTTTCATAGGTTCTTTAATGAAATAATGAATGATGTGTATGTTGCAGGAACTTGAGTTGCTTATTCAGGAATTTGGCGCTCTAGTAGTCAACAGTCCGGAGTTGAAGTTACTGCAACAATATCACAGTGATACTGCTTTGTGGATTTCCCGTTTTAATCATGTATTATTGAACATTCATGAACGGGAGGATCAGGAGAATGTCATAAATGAATTGGAATGCATTCAGAAAGATGGTTCAGTATTGATAGTCCAAGGTTGATATTTCAATCACATACGTCCCTTTCTAAAATTGGTTTTCTATTTCATGGGACTTTGGATGGTAGTACTAAAACTTCTCATTATCTGTCATGCGGGCTAATGATTAGTTCATCTTTCATGAAGTTGACGAGCTGGCTCTTATTGAGGCTGAATTGAGCAGAGCACGCTGCAGGGAGAAGGCATTGAAGGTAAACGGGATGAAGACTTTTCTGTCGCAAGCTATACCCTTATGCAGCTTTAGCATAATTTGAGCATTTTTTTGGAAGTTTGTAGCCTCAGTAAAGTTTACTGTCTTCTCTTTTTCACTCTACTGAATTTTGGTTATTTCAACTGAAGTAATCATGTGATTTGGCTTGACATTAACGTCGATGAAATGATGTCATCACAGGTGCGCAGAACTAAAATGACAATAGACTTTGTCCAGCAAGTGCTGTCTGAGGCTTCTGTGTACGCCCTCTAAACATTATGCTCAGAGCATTCAGCTCTTTTTCATTTGGTTTGTAAGAACATATTTGTTTATTTTTATTCTGACATAAATTTTTTTCTTCCCTCTTTTCTTTCTGTCAGATTACAGATTGACAAGGAGGAACTGTTTGTTTTACTTTCCAAATTGCTTGCAGCTGCAATGTCTTCGGAAGAAAGAGCTTGTAAAATTCTGGCAGCTCAGTCGAAGTTGGAGGACTTTGAGGAAGCTATAAGGTTTTTGAGATGCCTCCTGCTGGTCAATTATGGAGAAAAAGAACTAACTACTAATGTGAATGCTTTTATTTGCTCAGGACCTCTGAGGACATATCTGTAATCCTTCCTTCCCTGCCTGCTGTAAAGGATGCTGTAATAGCAGCAAAATCCTGGCTAGAGAGTTCAAAGCCTTTTCTACAATCTTCTGGTCTCACTGCTTCAAAATCTGTATTGGCGTTTGAAGACTTGAAGGTTAGTACCTTGTCCCTTATATTGCAGGGTGACAGAAGTTATGGAGCTTGAGTTAATTCTTGAATTGCACTTGCAGGAGCAAGTTTCTCGGTCAAAGCTTCTTGGAATATCATTAGTGGAACAAAGCATAATTGAAACACTTTTGAAGAATTGTGAGGAATGGAAATGCCATGCTTCCTCTTCTCTAAAGGATGTAGAGGAATTGATGAATAGAAAAGATGTTCTCTTTACGTTGAGTAGTAATGTCAGTTTGGACATTGAGCAGTTAAGAACCAAGGCTGAAAGTGCTGCAGCTGCTGGTATTTCTCTGGGGTTTGACTTTCCTGAAATATCCATTCTCCAAAATGCTTCTTCGATCTTGCAATGGTGCTCTAAGGTCCTTTTATTTTGCGCGGAACTTCCTTCACATGAGGTAACCATACAGAAACGTTATTTTTTTGGTTTTCCCCCATCCAAAATGCCTTTTGAGGCTTAGGTTTTAATCATCTTAATTTGATATTCCTTTTTCTCTTGTGTCTCCTTGAGTATACATATATGATTCACCCATGAATGATATTGTGCAGGATGTTATCAACTTGTACGAAGGGATGAAAGGCTTCCAAACTGTGTTTGCTAGTAGTTTTTTGTGTACATCCTTAATTAACGGAGTGTCGTGGCTCAAGAAGGTTACAGAAGTTCTACCCATGTCAAGCTGCACAAGACGATTAAAAAGATCCCACTTAAGTGATGCTGAAGATATTCTAACGGAATCTCAGGTAGTTCATTATTTGCTACTTTGATGGGTTATGTTAAATTGACATACAAGTCTGCGATTCCTGTACGTAATTATGTTGATTGGTTTTATGGCTGTACCGAAATTTCTTAAAACTGGTATTGTTATGATTTGAATCAGCAGAATCTATTGGTCTCTTTTCCTGCAATTCTTGGACAACTGAAGGATGCAATTGAAAAGCACAAGTGAGTAACCAGACTCTTTCTCCAATAACTTAAGGCCCCTCCCCACCCCCCTGCTGTTGTGGCTTTTGTTTCTCAGGTGTAGTTTCACTAATATATGTTCCATAAAGTTTTCATGTTGAAAGTGGAATGTACTCTTTGTATACTTCATAGATTTAGAAAGCGTTGGTGACTCAAGTGCATGGGGATTATCCAGGGAGTTCAAAACCTGTTCTCTTTGGCGTATGTACCCTTGAATGAAAAATTGGCAAAAGAAAGAGAATGCATCGTTACATAAAGTAGTACATAGGTTAGGTGCTACGATAAGATAAGCTCTAGTTTATAAGGTATATTATTACTTTATGCCGGGGGAAAAGAAGGAAAAGCCACTTTTTTACTTTGCAAAACAGAAAATAACTTTTGATTCTTGTTCCTCAATCAAAATAGCATTACAACAACAGCCATCCAGTGCGTCCATGACCCACGCTGTACGAAGGTCATAATGTACGTGGCCTTACCCTTACCCCTTATTCCTTAACATATTTACCCGACAAATTTTCTAAATAGCTTAACAAAATATAAAAATTGTAAACAGTCATTTAAATACATTAAGGGCATGCTGGTAGGAGAGGAAGGGAGGGTAAGTTGTGGTGGAGGTGTGCATCCATGGCTATTCTGTGGTGTATTTGGCTGGAGCGGAACTCGAGGATTTTCTCTGCGGATGGAAAAACAGTTGATAATGTTTGGGATCATGCTGTTTATTTGGCATCTCTTTGGGCCAAGGCAGCTGGGGCAGTCAAGGGTGTTCCCCTTACACTTGTCCAGCTACAGTGGCGGGACTTGTAGATATGTTTTTGTTTTCCTTTTGAGGACTTCTTGTCCTCCACCTTTTTGTATTCTTTCATTGATTCATTAATAAAATTTTTCTTATCTAAAAAATACATTAAGGACATGCTTGGATTGGGGGTAAGTGATTAAGGGGGTAATAAATTGCATTAAAGACTACAATGTGGAGTATCGAGAAAAGAATAAAAGCATTAAAGGCTAAAATGCGAGGTGGAGGTGGTGGTGGGTGTTAGATTTTGGGTAGAGCCGTAGAGGAGAGAGAAATGAGGGTAATGTTCCCCCCATTTGGGGGGTAATAGTTACCCTACCTCCCCCTAGGCCCTAGGGATAACAATTCCTCCCTTTGTCCCTTCATCTTCTCTCTCATCCACCAAGTTGCACCACCCACCTCCACCTTCCCGTTTTACCCTTTAATTTACTCCATTACCCCCCATTACCCTTTAGTTTACTCCATTACCCCCCCCTAATAATTACCCTCAGTCCAAGCATGACCTAAATTGTAAAACTACTGATTAACCTGCTTGTATTTCCATTTGAAACTTACTTTTTCTATCGTATCTGTAGGTTAGTTGTCAGTCTTGGGTAATTGTGAGCTTTAACTTCTTAGTGGGCTGTCACTATTTTATCTCATGTTAATGCTATACATGCGTCTATGCATAATTAGTTGAGAGCTGAGTAAGCGTATGTTAGCTTCCTAGCAAAAGAAAATTGAGTATCTAACCTGCCTAGTCAGCTCATCTACACTACTTCCAAGGTGTTACTATTGGGCGTCAGGGACATTCACAACACAATTTATTGGATATTCATTTTGTCGGGGCTTTCCTTGCCTTCCACTAATTAGACATGAAATGGGAATGCATAATGTGTTTTGGGGAATAATTCAGTTGGCACTGTCTTTGGTCTGCTTTTCCGTCGATGTATCGCTTGAAATGTTTTTTCCATATAGAAGAAATCCCTTTTTTTCATTAGTTTGGGATGTCTTGTTGTGATCTCATGGATTTAAGACTTTGACTGCGTGTGAATTGTGATACTATTGTTGTGAAGGTGTTGCGAAAGAATGCTACCTTTTAGCAGTTATTTTTTCTAATACGATCATTTATTGTTTACATATAGATCTTTGACTTTCATGTCTTTAAGCATGATTTTCCAATTCAGTTTGGGTTGAGTTTATTCTAGTTTTCTAAGAAGCGCTTGGTGCTAGTAATACTGTAATTTATTGCTACATATACATGGACTGTTGATTCTGGTTGTTGACTTCATATCGTTGGACATGATCTTCAATTCATCTCGGATACGTTTATTGTTATTCTGTGTTGAGTAAGATGAAATGAAATCACTGAGAAGTCAGACTTCTCTTGCAGATTTCACATGTGCATGGAAGTCTTTTTGTTGTGTGGAAATAATGTTTGTAACTTTCGAATGTGTAAACAAAAAACCCATAAAAAGTCTACTAGTGACTCATTTTGGATGACTGTTAGCTATTTGAAGATAATTTGTCTCTGAAATTGGGTTTGTTTGGGGAAACTGGAAAATTCAGAAATTCTAGTAATGATGATCATGTGCTGTCTGAGATACAAACTTCAAGAGGTCTAATTGTTACATGTAGCAGTCCAATATCATATCAAATAGCACCTGATTCTGGAAGGTGGGTTTATTTTCTCTCCGTTGTCCCTGCCATTGTTAAAAAAGTGTGTTATTACTGAAATGCCATTTGATGATCAGATGTTAAGATCTTCTTTAGGATTTGGCATCGCTTCCTCAGGGCCTTTCCGTTGTCTTTGAAACAATTTCTCAATAACAAAAGGTTGCCTTGGAATCATGCACCGAGTAGTTACACAATGCAACGAATATTTATGAATTTCGTTTTTTGTTATTTTATTATTTTTAAAGCATGGCAAACTTTATTTTAGGGAAGAATTAACCTTTTCAGAGGAAACAACATCAGTATATCAGATGTTAAGATCTGTAGACATAGAATTTGGAATGTCGCTCAAACTCTCTTTGGTGGTGATGCTACTCTATAGATGTCAAACAATCTTCAACGTTCATTTTGATAATATTTTTAATGCCATTAATTATTTTCCTGTGGATTCATAATGGCTTTAGTCCTTTGCCCCAAATGTTATCCAAACACTTTCAAGTTGCTCTATTTGAAGCTCTTTATAATGATTTTTGTTATATTTTGATGTATACTCCTTTGCATCATTTGTTACTCAGAATGGTGGTCTGAAATTCTCATTCTTCTCTTCCATCCATCTTCCTTATGTTTATATCATCTATTCTTTTTGGTGTTCGAATATGTCGTCTTGTGTGTTGGTGGTTACAGTTTGCATCTTTTGGGTATAGGTTATGGCAAGAAAAGGCACAAAATTTCTTCTGCATTGATTCTGGTGAACGGTCCTGGACCTCATTGTTACAACTGAAGGTGAACACTAGATACACTTTGCTTCGATCTCCATGAAACAGTTGCAGTTTTTTGGTTGGCTATTGTTTGTCTTCTCCGTTTCTACAGATTAAGATTGACTTCGTTTGTGGTCGGTTTGAAATTGAAGAAAGTTAGAAGAATCTTAGGAAGTTGATTAATATTTTCACTTCTTCTATTTGTTCCTTTCCTTTGCCATATTTACTTGCTTTCGGAAATGTTTTATGCGGGTTTAGTGGTTATAAGGCCACACAATCCTGCCTCACCCAGTGTCCAGGCCCCACCAGAGGGTTAGGATACTGTTTGGTTGTTGTCGGTTATATGCTGTTTGCAGCATGTTCTGGAAATGAAATCATGGAGAAATAAGGTTTCAGTTTCTGCCCCGTGGAAGCTGTTCCTTTTCAGCGTGTTGGTGTCATGATTGGGAAGAAAGTAGCCCTCTCTTGTTTTTTCTTGTTATTTGAAAAAGATGTCCCTCTCTTTTTCATTTTTCCCTTTTGGGGTGGAAAGTAGTGTAATACCCTCGTTAACCTAGAATTCTTAGCTGTTTGACATCCTTTGCTTTATGTTTTTATTCCTCATATCTGAATAAATAATTATATATTTTCTTGGAAAAGAATTGTTTTTTCATATGCATTTTTAGTTTTCTGTGGTTCCTTCTTTAGGTTGGTATCTTTATGCCTTTTTTTTGCCCCCCGGGGGGGGGGGGATTGTGTACCATGGTAGCTTTTGGTAACCATTTATAATTCTTACCTGTCAATCTATGGTTCATAGTATCGATACTGATTTGTTTGTCTTTTATATGCACTGATAATCTGATATCTGTTAGGATTGGTTTTGATCAAATATTTCCTGGCTTACTAATTCAGGAACTTGGAGAGGATGCTTTCAGCTGCCCAGAGTTAGACATGGTGATGTCTGAGTTTGAGACTGTAGAAACCTGGAAGCAACGAGGCAAGGAACTTGTTGGGTGTTTGGCTGGGGATGGGACAACATTGTCAAGTTTGCTGTTGAAGGTTTGAACCCAGTACTAGACATACCAGTGTTCCAAATGAAATGCTTTCTTGCTGCCTCTTACTTTCCTGTACCTCTGTCATAGTGACTTCTATTATGTTAAAGTTATTGTTCCACTTTTCTTTGTTCAGATCAAACAGTCATTACATAGATCTTTGTACATATATGAGAAGTCAAGATGCTGGAAAGTAAGATATTTTTGTACTGGATGCTCCAGCAACTCTGAGGATCAAGAATTTGTAACTTGTTCATCATGTAAGGACTGGTAAGATACTTCCTTTGATGTTGACATAGGGCATAATGCTCAAGTGTATTTTTGCAATGATGATGTTCAATGTGAGGAGACTTCTAGCTCAAGGTTTAATTTTGGCAACTTAGCTTGTCAACAGGCATTTGCTGTGACCTTGGCTCTGGCACCAAAAGAAAAGGATATCTGAATGTGGAACCTCAAAGCCCTCAATCAGGACTTATCATAGTATAGAATAGGGAAATATATGTATGATTTATCATTGTATTTATCTGTTGTAACTGATTAGGACGTGTTCTTATTGTGAACAGTTACCATCTTAGGTGCTTGGTACCAAAATCAGCTGATATTGACAATCTGAAGGAATACATCTGCCCCTATTGTTTATTAGTTGACAGCGGCTCAATTTGTCGGAGTAAAGACAGCCCTCTGGTGAGCATTTGCTTTGTATCCTTACATGACATTAACTAATACAGATTTTATATTTGGACTTTTGGATAACTTCGCTCTTTATAATGCAGAGATATAAAGGGAAGCGTCCTGAATTGGAGAGGCTTGTTGATTTGTCTTCGGATTCGACAAAGTTTACAATAAGGTGATGACCTGCATCATCATTGACGTAGACTTGAAGCTTATTGGTCAGATTATTTTTTCATAATGTTCTGAAAAGTTGGGATTCAAGGAATCTGTTTGTATCAGGCTTTTAGGCATAGCCAAGGCGAAATTCATTGTGCATTTGTGCCTCTAACAGTGTGAGCCCCATCTCTGCCGAGAGGGTGGAGAAGTAGAATAATAGATTAGACATGAAGTGAGGAGGGAGACGGTTCTGCATTGTGGTTAATTAGAATGACGTTGAGCTAGGTGTTGATTGGGTTTGCTGATCTGGAACCCGTCTGTCTCACTTCTCTGTGGAAACTGTCCTTTAAGCCAGTGTGGCCATAATACATTTACTAGATCTTCATGAAATTTCAGTTTTTTTAGATGGATGGCTCAATAACTTAAGTTTGAATTTCAATTTACATTCTACAACTGAGACCTCCCAGCATTCTCCCTTAAGCTGCTGCCCCAACCTTTTTTAATGGGCAAGGCCCCTCTGCCCAACCCAAGGTTGCCAAATTCGCCGTACGCTCAGTTCGAGAACGTAGTACGAATTTGCAGTTCGCTCCTCGCGGAGAACTACATTCGCTAGGGATACTACATATGACTAGTTCGCTTATCTGGATGGTAAGTCAGATCAGAAGAACGAATAAAGAATGAAAGGGAAAAATAGTACAAAATAAAAATAAAAAAGAACTAAAAGATGTTCCCGGGCTGAAACCATGGATGAAATAAGTCCAATGTGCAGTTTCTGGCCACTGTTTTTGGCCTACTACTAGTTCATCTCTTTGAGAGTACTAGTATGCTGGAAAACTGCGAACAGTACGTGGAGTATAGTTCGCAGTTCGTTGGGGGCATGAGAGAATTCGGTAACCCTGGCCCAACCTATTCTTAGCTTTCATAAGTGGGTGGTACGATGTAAAAACTCCACTATACGTTTCATTTCACATTCTACAATTGAGACTTCCCAGCATCCCCCCTTACTCTGCTGCCCAACCTTTTTGATGGGCAAAGCCTACGCCATCTAGAAACTTGGTGGCCTCATCCTTGCTGACATCAACCTGCATTAAACACTGTAGTCCATGGCGTCATGTATGTTGGGACCACTGTTGAGTGTGGAGCCTGATATTATTTATAACAAAGCCCAACTATTATAACTATACATATCTGTTCCTATTTCTAGTAGAAAGTTATATCTTGTTACTGTTTTAGGGTCTAGGCGTCTAGCTATATAAGAAGCCTTAATATATTGATATTGATTTGTTGTACCTTTGGAAACACTTATAAACAAGAGAACCGTACTGTGACTGTGGATGTAGGTATGTTGCTGAACCACATTCGCGTCCTGTTTCTTTAAAATGTTATGTGTCCTGATTTAGTCTAAACATTCATTCCCTCTATTCTGAACCTGTCACCTATCTTCCTTTTGGGAGAAATGGGGTGGGGGACCAGTGGCTCCTTTCCACCTGCAATTCTCACCCGTAGCAGTTTGGGTGGAAGAAAGGGGAGTTATAGGATGTATTTGCAGGGGTCTTGAAACTTAGAACATCTTTATTGCTAGTTTCGTAAGGGTTGCTCAGAAATATAAGCCGCATATGTTTGCAATAAAGTGGTTTCTTGAAGTTGCTTATTTAAGTACCATTGCTTAGCTAAATAAGAAAAGAGAAAATAAACTTGGTAGGCATGTGGGGCCACTTAAGCACTTTTTACAATTATCTTGGGATGAAGAGGGTGGGCTTATAAAAAGTGAAATAAGATACTTGAACAGTTGCTTGTGGGGATGCTTTTATTTGTCGATGATGTTGATACAGAGGGGAGTGAAGCTCAAATGTTTGATAGCCTTTATTTGGATTCGTTCAAATAGGGAATTTTCTGGAGGTGCTTGACATTTTTCATCCCCTGCTTTCCTCCTACTTCTGTAAAAAGAAAAATGGCTGCTGTGTTTTGGTCTATTGATGTTTGTCTGCTTACTTCTGGCCGTTTTTTACAGGTTTGAGGAAAAAGACATATTGCTTGAGATTGTCGATCAAGCTCTTACATGCAGAGGCTGCTTGTCAGAAATTGTGGATTCTTCACTATCATTCTTTGAAAAAGATGTCTCATCTATCTCCAGGAAACTGACCATTGCTTTGAAGGTATTTTCACTTCAGCTGAATGTAAGTCGTTTAAATGCTTTAGGCCTTAGGGGTACTTTGGAGTGGAACCTGACAATTCTTCTAGTATGGAATGTGGTGTGTGATTTGGCTTCTTCAGTTCTTTGTCGGCTAGGGTGGGAAGAGCTTAATAGGGGTTACCTGATTTCTGATGTCCAGAGAAACTGTGCTAATTTGTTATTTGTAACTCTGTCTAGGGACATCCTGTCCTCCCTTGTTGTTTATCTGCTTTATAATACCTTTTTCTAATATTCTAAAAAATTGTGGTTATGAATTTTCTTGGTTCGAGGATATTTTTGATGCCTTTTGTGTGTAATTGGCCAATTCAGATGAAACAATTTATTTACTTTTGATCTGTTTCGTTCAGGCTCTACATGTGGCTGGGGTGTATGATTCAGTTGCTAGCTACAGGTTTGACCTTGCATTGGCCAGAAATTCGTGGAGAATTCGAGGTAGTAAACTGGTTGAGGGTTCACAAAAGCCTGTAATCCAACAATTACATCGCCATTTGAAAGAGGTGTGTGTAAGTCGTGTAAGGACTGCAAGTACATATCTCTTGGTTGTTTGGCTTTCTCATCAATTATCATGCACAGCTTGTCTGCTAAGTCACATCGTTATTTAATGGATCATTACGAATTTACGACTGGTAGTATTGCAGTCAAGAGTCAACTACTTAGTTCTTGAACTTTTTTGTTTTTGACTTCCGCAAGTTATTAAATTTTTTCATGTCTTTCTCTCAGGGCTTGGCTATAAATGTACCTTCAGAAGATTACTTCAAGCAGAAGCTTGTAGAGATGAAGCAGGCCGGAATGCGGTGGGCTGAAATGGCCAAGAAGGTTCTCATACAAGAAATTTTTTATTCATCCTCTTTAAACACTGTCCACCATTTCTAGTGAGGCCAAAAGCTTCATTACTTTTTGGCTTTGGAATATAATGGACTAAAACAAAATGACTCATAAAATTGTTGGCACTTTGAATCTCGGGTCAAACGGAAACAACCTCTCTGTGAGACTCTCACAGGGGTAAGGCTACGTACAACCGACCCCCCCTACCCTGCATAGGCGGGAGTCTCTTTGGAGGCACTGGGGTAATGTCGATGTTGATCCTCTTTTAAAGGCTACTGCAGTACTTGGTTTGACCCTTTGAAATTATGCAGGTTGCAGGCGATAAAGGGGATTTGGAGTTGGATAAAGTTTTTGCGCTCATTACCGAGGGTGAGAATTTGCCCATACAGTTTGATAAGGAGCTTAAGGTAAATAATGCTCTGCGCAGGCACTTGTTTCTCTGTTCATTGTTCTAAACAGTAAACACTATGCTAATGAGACCATAATTCCAGCTATTGCGAGCTCGGAGCGTACTTTATTGTATTTGTCGAAATCCGTATGATCAGAGGCCGATGATTGCTTGTGATCAATGTGATGAGTGGTATCATTTTGATTGCGTCAATTTGGTGTCGCCACCAGAGATCTACATTTGTCCTGCTTGTAAACCTCCGGTAGAAGGGATGGCTCTTCTGACCCCAGTAAAGCAAGACAGGTAAACTCTTGATTGAGTAATTATAAGCTTTTGGCCATGGTACCTCGTATGTATATATTCTTTGATCCATTTGTTGGTTAAAGGAGGTTGATCTACTTGACTTTTTTCCTGACCCTATTTTTGCATTTTCCCTTGTGGATTTCATTTTTGCACCCCTTTACCAATCAAAGGCAGCATCAATGTAATAGTATTTTTTTTCCCTAGATAGGGATAACATTTTGAGAACTAAAAAACTCTCGTGTGGATCACAATTGTTTTCTAATCTTGGCATCTTAACAGATCTCAAAGTGCCAAAGATGCCGAGCCACAAACACCTTCTCCTCGGCATGTACAGTCACGATGGAAGCGTCGGAAGGCAAAACCGTGCATGAAGCAGAAGGTGTCGTCAGCTGCAGACAGTACAAGTAGTCTACCGTGGCCTAGAGGATTTGATCAGTTATTATGGAGAAATAGGAAGCCTTTGAGAAGAATGACCAAGAAACGGACAGAGCTAGGAAACCTTACCCCATTCTTTCTTGTAGAGCAATAGAAATGCAGTTTCTAAATCATCAAATGTATTCCATTCATTCATTTTTTTCACCAGCTCAGGGAACTGAATGCTGGTCAATCAGTAATAAAAGGAAAGTTCCATTTCCTTACATGCTCCTCTCTCACTCTTTCTCTCTGCCCGTGTTCCGTGGTGCACAACGGTTCTGTGAATCCCATTTCAAAAGTATTATGATAACACTGCTGATAACTTACACGATCATATGCTAAAGACCTCTGAAGAATTGAAAAGAGGGGAAAAATAATCAGTTTAATGGAACAGTGTAGAATCAGTTTACAGATCCTACTTTCCTAAATTTGGGCTCAAGAACTGAGGCTGCACTTCCAAGGCAAAATAATCTTGAATCTGTAGCAAATCTAGCGTCACTAAATCCATTGGTAGTCAAAATAATCAAAATTAACGGCCCCTAATTAATTTTCGTGCTATCATATTCACGAAGTTTGCACCTCTAGTCTCCTCTCTTTCACTCTTCAAAAACTGAAATTTCATAAATTTTAAAAAAAATACTACAACAATACACTATTTCACATCACCAAGAGTTCCCAAAGTTTAGTCACCAACCATGAATGCCATTCAACCCACCATCAACCACTCACATCCCAATCGTCCATAACACCACCGCGAATCGCCTTCCTGCCATTCGGGCTCACCAATAACTCCTCTTCGATGCCAACCCGCCTTCGAAAGGATCAAATAACCCGGGTAGCACGATCACTTTCCCATATGCTTCCTATGACTCTATCCAATTAGAGTCCATACAAATGCAAAGGATCATAAACCAATCTAATTTCAGCTTCATTTTAGAGGACAAAAGTGATGTTCCTATATCATCCCCTAAGGAAAATATTTCCGAAAGATGGCACCAAATTCATGGCTCTCATGATTGGGGCAATATGTTGGACCCTATTCACCCTTGGCTGAGAAGAGAGCTAATCAAATATGGGGAGTTTGCACAAGTAACATATGATGCATTTGATTTTGATTCGTATTCGGAGTATTGTGGGAGTTGTAGGTACATCCGTAACAAGCTATTTGAGAAGCTGGTCGTGTTAGGCACGGCTATAATGTTAGCAAGTGCATATATGCCATGTCACACATAGATGTGCCTATATGGTGAGAGAAGTTCCAATTGGCCGAGACATGGAGTAAAAACTCAAATTGGATGGGTTTTATCGCTGTGAGTGATGATGAGACTCAACGGATTGGGAGGAGAGACGTTATGGTGACTTGGCGAGGGACGGTGTCAGTATCAGAGTGGTATGAAGATTTACAAAAATGGCATTTAAGTGTGTTTGAAATCAGAAATGTGTTACTAGCTATATTGCAGTGTTGTTGTCTCCCTTATTAATAAGTGAATAATACAAGCTTTGTAGACTTGAGAGTTGAAAACTTAAAACCCTTGTTTGGTTGCTAACTCTAGAAATTTGATTTGATTTGATTTGATTTATTTTTTATTTTTTTTTACTTTTGGGGGGCAATCAGAAATACATTGCTTCACACACAAAAACCAAACTTCCTAGCCATGATCGCACATTCATGTGCTGGCTTAACACAGGACCTAGACACTTAAACAAAAGCAAGATGATAAAAAAAAACTAAAGCAACCCCTAATATCATCTAAGACATCAACTACATCAATTGGCGCTAAACTGTTGCCAGAAAGATATTTGACAAGAAGTATGAATCTGTGCGAACAGTAATGGATCTCCAACCCTTATCCTTAGCTCGACGAACCCTGTAGATAGGCTAAAGCTTCTGCCTTAAAAGCTGAGTTAAGCATTAGAAACTTGGAGCCTGTATCAAACAATTATCCCGTTTGCTCAGAAACTGCACACCACGCAATACCAGCTTTCAGACTATCTGAAGACCGTGCTCCATCAATGCAAATGAACTTCGTATCATTGCAGCTACCCATCCAGACAGCCTTGTACTCTAAGACATCAAGAACTGCCGAACTTGTAGGGAGCAAGGTCACAAACTTAGTTGATCCTCGAGCATTATCCTTAAGCAATTTTTTGCAGAAGATTGGGCCAATCAAGTGTATAACACCACTAGGATCAACAGAGCCACTATTGCACTATTGCACAAGAGAAATACATTACTACTCATGACAACAAGTGTCTTCAAGTATTTCAAACACGTTTACCTCGGACTTTGAGTCTCCTTTGCTCTAATGTAAAAAAAAATGTATTTTCTTCTATGAGTGAAAAGAGATTGGGTCTATTCTTTGCTCAATGACTCCCAAAGCACATCCAAATCAACATTACCACAAACCAACTTAGGAAGACAATTGTTCTTTTATTTGCAAATTTTAAGAAGACAATTGTTACAGCAAACAAAATGGTAAGGTAAATCTCCACGTAAGAATGTTAAACACCTATAAATCGAATTCTCAATCAAAATATTACATGCATAACCAAAATGGCTGATACTAAGCCATGACTCTTAACTGTCCTGATAGTGAAGCATCAAGACAATCAACCAACCTAAGCTACTGTAAATTTTAACCAATGCACTAAATCACTTTTGATCAGTTTCACGCCTGAACCAGAGAAATCACCTCTTAAGAATCCTATTAAACCTTTCACCTTTTTTCTTAACTCGAATCTATATTCTATTCTCTTTCTTCCTTACCTTGAAACACTTTTCTTTGACCCTAAAGGAATCTTTCGTTGAAACGTGAGATGCTAGCCTTATAAACAGAAACAGTATTTATACTCTTGCTTGTTCCGGGAATCACATAGGACTATGAGGGGCTTCAAAACCCTTATCTTAATTTATAAAGTGAAGTGAATCAACTTAAGGCGCGAAGTAGTGGCATCTGTCATAATTTGTCTGTACTCTTTTTGCATGATCTTGGATCTTCTACCACGGTAGTCCAGCCGCCCAGATTGGCCTAAGATCAGTCTTCCAATCCATCTAATGAGTTGAGCAAATTTCTTTAAAACTTGAATCATCTAGAGAATAAATACCAATTTCTTTACCATACCTTTCTCTCCCTCTTTGTCTGTTTAATTGCCTATCATCCAAATAATATAGAGTTTTGCTTGATTGGCCAAAGTAGCTACTGAGTTGCCCCCACCAACAAAAAGACAATAGTTTCCCAAATCTTTTATGTCAACCCACTTTGCTTGCTCCAATTTGCTTAATCTAAATCGCAAAAACTTGGTTGCGGCGGCCTCACGTTGAGGCCGCCCGATGACGTCATCATTTTATTCATTTTTTCACTTTTCTTGTTGCTCGTTGTAAATGGCATCTCACATTGCATATCAGTTTCTTTCTCTCTCTCCGCGAATTCATGGCAACTGTGTGATCTCGATCTCGACGGATACCTTGCTTTCTTTCTCCTCCAAACTCAATAGCATGATTTCGATCTAGATTATCACGTTCTTTCTCTCTCCTCTGAAATCCATGGTCTGGTCTCAATCTATGCCAATATACCATGTAATGAGAGTGTTTTGACGGATTTGATGGCTAATAAAGGTGAGTGTGAATAAATCAAAGAAAATGGAGATGGAGATGGAGATGGAGATGGTGAGGGAGAAATGGTGGACTGTGAAGAAAATGGTTGTGAGTGACAAATGCAGGCAAGCAGGGCAAAATTGATTATTCTGGATTTTTGTCGTTTGAGGTTTTGATTGTCTAATTGTTGCAATTTTTTGGTCTTTCTTTGAATGGATTTGCTCCATTGATGGAGGATTTTGTTCAGATTGGTATTTTCTTGCCTAATGGCGATGATGATGATGATTTGTGTCGTTGTTGTTGTTTATTGTGGTTTTGGTTCTGCGAGAGGGGTTTACGAGAGTAAAAATCGTAGTATCAGTTTTGGACTCCTACGTATTAGTTTTTGGATCCTAAGTATTACTTTTTTAATATTATGTATCAATTTTTTATTTGAGTAAATAGAAATCAAAGTATCAATTTTAGACCTTGAAGTATTAATTTTTCAATTCTACGTATTAGTTATTAATGGAAACTTTTATGTTGCTATGGGAAAATGATAGATGGGGATCTAATATTTAAACACATAACAATTGATAAGAAAATAAATAAATGTGATACCTGGCGAAATAAATTGATACTAGAAGTAATTATTGTGATACAAATAGAATGGATACTCCATTTTAGTTTTGGACTTTCTGGTATTAGTTTTCCAATCCTACGTATCACTTTCATCAACTAGTATTCATTAAATTAACGTATCAATTTTGGACCCAGGTATTTGTTTTTGGATCATATGTATCACTTTTTGTCTACTATGTATCAATTTATTATTAAAACAAATAGAAATGGAAGGGTCATTTTTCCAATTTTATGCATCACTCTTAGACTTGAAAGAATTAGTTTTTTAGTCATATGTATCACGTTTTGAATATTATGATATAAGAGCTTCAAACAAATGGTCTCGAGTCGAAAATCCGACAGAGTTTCCTTTGAATATAGACATCCCAAGTTATCGACTTTTTAAAAACCTGCTTAAATAACAACTTTCTCACAAAACCAACAAAAATCTTCTAACCAAATTCAGGACGACATTGCCATATCCACTCATACTTTAAAAATAATAAATGCATACACGAGATGCAGTATGTGATACAAGTGGGAACAAACTTAATACTAAATGATACTTGATATATAAAGCTATGTATATGATACAACTAAAGCATTTGTTTGTTGTTTGAGTTACTAACAAACACTCTCAGGGAGTGTAACCTTAGCACCAAGTGAAGGCTCAACATCAGGCCTAGGCTCCACATGCTTACCAAGAAGCTCCTTACGCAAATCGCCCTTAAATCCCTTCAAATGGAATGCGTAGAAAAGCTTGAATGAGTACACAATCTGATGCAACTTCACTTGTCCATGGGCTCCCTCAAAATTCTTGAGCTATCGGTCACATCCAAATAAGATTCCTAGTAGGTTAAGTATAGTCTCTGCACTGCAAGGTGACCATAGTCCCCAAAGTAGAAGTTGTAAACTGCCTCATATTTGTCCCATGTCTTCTCTTCTTTGTGCTAGATCAAAATGCATATCCCTGCTATTGTTCCTAGCCTCTTTTGCAAGTCCCCTGAGTTCATGCAAACTCTGAATCTTCACTTTGATAGAAACCAACAACAGAATCAAACACCAACTTTCAAAACAATGTACCTACAATAACTCATACTAGATACATAAAAGTTGATACCACAGTTATGAAAACTAGTACTACACATGACTACTGATACAACATAAATGAAAACTTACAGAACACATCTAAAAAGTTTTCACTCATTATAACTAATATAATATACAAGAATTTTCATACTACACATATTAAAAGTGATACATAAAATACATACTGTACATATGAAAATTGATACAACACATGAAATTTTGCAGTACTCATGTGAAAGTGATACAACACATAAAATTTGATACAATAAAGATAAAAACTAATACATCAATTATGAAAACCAATAAAAGGACTCTAATAGGTAATTTCTATGGATGTGTTTTTGTCTATTTTGAAAGATAGACAAATAAAAAAAACTTAATCAAATATCATTTTATGTTAGAAATTGATACTTGTAAGCTATATTCTAACAATTTTAACCTAAAAATGCTTTTAACCTAAAATCTAATACTCTAAACCTAGAAACTGATACTTCTAATCCATAAATCTAAACAATTGACTATTTTTCATATAATAAGAATAAATAATCACAATAACATTCATAATTTGCTACCTAATAGCATGATACTAGTACTTCACCATTCGAAAAAATAATTGATTGAGTATTTTCATGTTATCTTAATCACATAACAAACTGATACTTACAAACAAAAAACTGATACTTGTGAGAGAAAATATGATACGCGAAGGTAACAATCAGATACTTCTAAGGTAGAAACTGATACTTATAATCAACACACTGAAAACTCGATTCACCAGAAATTGAAACCCTAACATGTTGAAATAAATCTCAATGTACAACCAATAGTGGAGATAACAATGAATTCAATTGTAAAATCCTAACTCAATCTAAAACTAGCATAAAGTAGTTAGAGTTAAGTCATACATCGCAATTTGTTCCCGATTTTAATGGTAAATTTGAATTCAAATGATCATGGAATCATAATCAACAAAATCACTCTTTAACTCAAATCAAATACATACCTGTTAATTGCTTGATTCGAATTTGTCTTCGCCATGAGAGAGAAGAGAGAGAGAACGCAAGGAGAGAGAGATGGAGTGGGAGGAGAGAGAAAATGTGAGGCTACAGATACGGAGAAAGAGAAAATGTGAGGAGACAAAGAGCGCAAGGAGAGAGAAAGCATTTGGGGTTTTGGCTTTTTTTAATTGTTTAATTGGGTTAGTGAAGGAACGTGTGTTTTTATTGTTTTGTTATGTCACTAGAGGCCTCAAGTTGAGGCGGCCTCACAGGAGACGAATTGAATCTAAATTCAATAGTCCTAACTTGTTTTCACCCTAACCAGATGTCCATTAACAACCACCAAATACCATTGAACACGATTCCTTTACGTTATGTTATGTTACGGTATATGATCTTTCGGGATGTGTCTATTTCTAGGGATGTGTCCTTATTGTAGTCTATTACTAGGATATCTTTGTTAAGGTATTTGCCTAGTATTAGCGTAGTGCTCCATAGAGACTCTATACAATGGAGTGTTGACTATTATGTAAAGAGAGCTTGAGAGGCTAGTTGAGTGCTCTTGAGATAAAGACAAAGGGTTCCTAGTGTGTGGGTTATGAGTGAGAGTTCTATTAATCGTTGATTGAATATAATTCTCCTGAGGTTTTTCCCTTGTTGCGTTTGTTGGAGTTAATTCAATGATTTCAAAAACTTGGTTTTAGTTTTGAAGGCAAATGGAAGTAAGGCTTGTCCCACATGGAAAGAAAAAGAGAGTTTTCTCTTGTTTATATAATTTCCTTTGTCATGTATATTTAAATAAAGTACATGGGCCAAGGTATGGATGGGCTAACACGCGCGCACACGCCGGCCAGGCCGGGCTCGGCCGCGGCGCGGTGTGGTGTGGTGTGATGGTTCAATAAGAATATTGCAAGGCATAATACTCTTGAATCTGTATCACTAAATCTATTGGTGATCAAAATGATCAAAATTAACGGCCCACTTCTAGTTTTCTGACCTCTGGTCTCCTCTCTTTCCCTCCTCAAAAACTGAAATTTATGTTCAGTCACCAACCATGAAAGCCATTCAACCAACCATCAACAACCACCTCCACATCCCAATCATCCATCACGCCACCGCAAACCGCTTTCCTGTCATTCGGGCTCACCAAGAACTCCTCTTCGATGCCAACCCGCCTTCAAAAAGATCAAACCCGGCTACGAGCACGATCACTTTCCCATATGCTACCTATCCAATTAGATTCCATGCAAATGCAAAAGAGCATAAACCAATCTAATTTCAGCTCCATTTTAGAGGACAAAAGTGATGTTCCTATATCATCCCCTAAGGAAAATATTTCCGAAAGATGGCACCAAATTCATGGCTCTCATGATTGGGGAAATATGTTGGACCCTGTTCACCCTTGGCTGAGAAGAGAGCTAATCAAATATGGGGAGTTTGCACAAGCAACATATGATGCATTTGATTTCGATTTGTATTCCGAGTATTGTGGGAGTTGTAGGTACAGCTGTAACAAGCTATTTGAAAAGCTTGGTCTTGTTAGGCACGGCTATAATGTTAGCAAGTACATATATGCCATGTCACACATAGACGTGCCTATATGGCTAGAGAAGTCCCAATTGACTGAGACATGGAGTAAAGACTCCAATTGGATGGGTTTTATCGCTGTGAGTGAAGATGAGGAGCTCAACGCATTGGGAGGAGAGACATTGTGGTATTGGCGAGGGACGGTGTCAATAACAGAGTGGTATGAGAATTTACAAAAGGATTTAGAGAGTTTTGGGCATGGTGTCGCTAAGGTGGAACAAGGGTTTCTCAGTATGTACACATCTAAATGCAACTCTTCTAGGTACAACAAGTCAAGTGCCTCGGAACAAGTGATGAGTGACATAGCAAGACTTGTTCATTTCTACAAGAAACAAGGGGAAGAGGTGAGTTTAACCATCACCGAGCATAGCCTAGGTGGCGCATTGGCTCTGCTTAATGCCTACGAGGCTGCATCCTTATTCCATGACCTCCCAATTAGCGTTATCTCCTTTGGTGCTCCTAGGGTCGGGAACTGTAGTTTTAGGAATGAGTTAGATGAGATGGAGGTGAAGACATTACGCATTGTTGTTAAGCAGGATGTGGTTCCTTGGTTGCTAGGAATGGTCTTCAACGAGAAAATGCAAAATTTCGATGACATTCAAGGGGCATTGGAATGGGTTTACTCTCATGTGGGGGTCGAGTTGAAACTTGATGCAAGGTCATCTCCACATTTGAAAGGAGGTTTACAATTGTTAGGCCACCATATGCTTGAGACTTACCTTCACTTATTGGACGGATTTGAGAGTTCTGAGAAACTTTTTAGGGCAGATGCAACAAGGGATATTGCTCTAGTCAACAAAGAGTGTGATATGTTGATTAATGAGCTACGGATACCGCCACAGTGGTACCAGGTTGCTAACAAAGGGCTGGTTCAAAATGCCCATGGGAGGTGGGTTAAATGTAGAAGGGAACTAGAAGATGCTCCTTTCACTAGTACAGACAATGCCATGTGCGACGGTTGAAAACCCTAATATGCGTTGGTCATAGACGGAGGGGAATGCACATGCTAAAAGGGAATGTGCGGCGGTTGTTGAACCGACACACAAAGGTTATGTGCGACGGTTGTTCAAAAGAAACATCGCCCATAACTTGAGAATGGGCGTCGGTTCTTAAGTTCAACCGAAGCGCACAAGCTAGTTATGGGTGTCGGGGAGTCAATTCTTTTGATTAACCGACGTACATTCCTAGTTTATGTGCGTCGGTCACATGCCCTTTTTAATTTATCTTTTAGCCATGTTGCGTTGGTATTGTATAATGCAAAAAATCAGCTCATGCAAGAATCGAACCCACGTCTTTTGTCCAATAGCACAATTGCTCTACCATCTGAGCTAAAAAGCTTCAAAAATTAATGATGACAATAATACTTATAAAACGATAACAAATTATATTGGTGAGATATACACATCCTAGCAAATTATTTGAATCTGATTCCATTAGTTTTCAGCTCAACGATATAAACTGATTAGCTTTTTTATTATCCTGAAATCTTAAAATTACCCTATTTTTTTTTTGGACCATAGAACTTCATCTTTGATGCTAATTTCCATTTATTACAGTGTTTGGATGATAATATTTTGATTTTAAATTTGTTGCATTTTTGGAATTAATATTTGTTGATGTTATATTAAAATCTAATATAATTACTATTAAAAAAATACAATTATTTCTTTAAATAATAAAAAAAAATGTGAATTTAGGTATCCAGAAATCACTAGCACCCAACTAATCTAATTTCAATTTCTAAAATAGAAATCGACAACAATTAATTTTAATTCCTAAAATTACCAATTTCAATTCTCGTAATTTAGAAATGGCCGGTTCAAATTCCAATTCCAAATAGTAGACTCCCTCGAGTCCCTCCGGAGTACGCTCACCCCTACACCATCACCGCCAAACTTCACCTACAACTCTACAAGTCTATAACTACGAGGTTTCCATTTTCATTTCCTCACAATACCCATACACAAACATCTTGGGCGGGCAAAAGCTTCTGGGAGGAGAGAGAAAATGGTGGGTAAAAAAAGGTCATCAAACAGGACTAGTACTGTCACAAACAACAACGATAACGACCATGATGATGATAATAATTTTGAAGATGAAAAGGGCCAGAAGATGAAATCACTTGATCAAATCCAAGACGACAAATCACAACCTCACAAACACGAGATTGTTAAGGATTCAGACAATGTTGATCAAGAAAATGAAGAGAAAGAAGAAGAATATGTAGAGACAGCCAGCCCAATTGGCGAGGTTGTTAAGGTTTCCAATGATGGGGGTGAGAAAAGGAACCACTTTAATGTGTTTGACTATGATGGTTTTCATTTTCAACTTGTAAGTCTTTCAAGATTTTTCCCAATTTTAGGGTACTTTTAAGTTTTAATGATCTGGGTTTCTATCTCTCTTCTTTTTTCCTCGTTTCTTTCCCTGTAACTTTGGTTGGAAATGGACTTGCATTGGTTGATCATGGTTAATTCATTGATGGGAAATTGAATAGAGTTGAAATCTTTGATGGGTAACAAATTCTGTAGTTATTTTGGCTTCTTGGTCATGAATTTCCCCTCAAGAAAACATTTTTCTCGTTTATTGTATCTTACATTTTTAATCTGTTTTGAAATTTCCCCAAATTTAGGGCAGTTGTGATGATTTTGGTTTTTATTTCTTTTTCTGATTTTCATTTCGTTTTCCAGTTGTTTTGATTATTTAGTTTGTGAGCTATCGTTTTAGAGTATTGGAAATGAAGTTTCCTCTCAAGAAAGAAAATTTATTGTTTCTCGTATACTTCTCGTCCTGTTTTGTAGTTATACTGAGTAATGTGCATCCTTGTTTTGGTAGAACCGTTGTTATGGATGCTTAGTTTAGAGCCCTTGCTTATGGATGCTTTAGTTTGTTTGATACTCGTATTGTGTTACCTGTTTATCTATGAAATCATATATTAATCCAAAGTGCCCATTTACAACACTAGGTTACCATATGCTAGGAGTCTAGGACTTGTAGGTAGCTTAAGCTAGCTTGCCGGACAGTAAATTCGCGAAGGTGTCTTTCTTTTTCTTCTACCTAATGAGTTATGGGTCAGTTTCTCTTTTTGCAACCTTGATAAGTTGGGTGAAATCTACTGCTTTTTTTGAGTTGGATAAAACCTACTGCTATGTGTTGTGGTTTCTGGAGTTGGGTAATTCTCAGATTTAATTTGTTGTTTAAATCATTTTGTACACACACCTTTCTTTCTTTTCTATTGATAGTTCGATTCCAAAGAACATTTAGCTTTGTAATAGACGTGGGTTTTAATAAGATATTGATTGATATTGATGGTTTGATGAGACATTGATGATATACAAAAAACCCTGGATGGATTGTATTTAGGAATTAAGTCATGGCCTTTCTCACTTTTAAGAATGGCATGTTATGCAACCCCTGTCTTTTCCCTCTCCTTCCCTTCCTTCCAGGGATGAGGCGCTTCTTTGTGTGCAACATATGCTTGGTAGTTGGTTGTATAGACCTGCTCTTGTTAGACTGAATTAGCTTTACTTATTCTAATGACTTTTAAGTGTAGATCACATTTGCTTTTGTGCTTTCACTGCTGTTTGCAACATGTCATAGAGATACGAGGCATAGTACATTCTAGGATCAATGGTGTGGTTAATATGAAAGCATATCCAACTAATTCACATAACGATTTGTCCTGCCATTCTCTTTCCTACTTATCCATTTTTAAAGTACATTCTAGGATCAATAGTTGTGGACAACAGTCCAGTTCTTGTGTTAAAAATGAAGGTTGAATCCCTTTTTCTCCCTTATCATTGAGACTCCTAGTTTCTTTGATCCTTCAGGTTATTTGTTCTGGTGCAGATCCTTGGTTTTCTTTGAAAGTGATGCTTGTTAACTTCAAAGATGAGTACAGTAGGGTCTCTTGCAAATCTCAAGTGGTTGAAATGCGACGAATTCTTTGAAATCACGTGGACTTTGCTTCCCGATATTTGCAACTTTGATTGTGGTGTTAACTTTTAATCATAGAACTTATTGTATGCAGGAGGATACGGTACTTGTGATCCCAGAGGAAGGAATAACAAAGCCTTCTGTTGCAATCATCAAGGTAACTAGAGCTTTCATCTTGCATTCTTAGATACAATGACCTGCATTTTACATGTAGATTAGTGATAATATTCCTTCCATTTTGTGATCTATACTGCTACTTTGGTTAGACAGTGCATGGAGATGATGTTTCTTGTTTCTCAAATAATAATATTGTGTCAGGAGAAGTTGTGCTCTTCTTTAAGTGTTACACCTATAGCATGCTTGTCCAAAGTTGTGCTCTGCATTAGTCTTGATGTGAAAACAGAGTAATATGTGATATTAGTTGACATAACTGTAAAGTAGAAAAGGCTTCTTCTTCTGTTTTCTGTTTAAACTTGCAACATACATAGCAAGCAGTCTGCTTTAAGAGTATTGGTCCTACATTCTTGCCTTCTTGGTAATGATTCCACCTCTATGTTTCTGCGAGGCCTAAACATGTGTTTGTTCATACATTGAATATTTTTCTGCATCTCCATGTTCTACTTGATATGTGCTTCATTTACCAGATTTGCTTGTTTCAGAATTCTGGATACCAAGCTATCAGTAATTCCTCATGGATGGGCTGTTGTTAAGTGATAGGATAAATTGTACATCCTTTAAGTGTTCCTGTCAATTTGATCTGGACTTAGAACCAAGCTCAAGGGAAATGATGACAGTGATAGGTAATAATTGATGAACACTGGGTTCATGGTAAACGTGTGTCATGCATGGGCTGTTTTATTAAAATTGTAACCCCTGCTATTCTCCACTGGAGAGATTTCAGTTTTCCAAGTGAGATTTGTACAGACTATTGATTGTCTTTCTATCATGAATAGTACTCTGCAATTGCATGTTTATGAAAAGGTTTTGTGCGTGGAAAGCTCAGACACTTTGTTAGAAAGATCATACATTGATCTACAACATATACCTACTTGGTGTTTCTGGTTGATTATAGATCAGTTGGATGCTTGGAGCTTCTAAGATATATATTTATTTCTAAGGTTTTTGTATTTCTTGGGTCAATGCATTTTCATACTCGAGCTTGTCTCTCTATTCTTGTGAACTCGAGCTCCATTGGCTCTTTCAATAGGACATTTTCCAGACCGAAAATGGGCGCATAACCGTAGGTGTGCAGCGGTTCTATCGTCCCGAAGAAGCAGTAAAAGAGGAAGGTGGAGCCTGGAAAACATGTGATCCAAGGGAGCTCTTCTACAGCAGTCAAGTTGATGAGATCAGGACTCATAACATTATGCACAGGTGTGTAGTACATTTGGTGCCACAACGCAAGCAAGTGCCTGACAGGAAAGTGCATCCTGGTTTTATAGTGCAGAAAGTGTATGACTATGAGCAGAAGAGTCTGAGGCATCTCACTGACAGAGATTGCGAAGGCGCCTTGCGACTGTGGGCAGCTTCCTAGACTGTGAATCAGAATCTACCTTTTGCTTGTCCATAGACCCATCTCTGGCTGATGTCTGAAAGAATTGGAAAACGGAAGCCTTTTGGAGTTAAACTGTGCATACATAGGGAATTGTTCTTTGGCTTTCATGTGATTTACTTGTGTGTTAAATTACAGTACATGCACTTATGCAGGCGTGTCGTACTGACATAGGAGTTCTAAGTAAGCTTGGAAAGAAAGAGTAATTCTCCCTATCAGAGCATAATATATCTCAATTCATCGAAGAAAATGAAACTAGAGGTGCATTTTTATTATCTTCTCAAGTCTTGTAGACTTGTATTGTATATCAATCATGGGAAAAGGGATTGTATTATTCAAACGGATGGAGTGGCACCAGAGTTGGTAGCTGGTCAAGCAATGTATGATGAAGATTTGAAAACCATTAACTGATGAAACATTTTGTCACCCCACACAATTAACTTGAGAAACAAACATCGTTCGAGATTTAAGTTTTTTTCTTCTTTTGGTTACTTTAATGATTATTTTATACCATCAAACATGATTTAGGTATTAAATCCAAGGTCAATAAATTGAATGGTCTAAATTTCTCCTCATAAAACCTAGAGTCTAGATCAATTTCTTATAGTGGCACCGTATGAATTTTCGTTCTTAGAAAAGCAACACACAAACAACTTGAAAATACTCTGCTATACAGTTCTTCTACCAAAACTATAATAATCATGGTAGACAATGGATCGAAATAAACTAAATACATCAAAATTTTATTGAAACAAAATCTGGGTGTCCAATGTCCCAGCGCCCAACGAGCGCCATGTCTCATGTCCCATGGGTGAAATCAAAGTTTGGAAACTCGGATGACCGTCCGGAGGCACCGGAGGTCCTCTAGGGTGACGATAGACTTCCCGGAGAAGTTTGGGCAAAAACGGGAACCGGGCCCCAGGATGCCGAAAATCAAAAGCTATAATCCACGTTTTTGGGATTCCTGGAGGCCCCAGAATAAAGGTGTATATTTTTGCACCACATCACACAGGACACCCTTACGGAACATTAAAGGCCCCCGGGGTCTGTTATCGGGTCCCTGATAGGCTTGTAAGGACGTTTTTACGGGACATCATCAACGTAAGGCCGAAACAAAGAATGTATGAGTGATATCGAAGTTCGGGGATTCGGATGACCCTCCGGTGCCACCGAGGGTCCTTAAGGGGTATGATAGACCCCCCGGAGAAATTTGGGCAAAAATGACACCCGGGCCCCTGGAGCCAAAAACGAAGGCTATAATCCACGTTTTTTGGGCTTCCAGGATGCCCCGTGACGAATGTGGATATTTTCGCACCACTTCCTACGGAACATACCTAGGGGACATGTGAGGCCCTCAGGATCGCTTACTCGGTACCTGATAGGATTGGAAAGTGTTTTATGGTGTAAGAGCTGGAACACCAAAGACATGGGTGCTATCGAAGTTTGGGGATCCGGATGACCCTCCCCGGGCACCGAGGGTCCTAAAGGATCATGATAGACCCCCCCGGAGAAGTTTGGGCCAAAATGACATCCGGGCCCCGGGATGTCGAAGACGAAGGCTAAAATCCACGTTTTTTGGCTTCCGGGAGACCCCGAAACGAATGTGGATATTTTCGCCACCACATCGCACGGAACACCCTTAGGGGGCATGAGAAGCCCTCGAGGTTACTTGTCTTGTCCCTTATAGGCTCGGAATGGCGTTTTACGGGACACTGGTTTAAGAATCATAACACCAAAGGCATCGACGATTTCGAAGTTCGGGGATCGAGATGACCTTCTCAGATCACCGAGGGTCCTCTACGGTCATGATAGATACCCCAGATAAGTTTGGGCAGAAATGACACCCGAGCCACGGGAAGTCGAAACTGAAGGCTATAATCCACGTTTTTTGAGCTTCCATGAGGTCCCGGACCGAAGGTGGATATTTTCGCATCACATCACATAGGAAACCCTAGGAGACATGGGAGGCCCCCGCGGTAGGCTATCGGGTCCTTGGTTAGGCTTGGAAGGACCTTTTACTGGACATCGAAGACTAATCCACGGTTTTTGGGTGTTGAGAATTGCTCCCCACCACCTCGTGTCACCACCCTCTCTACTATTATAGTGAGATCTCATAACTTTTCCCAAATTGTTTGAAGTGATTTTCTTTTCTTTTGATATTTTTTTCTATTTTTCAGGGTATTTTTTAATAAAAAAAAATTAAATAGCTACAATTTGTGGGAAAAAAATTATTCTGTAACATAATAATATACTTGAAAAGTTTGAGTTGGAACTTTTGGAAAATAATTCTCCAAATTTTGAAAGCCCCACTACGAAAGTTATGCTCTGCGCATGTTTGCTCCTGTTAAAACCACTAAACCTTATAAAACTCTTTATTAGCTATTTGTTTGAGAGAGGGCTTGTGGGCGAAGGAAGGCAAGCGACGCGACATGAAGCACCTACCATTACAAAAGTTATGCACTGGGCGTGTCTACGCCACAGTGTTTGGGTACAGAGCATGGCTCCTCACCACCACGTGCCACCAAACCTACCCTCAAACCTTCTCTACTGTTATAGTGAGGTCTCATAATTTTTCCCAATTTTTTTAAGGGATTTCTGTATTTTTGATATATTTTCTTTTTTTCAGCGTAATTTTTTAATTTAAAATTAAATTAAATAGTTTTAAACATTCAAGTTGCTATAACTGTTCAGGGAAAACAATATAAAGCAATATATGGCAATTTTGAACTTGAACATATGGATGACATCGATGAGATCCATATACGAACGTTGAACTTGAACATATGGGAAGGTAAGAGATGAATTGATGGTGTGTGGTTCTATCATATATTCATGAGAGAGTAATTAAAAAAAAAATATTTATTTTTTAATATATTAATATTAATATTTACTAATAAGTTATTCCAGTTTTTAAGATATTAATATTTATTTATCTATTAATATACTCTCATCTAGTCAAGTGGAGTCAAAGTGGAAACTCAAACCCAACCAAGCTTAACCCGTATTATTTTTGACTAGTTGAATTTCAACCCATACCTGACAAAATCGAACCGACCCAAAGTTCGAGCCGACATGACTCCAGGATAAGCAAGGAAATGAAATGCTTGATTTATTTTACTATTATTATTACTTCAAAAGGCAAAATTTATTTCTTTTTTTGTGAAATCAAATGGTATTATACTAGTACAATTCACATATATACCACCGCCATTTTTATTAAATACCACCACCAAATATAAGAGATTGCCCAAAATACCCTTAATTTAAATTACCTCTTGTTTCTCTCACCTCACCCCTTCTCTCTCCTAAAAACCCCAACCCACTATACCTCTGACCTCCCTCTCTCACCTCACCCCCTCCCTCTCTCTCCTAACCTCACCGTCCACCATACCGCAGCCCCATCATAGAAGAAGCAAACACCACCAGCCACCTCAGCCCCTCCCACCGCAACCCTCACCACCGCAACCCCTCATCACCGCAGCCGCCACCACCGCAGAACCGTCACCGTTATTTTGCGACCTTCAACGAGACCATGGCCCCGAAGAAGGTACGTCACCCCTGTCCACCTGTTAAATTGTTTAAATTTCGTAAAAACTTGTGGTATTTTAGATCTGTGGTCGATCGTTGCCGGAAATGATGAATTTTTTTTGTTCGATTTCCGTTGAAGTTGCGCTGCGTCGTAGCGCAACGTTGAGGCTGCGCTGCGCTGTAGCATAGCGTTGAGGCAGCGCAGCGCAGCTCACTGCTTAGATTTTAATTCCTTTTTTTTTTGAGAAAAACTTAGATTTCAATTCTAATTATTGTTTGAGTGTTGCAAATTGCGAAAAATTAGAATGTGAATGCATTGATAAAATATTGAGTTAGTTTTGATGTGTCTTTTTGTGGTTTCTATTATTGTTCTAAATAATTTTTGATCAAAAGAAAATTATTGTTCTAGTTGTTGATATGGGTTGTTATTAGTATTATTGTTATTGATTTTGTGATTGTTATAATTATTGTTTTACTGGTAGTCGTTTAAGTAGCGATAGATTATATAATTACCTTGGTAAACTTGAAGCCTTATTTTTATCATTAGAAGTGATGATTAATTAAAAAAATAAAAATTATCAAGAAAATGGGACAAGTTATGACGATAACTAAATAACATAATAAACGATAGAGTTATAATTGCGGCGATGTTGGTGTTGGACCTTGGACTGGTTATGATGATCGGAGTGTCATGTTGGGCTCGGTTGTTTTGGTTTTTTAATTTTTATTTTTTTGAGTGAAAATTATTATTATTATTATTATTATTATTATTATTATTATTATTATTATTATTATTATTATTATTATTATTATTATTATTATTATTGTGAATATTAATATTAATTTAATTAATTTTTTGAATTAAAAATTATTGTTATTATTAACGTTATTATTGTAGTGGTTTTTTATATTGTCATAGATTCTAATAATTATCTTCGTAAATTGAATGTACATTAACGACCATTGAAATTGATAATTAATAAAGAAGTACATCAATAACGAATGTGATAAAAATTATTTGACAAGTTATAACAATAATTAAAAAAATAAAAAAATGACAGAGTCTCGATGCTGGCGATGTTGATACTGGACCTAAGGCGGGAAAGAAGCCCCGTAAGCAGCATTCTGATACCACTTCCACGCAATATCATGGTACCCGATTATCGGGTCGACACGTGACGGCTTCTCATAGGAGGACTAGTGCGGTAGAGGGGGATCACCCCGTGGGTGAGACGGCTTCAGTTGAGAGAGAGTTGGATGACAGTGGTGCGCCGCAACCTCGGGAGGATATGGGGTCACTTCCATTTGGTTTATATCGACCACCTTATAGAAATCGTCATCCCTTATCGCCGCCTGAGGTAATTGTTGGTGGCATGGATGTGACGCCGCCGCTTGGTAGGACTTAGCCTAGTATTAGGATTTTTCATAGCGGTGGTTCGTCTTCTAGGCAGCCCCGAATACCTTCGACATTGGAGGATGCAGTGGAGGAGGAGGATGCAGAGGATGATGATGATGATGTTGATGATGATTATGAGGAGGAGAAGGAGGAGGAGGTTACCACGATTACTCGTAGACATACTGGGGAGATGTCTTCAGCTTGTGGAGCCCTACATGCCTGATCGCGTGCTGCGACAGTTTGGGTATATACAGGGCGTGCCTTCACCTCCATTGTTGGCATTAGAGGAGTGTCGGGCGAAGAGCAGCAAGAAGTATCACTTGATCCATTTCTTTGATCCACGGTTATGGCTGTCGAGGGAGCAGCAGCGTCTGAATTTGCGACAACCGCCTTATAGGAGGGCGATAGCTCTCCCTTCTGATACAGAGACACGGCATATGGAGTGGTATCGTGCGCGTACACATATGTATGTCATCAATCGAGGACCCGATCCACCACAACCCGCGCCATTGCCTGACCATGCGGTAAAACATTTAGTCGTAAAGAAATAAATGGATTTTATTTAATTTTATCATTTTCATGGACTATCCATTTTCCATTTTGCAGCGTCTTCTACTTATAGGGCGTCTCATGTACTAGCTTTTGCCGGATAGGATGCAGGATTATGATCTCAGTGAATTCGCTACCAACATTGCGGAGACTGCCAGGCTTGTAAAGGATTTCATGCCACTCGTGCCTCCTCCACTGCCGCCTCATCGTCTTCGTCCACCGTCTCCTCCTCGACATCGTTCGTGTAGTCCAGAGTTAGACGATCGTGCACCTCATGGGGATGATACTCATGTACCATGATTTTTACTTTTAGAGGGTAGTACTTTTGTTAATCTTATTTTAAGTATTTAAGTATAGAACGTATTGAGTTATCGAATAATTGTAATACTTATGATACATTGAACTTTAAATTTGTTTTTTTCTTCCTGACTTCTTAGTGAGATTTAAATTATGAGTATTCTCTATGTTATTATATTTTATGGAAATACGAGTTGCATTTTAATTGAAAACTTAATGTTGTGAGACATAATTTTTCACCAACAAAAGTAAGAAAATTTAATGTAACATCATTGGAATAAATATAGAAATATTCGTTTCATTGTATGTTTTTACCAATAAAAATTTAATGTAACGCTAGGGCTGCGCTACGCTTGAGCGCAGCGCAGCCTTTTTCTGCAGTTGTGCATTGCACTCTGAATATTTGCCCAATACGAAACGCATCTCCAAAAAAAAAACAAATCAATAATATATAAACTATTACTATAATTATCGCTAATAATAATGTTTAATGATTACATGCTAGTTTAAGCGATACAAAATAATAGTCTCCTAAAATATGACAAAGTCCTTTTAACCTTGAGGTTGTCGTTCTTGTTCTCGGCGTCTTATATGTAGACGTTGCTTTCGGTCATGGTCTTCCGGTGTTCCGTTCAATTGTTGAAAATGTCTAAATCTAGGAACAAATATTCCTAAAACTTGGTGCAAAATATCATCGGTGCAAGCGTACCACCAAGGTTCAGACAAGATTGACAAAGGACTTGTCGGGGAAACAAACAAGGAAATAAAATGCGCTTCACTATTTAATGCGCACACATGGATTTCTGGACCACCATAATAAAGAATATCTCGTTGGTAAATTGGCGCGTACGTAGCTGATCCACTGACATGGTGAACTACGAACAATCTTTGATAGCATGTGGCAACTGCAAGTCCAAACTCTATAGACTCAAACCATAACTCCGGTTGACCTCCAGGTTTGCCGTTGAATTGTAGTTTAGTCAAGGCATTGTAATACTATGCGGAACCCAAATCCTCATAGATATGTGCTCGCTCACCTGTCATCTCAAAGTAAAGCTGTTGTTTCACCTGCCACCATTCGTTCTCGTCATTACGCACTATGTGGGCAATGGATCGCCAACCGCAATTCCCATCACGATCCCACAACAACAACAACAACAACAACAACAACAATAATAATAATAATATTGCATAATATATTACCTGTTGGTGGTGCTACAACCTAAATGGAACCTATCCTTTGTCCATGCATAAACAAACATTTTCTTGTAATCTTTCAACCATTGTCGGTTCACATATGTGATCATGAATGATAAATGTGGACTCCACTTTTCCACCATCAAAGTGTAATTCTTCTCGTACTCCTCCTCATCCTCGGACTTATATAATTGTCCCCAATAGTAAGAAACTATTCCACTGTATGTGTCTGTTTTCGTCACTTTTCTGACATGGTTTTCCACATCCATAGAAATGTGTCGTCTACATAACATGTGTGGAACACCTGTAAGCAATAGAATTATCAATATATTAATAATTCTATTTTTTTACAATAACCAGTCGATTTAAGCTAAATTTAAATCAAGAACAAAATAATTTTACCTGGAAATACTTGCCGACATGCGTTAAGAAGCGCCGCCTCCTTGTCCGTAACAATCAATCCCGGACCTTGCTGCTTCCAAAATAAAGTCTTAAAATGATTCAATGCCCACACGTAACTATACGTCTGCTCATCTTTTAGAAATGCAAATCCCACATGAAAGTTTTTTCCTACAGGTGTCACCCCGACTATTTGAAGCAACGACATTTGAAATTTGTTTGTCTTGTACGTCGCGTCCATCACCAAAACATGTGGTAATGTACTCAACAAATGCGCAGCCGATGGATGCGCAAGTGCTACATGGGTGAACTCCATGGTAACAGGATCTACTACCTCATTATGCCAATACTTATGGTCCTCCAATTGTTTCATGAAGTACTGGATATGAGACAAATCCCCAACCAATTTCTGCCTAATTTTACCCTTGCAATTATAAATGTGGCTTGTTGTGCTATACTTGTTCCCAAGTCGTTGTAAACATAAGAGGATTGCCTTTGGTTTCATGAAAGCCATATTCTCTCGAACTATTTCCTCTTCCTGGGGCGTCAATGTTACTGCTGACCTATGCCAATTCCCGTATTCACCAAGCTTGTGATTATGTCTCCATTTACTTTGATCATTTGGCAATCTTACATACCATAAACCTTCACACTCAAACATCATTACAAAAAAGGGACAATTTTTCTTTTTAGTCGATCTTTCTTTCCGTCCCCCTTCTAATAATGGGCTAGTGTAACAAGGCTTTCCCGACCTCTCACACCCTATTTGAACATAATGTTTTGCAGGATACACGTGTTTCACAAAAAAAAAATACGTTATGTAAAATTCCAACACCTCTAACATAATTCTCCAACTCTTCTCGATTCGCAAAACCTTATTCAGTTATAAACATATAACTAGTATCAGGATTATCCAACAAATATGCACCCTACAAATTATAAGCAATTTATTATATTTGATTGTCTAACATTATAACAACAACACCACCACCACCACCACCACCACCAAACAACAACAACAACAACGGCAACAATAACAACAACAATAATAATAATGAACAAGTCCACGCAAAATAGATAATATGTTGCGCTGCGCTGAAGCGCAGCGTATGGGTTGCGCTGCGCTTCAGCGCAGCATAGAGGTTGCTCTGCGCTGGAGCGCAGCGTAGGGTTTGCGCTGCGAAGCAGCGCAGCGCAACTTATATGTTGTCGGAAATTTAACAGCACAGAGCACATTTGTCGGAAAATTCACGCAAATTAGCATAACTTTAATTATAAAAAAAATAATAAAATGGGTCGACAATGTTACCTTAAAATAGTCGTCCTCTTGATCTCCGGGGTTATGATTGTCCGACATTGTGCGTGAGCTACGGTGTGGTGGTGGTGGTGTACGTTCGGGTGGTGGTGCTGGTTTTGGAGGAGGAGGAGAGAGAGTGTAAAGAGTCAAGGAAGAAAGAGAGTGAAAGTGAGTTTTTTAAAAGTCAAGTGGTCTTAAATAGTGGTGGTAAATAATAAAAGTGGTGGTGGTATTAATTATACCTCTACTAGTATAGTACGTATTAGACATTTGCATTTCCTTGTAAAATCGTTTCTCCGTCTCCACTTCCCGGGCAAAACAAAACCCCCATATATTAAATCCCCCAAATTGGACAAAGATTAGAGAGAGAGGAGAGAGAGAGAGAGCGCTTGATTCAGAGTGACAATGGTGACAAGAAAGTTTGCGCAGGTGACAACAAGTGACGACGAAGGAGCGCCAAAACCCTCAAGTAGTGACGACGAAAATAACCACCGTTCTCGTCGCCGTAGAGAGCCAAGACAAAAGCGTCGAAAGAAGATGCTTCGGATCGACGATGACGATGATGATGAAGATGAAGAGATTGCAGAACAGCAATTCACAGATGAAGACGAAGATGAAGAAGAGGAGGAAGAAGAGGAAGAACCTGTTCAAGAGGATGCTAAGCCAATTGGTGATGTAATTAGGGTTTCTGGTAAAGGTAGAAGCACAAGGAAACATTACAATGAGTTTGAGTTTGATGGAAATCGCTTTGAGCTCGTAAGTGCTTATTTATTTATTTATGTTAAATTTTATTTTCCCACTAGTCTATTGCTTTCGTTTTGATTGATGATTTTGAGGTAGGAATTGAGTTAGGGAACTTAGTTTAGTTTGTGCATCATTGTGGATATTTGTTTGTGTTTGGGGGTGTTGAATTGAGGAGTTTGAGAAATTGAGAGTACGTGTAAATAAGGTTTAGGGTTAGGGTTTTGATTTCAAGGAATTTGAGTGCGTTGGGAGTACTGTTATTAGTGACTTAATGCAGATTTTGGGTAATTGTTTGGTAGAAAACTTTTACTCTTACATGATTGGTGTGAAATGTTGATTGTCACATTTTGCATAAGAATGTTTTGTTGTGAATAGTTGAAGTTACTGTCTTTTTCATTGGAGTTCATGTTTTGCAATGGTAATAATCTAAATGGTGTATTTCAGCCCTTTTTCTTAATGCTATTCTAGATGTAGTTATTTTGATACACGACAATACCCTAATTACTTGGAAGGGGTATATACGAGAGTCTTTGTGTACTATTGGAACTTTACAATGTAGCAATTTAGGGATAAATGAGAGGTGTGTAATGTTTTCGCGAAATTTCTCTTGGGCATTAGTTGATATTTTTAAATGGAGGAGATTGTTATTTATACAGATAGAATTTTGAGGTAGACAGGGAAGAACTTGGGTTGTGGTGTCTGCTGAGTAATATTATGATGTTATTTTGGCAGTTGTGCTTGTTGGCTTGACAAAGTGGAAGAAGGATGTAGAGGCTTTCCGTTTTTCCCCACAGTTTGTCCTTATTAATTTCAATTTGCTTTCAGTATATCTGAGGGTATATTACACTTTTGACATGTGAGCAGAGTCTCGCATCTTTACCTTAATTGTATACTAAGCGACTGTGGCTCTTCATCTTTGTGTGTTCTTTGAACATTCTTGATAAGCATATGGTGTCTCGATGGAAGTTTCTCTAATCGGCATCCGAAGTGCGAATATATTTTCCCTAATCCATCTATCATACAAATTTAGTGATTTCCTAAGCATGCTCTTTCTTTGTGTTGATTCTTCCATCTTATGCTCTTGGCCTAATGCATTGTTGACTCATGTCCTGTCCCATTAACAATTTTTTGGGTGGATAGAAAAGGAAAACTAAATGATCTAAATTAGCAGGCATAAAGGAGGACTATTATGCATCCAAAATTTCCAAAGTCGATGGACACTAAGTTTGGAGTTATAGATGCAAGAGGTATATAGATGGTATATGCACATAGAATTTAGTTAGTTACTGCATCAAATGATGTTTGCCAGCTTGTTTATGGCTGGAAGAAGAGTTGTGGGGCTGGAGATTGGGATGGACTTTTGAGGGGACAGGTAGCACAAGTGATGACTTAAGTAACATACCCACACCTAAGGCATGTTGTACATCTGCTCAATATAGCTTCCTTAGGCTGTTGGACAAGACCATCTGAGTTTATTTTTGCATGAGTCAGGATGGAGAAGACTGGCAACTCTAGGGGAGTAGTACTTTTACACAAAAATCATATGTGGATTCTATTTTTGCTTAAGCTGTATTGATATTATCTTGTGATTTTAGACCTATGATTGCAGGTTAATAGTTAGGAATACCATAATGAGCGGTTTTTTGTTTTTGGATTTCACCAAAATGGAGGTTTTACGGAAATGCTAGTAGCAATATACTATAATCTGGTCCATTATTACCTTGCAAAAATGAAGTTTTGTGTCATTTATCAGTCTATTGTCAATTTTTTTAACAAAAATCCTGATATTCTTTATAAACTTGACATTCGTTTTTTCTGAATTTAATGAAGAGGCACCACCCTACTTCCCTCCCCTTCCCCAAGGAGGATTCTTCGTTCTTCCTAATTAGTAAATTGTACAATGGAAGATACTCTGCTTTTGACAATTTGACTTCCTATACTTTCTTAATTCTGAGAAAACTTTGTACGCAGGAGGATCCTGTGCTTCTGACCCCTGAGGACAAGAAATATAAGCCTTATGTGGCAATTATCAAGGTAATTTTTAATATTCTACCGTCTGTCAGAACTGTAATGTAATGTAGTAAATGTACATTGCTCTTTTATATATAAGTTGAGCTCACTTGTAACCATACTGCAAGAGCATTTATGTAAGATTATTGACCTTCCTAGTTCCTACTGGCCATATATATGTAGAACACCTCATAGAAATGCTGTCTTCATGCTTGAACAAAACTTTTTATATGTACTTAACTGAGATTTGAGCTTGCATTTCCTCTCTGTTTGAAGAGTCTCTAAGGGTATTTGGCGTTTCCAAAGCCCATAATCTCTGCAGACTCAGTTTTAGTGCTCCCCCTACCCATTATCATCTTTTCATTTCCTTTTTTTTTCTTTTATTTGGGTGGGAGGTAAACTTGTATGCTCATTTTTTCTTTTATTTGGGTGGGAGGTAAACTTGTATGTTCATGTCAGTCCTCTGTATTGGTTTAGGCTGATTACGATGCATGATCTAGATGAAACTATAAAAGCCCAGGTTGAATGGTTGGCATAACATGTAGTTTACGTGACAAAATAGTAGGCAGTTGTCATACTTGAGAATATAATGTTCATGCCCATGTGGTCACTACTGACTAGTGGGCAAATGCTGACATAGAAATGACTAATTATATTCTGCAGATATGCTTGAAGTCATCTTCTAGAAGGCTGTGGGTAGATGTGAATCCATCCTTTTTGAACAAATAATGAAATAACCCTGTTTCAAAGGAAGGGAGAAGAAAATACACATGCAATCTCTTGTATTTTCATAAAATGACATAAGCTCCTACTGCGGAAATAGGGATGTATTTTCCTACCATTTTATGAAGTAGCTAATTGCCTAATTCGTGGTTTAGTCTTCAAAATTTGACAAGAGCCTCTTTTCTCTAGGAAGGGGGGTTTACCATTTTGAGAATTTCTGAATCCTTTCTCAGTTTGTCACCCTTACTCTATGTTTTATCACAAAAATTTCTATAAGACGGTATTATCATAATTTTCAGTGAGACGAGGTCACTTTTTAGTAAAATAAGGGTCATTCCTCATAATAAGTGACCCTATATTTTTAAATAGTGATCCAATTTTTCTATGAGTTCATCTCACACAAGACTTGCTCATGTTTTATGTAAGCACTTTCTTTGTCTCATGTCTCAAGTTTCATAAGGTCAATGCTGCTGTATTCTGCTATTACTCCTATCCATCCACCCAAAGTTGTTAAATTTAGAAATGCATTCTGGAAGGGCAATACTATTTATTATATTGTCTCTACTTTGTTCCAAAGGTCACTATCATCCATATACGTAAAAAGCGAGATTTTACGGGACTAATTTTTGGGATAAGGGAGTACTATTATGACGTTCTTGTTGAATGACATTCATGCATTTCATCAAGGGTTTGATGGAAACAGTCTCTTGTTTACTTATAAATTTATGCCCAAAATCAGAAAATATTAAGGCCCAACGTTATTTCAAATTGTCTTTTTGATCTTCTTTACCTTCATCCTGTGGTTCTATAGATGTCTAGCTCCTCTAGTCTTACCATCTACTCTTTAAACCAACCTTGAGGATTTGCATTTTGGCTCCAATGGCCCAATAATTGAAACTTATTGGAATCTCGTGGATAATTGACCTGATTGGACTCTGTTATCTTGTTCGGAGTAGGCGTTTGAACCTTTTTCTGACATTTTGGAACTTGTCGAGCTCTGTAAGGACTGCAAAGCATAATATCTCTATCACCCTCTTCTTTCTGAATATTCTTTCCCTGCAGGATATAACTCAGAGTAAAGATGGGAGCATTATGGTCACTGGACAGTGGTTTTACCGTCCTGAAGAAGCTGAGAAGAAAGGTAGTGGAAGCTGGCAAGCACGTGATACAAGAGAGCTTTTCTATAGTTTCCACCGTGATGAAGTTCCAGCAGAATCTGTGATGCACAAGTGTGTAGTGCACTTTGTGCCGTTAAACAAGCAGCTGCCCAATCGTAAACAATATCCAGGTTTCATTGTACAGAAGGTCTATGATACTGTGGAGAAGAAATTGTGGAAGCTCACTGACAAAGATTATGAGGATGGTAAACAGGAGGAAATTGATGTCCTTGTGCAGAAAACAATATCACGTCTTGGACATCTCCCTGACATTGAGATAGAGGATACCCAAGCTCATTTGGAGGAGCAGACAAGAAACAAGAGGCTGCTACGGAAAAAGCACGTTTCATCTCTTGATGTGTCAAGGGACGATGAAGGGACACCCAGATCAGATCAAACTCCTAGAGTTGAGACACCAGGAAGCTGCATTGACAAGACATCCAGACACTATATTATCTTGGCTGAAGCAAAGGCTTTGACAAAAGACACACTCCGAGATAGATGGTTGGAGAAGCTTCTTAAAGTGGTTGAGCATGCCTGCACTTCAAATGACAACCTTCAGGGAGAAAAAGGTGCTGATGGAGCTCGTGTTAACCAGTCCAGTGGACATAAGGGATCTGGAGAAGAGAGTACAAAGGTACTGATTCATTTATACCACTAGGTTTTATCCCCGTGCTTCGCACGGGCTCGTAAAATAATTATTTATGAATATATATAATAATATAGTGTTATATTTGATGTGAAATTATTAATTTTATTAGTAAAATACATTTTATTTTATTTTTGCAAAGATTTCTATCCATAGGATGCAGCATGCTAATTCTTGAAAATGATATTTTCATGCGACCTTCATTTGTAATGAGATTGGACTAAGTTTAGATAGATAATAAAAACAATGTATGTACACTAATTTTAATAAGTAATTCAATTAATGAAAATAATGAATACACTCATTCTGCATTAACGGTATATGTGCACTAAAAGTTGATAGCACATGCTCGTTTTATTCCACACAACTAAAACTATGTGACAAAGTTGAGCGCATGTGGCGTGTGCGTGTCATCTTCACACGAACATTTCCTCTTATGTGACGTCCTACGTGTCATGACCACACGGAAAGAACCCAACTTTTATAGGACATATACATATATATGTCGTTTTGAAGCATTTTTGTCAAATCCAATCCAACGGAATCAAATTTATAATTTTTTGACTTACGTAACTAAAGTTATTTTATTTTGTAATTTAGAAATATGCTAATAAATATGTAATTAAGTCAAGTAATGATGAGACATTAATGATGGATGATGTGTCATGCTGCATGGCAAGTTTGTGCTTACGTGTCGCTTGCGTGTCATGCTTGCACGACGTGGCTCGCCTATGAGGCATCCCACGTGTCGGCACCACACGAATAAGGACCCATATATATATATATATATATATATATATATATATATATATATATATATATATATATATATATATATATATATATATATCATGTTTTGGGAGCTTCACCTATATTACAGGGAAAAAGAAGAAGTGTATGTTAAGTTAATGAAGATCACTATAAGCAGTTTATATTTTCAAATGGTAATATAACTTAGGTAAACATGTAAATGCCACATGTATGCCACCTAGAATTTCAGCTAAATAAATTTACAGAAAGTTAATGAAAGGCTTGATATGTTACATCAAATGAACTTTGGGGATAGATTTGTTAGATTGGAAAGTACCAAGGGTTATTATGAAAATGACCCAATGTTTTTTTTCTTTAGGAGGGTGGGGGTTTGTGATGTATATGTATATCTATGCGTTCATTGATTTCTTCACTCTTCATTAACAGGATCCTTGTAAATTTGTGCAAATGACAGGGTGAAAGAAGTCTTACCTGGCCGGATTCTGCTGTTTCAGCAGTTGTTGCCCTAGAAAAGGCCTCACATGAGGCATTTATCGCTGATACTTCGAAGTATAATCAAAAGTTGAGAACGCTGGCGTTCAACCTCAATGTTAGTTTTTTTTATCTTGATACTTGCCTTTTTATTCTTTAAAATAATTAGAATGTGTGAAGGATGAATTTTGTACCATCCACGTATGTGAAATTTTTGCATGTACTTTGTGGTTTTTGAACAGATAAGTTGATGGTTGTAGTGGAATTTGATACTGGGGTTTTGTTTCAGAGCATTACTTCTGGATACTAGGCTAAATCCATTTCTTTATGACTTTGTCTGATTGGAAATGATCTTCGTAAATGAAAAGTCGAAAGTCAAAGTTTGTAAAGTTTGCTTTTAAGTTGTTTAAAATCCACAAATGTGTATACATGTTGGTTGTATCAAATTTTAATCATAACAAAAAATTTGAGGATATTGTTTCATAATTTTATGTAACATAATTTATTGTAGATGCTCAATTTCGTGTTGGAAAATTGTGAAAAATCAATTCTGGACGGAGGAGTACTTTCAATAGTTGTTCTTTGTATGTAATGTCATCAAACCATATACCATTCTGGACTCTGATTGGACGGAGTTCTTGTCGCATCTCGGAAAAGTAAAGCTCCCTTAGTATCAGAACTAATAGTATCTTTGATGTTCTTGTTTAACAGGCTACCAAGCTGTTAGCATGCCGGCTGTTAAATGGAGAGTTAGAACCTTCCAGAATATTAAACATGTCTCCTAATGAATTAAAGGTATGGTCTGCTTTTCTGATTAATAATTTATACTGTTGTTCTCATCCGATCTCTTTTTTACTTCATCATTATTTGATGTCTACCTGTTTTGTCCTTGGGCATTCTCTATCTCTTGATAGCCATGAAGGACTGTTTACACCTTACAATAGAATGACCTGATGGGACTTCATAATTTATGTAGACCAACTTGTACTAGGAATGTGAACCAAATGCTCTAGAATGTAAGAACCTTAGCTTGCGTTTCTATTTTCTTTTCTTTTTTTTGATAATTCATCTTAGCTTGCGTTTACTGCCCACCCATCCTCACCATACTGAGATCTGACCCTTGGATGCCTCTACTTGTTTGTGAGAGGGTATGAATTGTGCCATGAACAAGGCACATGTGTGGTGCGGCCCTCCCTTCCCTGTTTCACTAGCATTAACTCCAAAGATAAGCCTTTCATATTGACTTAAAGAATATGTTGGCAATTTGGCACCAGTGTGTGCTTGACACACAAATCCTTTTAGATGAACATAAATTTTATAGTTTACTCTTGGTCAACTGGTGCCATGCTTCCTTAGTTCTTAACATCTAGGATAAAGTGCAAAACTGTAGCCAAGTCACAACATGGTCAGTTGTTCATATATCTTTTAGTAGAACTGTAGAAGCCCTACTTCCTTCATAATACACATAAATTCTATTCTGAAGAAGATTGTGTTAGTTTTAATACACAGAAAAGGAATAATAATGAAAGAGGCAAATGTGTCTGCTATTATTATAAATGTTGATATGATTTTGCAGTTATGTCCACAAAATCGCTTGTTACCTGACCACTTTCCCCTTATATATTACTTACTATCCAGTTTATGTTCGATAGTGAAACACTGGCAAGATCCTATAGTAGATTACTAGATTGGTAGTGATTTTGTCATATCATAAAGAGCTGATGGATATATTTTTGGATGTCATATCAATTGCTGTATCTGTGCTATCCATCCTATCCTAATGACATCTTTTTTTCAACAGGAGGGTTTAACTGAGGAGGAAATAGCTAGAAATCAGCCTGAAGAGGCAGCAAAAATGCAGGTCAAGTTCTAGTGTGTGATATATTCTCAAGTGCTTTTTTATCTTATAAGCCCCAAAATTATTTTTTTCCATTTCTCAGTTTTTGTTCTGTCAAAACTCAATACTGCAGATGACTGATGCTCGATGCAAAAGGTGCAATGAAAAAAAAGTTGGTCTTGTAGATATCATACAAGCCGGACATGGTGATCGCTATCAGGTTTGCCTAATTTCTAACCATTCAATCTCTACATTTATGTTTCTTCCTCTTTGATGAAACGGTATTATAGCAGGACAACTCTTAGTTGTAATGTACTTTAACAAAAATAATAGAATTCTTGAGAAGATATTCAAGTATGTCAAAGTGCAAATTATTTTCTGGCAGAATGCACCTTTGTCAAGACTAGCTCACTAGTTTGCTTGTTTGTGGCTTCTGGTGGTCATCCTTAATTATTTTTTTCCCTGCAACTATGTGCAACAGCTTAGACAAGTTCAAGTCTCCTTAAGGCCACTGGAGGTTTTCCTGGTCTTCAGGGCCCATGGAATTGGTCAAGCAAAGGTTGATACCCATGTTATCTAAAAAAATGTGCAACAGCTTAGAGATTGGTTTTATATAAGATATAACACCAAATCACTTGTTATTGCTAGACCAGATTGAGAAATTGGCTTGATTAACAATCCAAGGTGGTTGTCTGATACTCTTTTGCATATTGTCAGTTGTGTCTGATGGAATGTGGTAAGGAGCTGGTTATTTCAATACATCTGAAATACTAGTGTCTGTTGTAGTCATGTAGCGCCAAAGCCAACCTTTACAGACTACAACACGTGGAACAGATGTAGATTTCACGGAGAAGGTCCGACTAGCGAGAACATATTTTCGTCCACTTCTTCTAATATTTATTTCTTTTACATTGGTTTGTGTCTTAACAATTGTATTTGACCTCTGCACAATTGAACCATGTTTGCCCCTGGTTTGCCCATGAACTTGAGCTCTTTTTGCTAACATTCGCTTTTATCATGAGCCACTGACTCACTACTGATATTCTTTCTTTCTGATGATTTCCAGTTGGAATGCATAGGCTGCGGTAATACGTGGTATGCTTCTAGAGATGAGGCTGCTATGATGACAATAGATGTTCCCAGTTCAGTTACCAGCGTTGGTACAGCACCATGGGCAACTTCCAAGTTTGAAAATGTAGAGAAAAAGAAGCTAGTTAGTCCTCGTGAGACTGAGAAGGGAGATGCAGTAAAGAAAACCATTGAAGCTTCTGTGCCCACCTTGGAGACCCAGAAGTCCTTCAACAAGTCTAGGACTGACGATGTGAAAACTCCTAAGAGTCCAAAGTAGCTTTTGTCTCCGTGCTGTCTTAGGGTATCCGAAAAAAATTAGTCTAGGCTTCATCCAGCTGAACAGCATCACCAGTGTAAAGCCTTGTATATATCTGGTGCACCTATATTTAAGGTAAGTTCCTACTTAGGGGTGCCGTGTGTGATGATATTGTAAGGGTTCAGCACCATCTGAGACGTGCAATATTATTTTCACTGCCTTTTTTTCACCTCTTTTGGTTTCCCATTTTCAAATACTGTTAAGCTGTCAGTTAACCCACACTAGGTGTATTTGGGGTTTTGCACATCACTTAATGACCTACGCAGTTTCAAGAACCCGTAGTCTTGTTATGTAGAAGAATCTTAATCTTAATATCTTACTATCTTTTTTTTCTTTTTCTTTTAAGATGGTAAGGTGGCCCCACCTAGAAGGGGGTAAGGGGATAAATCCCTCATTAGGTAGGTGATAGGATTTGAAACCGGGTCTTCCCCAAATTCAAGTGAGGTGGTTGCTATCTCGACTCCCACCTCAATCCTAATATCTTAGTATCTTAATTTTAAGTATTATATCCAGGCATTTTTCCGAGCAATTGGTGACATAGCAAAGATTTGCTTCGGTGTATGAATTTATTTTTTTTGGGTGGATTAATTTTTTTTTCCAGTGCATTAAATTTGCTAATGCGGCTTGTGTATTTGAATTACCATGTGACATGTGCCACCCCAACATAACAAATAATAAAGGAATATATGTATAGAGGGGGGGGGGAGAACAACTATTCCCACACCTAAAGGCATGATTTTTTAGACTATTAAAAATTGGAGAAAATTGAAACTTTTAATCGAGAATAGAATAAAGTGGAAAAAAGGGAACAAATTAGAGAAAATTGAAACTTACGAAAACAAACGGAAGAAAATTGGAATCTATTGAAATTTTTGCATTTATATATTTTTTTATCATTTGGAATAGAGTTTTACTACAGTAATAATAATAACAATATTATTATTATTATTATTATTATTATTATTATTATTATTATTATTATTATTATTATTATTATTATTATTTACTACGTCCCAAATTGATGTACATATTTGATACAGGTTTTGCATGTAAGTACTATACTGTGGGAATTGAGATTTGATCTATTTCAGCATGATGCTCGGCTGGAATTCCTCCACTTCACTAACATTGTAAAGAAATTATGCTTAGTCTGATTACCTAAGAAGAAACGAGATCGATGGTGGAGATCTTCTAATTATATGTTATACTCGCTTTTTCAAATTAGGTGAGTGAAGTGATTCATACTTCGATTATTATTTCCAATGTTTATTTTATCTTATTTATGAGTTAGAACTTAGAAATGAGAAAGACATCTAGATCACCAAATTTATCAATTGTCGCGTTATGTGTCACAGTGTCTACCTTATGTGTGTAGCATATTAAGGAGTGTATGCAAAGGTTTAGGACTCCAAATTCGTAAAGTGGTAGGCAAAAGAATCCTAATTTTTGTGTGACAACTAAATACCCAGATGCATGATACGGGTGGCATTGCAAGGAGATATGTGATTTCCTCAAATATACATCATTCACAAACTAATTCTCAAATTAGCTTCGGTTCAAAACTATTTCCCCACATATACACCACGTAGGATCGGACTGTGGCCTGAAAGCGAATGGTCCTACGTGGTGTATATGTAGAGAAATAGTTTTAAACCGAAGCTAATTTGGGAATTAGTTTGTGAATGATGTATATTTGAGGAAATCATTCCAAGGAGATTGACGTCATTTTAAAGCAAAGATCTACAATTCCCTATTCAAACTTAATAATTGGAATAGTTAGAGAATCACGTCCAAGTTCTAAAAAAAAATGCTAGGTGACATTAATAATAATTGCTTTACTATTCCCAAAACCATAAGTTAATGAATTGTGGCAGTCACAGTCACTGCCCCATATTAAAATATTAAACCCACGTCTCTTCTAGCTTGGACTTGTTTCCAATTCCCCATATTACCCCTTAGATCCAATCTGGTATAATGTCTGTTGTTTGATGGTAAAATTGTCTTTTACATAGAAAAGGGCCAAAGCTTGTGTGAAAGATAAAAAATGTATTTTTTTTTGTGGTTTTGAAAAAAATGGTATCTTTGATTCTTGAACAATGGAACTGCCCAAATGTTTCTTGTATTTTTTTTAGTGGAAAAGAGCAAACAAATGGCCAGAAAAAACACTAGTAACAAGCGATATGATGGGTTGAAGTTGAAGGGCATGGCTTACTTTAGTGAACATGAACTGAATGCACGGCAGCTCACTGTCCCTCTCTCTCTCATTTTCTCTCTCTTCCTTATTACAAGGCATGCTCACTCACCCTGCCTCTCTCAACCTTTTTCTTTTTTCTTTCAATTGATTTCTCTCTCTAGAGACTAGAAATAATAATAACCTCATACTACCTGCAGTAGCTAATGCTTTACTGCTTGTCAGTGTTGTTCTTCTTCTGATTGTTGTTGAAAAATGGCAAGTTAAGCTAACCTTTTGTGGGTTTCTGTTGATTGGTTCTCAAGTGGGTTAGTTGTTGGTCTTTTGAATGGAGGTTTTAGATTTCCCACATGGCAGTTCTTAGAGTGGCTTAAAGGTCAAGTGATTGAAGATAATTTGCTGTGTTGCCAGGTTGTTGGGCTTTTCTTTATGTTCACTTCTGTGAGATCTGGGTGGGGTACGCCATTTTGTTAGAAGCACTTATGCCATTTTCTAGCTTGGAATGCAAGTGAATTTAAAGGTACTTTGTTTATGTTAATGGTGCTTTTTTTTAGTCTATAATGCTTCTATTATGAGTGTTTTAGTTGTTTTAGATCAATGTAAGAACTCTTGTGGGATTCATGGATTTAACATTTTTGAAATAAAGATCATTTTTTGGGGGGTTTTGTGAGTTCGGATTTTGGGTTGCTGGTTTCCTCTGCAATAAATTGAAGTTTAAGATCCTTATTTCTTTGTTTGAATGTACATTTTCAATTTTCAAAGATCAAAATCCAAAAAAACCCACAATAGTTTGAGCAAGTGAGTTTGGATTCTTCAGCAAAATGGGTCTTCAGTTGGTTATTCTGAAAATGGAATATACAGTGGTACTTCCATTTCAAGTAGTAAGTTGTTATGAATGATGTTGTCGTCTCTTAACTGTGCTTGATTGTGACTTGCTTTTATTTCAACTCAGTCATGTTGACAACATTTTGTATTATATATGTTATGCAGCATTGGTTAATTCTTACAGTAGTATTTTAGTTTGATTTGCTGGAAGAAGTCTAGAATGATTGAACTATTTCCTCCCATTCATTAACAATGATGAATCAAGCCAATTATGCTGGCTTCACACTGAATTATAGTGTGTGATGAGTGTGATCCGTGAAGCTCAGCCAATTGTTAGCTGATTTTATATTTTACTTCATAAGCATACTGTTTCTGCTTCCTGATTTGTTCCTCCTTTCCTCTTTTCTTCCAGAGTACTAAATGCATCAATGGGTGTAAATATGGAATTGGAGTTCGATAAATACTGCAAAGTGGGTCGGAGCCCAAGAACTGTTCTTCCATCTCCACATCCCCAGACAAAAGGCAAGAGTAAGAGTAAAAATGAAAAAACATGTTCCAGAAATGATGACTATTATCGACTGAGCTTGGAAAAAGGTTTCAAGGAGATCAAATTTCGTAATTATCGAAGTGTTTCTTGTAAGAATCTACCCTCAGGAGACAGTGAGCATGAGCACAATGAACTGCTGAGGCGGGGTTCTGTATACCAGACCTCCGGAGAGAGAAGATCTAGGAGATCAGAAACTGGTGGAGGGAGGAGCAAGATCGAGTTTTCACTTGCCAGTGAAACCGGCTTTTCTTTCAGTATTCTCGATTCAATCTGTGGTTCAGATGAGGAACCTGAAGCTGAGCCTTTGGAGCAGAAGAGATCATCTGCATTGCCTTTAGATTCAGACACAATTTCTTCTGTTAAGCCTGCTACCAGACCGTGTTCCCTGGATGTAAGAGACAGACAAAGTGGTTCAGAAAAATCTGCTCAGAGGGACTCAATGGGAAATCAAAAGTTCAAATGTCATCAAGTTAGCGGTCCTTCTAATAATGCTAATGTGCTCAAGGAGAGGGACACTCTTGCCTTGAATAAATCTCTCTCTGCTAAGCTCACATTACCCCATTCCCCTACTCATTCAGAGGGAGGTAGCTCCAAAGGCAGTCCAAAATCCCGTTTCACCCCATTCAGAAAGATGTTTGATCCTCTCACGAAGTCTAAATCTAACCGAAGTTCATTGAATGATACCAAATCATCTGGATCAGCAGGTGCTGAGAGGAATAAACTACTTAGAAAATCCTTGCTGCATGATTTTTCTAGTGCTGCGCCAAATGCAGAATCTGCCGCCCAGCCTGTGAAGAAAGACCAGCAGCCGGTTGCCCCACCATGCTCACCTGCTCATCTTAAAGGAAACCTCAAGATGGAACAGAAGCACGGGGTCCCATATTTCGAGTTCTCAATGTCTCACTCCGAAGATGTGTTTGTGGCAAAAACATGGAAAGCTGAAGATGCGCTCAATTGGGTGTATACTTTCCACTCGGTTCAGGGTAGGAAGAGAAGTAATGCGACTGGATGGGGAATGAAGTACAGCAATAAAGATTCTCCCATGGTTGCCCAGATGCAAGTTTCATGTTACCTCTGTTCAGAACTAAAAGGTGGTGGAGCTTTTAACAACTCAATGATGACAGAGTTTTTATTATACGATATTGCTCATGCAAGAAAAAGTGTCACAGCTGAAGAAGAAATCACCTGCCCTGAAAATTCCAAACTTTTGGCTGATTCTAATGAAGGGCCAGGCGAAGGGAATGTTGAATTGGATGGTTTGTTCGGTCTTGCCAAACCTAGAAGGCCTACTACGGGTCTTGTTGACCACAATGCTGCCGATTTCTCGACTCCTTATCCATGGGCCCCTGCTGATTTGCATCCAAGCCTTGAAATTGCAGCTGTAATTGTTCAAGTTCCATTTGAGAAAAGAGAGAGCTTGAAATATAGAGGAGATAACCTTAGTGATCAAATGCATTCAAGCCTGTTAGATTTATCTTCAGTTAGGCCAGAGGCGAAGAGCATGCAAAATAATAATCCAGTAAAGGTGAATGTGGTGACCCCACTGGGAAACCATAGTCTGCCAAATAGTGTTGAAAATAGAGGGCCTTCGTCATTGGTTGATAGATGGAGATTAGGCGGAGGCTGTGATTGTGGTGGATGGGACATGGCCTGTCCACTTGTTGTCTTCAGCAATCCCAATACTCAATGCCTGGAAGAGCATTCAGTTTTGGGGAAGGATCAGCCGTTGAAACTTTATGCTCAGGTTAGGTTCTTCTCTATCAGAATGAGCTTGCTGCTGGAATCTGGTTATGTAGTATTACTGTTTATGATTGTTGATTCTGTTCAGCTAGGGCCTAGGATTGATAAACCAATTTTTTGATCCTTTGCTTCATCGAAACTTGTCTTATTTTGAACATAAAGTTCATAAGATCACCATAGCACAACTCTTACTCTTATTGTTCTAAAGTGCTCTAGGAGTTTATAAGACTGATAAAGAAATTCTGTCTGTTCTGGAACGTCCCAAAAATGAATACAAGGCATGTTTTGTTGGAGGGAAGGGGAAACTTTTGCATAATTATTGCAAGTCCATTGCCCTTTGTACGTATAGTTATAGCAATGCTCATCTGGTGGTAAATAATGAGCACGTTCAGGAGTAAACTCTCTATTTCCTATGGACTAAATCAAAATTGCTTATTCGACCGTTGTGTATTTATTTTATAATTAATATTGAGAAGCAATAGACAGACATGCATTTCCAGTCAAGGGTCCAAGGATAATAACCTCCCTATAATTGTAGAAACAAGGGTATATACAGCCAACCAGTGATTCCATTGATTCAGTCCAGAATTCAGAAGTTTGGCAAACCGGAGATGGACGACCACGGTCGCCGTAAACCACGAACGTGGAGTATGGTGAAATAGCACCTACTGAGAGTAGCCTCTCTTAATCATAGCCTGTAGTGTAGACAATGTTAGTTGCCATCGATTGCGGGTGCTCAAACAAGGCCTTCTCTTCTTCGGGTTAGTGTCTAGGAACGATGTTAACAATAATGATTTTAAGGTTCACTGGTGCGTAGTGGTGATTAGAAAAGGAGGGGGGGGGGGAAGTCATAGTTAGGTTATTGTGACATGTAGCTCATTATCTTGTTGTTTCTTTCACCATTAAGTCTTTGTGTCAAATCCATGCATATACATATTTCTGAGATATCTCCTATACTCTTTTATAGGGAGGAAAAGAGAACATGCCAGGGTTGACCATGACAGTCATCGAGAAGGGGCATTATGCGGTGGACTTTCATGCACAGCTATCCACATTACAAGCATTTGCTGTTTGTGTAGCTGTCTTGCACACCACAGAAGCCTCTAGCTCAGTTGAGCAAGAACAAAATAAGCAGTTGCTGCAATGTAGCTCGTTGAAGGTCCTTGTCGAGGACGACGTGAAAATCTTGATCGAATCAGTTGCGGAGGAGGAAAGGAGAAAAGCCACAAAGACAACAGAAGAAAATCCACTGTCCTTTGTGCTCAACCCACCCTTTTCTCCTATTGCCCGAGTGTAGCTGCTCAGCTCAACATTTAAGGATGGAATTAAACCTCTTATGACTTGGGAGCCAACATATTCAGGTTCCTGTGATGTACTACCGGTGGTGCTTTATAGCTGTTTGATAAACCTTATCAAGAGCTACTGGTGGCGCTTCATTGAGGCATCTATGATGATGCTGGGAAATCTAGGGATTATACGAAATCTCACCTCTTAAGGTCATCGGACGCCTGAGGCTATACTTGTTCAGCAGTTGAGATATTTAGAAAGGAAATATACTGTCCATATTTTTTGTTAGTTCCATAGTGGGGGTTCGGGGATCATCGAATTATTGTAGTTGAGGTAGCTAGGTAGGTTCCTCCAATTTTTCCTCTCTTCTCCTGTACCCCTCTTTTCTTTCTCTTAATATCATTTCAATTCAATATCTGTATTTATATGGGGCATAGTGAAGATGAAGTGTGATGTAAATGGTTCCTAAGCGATCAGATGACGGTCGGAATCGGAGCCAAAGAACGTGTTCTTGTGTTCTGTGACCATTTGCGTTGCAACTTGCAAATGATGCAATAAATCTCCTGGCAAATTTTTGTGCATAGTTTTTACTGCTCCTCCTCTTTGGAGTTTGGACTATGGCTGCCCCTCGATCTGTGATTGATTCAGTGAGATTACAAAGTAAGCTCTCTCTTTTCCACTGTTAGGTAGTACTTACCAAAGTTCGGATCTTGATTCTTCTCAGTTCTGCATGAACTGTTTTTCAAAGGAGGGGGTTAAAAAAAGAAGGATTCCTTTGATGTGATAACACCAAGTTTCACTTGTACTATAGCAGTATTGTATTTGGTTTTTCCAGCATTTCTTCGTCCACTTGTTATCTCTATCAGGATCTGTCAACTGGATCAGTATACTTGTGCAAACCCTCCTTTAAACCAAGGCTAAAACTATCAGATAGCCTTTATTTTTCTTCGTTGAATTTTAACAAGAGAAGAAAGGTTTATGAATTGCCATGAATAATTGGCTCATAAATCAAAATTGAAGCAAAGAGCTAAATACGATGGACTAAATCAAAATGGTCAACAAGAACGTGGAGATAGAAATGTACAGTATTATATTCTCCATAGATTTCCAAAGAATGTTGAATCGACTCTTCCTCATAATGTTACATACCAGTATACACGAACTTCAGTAGAGTACAATGCTAGACTGTACAAGAATCTATACAAATAGTTGAGATAAAACTGACAATTACAAAACCTCTCAACTTCTGTTACCTGATCATTTGGAGCAACAGTGACAGACTTTCACCCAGCTCCAACGAGGTAAGCAAACCTTTGGTCAAAGAAATGAATCAATTTGAGTCCATCAAATCATGTGAATATCTGCTTAGTAATCTCTCAAATGTCATAATGACAATAGCGGATCGTCATTAGCATCCTGTTTATGATGCAGGATATCTGCTTTATGTTGGGATATATCTATGATAAATACACTCTTGAAAAATTCATATGAAGCGAAGAACAGTGCTCCTTGGGACATATACATTACAAGCCTGGGAATCAAGCCCCTGATAAACAAAAACAGAAGTCTATCAGGAAGTTTGCCACAAAGCTAAAGGAATCTGAAGACTGCACCAATATGCAAGGCTGAAGACTTGAAGCACAAGAATGACACATTGTGACATATCAAATAAGTTTATGTTAAACACTTCTCTTCTTGAAATTCTTTCCTTGTTTGCATTATGGCCTAAGAGCAAAATATAGAAACATACTGGTTTTTCTTTGTTTGAAGCTAAATAAATAAATAATAAAACTATTATTATTCTTTAAAATAATAATATTAATACTATTAATGCTCTAAAGCTATGAGCAAAGAACCACATAATTTGATTTATTTCATTCAGAAATCAATTCGAGTTTGTAGATATTACGCAGCACACACAAATCACGTAACATGTCAGTTATCAATCTTATCACCGAGCACAGTGCTCAAAATTAACTTAGCCAAGCTTTGCAGTAAAAAGAGCTGTTGTTAAAGCGCCAATAAAGGAACTAGGCAAGATCGAACTTGCATTATCGCCATCTAGCAAAAAGATCTGTTTGTACCTGTAAAGACCTTTCACACCTTCATGCTCACAGATTTCTTGGAAAGCATTAAGAATGCTATCATATCTTCTAATAGATCCAGGCATCTGCATCAAGCAACCATTCATCAGAAGTTGTCATATGCAGCAGCACGAAAGTAAAGGAAAAGAAGACAGTTGAACTCTTGTTTAAATAGAATAGAAAATTGGAACTACTAGCCACATGGTGGCAGTTCTTATACTTTTTTTAAGATAAAAGAAAAGGTGTATAAATCAATATCAAATGTACAGCAAAAAAAAGGACTAGGTATCCTCTACAATAAAAGATTTACAAGTTCCTTCAATTCCGTTGGATATCAGTAATAGTATAACCCTGAAAAGCGCCCCCAGCCCTTGCCCATAAAGAAGCTAGGTATGTGGCCTTCTCCCAAAGAATGGCAAGAGGAACTGAAACCCCATTGAACACCTGTGCATTCCTCTCCAACCAGATGCACCACAAGCTCGCACAATAAACTTTACGCCACACCAACTTCCTCTTCTTCCCACCCCCAAAATCCAGAAATCACATCTGCAAGAACACCTCAACACTAGAAGGGTACACCCACAACTCTCAGGGAAACAGTCTACGCCAAAAGATATGGGTCACATCACACCAAAAGATGTGCCGAAGTCTCACTACTAGCCCAGTGAAGCCAACACATATCAGGCGACAAAGCCACCCCCAGTCTCCTTGATGCCTCAAATCATTTGTGTTGACCCTATCCTGCAGTGTTCAAACAAATGCCCTCACCTTTAGGGGTACCTTCGCTTTCCAAATAAAATCTAGCAGAGGAAATCGAGGGGGAGGTGCCCCCAAATGAAGAAAGGACTTGCAAGAAAACTCCCCTGCAGGATCTCCAACCCACCTCCTAGGGTCATCAGAGGTCGAAAGCTGGATGGGTCCACAAATTCCCACCCTTTCAAGAGGCAACCAAGAGAGCCAAAGAAAATCATAATTTCAAACCCACCAACGATTGCACGGTTGCACCACATAAGCCTCCATTGAAGACCATTCTTCACACCAAATCAGATTCTTCTTAAAAAAAAAAAGTTGAACTCGTGAGCTTTATCTATGATAACTATAATATCTATAAGGCTAACTCTTGCACTCGCTAGTAACCTTTTATCTAAAGTATTTTTCCAACCTTTTATTACCCTGTTTTACATACCATAGTGTCTATGTCAGTTAGAGCTGGCTGGCAAAAGCTGACCCGACACGAACCTAACCCGAAATAAGCGGGTTTGGGTTGAGATTTTCAACCCGTTTAATTAACTGGTCCGACACGACTAACCCGTTTAATAAATGGGTAAGGTTAGGATTGAAAGACTCAACCCGAGGATAACCCACCTAACCCGTTTACTCACTTTTGACAAAAAAGAAAATTGAATATCAACACATTTTGTGACATAAATATATGATAATGATAAGAATATATCATCTTCTCTTAACCCAATAGTTTATTTTAAGAAATACATACTTATTTGATAATTTAAATACTCCCTCTGTCCCTATATTTTCTTCTCCCTTTCTATTTTGGGTAGTCCCAATATATTCTTCTCATTACCTAAAATAGTAACTTTTCTAGTGTTAAATCCCTAAATTACCCCTCACTTACTCATCAAAACATCTCATTTAACCACCTAAATTATTAGCCCAAATTATTTACCCACCCATTTAATCTACCCAACCCCAACATTTAACCCATCCTAATCTAACCCTACCATCTCTTCATCTCTCTCATTCAAGCATCAACTAACCAGCCACCATCTCTCTCATCTCTTCATCTTCCCCGTCTCCTTCATTCATCATTATCACCATTGCCAGAAATTTCGAGCTCCTCTCTCTCTCTCTCACTACATCTCTCTCTGACTCTCTCTCCTCCGTCGCCATCTCTGGTTATTTATTTTTCTCTTCCCATCACAGATCGAAGCAAGAAAAGCCCTGTACTCACGGTTTTTTCGTCCTTCTTTAAGCTCCGTATCAAATATGTGGTTTTGTGGGTTGGTTTTTAGTTTCTGAGTTTGGATCTTACATTTAGGGTTTTCTAAGTACAACCCTAATTAAACCCCTTTTAACCTAGCGATTTCGTTTTCTCGATGGATTGTGCTTCCGATTCGAAGTTGTTGGCAACTGAAGTGCCTGGATTTGATCTTCAGTGAAGGCCATGAAAGTGACAGTGAACATGAAAGCTATGAAGGCTATGAAAATGATGGGTATGAAGGTAAGGAAAATGAGGGTCTACCTGAAGTTGAACAGCCACTTCCTCCAGATAGCCCAGATTATGAAGACCATGTTGTTAGAGAGTTTGCTAAATACGGTTTACATCACTCAACCTTTCTCTCTCTCTCTTTACCCTCCTTCCATTTCTCTCCCCTGGAAGGCTAAGTTGTTTTAGTTATGATTTATTTGCAATTAGATGTTTATTGTTGTGTTTTGTTGTTGATTTGGTGGGTTTTGATTATATTGGTGGGATTTTGGTTCTGTTTTTTTATTGAATTGATGAGTTTTCGTTATATTGTGAGAATTTGGTCTGTTTTCTGGGTTGATTTCATGAGTTTTCGTTAAAATGGTGTGCTTTTGATCTGTTTTGTTGTTGATTTCATGAGTATCGTTATTTTGGTGGGGTTTTGGTCTGTTTTGTTCTTCATTTGGAGGGTTTATTATGTTTTGTTGTTGATCTGATGGGTTTTGGTTATATTGGTGATTTGGAGGGTTTCTTGTGTTTCGTTGTTGATCTGATGGGTTTTGGTTATATTGGTGATTTGGAGGGTTTCTTGTGTTTTGTTGTTGATCTGATGGGTTTTGGTTATATTGGTGATTTGGTGGGTTTGTTGTGTTTTGATGTTGATTTGCTATGTTTTGGTTATATTGGTAGGAAGGTACGTGTTGGGATTATGTTTCTGTTTTGTTGTTGATTTGAAGGGTTTTGGCTATATTTGTGGGATTTTAGACCTGTTTTGTTGTTTATTTGATGGATTTTTGGCAATATTTGTGGGATTTTGGTTCTGTTTTATTGTTGATGTTTTATTGTTGATTTGGTGGGTTTTGGTTAAATTGGTGGGATTATGTTTCTGTTTTATGGTTGATTTGAAGGGTTTTGGCTATATTTGTGGGAATTTGTATCTGTTTTGTTGTTTATTTGAAGGGTTTTGGCTATATTTGTGGGATTTTGTATCTGTTTTGTTGTTTATTTGATGGGTTTTCGACCATATTTGTGTGATTATGTTTCTGTTTTGTTGTTTATTTGATGGGTTTTTGGCTATATTTGTGGGATTATGTTTCTGTTTTGTTGTTCATTTGATGGGTTTTGGGATATATTTGTGGGATTATGTTTCTGTTTTGTTGTTCATTTGATGGGTTTTTTGCTATACTTGTGGGATTTTGGTTCTGTTTTATGGTTGATTTGGTGGGTTTGGTTATATTGTTGGGATTATGGTTCTGTTTTGTTGTTTATTTGATGGGTTTTTGGCTATATTTGTGGGATTATGTTTCTGTTTTGTTGTTCATTTGATGGGTTTTTAGGCTATATTTGTGGGATTATGTTTCTGTTTTGTTGTTCATTTGATGGGTTTTTTGCTATACTTGTGGGATTTTGGTTCTGTTTTATGGTTGATTTGGTGGGTTTGGTTATATTGTTGGGATTATGGTTCTGTTTTGTTGTTCATTTGATGGGTTTTGGCTATATTTCTGGGATTATGTTTCTGTTTTGTTGTTCATTTGATGGGTTTTGGCTATATTTGTGGGATTTTGGATCTGTTTTGCTGTTCATTTGGTGGGTTTTGGCTATATTTGTGGGATTTTGGATATGCTTTGCTGTTGATTTGGTGGGTTTTGGCTATATTGGTGGGATTTTGGTTCTGTTTTGTTGTTGATTTGGTGGATTTTTCAAAAGTTATGCTTAATGCCACCATTTTAATGATGTTGAGGCTAAGTTTTTGTGGGAATTTCAAAATTTATGATTATTGCCACCCTTTTAATGATGCTGAGGCTAAACTTTAGTGGGATTTTCAAAAATTAAGCTTATTGCCACCATTTTAATGATGTTGAGGCTAAGCTTTTGTGGGAATTTGAAAAATTAAGCTTATTGCCACCAATTGAATGATTTAGGTGCTAAGTTTTTTGGATTCTAAATGTTTCTTAAGCTTATTGTCACCAATCATTTGATTAGGAAGGCTAAGCATATATAGTGTGTGTCAATGAAGAAAATATCCTGAGACCACACTTTTAGATCTGTGATGATAATTTTCTGAGATCTTTGTTTTATGCACTTGCTGAAATGTTTGTAAAGTTGCTGAAAATTTAATTAAACATGGTTCTTTTACAAAATAAACTTGCTGAATTTATAAACTAATGTAAGTCAATCATGATTACAAAAGATGAGACTTACAACCTTCCTAAAACCCTTTTCAACATTTGGGTTTTCACAAACAACTAAACAAACTGTCAACCCTTTGACAGCAAAAAGATGTTTTCCCACTTAAAGCTAAAACCCCACTTTTATATGCCAACCAAAAAAAACCCACTGTTAATTACCCACCAAAAAGAAGTTCACCAGCCACTTCAATGTTTGTTGCATGCCGCCATTCAGTCAATGTACTCTAGATCTTCTACATCCTCAAAATAGAAGTCTGCATCAAGTTGACCTTCATTTAGGTACTAAATTGCTTGCTGCACAATCTCAGCTTGTAGGCTGACAGTGTGAGGCAAGAGACCCAGCCTTTCCAACCTATTCTTTCCAACATGGGGGATTTTGTAGGCATTTGAGCCTTGTGATTTCAGAATTTCAGTCATGCAGTACTGCAAAGAGAGGCATACTTTATTGAGAGTTGATGGTTCCAAGTCATCATATGCTTTTTGAACAGCATTGACCAATTCTACCACATTCCTTGGAGCATTTTCATGCTCCAAGGACTGAATAGCTCTAAAAAAACCTAGGTCTAGCACATTAAGGTCTGGGCTGTTAGGTGGTTGGTTGGTCATGATGATATCAAAGCCATCACTTGTGGCTGTTGCCATGAATTTTGGGTCCTCTGGGTGGATATGTGGCCTTGCATTGTCTTGTTGTAGCATAATTCTCCTGCTTGCTGTTGCTGGCCACTTTGCTTTGATTGCTGGAATCACCTTCTCAATTAGGCATTTTCTGTACACTTCCTTTGTGACTGACAGAATTGGTTTGGTCTCCAACACTCCCCTTTGCCTGTTTTTGGAACTTCTCTTGGCTGGTTCAATTACAGTGAATGGGAAAATACCAATTTTCCCATCAAACTGTACCTCACCATTAGAGATCCTTGGCCTAGCCACAGCTGCTAGGAACATCACTTTGGTTATGAACTTTTTAGATTGAATTTCCCTATGTGGCTCTATCTCATCAGGGTGAAGGTAGTATTTTGCTGAAGTTTGGGTCATGAAAAACCATTTTTCATCAATGTGAATGGTGTTATAACAATCATCAAAAACAGGATTTTGCATTATTGAACCAACAGCCAACTGACTAAGGCAATACTCTAACCTTTTTGTTCTGTTTTGTGGTGTTAAAGCTGGTTTGATTGCATTTGAGTGGCTTTTGATTTTCCCCTTCTGCACTAACCTATGAATGGTTGACTTTGGGTACCCCATGTGAGCTGCCAAGCTCCTGATGTTGCCCCTATCAGCAAGATCTACTTCAAAGATCTTTGAAAGATCAATGGGGGCTTTTGGTCTACAACTTGCTCCTCACATCAATGTTGACCCCTTCAGTTAATTGTTTTTGCAATGCCCCAAAGTGTGCTGAGTGTTCTCCTTGTGGTGTTGAATTCCTCTGCTGTTTTCTTGATTATCCCTCTTGGCAGGATACCCTTAACAGAATTTTGTAAAAGAATCTCTATGATTCTTTGCCTTTGCAAGTTTGACAGTTTCTTGCTTGCATTTTGTGATGATGATGTGGAATCAGAATGTGATGTGTGTGATGTGGGTGATGTGGGTGATGTGGGTAAAGTGGGTGATGTGGGTTGTGGAGTAATTTCCAGGTGCATCATTTCCAACTCAATGAGTTCTTCTACAGAAATTTCAGGATCCATTAATGGTGAATGATTTCTGGTTGTGTTGGTAAGAGGTGATGAATTTATTGTTAGTTGTTGGTTGGTGTTGTGATGAAAACAGCAATAAATGGCCTCTATTTATAGACCAAGGGGTCTGAGTTTTAAGTTCCTTAGCTTATTTGGGGGGAAAAGTTGAAACAAAAGAATTTCTCCAAATTTGGTGGGTATTTCAAAATTTTCCCAAATTTTGAAGGCTTCTCAAATTGAAAGTAATGAAATTCAGTCCATTTGAGAGGGAACTTTGAATGTTTCTGAAATTGTAATTGAAGTTTGAGTTGATTTAGGAGGGAAAATTTTAAAGTTTCTGAAAATGAAGTGTGAATGTTTCTAAGTTTCTTAAAATGAAACATTTGAGAGGAAAGTTTGAATGTTTGCTGAATGTGAAAAATGAACATTTTAGAGGGAATGTTGAAATGTTTCTGAAAATGAAACATTTTGGAGGGTACTTTTTACAGATTTCATAATCTGTATGATGCTGTGCTTTGTTCCTAAACTTGTCCTTAAATGAGGTTCTGTTTTGTCCCTAATGATGCTTGCATTTGTCCCTAATAATGCTGTTATTTGTCCCTACTGAGGCTAAATATGTCCCTAATGATGCTGTTTATTGTTCCTATTGAGGCTAAACGTGTCCCTAATAATGCTGTCATTGTCCCTACTGAGGCTAAATATGTCCCTAATGATGCTGTTTATTGTTCCTATTGAGGCTAAACGTGTCCCTAATGATGCTGTTTGTTGTCCCTATTGAGGCTAAACGTGTCCCTAATGATGTTGCTAAACATTGTCCCTGTTTTTGTTGGTTTCAGCTTATGAATTACAGTTATCCAAGGTTGATGAAGCTAATAAGGAAAGAGATAAAGAGGCTAATACCAAGTGCAAGCTAATGATTATTGAGATTTTTAAGTGGAACTTTAATGTTCTCACAATTTGTATGAAACTGGTTTAGTGATGTTACATTATGGTATATGCCCTTTATTCCCAGCTAATGATTAAATGTAAATTTGGAGGGAATTTTGAAAGTTTCCCTCCAATTGTATGAAGCTGGTGCGAAAAATAGTCCCAAATATTTGGTGGGAAACTTTCCCACCCTTTTGGATTGATAATGAATTCTGATGATTGTGGTCCCTCCTCTCTCTCTCTCTCTCTCTCTCTCTATCTGTCTCTGTCTCTCTCTTTGTCTCTCTCTCCAGTTTAATTGGGTTAATAACCCATGTGTTTGTGGTCCCTGATTTATACAGCCCTCTTAACTCAATAAAAATCAGGGGTAAAGTTGACAAAACTTGGCTAGTTTTACCCTTTCTTAATTTGCGTGCCATCTCCTTATGAGAAGAAAATATAGGGACGGAGGGAGTATTATTTTTTTCCTTCTATATATAAAATTTAACCCTTTTCTCCAAATATTAATTAGTTAAATGGGTTAAACGGGTCGACCTGATCAACCCATTTATTAAATGGGTAGGGTTAGAGTTGGAGTTTTCAACCCGTTTGATAAACGGGTTAGGGTTGGGTCAAACATTTTTCAACCCGTTTATATATAACCCGAACACGAACCCGACCCAACCCGACAAATTGCCAGCTCTAATTGTCAGTATGTCCAAAACTGATATGAGATTGATATTAGTTATTGTTTCACCAGTTTAAATCATAGTATAACAAAACTTGACGTCAGTATTAGTTTTTCAAAGAGAAAACTTAGGTAGGCAACTTATAAACTAAATAACATATACTTGAAATAAATAAATAGAAGTGCATTGCATATATGAAACAAGTAACGAAAAATCTGAAGCAGACTACGCATGTAATATTAGTTACTGAAATAAATTAAATATAAATACGATATCCCATTTATTGCACAGGATGAAAAACTTGTTACTAGTAAAAGCAGCAACGTTAAAGATTGCAGCCCCATGATAACAAAAGCTAATATAGGACATAAAACCTGAGTCTGCAATCTTGTTTTCACCACATCGAAAGGAGTAGAAAACAGAGCTGCAGTAGATCCAGCAAGTCCTCCACATAATAGCTGTAAATGGATTTCAGAGTGCAAAGGAAAGGTCAGTAAACTCATACCAAGTATGTTCACATAAGTAGGGATTTGAGACTAGAGACAGTTATCACTACTAATCCACTCATTGAGCATACTATTTTTTTTTAGATAAAGATAAAGTATATATTAATGGATCGTCAAAAGTACAAGGAGGAGGACAAGATGTCCTCTACGACCAAAAGTTACAAGATGTCCTCATTGAGCATACTAAAAGGAGTTCAGCAAGCTCTACCAAAGAGTAGCAAAACTAAACATGCAGGAAGCTATCATACTGCCATATATACATAAGTAAATAAAGTTACACATACTGTATGTAACGTGGTAGGTTGATTGATGGATTGTTGTGAAGACATGAGCATTAGCTTCAGGCTCTCATATGTGTAAAACTGTCCAGGAATGCATCACACCTTGAATAAGCATAACTACTTAGATAAATTGGATAAAATGTATGAAAATAGAATAAGATATGAAGACCTCACTTTGATAATCGAGTGTGGGATATTTCTGCAGAGTACTGCTCCCCAACCAGCATACAGTGAAGGTAAACCCCCCTTTTCAATGATTCTATATACTGCATCCCTGGAAAATCATCACTCAGGCCATAAGCTATACTACAGAGAAGATGAGCAAACTAAATCAAAACACCTAGACCAAAGGTAACTCATGTACACTAATAGAAATATAGAATTATGGCATGGTAAGAACTCCAAAATTTACATGGTACTAGAGATGCATAAAGAGGAACTCTGAATTTCAACCAACTTTCTGACAATGTTCCCAGAGATCTGTGCACAATTTAGTAAATTAAGAGGGAAGATATTACAAAGTATCCACAATAAACTTTTGGTCTATCATAATCCATAAAGGAGAAATTCACTTAGCAGTTGTCCCAACAAAAGGTCACCCAAATGCACACTTTATCTGTCATCAAATGTATATTGCTTTGAACAGTTTCCTAGAGAAGCCAGTGACAATGCTTGCAAGTTGCAACAACGTTTTATAACACAAAGATCATAGCATACCAGCAGTTTTTATAGTGTGAGTTGACTTGCATCTGCTGCTTTATATGCTCACTGGGAGTAAAAATGAAAGATGTGGCTATGCTTGCACAAGCACCTGCAGTACAATGGGCAACAGATTCATACTCCTGCAAGAAATACATTATTGGAACTTATATTAGACACAAAGAATCGTGAATTAGTTTCATCCTACAGGTTAAAACCTCCTATCCAAATTTGCATACTCCTTTAAAAAAAAGAGGCACCAGAATTTGAATACCACCAGCGATACGAGTCTAGCCGAAAAATGTTTAAGCAATATACCAATTTAAAATAATAGTGAAGTTCACTGAAAGGAGTGACCTTCGAAAGAAAAGGAACTAAGAAACCCTTCACTGATTCATATGTGAAGGTGTAGATTGCAGATATCGGTGCAGATGTTGTGATATTGCTTGATATTCCCCGATAAAGTCCTGTTAATCCTGAAACAAAATCAGCACATTTATGAGAAAAAATTATTTCAATCAGACAAAAAGATATTTTCTCTGGTGCAATCGCTCCATCTACCCCACAAATTCTCCTCCCAAGAAATGGAAAAGCAAAAAGGACAAAGAGGGAATAGGACCTCATCCAAACAGAGCATACCTCTCTCCGAAATTTTTGATTGGGCTATGTACCGAATAGATGTCTGATCGACTCGACAAGATTGGACAACTGTTTTAATTGTATCTATCGGATGTAAACATAGGCTAACAATTACGCCAGCCATGGCTCCTGAAACAGCATGCTCTTGCTTAGCAAGAAGAGCATGAGGTTTACCTGCCACTGATGAGCAGCTCTCACTTTGAATTTGAAGTTCAGCTCGACTATCCAACTTTTCGCATTGTCTCTTTTTTTTCTCTAACAAGTCGTCATCCTCAAATTTGTATCTGCTTGGTGCACAAGAACAACCTGGAGCTGAAATGTTTGCACAGCAATCCTCATGAAGTCCCAAGCTCGAAGATGTAGACATACTAGCTGCATTAGGTACTGTATCCTTAACAGGCTGAAGAAAATAATCTGAATACAAAGAGTAGACATGTGTTCCCTTATTCGTGATGACTGCATCACTTGCACCTGAGGATAGATTCCTTAAGTCAGGAGTATCAGTGCACAATTCAAGACTTCCAGTCCCTGAATTGGTTGATAAACTAACTGCATCTGCAGAAAGAGGATAACAATCACCAATTGCAGCCTTGGAGGTGGATTCATTTATCACCTTCGACTGCAAGGATGTGGAAATAGGAAGCTCTACAGCAGGAGAAATTTGGCTCATCCATCTATAACTGTCCATTAAGAGAGAAGGAATTCCAACATTTGTAGAACTATTTTCCTTCGAGCACACGCCATGCCTGATGGAACTATTGTGCCGATATTTCAAAGAAACATCTTGAATAAAACGGTCATCGTATGGTCTATAGGAGATTTCTTGGGTCAGTCTCAAGCATTCTAAGCTTTGTTGCACCATACGAGGAAAAGAGCTGGAAAGCTTTAAATCAATTTGTAGGTATCTACTACTAACTAAATCCAGTACGCCATCCTTCCCAACCAAATAACATGATTCATTATCCTTTTGACATTCAATGTCTGAGTGAAGACTTGCTTTGGGTCGGAAACGAGCAAGAGATCGACTAGCACAATCCCATGCCTGTCCCACTACTGAAATGAGCTCAGTTGTACTCAATATCTCAGGAGCTTGAGAAGTAGACTTCTTTCTGGAATGTGAGTTGTCATCAGGCAAAATGTATACATCACTTTCAACAGCAAAATCGGCAACCTCAAAAGAAGGCCCCTTAAGTGGTTTCCCCCTGACTTTTACTGATTGCTTGCCCTGACTTGGAGATTGATTAAACTTGGCCATACTGCATACTTTCCAGTTGCTGCAGAGAAACTCTAAGAAAAAGAAACTAGAGTATTATGATCACTTACAAGGTAATTTGATATGCATGCATGATGCATGTCACAGCTCATAAAGGCGTTCTTCTAGATCTTCTGGTCACTAAACAATAACAACCCAGTATAATCCCACCAAGGGCGGGGTCTGGAGAGGTCCAAATGTACGCAGTCTTTCCCCTAACCAGACAGTGCAGTCACCTAGAAGAGAGACCTTTTCCGATAGACCCACAAGAAAGTTAAAATTTTTGGAAACTGTTTGAAAAAAGTTTGAAAGATTGCAATGAGTAGTGAAAAAAGAGTGGATGAAAGATCTTCTGGTCACTAAAGGGATGAAAATCAGTATAAAACCACAACAAAATGTAATGCTAAATTCTTCTTCTGATAACTAATGCAATATAAGGTGTCCTTAAATAACAAGCATGATATAAACACTAATTTATAAGGAAGAAGGGACAATATCTATAGATAAGATAATTTCAATATAATTAGAGTTCAATCATACAGAGGTGTAGTGGTATACAGCCTCTCCTTCCACATTCAGAAAATATGGGAGATCCCGTATAGACAGTACTCTTGGCACCTTGAACGCAATACTGTGTATTAAAATCTGAAGCACCAAGGGTTCCACACCAAACTGACATTAGTTGCTAATAAAAACATTAATAAATAAACATTAATATAAATAATAATGACAAAAAAGGTGCAACTAGCAAAACCTTATGAGAAAAACGAATAGAGTACGGGAAATAACTGAACAATAACCAACAGAAATCTCACAAGTAGTAAGTCTCGAGCACTATCAACCCTGCTATATCAGCCACCAATTTCACTTTACTTTCACTATTAACACCTCATTGGCACAAAAAACCTTCAAAGTTATCATTTTCCTCTTTTTGATGTATTAGTACTATGGATAGGAATTATATCTAACTATCTTCGCAGCTTCCTCCATGGAAGAAATTTTACTCAGAATAAAACTCAAAAAGCCTCGTCCTAACATACAACGCGTCTAATTTTGACCAGCGAGAGGCCTATGATCTAGTACTCAAAAGGAAAGCACATTGATAAAACAACAATTAGTGACCCATAAATAACTTTGTATCATGTACAAAAGTCAAAGACAGTGAACAAGTATGCTTATTTATCAAAAAAAAAAAAAAAAAAAAAAAAGGAACCAGCATGCTTAAACCAGATTAGTTACCTCTCAATTCATTCCCCGCTATCCACACTGATGCAGCAGACCCATCAAAGATATAAGCCTCCTAAATTGATTTCAGAAAGCACAAAAGATTGTTATTCAGATGTGAAGCTACCCCAAAATACAGAACCAGACCCAGAAACAGCACTGAATAGCTTATTGCAATGTAACCCAATTTGAACACTTGCCCACAAATTTCTGCACATAAACAGCCAAAAGCAACGTGCAAAAACATTGTAGGCTTGTTAGCTACTGGCAACTACAACTAAGAAAACGGGCTCTAATGGGCATATAATATGGGTTCATTCAGAACCCACAAAAAGAATTATGTTCAAATTCAAATGCATCAATCTATCCCTATTCACAGATTCAACTAAAAAGATGAATAAAATGGTACTTGGGGTAGTTCAAACCTTGATGCATTTGACTCACTGGCAGCAAAATGCAACACCTTGCAGGTCCCTGAGCTCATCTTTCTGGGAACTATCTGGGTCGAAAGGAATTGTCTATGAACTTTTCTGGGTTTTCGTTAGGGTTTAAAATTTAATCAGAGAGAAGGAGACATTAAAATTCAGAGGCGCAGTTTTAATTGATAAAAAATCAAGAAATTGAAATATTCTTTGGCTAAATTGTACAGAGCTCCAAAGAGGTACAGCGTACAGGCCACAAGGCAAATTGGCAACTATGGCAAGGCACTATTAAATGAATCCTGCAGTATTATTTTCTATTTTCCCTTTTTTATTGGAGAGATGATGGACCCAATTTTGCTAGCTGATAGTGATGGGTGATGGGTGATGGGCTGGTAGGGAGATTAACTCTTGTATCTTTCTTTGTATGTAGGGTACTATATCTTTCTCTGCTTGATCCCGTTAATTCATTAAAAATGGGTTAATTTGTCCTATATATGTGATTTGCGGGCTATTATATATGTTGTTGGAGCAAAAAAATAATAATAAAATATCGATTAAGGCTATTGCATATATTCGGGATTTATTCAGTGTACACTTTAAGAGTACTGGATGCGGGTTTCTTGTATTGAAAAAAAAAAAAAACTAAAATGGCGATACTTGAATCCAATTGCCTTTTTTGCTATGAAGGTGTATGTATTAACCTGCAAATCACATGTATTGAGCAAATTAACTCATCTTTAATAGACTGGCGGACTCAATAAAAAAGTAAATTCCTCATACAAAAAATTGAGATAAAATTTATTCTTCCTATATGAATGGGAATTTTAACAAACCACAAAGTTATAATTTGTAAGTTGGTCACCTTATCACTTGTACTCTCATACCTCGCCTAAATTTTGATCTATTGCACTTCAAATTTGCGTTGTATCAACAATTGCCCATAATAAAATTAAACACTATATAACTCCAGGGCAAGAGTTAAATGTTAATTAAGGTGCCAAGTAGTGTGATTTTAACAAACCACAAAGTTATAATTTGTAAGTTGGTCACCTTATCACTTGTACTCTCATACCTCGCCTAAATTTTGATCTATTGCACTTCAAATTTGCGTTGTATCAACAATTGCCCATAATAAAATTAAACACTATATAACTCCAGGGCAAGAGTTAAATGTTAATTAAGGTGCCAAGTAGTGTGATAAGTAAAGTTTGTCAAAGTCTTAATAATAAGATTTTAGGTCCAATACTTGTTTTTATAGTTCCTTATTAGCCTTTTCTAAACCAAAGTTGTATAGATGTTAGCTAGCTCATAAGGGATTGTACAACGACCTAAATCAAAAATATCTTATTTTAGTCTATAGAGTAAGTTTTGTGTGAGACCAATCCACAACAAAATGAGATTACTATTTAAAAATGTAAGGATCCTTATAACCTTGTTCCACTAAAAAATAACCCTCGTCTTACCAAAAATAATGGAAAAAACGTAACCTTAATGCTATTACTCGTATAACCCTATGATAGATTATGGTTTCGACTCAAATATTGGCCTAGGCTAAAATAAATAAAGAAATAAAATACCCACGTTCCACCATTGGGCTATTTGGGATCTAAAGAAAGCTAATCGTGAATCTTGCACTAGAACTCGAGAATTCTATCAAGGATCTAAGTGATGGTGTACACTTCAATTCACTTTAGTTAAAATTACTTAACAAAAACGTAAAAATGAAAATGTCTGAGCCCAGGTTCGAACTGGGGACCTCTAGTGTGTGAGACTAGCGTGATAACCAACTACACCACCCAGACCCTCTGATATTTAGCATGTTTTTGCACTTTGTAACCTGGATCCAAACAAGTACTGCCTACTCCATCCATAATAAATTGAATATAAATAGTACTACCTTAATTTCCTCCAGCTATCATATTTTTAAAAAAAAAAAATTTGAAGTAAAAGATAATTCATTCATTCATAAAAAGCCATCCGACATCTACAACGATGAATATCTCTAAACAAAATAGATCTAACAGAACAAAGTATAAATCTACCATAATAAGATGAATATGACTCCCACCATCACTGCTAGAAATCGGTGTCTTGATCAGCTCCGTCGATAATAAGTGACTACCAATCCAAACATCACTGTTAGAAATCGGCGTCTTGATCGGCTTCGTCGATGATTGACAATGCCCTGATATAGCAAAAAAGATGCTATACAGAAAACGGGAGGCCACCGCCTTTTTTTCCCTACGATCGGAGGTAAGCACGAAACGTGCTGCAGTTATTTGGAAATACAAATCCCCTAGGCACAGTAGATTGAACTTGTCTTCTTGATTCATGAAATCTACCCGGACCACACAAATTCTAAAAGACTCCGACGAACGTGGAGGACTCAACAATCTCTCATGAAAGGAGAGTTTATTCCTAATCATATTGAAAAACAAACTAAAAAACTAGATCGAATGCAAAGAAACAACAACGAAGAGGCTAACCACCGACAATTTTGCCTGTGGTAGCCCCTAGATGAGTCCAAAAAAAAAAAGGGAGGCTAAAATTTTTTCTTTAAGTCCAATGTAATTTTATATTTAAAATTATTAGTAGTACTACATTTTAAAATGTGATTATTTATTCTGAACATTATAAATACTGTAACTAGTAATAATATAAAAGTGACTATTATTTGTGAAGGAAGGAACTAGTCACTATTATTTGTGAAGGGAGTAGTACTGGAGGTGTGTTCATTTGCGGACATCCGAATATTCAAAATTTCGAATACCAACTTTTATATCTTTGAACAGCCCTAAGTACTGTATGATGATGATCTAGCGTTGGACTGAAAGATTAAGACGATGAGTAGCAAGGTTATAGGTGATGGCAACCTTATCACCCTCTTTAAGATCTTGGAGAGCGACATACTCAGACCAAACGCCACCACCCAGCACACAGTATGCTTTGTTTCTCCCTGCACCGGCCTCTAAATCCATGGTCCGGTTTTTGAAGTCCGGCAATTGAGGGTCGTCGATGAGGACAGGAAAGAAGCTTGGCTATTCCACAAAGCTTTCGTATAGATTGTCATGTGTGGAAGAATCTTCTCCAGAAATTCAGCCTTGGGGATCAACAAACGCGACGTTGTTGTACGCAATGTTGCCCCCTTGTCTACATTTGCAACCACCACGCTCATGATCGTTCGTTAATTTGGAATAATTATGTTTTGCGGTCACTGCTCTAGCTTGATGATGATATCTGAGCTAGTTACGATGAATGTATTATGAACGATACATGTTCAATATGCAGGCATGTATATATAGGGTGAACAATTGCGGAAATCTTTGATAGTTTGTAAGTTTATCACTCTCTGTATTTGATTTGATTACCACGAGAATTGATTTCCTCCATCACATGCATAGGAAAGAAGAACATTATGAAATCACCAAACACACGCATGCTAATGAATAATGCCATCAATAAACTATCAAACCATATCAAAGATTTGAGGATCTATGACCCATGCGGCGCGGCCATGCCATGCATACTCGGCTACTTGCATTCCTGGTAAGTAGAATAACCATGTCCACCTCCAGTAGAGCTTTCCCCTGAAGATGAAAGATTCTTATCATCCAGGTAAACCGCGAAGTGTTGATTCCTTGAGACATCCTTTGGTTGTTCCTCAACTTATGACAATCATAATGTGCTTCTTTCAGACTATAGCAACCCAAAGTGAAACTTTTGATCAATGTGTCACAACTATCAGTTTCCCTCCCCCGCCAAATGTGCAGCAACAGTACAAAAACAAAAGGGAAAATTCTCTATCGACTGCCAATGTGCAGCGCTCTAATGAACCATTATTCTCCATCTTGTGGACTTTATTCTCCATCTTGTGGAGTAATCGGATGTATTACCTTGATCATGTTTCTGAAAATACCTCAGAGGCAGGCGACAGCTTTGATATAAAAGAAAATACAAATTGAAACTAACAAGATCTATTGCTTGTTGCAAGGTGCTCGTAAGAGTGCTTTCTTCTACACACTACAACAAGCAAGTGAAATTCTACACAGAAATTTTACCATGGCCATGGCGCCGTAGCCGTACAACAGTTACTCAAGGAGTCCTATGAGTTCCAGAGATAGTTCAATCAAAAGACAGTTCAAATTGCCAGACAAGTGTAGACCAAAACACAACCAAACAGCTATAGCTAGGGTACCATTACCGACGTTGTAAATCAACTGAAAATTACAAATGCGATCACCTTTCGACGTCCACAGACCCAAGGCAATGCGCGGTTGCAATGCAACATTCTATGAAATCGTATACTCAAATGAAATCTGCCAAAAACTTGTGATTCCGACAGGATTTGGTAACAACCTGTCCATCTTGATGATTAATGTCGTCTTTGTATGAATTAAATGCATGCCAAGTTTCTATAATTAGGTCTTGATCCAGTACCAACACATCTAGAGAATAAATTCAGGTTCTCATCACTTGGTGACCCGGTAGGCCTGAAAAGATTGGCGGAAAAACAAGCTCAATTTCACATCGCGTGAGATCTTTCATCTCAAAGCATTGCATACTCTATGACAACTACAAATTTACACAGCAAAGTCTTCTTACAACACAATGAAAGCATTAGTGTGAATAGAAAATTACAAACCTTAACCTTCTTCAGGAGATTCTTCGCATCACTGTTGCTGTTGAAGTGATCTCGGACAGGCTGGAGGTAAGAGAAGAAAACCATAAAATACAAGAAAAGAGACATACTTAAGTCCTCACCATATGGTGTTGAAAGGAGTGCAAAAGTTACCTGTAATATCTTATTGAGTGCCTTTGCTAAGGCTGGTTTTACATCAGCAGGATGCAATGTTCCTACTTCATAGTCAGCCACTAATTCTTCAAAGCTATGGTAGGTCCTGAAACCAAGCCAATGGCACAATACAATATACAAGTAAATAGGAGAAGAGAGATAAATGGGGGAGGAGCAAAATTAGTGACCTGGACTAGGAAGCAAGCATGATTTGTTCGATTTTCTTTTTTATTATTCTTGCAGTGTAAACGCTGCCATTTGTGGGGTATAGGGATGAGAATGTATGCAGCATCTTCGAAGAGGTGAAAGCAGGTTTATACTCCCCCCTCCCCCCAACAAATAATGTTAATAGATAGTTGCAGGAGCTTACTTGTTTCCACCATTTTCAGCTTTGCGTTCAACTGTAAATTCCTTAAACCAAGGGAATATCATGTAGCTCAGATATTCCAGGCATGGATTTCCTTCAACTATCTGTGGTGGACAGTAAGCTTTTTTGATCTTCACATTAACTTCAGCCTAAGGAAAAGCAGACAAAATACTTAGCTACAAAGCAGCTATATCTGAGATTACTAATATTGTCAAGAGTTGCAAAACATAAATCCTAGTATCCTACACCAGTGATAAACGAATGTAGGTTTCAGTGAGGTGAACTAATCACAGATCGCATATGCCTCGTCATACCTCTTCATCCTCCATGTAAATTGCAGATGATGAATCAGTTTTCGACATCTTTTCCTGCCCTTGTTGCAAGCCTGGAAGCATGTCTGTAAATCACCATTAAACATAAGCAAAAGCTCCTGAGTCAACATCAACCAATACTTACTTGGTGACACAACCTAGAAAGTATATAAAAGAATGGACACATACGGTGTGACAATATAATAGGCTTATTCTTTCTTTTGATATCATCACAATATTCCCGAGCAAGCATATTAACCTTACGCTGGTCCATACCCAGCTGGCAAATGTCAGCCTACGCACCCAAAAAAAAAATGTTACAGCCAGCAAGATTATTTGAGGACAGCATAAAGCTACTGCTCAGAACTGCAAGTGCACAAAAAGCAATGATTAATTGACGGAAAATGAATATCAATGAGGTCAACAAGTTGAAATAATTGCTTTATACCTACTTGCTAATTTATGTAATGGTATGTTTACTACCAGTAGCAGTGCACAAAAGCACAATGACCTGGACTATCTCAGACATAATTAAGTGAAGATCATATGTCTACAGAAAAATGGACCCCCCGAAATAATGGACCCCCAATATGGGAGGCTCTTGGGGTCGCTTATCCAATCCTTGATAGGCTTAGAAGAGCGTTTTACAGAACACTGAGTCAGACGACCAAAAGCATGGGTGATATCGAAGTTCGGACATCTGATTGACCCTCCCGAGGCACCGAGAGTCCTCTAGGGTCATGATAGACCCCCCGGAGAAGTTTGGGCAAAAATGACATCAGAGCCCCGGGAAGCAGAAAACGAAGGCTATAATCCACTTTTTTGGGCTTCCAGGAGGCCGCGGAATGAAGGTGGATATTTTCGGACCCCATCGCACGGGACACCCTTAGGGAACATAAGAGGCGTCCGAGGTCCGTTATGGGGTCCCTGATAGGCTTGGAAGGGCGTTTTACTGGTGTAAGAGTCTGAACACCAAAGACATGGGTGATATCACAGTTCGGGGATCCGGATGACCCTCCCGAGGCACCGAGGCTCTTCTAGGGTCACGATAGACCCCCTCTAGAAGTTTGGGCAAAAATGACACCAGAGCCCAAGAAAGCCGAAAATGAAGGCGTAATCCATGTTTAGAGGCCCCGAAACGAAGATGGATATTTTCGCACTACATCGCACGGGACACTCCTGGGGGACATAAGGGGCCCCGGGGTAGGTTATCGGGTCCTTGGTAGGATTGAACGACCTCTTCTTGGTCATCGGAAGCTAATCCACGGATTTTTGGGTACCCAGCATGGCTCCCCATCACCCCGTGCCGCCAGCCTACCTCCAAGCCCCCTCTACTATTATAGTGAGGTCTCATTATTTTTTCCAATTTTTTTGAAGCGTGTTTTACAAAAACACGAAAGGCATGGGTAAAATCAAAGTTCAGAGATCCGGATGGCTCTTCCAGGGCACCGAGGGTCTTCTAGGGTCATGATAGACCCCCGAAAAAGTTTTAGCAAAAACGACACACGGGGCCTAGAAAGCCGAAAACGAAAGCCATAATCCACGTTTTTTGGGCTTCGGAGAGGCCCCGAAAGGAAGGTGTAAGTTTTTGCACCACATCGCACAGAACACCTCTAAGGGACATGGGAGGCCCATGGGGTCGCTTATCCAGGGATATAGGCCTGAAAGGGCGTTTTATAGAACACTGGTTTAAGAGTCGAAACACCAAAAGCATGGGTGATATCAAAGTTCGGGGATCTGATTGACCCTACCGGGGCACCGAGGGTCCTCTAGGGTCATGATAGAACCCCCGGAGAAGTTTGGGCAAAAATTACATTAGAGCCCCGGGAACCCGAAAACGAAGGCAATCCACTTTTTTGGGCTTCCGGGAGGCCCTAGAGTGAAGGTGGATATTTTCGCACCCCATCCCACGGGACACCCTTAGGGAACATAAGAGGCCTCCGGGGTCTGTTATCGGGTCCCTGATAGGTTTGGAAGGGCGTTTTAAAGAACACAGGTGTAAGAGTCGGAACACCAAAAGCATAGGTGATATCGGAGTTCGGGGATCTGATCGACCCTCCCAGGGCACCAAGGGTCCTCTAGAGTCATGATAGACCCCACGGAGAAGTTTGGGCAAAAATGACATCAAAGCCCCGGAAGCCGAAAACGAAGGCTATCATCCCACTGGACACCATTAGGGAACATAAGAGGCCTCCGGGGTCCGCTATCGGGTCCCTGATAGGTTTGGAAGGGTGTTTTAAAGAACACTGGTGTAAGAGTCGGAACACCAAAAGCATAGGTGATATCGAAGTTCGGGGATCTGATCGACCCTCCCAGAGCACAAGGGTCCTCTAGAGTCATGATAGACCCCACGGAGAAGTTTGGGAAAAATGACATCAAAGCCCCGGAAGCCGAAAACGAAGGCTATGATCCACTTTTTTGGGCTTCCGGAAGGCTCCGGAATGAAGGTGAATATTTCCGCACCCCATCGCAGGAGACACCCTTAGGGAACATAAGAGGCCTTTGGGGTCCGTTATCGGGTCCCTGATTGGCTTGGAAGGGCATTTTACAGAATACTGTTGTAAGAGTCGGAACACCAAAAGCATGGATGACATTGAAGTTCGAGGATCGAATTGACCCTCAGGGTCCTCTAGGGTCATGATAGACCCCCCGGAAAAGTTTGGGCAAAGATGACATCAGAACCCCGGGAAGCCAAAAACGAAGGCTATAATCCACTTTTTTGGGCTTCCGAGAGGCCCCGGAATGAAGGTGGATATTTTCCCACCCCATCGCACGGGACACCCTTATGGAACATAATAGGCCTCCGGGGTCCGTTATCGGAACCCTGATAGGCTTGGAAGGACGTTTTACAGAACACTTGTGTAAGAGTGTCAACACCAAAAGCATGGGTGATATCAAACTTCGTGGATCCGGATGACCCTCCCGAGGCCCCGAGGCTCTTCTAGGGTCATGATAGACCCCCTCTACAAGTTTGGGCAAAAAGGACACCAGAGCCCAAGGAAACTGAAAATGAAGGCTATAATCCAAGTTTCTTGAGCTTCCGGGAGGCCCCGGAACGAAGGTGGATATTTTCGCACTGCATCGTACGTGACACCCCTAGGGGACATGAGGAGCCCGGGGTAGGTTATCGGGTCCTTGGTAGGGTTGAAGGACCTCTTCTTGGTCATCAGAGGCTAATCCACGGTTTTTTTGGGTACGGAGCATGGCTCCCCATTACCCTGTGCCGCCAAACCTACCTCGAAGCCCTCTCTTTTTTTTTTTTTTTTTTTCTGAAATAGCAAGAAATACCAGGTTAACTCCCTCAAAGAGTTAACCTATCCCATCTCTAACCAAGAGATTGGTGAGTTCTTGATCAAAAGAAGATGACCAAGAAAGACGGGAAGGACACTGATGTCCCCAATTAGCCATAAAGTCCGCTACTGAGCTAGCTTCTCTAAAAGCATGCAAGACTTCTACATTGTCAAAGAAATGAAGATCCTTTTTGGCATCAATAATAATATTCTCAATTTCCCATGGAATGTGCCACTCTCCTCTAACTGACTTAATAACTGTAAGATTATCTCCTTCAATAGTAATGTTCTTTAACCCTAACATTCTAGCTTCACGAACTCCTTCCCTCAGACCTATTGCTTCTGCTAAGAGGATAGAACTCACCCCACACGACCTAGCCCCGAGAGATACTACTTCGCTATGACTATCTCTAATACCAAAACCCTGCCGCAGCAGAGTTACTATCTTTTTTTGAACCATCAAAGTTAATCTTAACATAGTCTGGCCTTGGAGGTTCCCTCAAAATGTCTCTTTAATTTTTTCCTAACAACTGCTACTGTTGTGTCAAAATCAAAATCCATATTGATAATATGGGACCATTCTTCAAAGCTTCTTTTAATAGTTAAGGCAATCTGAGAAAGATTCGTAGCTAAATTATCAAAACAAATTTTATTTCTAACAAACCAAAATATCCACCAAGAGAACATAAGGAGTGAGAAAGACTTTTCATCAAAGTGCTTATGAAGGGCGTTAAACCGGCTAACAACTGGTCCTTAAGTAACGGGTAAAGGAGAATAAGCTCTACCCACTACTTTTTGGGCTTCTTCCCAAACTTGCAGAAAGGAAGGACAATCAAAAAATAAGTGGAATTTATCTTCCGAATGATGGTTACAAAAGACACATTCCTTAGGTAAAAAAACCTTACTTTGCTCCAATCTAACTTTCGTAGGGAGACCATCCAAACATAGTTTCCAAAGGAAAACTTTCACCTTGTTGGGAAGGTTAAGTTTCCACCTCTACTATTATAAGGACACTGTTGTAAGAGTTTGAACACGAAAGGCATGGGTGAAATCAAAGTTCAAGGATCCGGACTGAGGGTCCTCTAGGGTTATGATAGACCTCCTAGAAAAAGTTTTGGCAAAAATAACACACGGGCTCTGGGAAGTCGAAAATGAAAGCTATAATCCACGTTTTTTGGGCTTCGGAGAGGCCCCGAAAGGAAGGTGTAAGTTTCCGCACCACATCACACAGAACACCATAGGCTTGGAAGAGAGTTTTACAGAATACTGGTGTAAGAGTCGGAACACCAAAAGCATGGGTGATATAGAAATCCGGGTATCTGATTGCCCCTCACGGGGCATCGAGGGTCCTCTAGGGTCATGATAGACCCACCGAAGATGTTTAGGCAAAAATAACATCAGAGCCCTGGGAAGCCGAAAACGAAGATAGTAATCCACTTTTTTGGGCTTTCGGGAGGCCCCGAAATTAAGGTGGATATTATAGCACCCCATCGCACGGGACACCCTTAGGGAACATAAGAGGCCTCTGGGGTCCGTTATCGGGTCCCTGATAGGTTTGGAAGGGCGTTTTATAGAACACTGGTGTAAGATTCGGAACACCAAAAGCATGGGTCATATAGAAGTTCGGATATCTGATTGACCCTCCCGAGGCATCGAGGGTCCTCTAGGGTCATGATAGACCCCCCGGAGAAGTTTGGGCAAAGATGACATCAGAACCCCGGGAAGCCAAAAACGAAGGCTATAATCCACGTTTTTGGGCTTCTGAGAGGCCTCGAAAGGAAGGTGTAAGTTTCCGCACCACATCGCACGTCTAGGGGATATTGGAGGCCCTTGGGATCGCTTATCCAGTCCCTGGTAGGCTTGGAAGGGCGTTTTACAGAACACTAGTGTAAGACTCAAACGACCAAAAGCATGGGTGATATCGAAGTTCGGACATCTGATTGACCCTCCCGCGGCACCAAGGGTCCTCTAGAGTCATGATAGACCCACCGGAGAAGTTTGGGCAAAGATGACATCAGAGCCCTGGGAAGCCGAAAACGAAGGCTATAATCCACTTTTTTGGGCTTCCGGGAAGCCCAGGAATGAAGGTGAATATATTCGCACCCCATCGCACGGGACACCCTTAGGGAACATATGAGGCCTCTGGGACCCGTGGGTCCCTGATAGGCTTGGAAGGGCGTTTTACAGAACATTTGTGTAAGAGTCTAAACACCAAAGGCATGGGTGATATCAAAGTTCGCCAATCCGGATGGGCGTCTTGAGGCACCGAGGCTCTTCTGGGGTCATGATAGACCCCCTCTAGAATTTGGGCAAAAAGGACACCAGAGCCCCGAGAAGCCAAAAATGAAGGCTAAAATCCATTTTTTTGAGTTTCCGAGAGGCCCCGGAACGAAGGTGAATATTTTCGCACTACATCGCAAGGGACACCCCTAGGGGACATGGGGGCACCGGGGTAGGTTATTGGGTCTTTGGTAGGGGTGAAGGACCTCTTCTTGGTCATCGGAGGCTAATCCACGGTTTTATGGGTACCGAGCATGGCTCCCCATTACCCCGTGCCGCCAAAACCTACCTCCACGCCTTCTCTACTATTATAGTGAGGTCTCATAATTTTTTTGAAAGGCGTTTTACAGGACACTGCTGGAACACGAAAGGCATGGGTAAAATCAAAGTTCAGGGATCCGGATGGCCCTTCCAGTGCACTGAGGGTCCTCTAGGTTCATGATAGACCCCCAGAAAAAGACACACGGGTCCTGGGAAGCCGAAAGCAAAAGCGACAATCCACGTTTTGGGGCCATCGCACCGAGGGTCCTCTAGGGTCATGATAGACCCCCAGAAAAAGTTTTGGCAAAAATGACACACGGGTCCTGGGAAGCCGAAAGCGAAAGCGACAGTCCACGTTTTTTGGGATTCCGAGAGACCCCGAAAGGAAGGTGTAAGTTTTCGCACCACATCGCACAGAACACCTCTAGGGGATATGGGAGGCCCTTTGGGTCGCTTATCCAGTCTTTGATAGGCTTGGAAGGCCGTTTTACAGAACACACTTCTGTAAGAGTCGGAACACCAAAAGCATGGGTGATATCGAAGTTCGGGGATCTGATTGACCCTCCCGGGGCACCGAGGGTCCTCTAGGGTCATGATAGACCCCCCGGAGAAGTTTGGGCAAAAATGATATAAGAGCCTTGGGAAGCCGAAAACGAAGGCTACAATCCACTTTTTGTGGCTTCCGAGAGGCCCCGAAATGAAGGTGGATATTTTCGCACCCCAACGCACGGGACACACTTAGGGAACATAAGAGGCCTCCGGGGTCTGTTATCGAGTCCGTGATAGGCTTGGAAGAGCGTTTTACGGAACAATGGTGTAAGAGTCTGAATACCAAAGACATGGGTGATATCAAAGTTCGGGGATCCGGATGACCGTCTTGAGGCACTGAGGCTCTTCTAGGGTCATGATAGACCCCCTCTAGAAGTTTGGGCAAAAAGGACACCAGAGCCCCGGGAAGCCAAAAATGAAGGCTATAATCCAAGTTTTTTGAGCTTCCGGGAGGCCCCGGAACAAAGGTGCATATTTTCGCACTACATCGCCCGGGACACCCCTAGGGGACATGGGGGACCCCGGGGTAGGTTATCGGGTCCTTGGTAGGGTTGAAGGACCTCTTCTTGGTCATCGGAGGCTAATCCATGGTTTTTGGGTACCGAGCATGGCTCCACATTACCCTTGCCGTCAAACCTACCTCCAAGCCCTCTCTACTTTTATAGTGAGATCTCATAATTTTTTCCAATTTTTTTGAAGTGATTTCTAATATTTTTGATATTTTTTTATTTTTCAGCATATTTTTTTATTAAAAATTAAACTAAATAGCTATAATCTATGGAAAAAAAAAAATGTTTTTCCGTAGCTTAATAATATACTTGAAAAGTTTGAGGAGGAACTTTTGGAAAATAATTATCCAAAGTCTCAAAACCCCTACATTGGACATTCCTACTCCTATTAGAGCCATTAAACTTTATAAGACTCTTTAGTGTGTACTATATAGTTGCTTGAGAGAGGGCTTCTGGTCGAAGGAAGACAAGCGACACGACATGAAGCGCCTACCATTTTGAAAGTTATGCACTGGGTATGTCTACTCCAAGGTTTTTGGGAACCGAGCATGGCTCCCCAGTCCCCACCACCTTGTGCCACCAAACCTACCCTCAAGCCCTCTCTACTATTATAGTGAAGTCTCATTATTTTTCCTTTTTTTCTGGAAGCGATTTCTAATTATTTTTTTTTATTTTTTCTATTTTTCCAGCGTAACTCTTTAATTAAATTAAATAGTTTTAAGCATTCAAGTTGGTATAATTGTTCAGAGAAAACAATGTAAAGCAATATATAGTAATAAGTTTAATGAGGTTGTTGGGGTTATCTAGTAAAGAGAGGTGTAGATACAAATGCCTATTAGCAATCGCAAAGAGAAATACGAAAAACCTTACGGCGATGGGACCTAGATACGAACGTTGAACATTTGGGAAGGTAGGAGATAATTGATGGTGTGTGGTTCCATCATCTATTCATGAGAAAGGAATTACTTGTCTTTTTTCGGCTCATCAATATGTGAGAAATTAGCTACTACTCAATTTCTTGGATTTGTAACGTCTACAACTTGTGACAACGAAGGGAAGGGGATGAAGGAGTCATTAAACTCCATTATGTTTTTTGTAACATCGGATTGTTTCTACTTTCTCTTTTTTTTTTCCTGCTTCATAAATAAATTGACACGTCATTCGGCAATTCAAAGGCTACTGTGGTGAGCTCTGATTTAATCATCGCGTTTTAATCTAATTATATAGATATCTCAACAGCAATGGCCGAAAACCTTAGCTAAGTTTCTTGTATACCTGACTGCCTATGGTGGATATGGAAATGGAGATATAATCCGTGCCTATGATAACAGACTTCCTCCCCTATGTACAACTTTCATTTCAAGCAATAGAAAGGAAAGTTCATCTGGGTGACGCAAGAAAAAGAAGGAAAGAGGAGGTTCTTGTTAGCTAGAAAGCCCAATTGGAAGTTGAGTTAATTTGAATACTGATGGGGGCATGGCGCAGCCTAATCGAACATGGGAAGAACGGTGGAAGGGCTATTATTATCCTACATTGAAGCATTTCACGCTTAAAGCCTCTCTAGTAGCCAAGTTAGTGGCAATTCTAAATGGTCAATTCATAGCTTGGGGGAGAGGATTTTGCAAGGTTGTCACGAAAGTCGACTTGGAAGTGGTGGTGGTGGTGGTGTTTCTTAAGAAACCATCCTCAATACAAATCCCCACATGGTGATTATTAATCAGTGCAAGATATTACTGGTTCGTGTGAATTATTTGTAGAGAGGAAAATTGAGCTGCGGATTGGTTTGCTAAACATGATATTCAACTACGAATGGTCTGCATATGTTTGAGTCTCCTCCTAGTGAGGTTATGTAAATTTTGTTTGATGATGTATCTGGAGATTCTTTTCCACAATGCAGTTCAAATTTAAACTTTAAAAAGTATGGCCTCAAGGGTATAGTATAAATTACCTTCAGGAAAAAAATGTCAGCGCATTGCATGCAAGGATACAAGATCTGAGCACCACTTAAATCATCTTGCTCTGTGCGACCCATAATTTGACAGCACCTGAAAATAGAAGGAAATAAGAGCCTTTGAGTTAACCTTAATGTAAGAGTAAAACAAGCATAAGAAAATCACAGAATATAACTTGAAAGTGAACTTCTTGACCTTGTGAGCCGAGCCAGGTTGTTCTTTCGAGCTATATCCATCACCATAGGCCAGTATTCATTTGCCCGTGCATTAATTTCTTTGGAGGACCAAAGGAACTCAACTTTGCCTGATTCAATATCCATTCCTACGGCTTTCCATATCTCAATAAAATACTTGCCGACAGTCTCTATTTTTTTCAAATCACCTCCCATTTTGTTGTTTAGGAAGGCGAACCAATCTCCAATCCACATCCTTACTCTACAACCAGCAGATGTTAGCTTGTTCACATTGATTGTCTTCATAACCCCCTGAAAACAAAGCACGATAGATGTACAAAGGTCATTAAAATTTCACAAATCAGCCCTAAGCCTCAAGCCAATGGAGGATCTAGGTAAATGTACTAACCACCCATCACTGCACCACATATAGAACCAGTAGGCCATAACAGAAATGAGCAACAGACTGCACTAACACAAAATATCCACAAAATGCTTCAATACAAGCAAATAGGTTAATTTTCTTTATTCTCAGCAGATATTTTAAGTGTTATAGAGCATAGGCACTCCCGAAACTTTCCACTCCAGGTAGTCTTACAAAAGTTTTAACGACGAAACAAAGTGCTGAAAACAGCGGCTTGAAGGGTAAGGCCCTCTCTACTAGTACTATGTTACAGAAAAATAAACACTACGGCAAGCAGAAATATCCCTCCACTATTCAAATAACAATGCTTTCTGTTGGTCCTAGTTGGCAGCCATTACCTTGTCACAAAACCTCCTCGCGTAAACTAGATATTGCAAGACTTTTATTCTCCTTTTTTTTGGTGGGGGGAGGGAAGAGGTTGTTAGAACTTAGAGGAGGCACAAGGGCTTGATAGGAAGCAAACCCTCTACCCCATTACTGGGGTGGGCCGTGAGGGATGATACTCTAATTACAGGAGCATCTCGATTCCTAGACTCTGCATATTCATGACAGTTAAAGTAGAATTGTAAGCAGACATGACATGTTTCTTATATTTACCCAGCCCTATCCAGTATCCCCTACCCGAAAGGAAAACTAAATAATTAATTGAACAGGGGGATGGCTCTACTCCCCACTCCACGGTACAAGTAATGACCATTGAATTGCAAGTAAAGGTAAACTTCATAAGATATTTCATGACAAGAATCACCGCCCAAGGTGCAAAGACCTAGATAAAATTAATCACTACCCTGATATTCAATGAACTGTTTACATCATTGTCGCAAAGCAATTAATTCCAGCAAACTCAACTACGGAACAGTTCAAAATAACAAAAAACTCCTATTTAGAAAGACATTAAAATACTCGTTACCTGGGCAATATGCATACGGCCTGAGGGTTCAAACCCATCATAACAAATTGGCTCAGGCTTATTCTTGAGAAGGTTCATGAGTTCCTCTTCTTTAATACATTCCTCTCCAATACTTCTTACGATCTTGAATTTCTCCTCCAATGTCATCCTAATAAATGAAATTCATAAAAACCCATTAACCCAAAACCCAGAAATTAAACCCAGATTTATAATGGAACTGCAACAATTGCATAAAATGATGGTTATATAGAGAGAGAGAAATTACCCAGAGGGAGTGGCAGAGCTGGACTCAGGAGCTTCATTGATGGAGAGAGACTGGATGTTCTCAGTTGGGGTTTGTTGTTGCTGCTCTTTTGCTTCATCGTTCTCCATCTTTTGGTGCTATGGATGCCTTGAAGGTGTTTGTGAAAATGTCTCAGAGGTAGGCGATAGCTTTGTTTTTAGGGTTTTAGTTTTACCCTCTATTTGCCTACCCGTCCCGCCTTGCCAACGCCGTGTGACTTTCGTTGCGCGGCGAGGATGAACCGATGAAATAAAGATCGACTACTGTTAGTTTTACTGTTATGCTTCGCTAAGTTGAAATGGGTAAAATCATTCTCTTTTTGTTTTTTTTTTTTTTTTGAGGAAAGGGGTAAAATCATTCTAAATAATGTGAATCTCTTCTGACACAAAAAAAGATGTGAATCTTTTGTTTTTTATTTTTATTTTTAGACACAGTTCGACCAGAGACCATGATCCTAGAAAGTGACCACAACAAAAATGTCTCCATTCACAATAATCGAATCATTAACTTTGTTTAAGAGATGAGAGTGTTTCTTAAAGGGGAAAGAGATGAGAGTGTCAATTCAGAACAAAAACCAAACAATGACCTGTGATTAATTATATTAGTGAACTTAAAGACTATTCTGTTTTCATAAGAAATAGATTTCGATATGCGGAAATACGTGAACGGGATGAATAATTTTTCCCAAACCAGCCCATATAAAATAACACAAAACAAAGCACATTGCATGTTATTCATGATACGAGTTTCATGTTTTTTTAGGTCTAAAACTCCACAACAAGATACATCTAGATAGAAAGTTTTCACAAATGATTATGCATGCTTAAAATGCTAACTATTATTACATAAAACACTTATATAAACTGTATTTTATAACAACTTTTATTTTTGGTCATATCAAGTACTCACAATTTTCTTAAGATTAACGTACGAAGAAAAATATTCTTAAGATTAGAATCCTAACTAGTAATTCTTTGCCCAAGTATAATGTGGCGGCATTAAATTTGGAGGGATAGGAATAAGAATAGCAATTCCCCTTTATGTTACCATTTTTGTCCTTCTTAGCGAGTTAGTGTAGTAATGTCTGTGATTTTTTTTTTTTTCTAAGCACAATACTCCGTAAGTGTTAAAATTTAAACCCTCAACCATGAACAAGAATCTCAATCTCTCTCTCTTGTTTCATTTGCCCTTATTCTTATTGGATCGCCTTCTTGATTTCATTTGTTAACCAAAGTTCACTCTTACTTTATCGAGTCAATAGTAATCATCCTCTAATATCTGACATTTTGGCCTACAAATAGCTAAAACGCCTTTAGCAATCAGTTTTTTAATTGATAATAATCTACATTATTGACCTTACTTATGAGATAAGTTAGTTTCATCTTATTATTGATCACTTATTTCTTTTTACATGTATTTCGATTAAAACAATGCAAAATATAAATAGACTTTGCACATATATAAATTTCTAATTTTAAATTTGACAAATGACTTGTTGAGGGGACAACTTATTATAGCACTTCTTATCAAAAAAGGAACTTATTATAGCATTATTTATTATATTACAAATGTCTGAGTTGAAATACTTGTTTATTTTCGATTAAAGACATGAAAGATGCAATCTGTCAACATTGCATCGGTCAACCATGGCATACTTAATTAGTTTGGTGATAACTAATGATAACCATTAACCAGATGACGATTGACTTGATCTCCACTACTGCGCAACAATATGGACATATAGCATAAAAAATATGTCGATCACCCCAACAATTATAATGTAGAAATTGGGGTTTGTTAGCTTGTTGACACAATGGCAATCATGCATGCATGCGTATGTATAGGCAAATCAAGGACCAAAGTAGGCAAAATTTAGCAATTTTATGGAAAAATTCATCAGCAATAAACCGTAGAATTTGGTAATTAAACAAAAATATCAATATTTGATGTTAGAGGTAGTGCCTAGTGGTTAAGGTAATGATTGAAGCAATACTATAATATTTAAGAATGTTGAACATCAAATAATTAGTTGATCATGATTTAGTATTGTAAATACTTTCATTTATTTTTATTTAAATTACAAAGCGCTGCAAAAGGAAGAAGGAGAGATTAACTTTTAGAGCCTGTTTGGGAGTTTTGGGTGGGAATGGAAGGGAAGGGAAGGGAAGGGAAGGGAATGAAGGGGAGGGGAAGGGAAGGGAAGGGAGGGGAATGAAGGTGAAATAATTCACTTTATTTGGGAGTTTAAGTAAGGAGAAAGGAGGGGAAGGGAGGGGAACCGACTACTGTCACTTAAAAATTTCCCTTCCCCTCCATTTCCCCCCAATTTGGGGGGAACAAAAATTGAGTTAATGGAGGGGAATGGAGGGGAACTGTTTCCCTTCATTCCCCTCCCTTCCCCTCTTTAAAAAAACTTACAAATAAGGAGAATTTTTTATTTCCCCCTCATTCCCCTCCCTTCCCCTCCATTCTCTAACTCCCAAACAGGTTCTATGGTCTAAATAACCAACAACTAGGTAGAATGGTAAATATGTGAGTGTACTCGGCGTACATACTTGGTCAAATCTTATTCGATTACATACTTGTGGAGCATGAACACCAATGTGAAACCCGTTTAACAAATGAGTGTATTATGAACACTACTATCTCAGCTCATTAATGTCATTTTTATTGTGACAGTTATATCACTATCTCATAGATGATTCATTGTATTTGCGAACTGTTAAAAAACTTAAGTATGTTGAATTCGTTCATTAATAAAGGATTCAAATTTGAGCACCAAGTAAATACTCGATTCAGCTTGACTCGTTTATCGCTTGGAACCGGATAGTGTAAGGCTTTTAACGGTCCAGACCCATTGACATGTCGGTGGCCCAACCCAAATTTAATAGCATAATTTGGTCAGCTCAAATCTGGAAAAAAAGACAAGAAAAAGAGATCAAATAGGCGGGAACGTGACTCCAAACATGGAGGAGTGGGCCCAAAAAAAAGTCCCCAAAACCTATTTTAAGAATTAAAAAACAAAAAATGTTCCACAGTCGACTGTATTTTAGCTTTTGCAAAATTTGAAAAATTCTCGTCTCATTTTCTCATCCCATTTCTCTCTCACGTCTCCCCACTTTTTCCAGCACCCCCAGTGCAGAGAGAGAGAGGACGACGACAGAGGAGAGAGAAACACAAATCAAATAAAGAGGAGAGTGAAAACGCTGCCGTTTTGAGGAGAGAGACGGAGAGAAACTAACAAATAAGGGTGTCGTTTGAAGGTTGGCCTTTAAATCGATCTAAAGCCCTAATATTTCCGTCGATCTCTTCAGCATTTTCAAAGTGCAACTTTTTTGACCAGGTATTTTACTATCATTCGGCTACATTTTGTGATTAGGTTTTTTTATTAACTTTTCTTTTGTTTCAATTTGGGGTTTATGTAATTGTTTTGTGAAAAAGCGCGATAATTTACCTTGTTACGTGAATCATGAATGTTGGCGAATGGTGGGTGTAATTTGGGCTGAAAGCCTTTAATTATTATTTTTGAAATTGAATTGGTAGAACTTCCTTTATGTTTTATGTCAATCTTTTTTAATAATGTATTTGTGGATCTATCAAAATGTAGCTTTAGTTGGCTTGGATGGGAGCTCAACAAGTCATGAAATTTCGTGAATTTAATATTTTGATGAGTGGCTGGTTATTGTATTTCTTAAGCCCTCAAGTGTAAAATCAGTAAAAAGAAATATTGTTTTTTTGTTCCAAAACAAGAGCTTAGATAGAGCTGGCAGTTTTATATCTTTTAAGCTTGGTATGAGCAGTTTAGAGTGTAGCTTTGATGACCAGATGAGTAATATAACTTCTAAAGAAAGGCTAAAAAGGAATAAATTGTCCACATAAAGGTAAAACCTTCATAAGCGTAATGTGTGATGGTTGATTGAGTAGCTATATATTTTCATTGCAGCTGGGTTTGCACTGGTGCAGTTATTTCACAATCGTCAATCAAGTGCCCTAGAGCAATTTGTTGTGGTAGGTATAGTTGGTTATAAGATTATAGGGTCAAATAGAAAAGGCCTTAGTGCATTGAGTTTTCGGTTTGTTATGGTTTTAGCTTTAGTTAGCTAAAGCAGCTATTCCAGAATTAAGCTGCAGAGATTTTGGGATGTTAAATTGTTAATCTAAGGTCTACATGATTTACAACTATCTTGTAACTACTTGACTGAGAACCTCACCACAATGGAAACCTTCTCCATATATTTAGTTCCGTTCAAGAGGATGAGGTGAGGTCTGGTGTGGACCGTGTGGTGGTTCACCGCCCCACCTTCCAACCAAATGACTGGGGTTTTAGTTCTTAAAGCAGGAAGGTTCCCCTTTCCCCTCTCGTGTGGTGGATTTGTGGTTGTTCCGTGAGCTGGCTGGCCCATGTGTGTTAGCCAATAGGTTGGGACTGAAAGGGCATTCCTTACCAGTTCATGGTAAAAAAAGAAAAAGAAAAGAGGAAGTCAGGTCCACTGAAGACCACATATCATATAAGGGTTAGATTATGAAAATAAACTAGCTTCCAGAAATACCCTAAATAGATAATGCTTTCTTATAATCATTATGGAGTTAATAATTTTTGAGATTTAGTACCCTAGTAAATTATCCTAAAAGCAGATATGGAACTAGAAAAATAAGAAAGATATTATTTCTTTTTTTTAGATAACATGGGTGTCCAAGCTTTGCCTGACTAATCCCATGGGCCCAGAAGTTAACGACCGGGAAAACCTCCATTGGCCCTGAGGGGACTCGAATCTAGGACCTCTGGAATATTATTCAGAGGTCTTACCAGCTAGATACCCCTCAGGGTTAGATAATATTGCTTCTTAGCCCTACCAAATTCACACTGTATGTCATAATCTTTACGTTTCCCTTATTTTCGTAATGCACACCTTTGTTGTCTTGGAAGTGGACGGTTTGGGGGCCTGGGGCAGCGCTGACAATACTCCACCCAAATACAAACCCGGCCCGAAGTTAATGATAGAAAGCGAAACCCACCTAAAACGAACCGAAGTTGACCCTAGTCATCTGTACCATACCATGCAGTTACCCTACAGTCTCTCGTGAGACCTTCTGTAAGTCTGGAGGAAAAATACGTATCTAACCCTACCTCTCTAATTATTCTTATAGACCCTATTCTCTTCTGAATGATTGCCAATGGTGACTTTTCAGCTCCATTGAAAATGCCGCAGTCCTAAATGTACTAGTTCATTATCTGAAGTGAGCTCTCTTAATCAGTCCCTTGTCTAGTGATGCTTTATCTGCTGTGTTCATTTCTAAAATATTGACTAATATAATCTATATTTAGGGGGAAAAAGGACCACTGCAGTGTGTTATCCAGTTATTGCGTGGAGGCTCCTGCGATGAGATTGTTGTGACATTGCCGAAGTCAATTTTGTGAATAAAAGCATACTTCTAGCTCTCTTGATGGACCTGCAAGCCCAAGTGCACTCAGAAGAAAATGGGGGTACAAATGAAGGGTGCAGTGGAGATTATGGACAAATTGAAAGTTTCAAAAACGTGATTAAGGGTAGGACAATTTTGTTATTGTCGTCTGATCCTCCTTTAGTGTGCATGTTTGCTGATATTATACCTTTTCTTTTTTGCATACTTCGTTCCTTTTTTTAGGTACGGTCGAGTGGTTGAATGGGCAACTCCCTGATCTGAATCTCCCAGAGGAGGCTTCACTAGAAGATTTGAGAGCATGCTTGCTAGATGGAACTACTTTATGTCAATTATTGAACAGGCTTAGTCCGGGAGGAGTTGAGATGGTACGATAGTCTTCCATACAGTTTTTTCCCCAACCCTGGCCTGTGGGATCGTGGAGGGGAACACAAATTTTACTTCTGTTACTTTGTGGTGCCTGAGTTTTAGGTTCTAACTTCAGGTTTCTTTTTCCGGTTTTCTCCGTCTCCGAAAACTCTTCCCTGCTTCAGGAAGGACTGTCTGAGCACCACTCGGCAACAATTGAAAGGTTTTTGTCAACTTTGGATAAAATGGGGCTGCCTGGATTTGAAGTTTCAGATTTAGAGCAGGTATTCTTCGTTTCATCATGATTATGCTCCATCTGTGTCCCCAAAAATTGTCCCTAGTTTCTGTGCTAGTTAACTACTAGTTTATTACATGCATAGAGAGGAGGCATGAGATAAAGTGTTGTTCTCTTAAAAAAGAAATTTAAAATTATGACGAGCTTGATGCAACAGAGGAAATACTACTCTTACACATCCTATGGGATATGCAACTCGGGGCAGGTGGAATTTTCCTAAATGTTCTGTTAAGGTTTCATTTCTTTTCTTTTAGGTAGAGAACTTTTTTCCTCCCTCCTCCTCTCTAATTTTATTTCCATGGGTGTTGGGCTGTAAAACAGCTTAACTCTTGCCATAGAAGGATTTACTGAAAAGATCTATTTGAAACCAGCCCTGAGCTACATCTGGAGGAGTAAACCTGAGTAATTGTTTCCACCGAAACTCAACTTACTAGTTTCTATTCTAAATTCTGGATTATATGCAGGGATCTATGGTCACGGTTTTGGAGTGCCTTCAGGAGCTGAAAAGTAATTTTAGCTGTAACAGCGACAGGGAGATTGCTCGAAATCATGCAAGAAAGAAATGGCATGTACCAGAGACGGAATGTGTGGATGGGGCTGAACATTCCCAAATGGATGCTCACCATTCAACCAAGTTGGGACCAGAAAAACGAAGAAATTCGTGGGATTCCAAATTTCAAACCGTCCTTCGCAGTACCGCTTTGTCAGGCATGTTTATTGTTTATAGAGGCTGGTGTAGTTGATGACAAAAACATTGAAGTTTTCAGTTTTAAAAAGAAAACACATTAGGCAATCTTTTGGTTGAAATCTCCATAACGAGAATGCTATCTCTCTGCAAATGATTAAGATAAAATGTAAATACCTTCTTCATATATTCTACCAGCCTCATGTACCGTCTTCTTTCATCCCTGTTCCTTTGCTTCTATCAGATGATAGTGCTGTACAACCCTTGCCAAACTATACATGCTTCTGTCCTGGATTGCCCTTAGAAATTCTCTCTAGGTTTATCACATCTCTTGCATCAACTTGGAAGTTTTGAGAAAAAGAATGAAGCTGTTATATTGGAGTTATTAATAATTACTCTATTCTTCCTTTGCCCTGCTTCTTGCTGGAAATGAGGCCGGCGTCAAATGAAACGATGTTCACAAGGATCTTTTAACCTAATGGCTTTGGTTTGATATGGAGGAGTGGATATGCTCATAGGGGGGAAGGCTTAGTCTGGATGGGAGGTCGGTTTTGCACCCCTAGCACGTGGTAGTGGCAGCCTGGTAAATGGTTGTAGTGAGGTTGGTAATGATCTGGGCTTGACCAATATAGGAGGGATAGGAGGGAAAGCTATATAGTACTATAGTAGCACCTGTCAAGTTGGGACAATAAGATGCATAATGATTGCTGTCATCAAAATGGAGGTGCACTGCTTCATCTGCTAGCAACGGTGATTGGTTGTTTAGGTTTTCTGTTCTGTAAATTTCTTTGTGCCAGGAAAGGGAGGTGGACTTTCATTTCTCCCTTTTTATTACTAGGACCTAGACTTGTTGGGAGGTTTCGCGTGATGATATCCTTGCACAACCCTTTTGGGGCTAGAGTTAAGTAGTTTGTTGCTTGCTTTTCATTCAACCTGCTTAGGAGGTATGTATTATATACTGAAGAGGCTGCAGAAGTAATCCTACTGGGTACATGCGATTGTTATGTATTGTTCCTGGATCACCTTGTTTGGACTTTGGACAACCCATTGGTGGCTATTAAGTCATGATGCCGTTACATGTTCAATTAGTTAAACACCTGAAGAAAGGAGCTTCCCATCATAAGAGGTGCCCCCATTTCAGGGTTTTTGAATCTTGTAATTCAAAATGTGATCTTATTCCGCCTGAAGGAAGAAGCTCCTAATCATAGGAGCTGCAATAATGTTGGGATTAAAAAAGTTTACCCTGGGAATATGCTTTGACTCAAAATACATTTGATGCTAGTGCATATTGCTAATTTAATGTATTTTGCAGTATCTGTTAAAAGAGCCTCCAAGTTAGTCCCATTTTATGGCTATACTCCTATTTTGCATGAAGAAACATGATGTTTATTGTTCCAGGTAACCTTGGTCCTGATGTTAAGATCTCAGAGTTAATGAAATGGAACAGCCTGGATGTAAGTTTCCACATGGTTTAATAAGCAGTATCACCTTTAAATTTCCGATTGTTCTCTCAATTTGGATAGCTCTTTGTAAGTGCAGAAAGCCCCTACACAATTGCTTTTCAGCATGGTGGACAAGGTCTTGGATGAAAGTCTTGAAAGGAAGAGTGGGGATGTGTCTCATGTATGTTTCTTTCATTCCATGTACTAGTTTACTTATAACTCGTATTAAACTGCTGTTCTATATTTGATCTTGCTAGTAGTTTCATATTTGACCTCTAACCCTATACTTATTCTGCTCAGCGTGTGGCAAACCTTTTAAGAAGACTTGTACGAGAGATTGAGCGCCGAATATCAAATCAGTCAGACAAAATAAAAAATGTAATCTACTTCAACTTTTGCTATTATTTCAATTTACAAGATAAAGGTCTTCATGTTTTGCATTCTGGCAGCAAAACACTTTGTACAAGGTCCGTGAAGGAAAATATCAATCAAGAGTCAGAGCCCTCGAAACGCTTGCTGTTGGGGCAGCCGAAGAAAGTGAGGTAGTTTTTTCTGGGATAAATTTTAGGGGTTCAGTGGTATTTGCTACTGTTAGACATTCTAATAGCTTTATTTACTATCTGGCCTCTTTGTCAGGTTGCTGTGAACCGTCTTCAGAGAATAAAGGTACACTCTTAATTTGTTATTAGTGGTTTCTAGTTCTTGCAATAGATTACCATTCTTCAACATGCTTGTCCATTGTCCTTATATGTCCATTTTTTCTACGCCTACAGCTATGCCTAGTTTCAAAATAATGTTTCTTGTATGTTGCTTTATAGTGCTCAAGTTTATGCAACATGTTTCTCTCCCTTATTCTGCTTTGAAATGGTTTGAACTTTCTGATTTGTAAACTGCTCCATGGCTAACTTATGGCTTGGAGCCTTATGAGTTATGACAAATAAAGTCAATGACCACCCAGGCCGTAGAAGACCCAATAGCCCCTACCCACCGTCCCTGCCCCTAACATGATATTTACTCCTGCTTCACTTTTGGAGACTTAACACCTAAAAAAGGGTCATAAACCACTTTTTGGGACCCGGTAACCGACCCTCGCCCCCCGGAGTACCCCGTGTTATATGCTACAAAAATAACAATCTTCGTCCTGGGGCCTTCCGGACGCCCAAAAACCGTGGATTTTGGCTCGAGCCTTCCATTTTGGCATCCCTGGGCCTCCCTGGGCCTGGTATCTTGGCTCTAAGTTCTCTAAGGGGCCGATTATGACCCAAGGGGACCATCGGTGCCTCGGGAACGCTGTCCGAGTTTCTCAACTTTGTATTCACCCACAGTTTTGGTGTTCGGGCCTTTAGAGGCTTAGAGTGGGCGACCCGTAAAACGTTTGACAAAGTCTATTTGAGACCGGTAGCCAAACCGAGGGGCCTCTCACGTCCCCTGGGGGTGTCCCGTGCCATATGATGTGAAAATAACAACCTTCGTTAAGGGCCCTCCGGACACCCAAAAACCGTGGATTATAACCTTCAACTTTAGCTCCCCGGGGCTCAATTGAGATTTTTGCCTGTACTTCTCCGGGGTACCCATTGTAACCCAAGAGGGCCCTCGGGTGCCCCAAAAAGGCCATCCGGGTCCCCCAACTTTGTATTCACCCATGGTTTTGGTGCTCAAGCCTTTAGAGTGGATGACCAGTAAAACGACCGTCTAAGCCTATTAGGGACCCCATAACTGACCCCTAGAGCCTCCCAGGTCCCTTAAGGGTGTCCGGTGCCGTATGGTGCGAAAATAACAACCTTCGTCCCGAGGCCCTAGACACCCAAAAACCATGGATTATAGCCTTCAATTTCGACTTCCGGGGTCCCAGTCGTGATTTTTGCCCGAACTTCTCCAAGGGACCCAATGTGATCCAAGAGGGCTCTAGGTTGCCCGAGAAACCCATTTGGTGCGTGTGAATGGGTCCCTCCAACTTCGTATTCAACCATGGTTTCAGTGTTCGGGCCCTAGGTGCTAGGACATGGGAAGGGACATGAGAATTAGTTGTGACCCAGTATGATTAGTCTGAATAAGTGTGTAATTATTTAGGCTAGCCAGGACTTTTCTGTCCCGTTTCTTGTCTCACGATTCATGAAGGGTTTCGCTTCTCATAAAACACTATTCTATGTCCCTTGGATTAAGTTATTAAGAGCAGAATGCAACTCTGGCCTTTTGTGCTATTGGATTTGATTGTTAACAGTAATAAGTGTTGTTAAAGACATCAGACTTAACTTCATTGTTCCTATTTATTGGGTCCTCTGATCGAGTATGTCAGCTAAATAAAATTCATGACGCTAACTCTTTTCTTGTTGTCTTGTTTTCAGGGAGAGAAGATGAATTTAGAAGAAAAGAAAAAACATGATGAGCAAAGTGTGAATAGATTAATGAGAGAAATGGAGGAGCGTGCTGCTGAGATTGGAGCATTAAAACAAGAAATAGAAATGGCTAAAATGTCATATGAAAAGCGTTGCTTGCAATTGGAAAGTGAAGCCAATGAGACAACAGCTAAATTGGAGGAGAAGATAAAGGACCTTGGCCGTCTTCTAGCAGATTCAAAGAACAAAGTGAAAGAATTGGAGGAAATCTCTGAACATAAGATTCAGAAAATGAAAAATAGAGAGCTTCGTTATCATGGCTTTGTAGATTCTCAATTTGATGCTGTACAGGTTTGACAAATCTTTACGTTTCTGGTTTTGGTGGTCGTGTACATAAGTTGTGGATCTTTGTTATTTAGTATACATGAAACGATGGTATCACGCAGGCACTAAAAGTGGATTTAGACTCTCTAAAGAGAGAGGCTTTGAGGACACGAGAATGCTGTCCATTTGAGTTTCAACACCTAGGTACATACGGTTTTTAAGGTTGTGCTTTTGAAGTTCTGCCAAGATTTGTCTTCTCCCTAAACTGTATCTTGGGCAGGAACGAAGCTTAAAGAGCTGGTAGATGCTGCAGAAAATTACCATGTGGTTCTTGCAGAAAATCGAAAATTATACAACGAGGTTCAGGATTTGAAAGGTACATTTGTTAGCATTACATCTCAGTTCCAATGGTGTATAGCTTTTAGCTCATCTCATGCTTATGCTACTTTCTGTAGGAAATATAAGAGTATATTGCCGTATAAGACCATTTCTCCCTGGCCAAAATGAGAAGCAGACAACGATAGAGTACATTGGTGAGAGTGGAGAGCTTGTTGTTGTGAATCCCTTGAAACAAGGAAAAGACAACCGTCGGTCGTTTAAGTTCAACAAGGTCTTTGCTCCAACGGCTAGTCAAGGTTTCTGGCATCTTTGATTTATAAATTGGATTATGCCCCGTGTTACATACTTTACTTTGACAAGAACAGTCATTTCTCTTTGAATTGATACATGGCTTGGCTTTTGGGAAGTTGTACTACAAAAAGTCCTATTAAATGACTTTAAGTTCTTATTCTATGCAGAGGAGGTGTTCGTTGATACTCGGCCATTGATTCGATCTGTTCTTGATGGTTACAATGTATGCATCTTTGCCTATGGCCAAACTGGCTCTGGCAAGACATATACTATGGTGCGTGTGAATTTCTGCTTTGTGTAGTGCTTGCTTACTGGTTTGGGACTGTTTGTGATTGTCTTCCTCCTTATCTGCTTTATCTAGACTGGACCTGATATGACATCCAAGAAGGACTGGGGGGTGAACTATCGAGCTCTGCATGATCTTTTCCACATTTCACAAAGTAGGAGAAGTTCCATCTTGTATGAGGTTGGTGTTCAGATGGTTGAGATTTATAATGAGCAAGTCCGCGATCTGCTTATATCTGATGGTTCTCAGAAAAGATATCCTTTTTTATCTTTGTTTGCTTGTTTCCATTTTCATTTGGATCTGGCTGCCTTTGCTTCAAATAGTATGATTGGAGCGTTAGCTGGTGGAATTTCATTTCCTGCTTTTTAGTTTTTAATATCTAGCTCAATTCCACTTCCTCAACAAACTTCTCTCCACCGCTCACTTGCACAGCCATAACTTAAGGATTCTTCTGAATCTCAATTTTTTTCTTAAATTACACTTCAAATCGTCTAGTGACATTCTTTTGATACAGTTACTGATTCTTCCCTCTTTCTGATGGATGTTTCGATATTTCTTTTTTTTATCACTACAAACACTCTACCTTGTTATTTGCTTTGTTTTGGAAAAATCTAGTCTTGTTTCCTTTGACTTGCATACACTTGGGATATGGAGCACCACGCAGCCCAATGGCTTGGCTGTTCCAGATGCAAGCATGCACCCTGTAAAGTCAACGAATGATGTGCTTGAGTTGATGAATATTGGCTTCATGAACAGGGCCGTAGGTGCCACAGCCTTGAATGAAAGGAGTAGTAGATCGCACAGGTTGCCTTTGCAGTATCTTTATTATTTACTTTTAAAACCGTTATGTTCTTGGCACATCCTTTAAACTCAGCGCAATGTTGCAGCATTCTTACTGTTCATGTCCGTGGCACGGATTTGAAGAGCAATTCTGTTCTGCGTGGTTGTCTCCATTTGGTGGACCTTGCTGGAAGTGAAAGAGTTGATCGTTCTGAAGCAACAGGAGATAGACTTAGGGAGGCGCAACATATTAACAAATCATTATCTGCTCTAGGAGATGTAGTTTTCGCACTTGCCCAAAAGAGTTCCCATGTGCCGTATAGAAATAGCAAACTCACTCAGGTTCTTCAGAGCTCTCTAGGTATTGCAATTCTGTATAATTGATTTAGCAAGTGGTCATCTTGTTTTAATTCCAGTTTCTCGTCTCCACTGGAGTTTTTTTGTGCAATATCTTTTCTTCTGCTGGATCTTATTGTTCAAGCAAACACGTACTTTGCAGGTGGTCAAGCAAAGACATTAATGTTTGTGCAGCTAAACCCTGATGTGGAGTCTTACTCAGAAAGTGTTAGTACTCTAAAGTTTGCTGAGAGGGTCTCTGGGGTAGAGTTGGGAGCTGCACGCAGCAACAAAGAGGGTAGAGATTTCAGAGAACTAATGGAGCAGGTCAGTATCTATGGTGCTTCAGCATTCTAGCTGTACTTGTTCTGTTAAGATAATATATCACAGACCTCACCTGCCCTTCTGTGGCTGTGGGTCTTTCTGAAATAGTCACTTTTGGCTGATGTACATGTCGAGCTCTACATATCCCGCCAGCAGTGTGATCCACACTGGGCTTATTTCATGTTGTTTACCTACACTTCTTGCCTCTACATAAAGTGAGTACGATTTAATTTAATATCGGTGATTTACGATGCTTTAAGTGAAAGAAATTACATATACCAAATTATGGTACATATTCTTCCACTGATAACTGTGCAATTCTAAAGCATATGTCTTTTCCTGTGAATTTCTACTGTAGCCTAATTTTAAGTTGTTTTGCAGGTAGCATCTCTGAAGGATACCGTTGCAAAAAAAGATGACGAGATTGAGCGCTTGCGTCTTGTCAAATCCAATGCGAACAGTGAGAAACGTGGTATGAACTCTCGAAGGATTGGGGTTTCTTCTCCAAGGAGACATTCCATTGAGTCAACCCGACATGCACGAAGACCGTCAGAGCGTGCCAGCAGAGCGAGTTCTGATCAAGATAATTGCTCGGAACAGAGTGATAGGCAATCTGAAGCTGGCTCACAGCATTCGGTTGATGAACTCAAACACCAGAAGGACAGCTTGTGGCATTCAAAGTTTTCTGTTCCTGATGCCGGTCAAAATTTCAACGAGGACATAGATCTCCTGGGATTTGGGGAGGTCGACTCTGAAGAGAGGTTAAGTGATATTTCTGATAGCGGCCTTTCAATGGGGACGGAAACTGATGGTTCAATGTGCAGTGTTGTGGAATACACACTTTTCCCTGAAGTGGCAAAGCCAGCAGAGAACCCAGAGAAGTAAGTGTTTTCATCCCCACTTCCCCCCTCTCCCCCCCCTCCCCCAAATAAAAGTCATAGCTATGCTGATTACGAGCAGCTGTGGTGTTTGTGTCCTGTGTTCTTGGCCTCTGATTAAATGCAGATTGTGTACGAGGGGGTGTAAAGAGTGAATACACATACTCTTAGTAGTGTTATCTATAAATTTCCGCTTTCTAAATGTTACTGGTTGAGGAAGCTCAGGAAGGGGTAACAAAAGCTAATCTACTTGCTGCTGGAGTTAGTTTCACTAAAATGTTATCACTGCTTCACTTTTCATCACTGCTGACCTTAATTCCTCGTGATCAAATGATATTGTATTTGTCATGCTCGTGTCAGCAAGACCTTTTTGGGTGTCAAATTTAGCGTGTTTGGCACCAAGTTTTCTTGTCTCTTGGTTTTGTCTTTCACGTGCATGTTTTGTTCTTGCTGCACCATCCTTATTTGCAGCACCTTGATTTGTTGTACAACTGTGAATTTAATGGTTGACTGCATTTACAGTTCTTCATTGGAACCAGTAAAACTCAAAAAACTACTAGATTTGTGGGCTCAGTGATTTGAACATGCTCAATCTTCTGTTTCTTAATTTGTCAAGCTTAAGTAGTACAGATACTGAGTTTTGGAGGTCTTCTAACGTTCTACTATGGTTTCTCCACCTGATTTAGAGCATGTTTGGCCTAGCTTGTGAGTAGCTTCTCCTTTTCTCCCTATTTTCCCTCACAAACCACCCCCTCCACCTCCTCCTCACCCCCATTTTCAGCTTCCAAAAAGCTTAAAACACCCCATAGGACCCCCCCTAGAAGGCCCAAAAGTAGAAGCATCAAATTGGAACTTCTACTTTTGGGCCTCCCAGAGGGTTTTTTGAGCTTCTTCGAAGCTGAAAATGGGGATGAGGAGGAGGTGGAGGGGGATGTTTGTGAGAGAAAAGAGGGGGAAAAGGAGAAGCTACTCACAAGCTAGGCCAAACACCACCTTACACACTGATGTGGTTAAGGGCTTATCCCTTGTCAGTATACATGCCTTGGGTGCTGATCCTTGTTTGAAAAAGATTTGCAAATTAAGGATGCGTTCTGACACTAGGCAATTAAGATATGGAGAATTGGAGATCATGCAGATGAGGTTAGGGGGGACGAAGGAGAAAAGGGTGTTGTGGAAAAGTGCTGTTTTTGCGGTGTTGTTGTGTATTTGGTCAGAGAGGAGGGTCTTCTCTGGTGTATCTAGGTCAGCTGATTTTTGTGGGATCGAGTAGTCTATTTATCCTCTTTGTGGGCAAAGGCTGCTGGGTGTTTCCTGAGTTATCCTCTTACTCATGTTGTGCTTCATTGGGCTGATTTGTAATTAGATTCCTTTGGAGGACTTCTTGTCCTCTTTGGATGTAATTCTGTTTATATATATACAATTTTTTTCTTATCTTAAAAAAGAAGAAAGATATGATGATTCATTAGAGTTGGACAATATTTTAAATATTGCAGGTCCAGAGTGCCATCTAAACTTCCCAAACCTCCACAAAAGCAACAAGCAGGGTCTTCTCGGTTGTCAATTAGCAAGGCAGCCTCTGAAGTTGTATCAAGTATGTTGCTTTCTTTTTGGGAGTATGAAATTGTTTCTCCATTTTTGGGTGTGCTTCTTGTCTCATTTCATAATTTTACTTGCATGTTATAGCCATATATATCTGTTCTTGATTTGCATGGGCAGCATCAGTAAGGCCAGGTTCATAATTTTAGCAAAAGTGTATGTGTTTTGTCTTGGTAATAGTAGCATACAACTCCAGTGTGCCTAAACTCCCCAAATCTCCAATGCTTAATGTTGGCTCTCAGTGGTTTTTTCTTTGGCTCACTTCTTTTTCTGTTTTAACTGTTTGCTTCATAGTTGGGATTTTGTTTTTTATTTAGTTATTTATTTATTTATTTTGTTTTTGGTCTCTCAAGTCGAGGAGATAAGAATTCTAGCGTGTAACCATCTATTATCCATAGTCCATACTTGATTCAATAACAAAAGCAGAAATGAGAGGCAAAATAGTTGAACATAAATTTGTTTTCAAGTGAATGATAGAACTATTGCGCTAATATTGCCTGTTAAGATTGAAGCGCTGAAGCAACTGCCAAGATGCCTGTTGCTGCTACATAAGCTGCTCGCCCTTAAAAGAAGGGAACATCATCATTGGCTAAACAATTATTTTATTTGTTGTTTTATGACAATCAACTATTTGTTGTTTTACGACAATCTACTTTCACTCACTGATTAGCTGTTTTTCTTGTTCTTGTGTGTTACAGGCTCCAAGAAAGTTGCCTCTAGTAACTCTTCTGCAGTGAAGCCAGTCAGGACTTCTTCTAAACGGTGGCAGTGAGCAGAAAATCGAAGTTGGCTCTTGCAGCTGCTGTAGGCCATACATTATCTAACTCTCCCCGACTTGGTGCTGCATTATGTGAACATGGTATGTCATTACCCTGTGACATTTAATGTTGTTGTAGACTTGTAGGGCAGATTTTGGTTGATGGTGATCAGCCATTCTTTTCTATTTAAGAGTGCTCTAGGAAGCAGCTGTAGCAGTTTATCCCTGACAGGATTGTTGGTGATAATTGTAAATTATGTATAGTAAATTTGACCCCATTTTCTGATTCAGAATGAAGTAAAGATTTTCTGGCAGATGATTTTACTTGCACCAGAGATTTTCTGCCAAAAAATTAAGTTGCTGCTTCTAAATTTCATTGGCGATTAACATATTGATACCCACATCAGGCTCCCAATCATCAATAATCAAGTCAACAGTATTGATTCATACATCAAAATCTAAAATAAATAGCTTATACACCAACACTAGATTAGCCTTTCGAGTTTTGACTGCATGAAACGATTTCCTCCGAAAAAGCTTTTTGTCGCATGGGATCTGCAAATCTGTCATCTGTGTAGTGTAAACCCTTGCAATACAAAATGGAGAAAACAATCAAATCTCATGTTTTAAGGTTCGTGGAGTGAAAAGGGTCGTTTTTGCTGCGTAACGATTACTGTTACTTCCGTGGTCTAACTGCTTTAACCACTACTCCTATAGTCCTATCTACTGCTAGTAAGTTTTATGCGTGTAAAATTTACTGTGTTACTCCTACAGAATATACCAGTTTGATGAAAATGTGCAGTTAAAAGTACGGCCATTTACGTGACGCAATGCCTTAAAAATGAGTAACATAAAAAGTGTCAAGTCTTTTTTCTGTGTTGTATTGCCCGCAATTCATAAGAGTGAGTTGGTCATGGCATGAGTGACGTGGAGAGTGGCGACTTGCAATGAGTTATTTGACGCTATCAGGACTCGGAAGCGTTCAATGGGGCTATGCAATTTTCTGGTCTCCATCTCTACATCTATACAACCTGGGTACTTAAAAGACTTGGGTTTGTAACCTTTTTATTTTTTTCTTTCAGTGATCAGTGATGAGAAATTGATCACAATTTTCACCTTTTTTTTTTGATGGGACTTTCCTGTTACTGTCTCTTCAGAGTGCAAGCATTAAGGTCCGATATTTGCCATGCAGATTTGCCTCCACTCATGCATAGTGCAGACGTGGGAATTGGGATTAGTGTCTCCAAGTACTAGTTCCAAGTTGGACACGCAGAGCAAAACTAGAAAATGGGAATGACAAAAAATGACAATTATAGACATGACAAGTAATAGTAGGGTTTTCTGCAAGTAAGCGAAGTAACCAAACAGAGTCGTGGTAGAAATCAGTTTCTGGTTATGATAGATAGATTCCATTATATTCACCTCTCCTACATAACTAGAATGCACGACATATAGACTCTTCTTAACAAAAGTGAGCTTTCTCTGTTTTACAATATGAAGGAGAAAACAATGAGCTCTATTATCATGTACTATAAATAATCACCTATGCCATTAATTGACCCAATAAAAGAGAGATTCTCAAATTTAACCACATTAATCAATCATAAATGGTGATTAAGCAATAGAATATCAAAGGGGTTTTCTTTCACAGCAAACATTTGTTTAAGGGCCATCTGACATATCATTCCCACTCTATCGTTGAAGGAGGCTTCGATGTTATGTCTTGAACCACTCGGTTTACACTTCGAACACTATTGCAAATCTTGCGTGACACATCGTCAAGGAACTTGTGTTCAAAATTATACCTGACGTAGAAACATCCACAACAGTTTGTCAAAAATCAAGAAAATGAGATGCAAGAAGAGTGGCCTGCAGTCTACTCAAAATGAATATGAATTCCCACAGAGAACAACTGCCAAGCTTAAAAAGTTGGCTCATCAAAGGGGGTCCAACCATGCTCAAAGCAACATATTTCTGTAACGGGATGGTGATATTAAATAATAATCATGCTTGGAAATAAAAGCACACAGCATAAAGCTCCATATCTACCACTCAATGAGAATGGTGAGGACCAGACTAAACTCTAGCTGAAGCTAAGGAAACAGGCACCTGTCACAAGCATATGCTCCACATTCACAACCAAAAATTGTCGCTTATGATTTCAAGGTACACCTTAAGTTAATATTGCAAGTTGGATACGGACCAGCAGCAACATGACAGTTCACAATTTTGGTTTAAGCCAGTACAGAATGTCCATCACTACTCATTCATGAAAGCTAATTGATTCCAGGCAAAGAACACCAATGCGAAACATGCGGCATCAATCGCATGTTTTCTGAACATTAACAAGTATAAATTCCTAAAATTACAAAAGAAATTACCAACATAATTCACACAAACTAAATGAAAATGACATCTGACAGACTGAAACTTACCAATCTGCGGTCATTCCATCCTGACTTGTAACAGCTCTTAGAGCTACAACGTGAGAATGTGTTCTTTGGTCACCTTGAACCCCAACTGACTTAATAGGCAAGAAAACAGCAAAAGCTTGCCATATCGAATCATAAAGCCCTGCATCTTTAATTGATTGAATAAAGATCTCATCAACCTGAACACAGAAACACTTCATATCAGCAAAAGAAAATAACCAATAATGTTATCAAGACTAGGACATATGTACTGACCTGCCGAAGAATTTCCAAGGCATTTCCTTCTGTGACATCACCGAGAACACGAACAGCAAGCCCTGGTCCCGGAAATGGATGACGCTTCAAAAATCCTTGAGGGACATTTAAGATCTTTCCCAGTTCACGAACCTTGGGGGGAAATAAGACAGTGTTAGGATATATATATAAGTCATCAAACCCAAGGTTTTAACATGGTACTTTGCATGTCATGAGATAGAATTTATCAAAATTCAAACCTCATCCTTGAATAAAAGCTTAAGAGGTTCGATGAGTTTCAGCTTCATATCCTTTGGAAGTCCACCAACATTGTGATGGCTTTTTATTGTGTGAGAGTGATTTCTTCCACTTCCAGGGGGTGGGCAAGATTCAATAACATCTGGATATAAGGTCCCCTGTACCAAGTAAGTAGGTTTTTTTCCATATTTTTGCTCCAACTTTTGGGCAAATTCATCAAAGATGGTGATGAATTCCTTTCCTATTATCTTTCTTTTGACCTCCGGATCCACAACACCCTTCAATTTACTCAGGAAATTTTCTGTAGCATCAACACAGGTCACAGGCAAGTGGAGATCTCTCTCAAAAGTATCCATGACACGCTCTTGCTCCTTGTATCTACAGAAACAAGACGTACATATTGATTATAATGTGAGACGTAAAGCAAACATGCTGCGGGACGAGGTTGGCAATAATAACCCTTTTTTGCGAGCTTTCTGCTGAAAACAGGTTAAAACCTCACCTTAATAGACCATTGTCAACAAAAATGCAGTGAAGTCTGTCCCCTATTGCTTTATGAACAAGAGTTGCAGCAACTGTCGAATCCACTCCCCCTGATAGAGCACAGATAACATGATCATCAGGACCCACAGTCCTCTTGATTACTTTAATTTCTTCATTCAATATATCTTCCATCTTCCAGTCCGCATGTACCCCGCAAACATCAAAGAGGAAATACCGCAGTGTCTCCATTCCTTGTGGTGAATGTGTAACCTAAATCATAATTCACAGTCATTCTCCGTAAGAAGAAACACAAAAATGACAGGCAGGCAGCAGAAAAGCACCCATCTTTAGCAACATTTTAAACTAGTAACAACAGCAAAACAAAATTTCCTTGTGTGTATTATTAGTATGTGTGTTTGTCATCTGTTCAGCTCAGAAGATATATCAGGTTGCCTTATTCTCAAAACCCACAATTTAAAGCTCGAGCTGTTAGCAGGCAGAATTGATAAATCAAATTCGCAAATTGCCAACCACTGAAGACTGCTGGTCTGCTGCCTATAAGCCTATAAGCATATCTTAAATGTATTTAAACCAACAAAACATAACAACCTCAATTCCTAAAACTGTTACACCCATCAAATAACAATTTTACTTCTCTTTAGTCATCAAATTTATCTTTTGAGCAAAGTACAAACCCAATTCAAAATTTTACACCTTTCAATCAATATAGCAAAGTATGACTAACCAAAAACTCATAATAAACAAAAGCCAAGTTGAAAAACACAATTAAACAATCAAACTCAATCAAAACACAACTTTTCTACCTCAGGGTGATACTGAAGCCCATAGAACCTCCTCACCCGATTCTCAACTGCTGCAACCGCGCCCTGCTGGCTCCTAGCCACGACTTCAAACCCGTCAGGCAGTTTCGCAACCTCATCACCATGACTCATCCAAACAACCTGTTTATCCCCAATACTCCTGTTTCCAAACAACCCATTAGAACCCACAACTTCAATCTCCATTCTCCCATACTCTTGCTTCTCCCCAACTTTCACAACGCCCCCAAGTTTCTCCGCAATCAATTGCAACCCATAACAAACACCCAGAACAAATACGCCATTTTTCTCAACATATTCGACAAACCCCTCAGGGAATACCGGCGCGTTGGGCGCGTGGACCGAGTGGGGGCCACCAGAGAGGATGATTACACGTGGGTTAAGCTCTGTGATGGATTTGAGTGGGGAGGTGCCTGAAATACAGAGAGAGAAAATGGAGAGTTGCCGAACTCGGCGAGTGATTAAGTGGGTGTATTGGGAACCATAATCTAGGATTAGAACTCGGTCTGATTTGACAGTTTGGGGTTCCATTGATGGTGGGTGTTGAAGGGTTTTTGGGTTGCAGAACAGCGGTTGAAATGAGATAGAAGAGGGCGAGGGGTTTTAAAATAGAGGGATTTGGGATTAGGGTTTTAGAGGGGTTGGCGGGAAGGGAGGGATCCGGGGGATTCGGAACATGTGAAGTGGACATGCAACATTTGCCTAAACAATAAGGGCAAATTTGTATTCTTAACCAGAAATTTATCTCTTTTTGTGTGTGCCATTGTACGAAATAGGGGGATTGTACAAAAGTATGCATAGACACCTTTTTTTTTCTAATAATTTGTAGGGGGTTTATTAATCAAATTGAAAAAGACTTACAGAAATGTGATATAGGCATTGGGATAAGGATTATCAAAGGCCTTCTACACTCAGAAATATCTTTTTAGATATGGTTTGAAATTAATAACTTTTATTCTAAGGCCCTTTAAAAGGAGTTCAGATCATCTTTGGTAAAACTATGTGGTATTGTGTGCGGTATCTCACATGAGCAAACAAAAAAGGACAAAGCAAATTTGATCCTGCCCACATGTGGCATCATCAGCATACGTGCGCGTGTTCGTAGCGGCATACTGGAGCCTATACCACGCGTTTTTATTGGAGAGGATCTGTACTCCTTCAAAAAACCAACAAACATGAATTTATATCTTGCATTTTTTGCTTCTCGGAATCCGATTGAGATTTTTCTCCTAGCTTTATTGGGGAGGTTCATTGTGACCCAAGAGTATCCCTGGTGAATGCAATAGGTCACCCATTTCCCTGAACTCTGTACTTACTTATGATTTTGATATTCGGGTTATTAGTGTGGTGACAAGTAAAATGATCATCAAAATCTAATAGGGACCCAATAACCAACCGAGTATACCTCATCCGATATGGTGCGAAAATAACAATTTCCATTTCGAGACACTATGAAAGCCCAATAAACATGAACCCCTGTTGCTACAAGAACATTATTTGGATCCCTAAACTCCGTATTCACTAATTGTTTCAATGTTTGACCCTTGAAATGGGTGACTAGTAAAATGCCCAATAGGGACCCGATAACCAACTTCGGGGCCTCCTATGTATCTATAGGTGTCCAGTAAGAAAATAACAAGTTTCGTTCCTGAACCCTCCGAAAGCTGAAAAAACGTAAATTATAGCCTTTACTTTTGACTTTCGAGGCCAAGTTGAAATTTTTGCCCAAATTTATTTGTAACTCTATACTTCCATTGTAACCCAAGAGACACCCTGATACCTCATAAATACTATCAAGTTCTTAAACTTTGTACTCACCAATCGATTTAGTGTTAAAACCCTTAGATTAGATTAGTCATTCAAGCCTAAATATTTTATTAATGATTAAAGGTTGAAGGTTGGATTCATGATAACGTCCTTCAAAAACCAACCCCCCCAAAAAAAAAACTCAAAAAAAACATAGAGTAAAAACTAAAAAGTAATTAGAACAGACCTGAGCAGCTCTCTAAACAGTATCGGAAAGACAGTGAGCATACCAGTCCACAGCGAGGGAAAGGGCCACACACTTTCTCTCTCAGCTAGCTATTTGTTGCCGGCGATAGTGATTCGAAGAAGAAGAAGAAGATGACGGAGGTTGCAGGCTCAGTTGTACACGAAGTGTTAGGTCGAAAAGCACAAGACGTAGACGAACCTATCATTAGCTATATCGTCAATGTCCTCGCTGATGAAGACTTCGATTTCGGCGTCGATGGCGATGGCGTTTTCGATGCCCTCGGTGAACTTCTCGTTGATTCTGGATGCGTCTCCGATATCTCCGAGTGTCGCTCTGTCAGTATCCTCTTTTTCTCTCTCTCCATCATTTCAATTTTGCGTTGCTAAATTATAGAAACCTAGCCTCAAAGTTGTACTAATTTGTAATTTTGGTTGATAAAGTATCTGGGTTGCTTGGAATTGGAACTGCAAGTTTTTGATTTTGTTCTTTATTGGTGATATCAGATTCCAGGAATATGAGCCTATTGTGATATACTTTAATTTTCATCTAACTAAAGCATACAATGGTTAGCTTTAATTTTCTAGGTTTCTGGAGGTGTTTACTGATGTGCTTAAGTCTTAAGCACAATTCAGCTGCGTGGGGCGTTTGAGATGAATTTATTGTTAACAACAAACCTTGTGTATATTGTTCGTATTGCATTGTTGACCATGTCCTACTGCAACTGTTTGCAATTCTGATTTCTGTTATGATTTTGTAAATTACATTGTGAAAGAGCAGTGCATAAGCACCTCGCAGATTCATTTGTCCGGTTGATATCATTGAAACCACAATGTAAACATGTTCTCTCAATTTCTGAAGTATTGAAGTTTTGCAAATTCTGACAGGTGTGTACCACGCTATGCGACAAATTTGGAAAGCATGGGTTAGTCAAACCTAAACCCACTGTGAGAAGTCTAGCAGCACCATTTAGAATGTTTGATGGGATGGATGAAGAGGTAGCTCCGAAGAAGAAAGTTGAGGAGATAGATGGTCCATTATTAACTGAACGAGACAAAATGAAAATCGAAAGAAGAAAAAGAAAGGATGAGCGTCAAAGAGAGGTGAAGTATCTTTATATTTTCAACATCTAATGGTTTTGGTGTAGAATGCTTGCATTGGTTGCTTGGAGTAACAAATTAAGATACTATCTTATACAGTTCATACTAAAGCTAGTACCATTATATTTTGATGGATACTGATGTGATTCTAAACTGTCCAATTTAAAAAGCTTCGTCATGGTATAAAGTTCACATTTCCAACATTTTAGAAAAATACAACTATTTTCTGCTTTGGATAGATGAAGGGAACCAAATGCTTGACTGATGGAAATAGCCTCTCTACTCATAGGTAAGGTTGCCTAGATCCGACTCCCAACCTTGCCTTGGATAAGAGCAATGTGAGAGACATCATTTGATGGTTTGGTTTAGGTTTGGTCTGTTCTTTTGTCTTGATGGAAATACCTGCAATTCCAGCACGTTTGGATGTCCTGTAAGTCAATCTGAATGTTATCTGTTGAATGTCTTGACCAAGTGCGTATTGTGGAGGTGATTTTTAGACTTCCCAAGGCTTGTGCGTGTGTATGATTGATTTTTATTTCCTGATGCTTTAATCTTCCCCCCTTGTTTTGGGAGGTAAGGGCTAGCCTTGAAGCCTGTCACAGCAAACAACCAAAATAAGCACATTTTTGGTTGCATACCCGCACTTCCCATCACATGATATGATGGGAAATTGAAGCTATCAGGTTCCAAACCCTGGGACCATGGCAATTGGCAAGTAGGGTTGATAACCACTAGAACAGAAGGCTCTTGGTTTTTCCTGATTCTTGTTGGCACTTGGCAGTTCACGTATTTGTTAGGTACTCTTTTCATGCTGCTCTCTTATTGCTAACCAAATAATGCAGGCTCAATACCAAAAGCATTTAGAAGAAATGGAAGCAGTCAAAGCAGGAATGCCTGTTGTATCTGTAACCCATGACCAAAACAGTGGTGGACCAAATATCAGGGACATCCATCTGGAGAACTTTAATATATCTGTTGGGGGCCGGGATCTCATTTCGGATGGCTCATTGACACTTTCTTCTGGAAGGCATTATGGTATATATCTGTAGCTCACCACTTGATGAGTTTTGCCTTATTTAACAAAATAAGAATAACTAATTTACAATAAAATACTAGCATTCTGACCCATGAGATTACTCGTACAAAGCCCGGATGCCTATGCTATATGAAAAGTAAAATAAAAGCAGTCTGTTTCTAGTGACTAAATTATCAAACTCTCAACTTGTAGGACTCATTGGAAGAAATGGTACTGGAAAAACGACTTTCCTTAGGCACCTGGCATTGCATGCAATTGATGGCATTCCTAAGAATTGCCAAATACTACACGTGGAGCAGGAAGTGGTGGGGGATGACATAACGGCTTTGCAATGTGTGCTTAACACAGATGTTGAACGAACCCAGCTTTTGGAAGAAGAAGCCCGCCTAGTTGCGCTACAGGTTTTATATCTATGACAGTAGCATTAGGGTTGGGAAGTGATAAAATATGCATTGCTTGATATTTTGTCATGATTTACCATGCGTTTACTCAGTAATTCATCTATTCCAAATCAAAAATGCTAGAGAAGTTGCAAATTTGACTTTTTTACTTAACCTTGACAACAATTTGCTAAAAGATAAATTTACATTGTGGAAAATATTATTATTGAATTTGTGTTGAATATTTTTATAATAATAGATTTTTATAGTTTTTATAAGTTGCAATTTTAAAAAAATTATTACATTCTTGAAAATATGTTCATAAAACCTGTTTATATAGGTCGCAGGGTCAAACATGATGTAAAAAGTCAATTTTGCGAAATTTTTTGGGAGTGTTTTTTCTTCTTTTTTTCTCCTTGCAAGAATTAAAAAATATTATTGATCGAACTCGGGGAGGGGGGGGGGGTGTCATCCATGTACAAAATGACTTTTCCTTCCCTTATGTTATTGTTCCTGTGTTTTGCTTCCTTTGTAGAAAGAACATGAACTTGAGGTAAGTGAGAAAAGTAATGGTGAGCCAGGTGATATCGACAAAGATTTTATCACACAAAGGCTTCAAGAGATATACAAAAGACTTGAACTCATTGATGCAGATTCTGCTGAGGCACGAGCAGCTTCAATTCTCGCGGTTAGTATTGCAGTCCTTGTCTTATTGTTGCCTTAAATGTATGATTGTTTCAGATCAAAACTGCACGTGGAATTATTTGCGCTCTGCAAGGGATTATCAATGCATTTATATCACTATAATTTTGGGGACATAATAAATATGATTGGAAGTAAGAGAAATGCCATTTCTAGGAGGTACTTAAAGCCATTGTCAATTTTCCTTCCCTATCGCCTTCCCTGAAGGGGGTTTGTTATTCAATCCTTTCTTCACAATGTTGTATTTGCTGCTCATGTAACATTTGATTATTGTCGCTAACTTGCTGTTTTGGATTGAATCTGTAGAGTTAGCAACTTAATGGATTAATATTCTAAATAAGTTTTTCGGAAGTGGACCAAATTGGTAATAATAGCTTCAGCTTTCTATATGGGAACCTTATGGCTTACCTTATTATATTAGTGAGTTTGTTTGGAAGCCAGTAGATTCTTAGCATTCGGACCTACCTATATGAATATCATCTGTGTGTGTGTGTGTGGGTCTGTTAGAATTTGAGAATATCTGGCATCTGCACACTGGTACGTGGTACCTAAATATCCATGTTATGTCACTTGCTAACAATGGTTGTTTTTTCTAAGTATCTTGTTTTTATTGGCACTTCCAGGGTCTTAGTTTCTCACCAGAGATGCAGCTTAAAACAACAAAAACTTTTTCCGGAGGATGGCGAATGCGCATAGCCCTTGCACGTGCATTATTTATAGAGCCTGATCTGCTACTGCTTGATGAACCAACTGTAAGCATTGTCTTCACCTGGAGTTGCATATCATGTTGATGATACCAATGTGAAATTTCCATGTGCTTTTGACAGAACCATCTTGATCTGCACGCTGTGCTGTGGTTGGAGTCTTACCTAGTCAAATGGCCCAAAACATTTATAGTTGTGTCTCACGCTAGAGAGTTCTTGAATCTGGTATGTACTCTTCATTTGGTACTACTTTTGCCCAAAGATGTGTCCTCACTATATTGGAACTATATATTGGCACATTGATGTGTTCCTGACTGCTATAGTTACTTCATCCTGAATTCTTACAACTATGACAATATTCTATTATGCTTCCAGGTTGTCACTGATATCATTCATCTACAAGGGCAGAAATTGACAACATATAAAGGAGATTATGATACTTTCGAGAGGACACGAGAGGAACAACTGAAAAATCAACAAAAGGCATTCGAGGCTAATGAACGATCAAGGGGCCATATGCAGGTCTCTTAGTTGTCATCATTTTGCCATGATCGATCTAAAGTTTAGCTTGTTTCATGTGCACACGCACACAGTTTCTATTATTTTCCCTGTCCCTCCCTTTTACCAGTATTCCTCAGCAATCCCTCCCAGTTCTAATTTTTTTTTGTTTATACATATATGTCTTTTGGGTCTGTGCTAAGTTTGATTAACTCCATTGCTCCTGTGTTCCAGGCCTTTATTGATAAGTTCCGATACAATGCCAAACGTGCATCTCTGGTTCAATCTAGAATTAAGGTGCTGATTAACTTCTGGTTATCTTTGAATTTACAATTAATTCCTTAGTCTTTCCTATCCTCTTGATGTGGTTTTCTCCCTTGTAATCTTGCATTAATGGTGCTAAGTTTTAACTTTTTCCTGTGTCGTTTTATTAAATTCTGCAGGCATTGGACCGCATGGGTTTTGTAGATGCTGTAGTTAATGATCCTGAGTAAGAGCTGCAATTCCAATAGCTTTTTCTTTGATGTCTGATCGCTGTGCTGTTTTTTCATACTGATTTTCTCAAGTTAAATTCTCATTTTCGTTGTGGCAGCTACAAGTTTGAGTTCCCAACACCGGATGACCGACCAGGCCCTCCAATTATAAGCTTCAGGTCTGCTTGAAGAAGTTTCTATTTTGCTTGTGAAGTTACTTAGAAGCTTGGACCTAGTTTGCTTAGTTTAATCTAGGCTCCTTAAAGTGTACTGATGTCTGTTTATGGAAGATTACATGCCAAACTAAGATGAAGGATATTGTTGTTTGTCTTATTGCTGTTTGAAAGAAGCTAACGGACACCATTTATGATGCTTAATTTGCTGAAATTACACTCATTAGATATTCCCATAGAAAAATCTGGATGTCATGGCCATAAGACTCTTGCCTCAGTGATCATTAGCGTGCTTGCTTACATGCACTGTCAGGTTTAAAAACCCTGGCAACTGCATTTTGCCAGTGTAAGGGGGCATACATGGCATCAACAGTCTTGGGCCTCGGCCCAGATTGGTTTTGGGGGGAGGGGGTCTAAACCAAACTGCCTGGCGCATGAGGGGAAGGACTGGTGCCCAAGCTGGGCTGGGCTGGTACAAGGGCCAAGCTTACTTAAATAAGAAAGGAAAGAAAGCAGAATCTGTATCTCATACTAATGTTTAATTCATAAACTGATTGCTAGTTTCAATTTCCTTGCAGTGATGCATCATTTGGTTATCCTGGTGGACCACTTTTGTTCAAGAACTTGAACTTCGGGATAGATCTAGACAGCCGTATTGCAAGTAAGTGCTCTTTGTCTGATTATAGATGCTACTATACGCTGATGGATGACTTCATCTGTTATATATTACCTCTCATTTTCTTTTCCCATTACCTTTGTTGATGACTTGCTTTTCTCACTTGTATTGATCTGGTATATCTGCACAGAAATTTTGTAAAGAGCTGTTTGTCTTGCAAAACTGTTTTATTGAGCCCTTTTATTAATAAGTATGAATAGGCCTCTCCCTATTATAGAGAATATTTATTGAGGGTATCTGCCTCCATGAATATGCGGCATCCTTTATTTTAAAAAGTGATAATCTCGTGATGGACGAGGCATGTTGTTAAGTGGTTGGCTACGCCTTCATTTGTACCAAATGTTTCATCATTTTTTTAATTTTTCTTTTAACATTGGTGTCCAAGCTTTGCTTGACTAATTCCATGAGCCTTGAAGTTAACAACCAGGAAAACCTCCAGTGGCCCTGAGGAGACTCGAACCTGGGACCTTTGGAATACTTCTCAGTTACCAGCTGAGCTACCCCCTCAGGGTTTTCATCATGTTTTTATTAGTTGAACGGTCTTGAGCATTTTCATATTTCTGATCTGATTTCGAATGCTCTTCTTCAGTGGTTGGTCCTAATGGCATTGGCAAGTCTACAATACTTAACCTTATATCTGGAGAGCTCCAACCGAGCTCAGGAACTATATTCCGCTCTGCGAAGGTAAGCTTATTGAGATTGGTATTCTTTTTAATTTCTTACTCTTGGTATGGTCGACTTGATACCCACATCTGGAACACCATGGTTTAATTTATCAGTGAGGGACCTTGAGTTTTAGCATCTTTCCATGAATAAGATCTGCAACATTGCAAGAGCAAGGTCTCCTCATTCATGTGCTCCCTCTTTCTTAGAGCCAGCAAGACTTCTTTCTTTTGTATTGCATAATCGAACTGTAATACTGTCTGTTACTTACTACACTGGTTTTTTTTTTTGCTAATTCTTCTTTCAGTCATTCTGTAGATCAATTTCATGTGCATCTCACGAGCATTGAACTAAGGGATATTTCTTATTGTTGTTGAAGGCCCTTAGTTGAAGGCCTTTGCACACCTTCTGCCATTGATTGGGGTGGAGCCAAATTGGCTTCCTTTTCCACTGCTGTTCTAGGCTTCTAGCTAAATGACAGTGCATCATTTTTCTAGTGTTTGCTTTTCTTTTTTTGTTCTCTATTCGGATTGATCATTTGTTCAGTATCTTGATTGGCGAGTTTAATGCATGCTTGAAAAGTTTTATCAGTTTTTCACCAATCATATTTGGACAACTTCTCATGTTTCATGTTTTCTACGATCTATGATGTGTCAAAACTTCTCTACAGGGCTGTTTTGCTTTTCTGAAACCGAAATGATTCAGAATGTGAAAAAATGTTATACCCCCCCCGGAATGTTTCATGAGGTGCGGAACATGTAAGCTCAATGAAATGCATCCTGAAACTTACTCGCGGGTGAAAGAAAAGAAATTAGAAGGTTTAGAAGTCATGACGGAAATTCGATGAATATATATCTTGTTGGTTCTCAGTTGCCAAAATTTTCATTTGTACTTACTGAAAAATTGCATCTTCATTGTAGCCTTCTCTGTTTCCATTCCCATTCCCATTGCTGTGCTATAGAACAGTTGCTCATCCCTGCATTATCATTTTCTAAACACCTTTTGGGTGCATGAATACCTCAATGTGGTTCTAGTTTGATCTTAACTGTTATGGTACCTTAACAGGTTCGTATTGCTACATTTAGTCAACATCATGTTGATGGGCTGGACTTATCCTCAAATCCTCTTCTCTATATGATGCGCTGCTTCCCGGTGAGTTCTGGACTATGCTATTTTTGTTCTGCAAGTTTCTTGAAAAGATATACTATATGTTACTCGCTCTGTCCCAACTAAGAGTCTCAGTTTCATTTGGATATCTAAAGTAGTTGTGCTCTTGGCGGTTAACGTGGCAATTTACATGTGATTTTCTTTCTCTGTCCTTCACCCAAAGAGTTTTGATTTAAATTCAACACCTGCGTCTTTGAGAAATCAGATATCTCTCCTCTTCTATATTTAATTTTGGAAAGGGGAGAAGGAACCAAGGTACTTGTTAGCTTGTGACTTTATTGGTAACTCGTGTCTCTGCATTTAGTTTGACGCGCTTCAAGATTGGTTTCCTATTGATTGTGTGGAAACTATCCTGAGTATCTGATGCAGCACTTTATCTGTTTGCGCAACAGCTTGTTGCACCAAGAAGCAAGAGATAAAAGGGGAGAGGGTCATCATGAATGAATAAAAAAGCTTCTGATCATATGGTTGTAGATTTTGGGGGTAATTTTTGGGCCTTGGCGGTTTGAAGTGACTTTGCCTACTACTAGTCTTGGTTGAAGATCTTACTGTTTCTTGAAGGGTACTCTTAGAAACATATCATATGGTTCTCCGGTCTTATATGCTTATACTGTTTCAGGGTGTACCTGAACAAAAGTTGCGAAGTCATTTGGGTTCATTTGGTATAACTGGAAATCTTGCACTTCAGCCTATGTACACCTTGTCTGGTATGTTATTTTTTGCCTCATCTGTATGCTATTTTCTCATACTAGGAGATTGAGTTGGTGTGTATTTTGCATGATCTGAGGGGAAAAACTATATCCATTTCTAACTCCAAAAGTTTTACTAGAATCTTTCTGCATGTGCCTTATTTTCATGTGCATCGAACATATTTTGTGTTTCCAATTTACAACTGAATGGTTTTATGTAACAGGTGGTCAGAAAAGCAGAGTAGCGTTCGCGAAGATTACTTTCAAGAAGCCACATTTGTTGTTGCTTGATGAGCCATCAAATCACTTGGTGAGTATCATTCTCATATTAATAAATTGTGTCTGTTATTGGGTTTCAGAGGGACTTGATTGAAACCTTGATGGTAGAGTCCTTTAGTGTAAAAGGTGGATCAAACAAACAAGCTTCTTTTTGCTAGTATAAATTTGGTTCTTTCCCTTGTCTAGTCTTTTGTGTTGGCCTCGGTGGTAACTCTGCATCAAGAAGCTGGGTGTGACATTCTCTTGCCCATATCTTAATTTCTTACTTGTCCAAATAGGATGTAAATGTAAATTTCCAGTAAAGCTAAAAGAGTCACTATGGACAAATTTTCAGCTTTAAAGGATAGGAAGCCAACTCAAGATGGCTCATTAAATTGTTGTGGGTTTTCAATCATGGGTCTAAAGGGAAATAGCCTGATTGTAGCTACAAGGATGTGGCGTACGTTTGACCTTCCTTTACAACTTCAAATGTATTTGATTCTGCCTGGTTTGGCAACTCAGTACTAAATCATGGGGTGGTTCGTGGGGACGTAAAAAGTTGAAATATTCTCTCTTCTGGTGTTCAAGCTGCAATTTAAATTTTGAAAGTAAAAATGCAAACAACATTGTTTGGGATCACTCCACAGCTTCCCCCTTGGCTACTTCTGTTTGTGGAAGACTGAACATGTAATGAAAAAATGAAAATGGAAAGTATGTGCAAAATATGGTGATAGCAAACACTCTACGTGACTTGGTGACTGTAGGATTGTGGTATTTGTGGGAAAAGTTTACTGTGACTTGTTTCAGATAAGATGTGATTTAATTGGTTTAATAAAAAAGAAAAAGTTGAAGAAAGATGTAATTTAATTGGTTATGGCACTGCCCATGTTAACTGCAGGATCTGGATGCTGTGGAGGCACTCATTCAGGGACTTGTTATGTTCCAAGGAGGCATACTGATGGTATTACGTTTCACCATATTCTTTTCTAGCAACCAAATATGTGGGATATTAATCACTAACTACTGCCAGTAGCATCAATAAGCAGCAGCTTTTAACATGCCTTTTGTGTACACTCAGGTAAGTCACGATGAGCACTTAATATCCAACAGTGTTGATGAGCTGTGGGTAGTATCTGAAGGGAGAGCATCGCCATTCCATGGGACATTCCAGGATTACAAGAAGATACTGCAGTCGAAGTAACTGACATTTGAAGTCTTTGTTAGCTATGCAGGTGCTTTACAGTGATACACAATTATTTGTAGTTCAGACAACAGAGTTGTACACAATTTTGTTCATGGTGGATATACCAGATACTGTGAAGTTTTGTAATTGTTAAAGAGTTGCTATACAGCAAAAGTCATGAAACGTAAACGGGGTTACAATGTAACAATTGAAAGATTCAAAAGTATTGGCATTTCTGACTTTCAAGGAAAATCTACCCGACCTGTTTATGGAGTTGAATGATGAGATCTCTCTTCCCAAAGATATATTTGCATTCGTTTGTGCCTGGGATTTGTGTGAAATTGTGAATAGGAAGTTCAGAAACTATAAAAGGGGCCTTTGTTGTCTTTATTTCATTTATGGCAATTGTCACCACGGAATCAGTATTTTTTTTGGGTTTCTTTGGAAGTACGTAATTAAGGCTTAAGAGTTATGCAGCGGACCAAAGTGAGAAAAATACTGGTATTTGGTATGTTGCAAAATTAATTTAGCTAAAAATGCGCATCCGGGGAATCGAACCCCGGTCAGTACCGTGGGAGGGTACTATGATACCACTACACTAGATGCGCTTCAATGATGGAATTTGCAATCGACACAATTTTCAGCGGGTAATGTGCTACATTTGCAGTTTTGACACAATGCTCGCTTAAAACAAAGGAGAAAACCTGAAAGTACTGTATCATGTTTGAAAATGCAACTCTCTCTCTCTTCTCTTTGAATTTTCTTTGTTGAACATGACGTACAAGACAAAGACAAGCAAATTTATCCATTGCATTTGCCCTAGCAAAGCTTATGTTTAAAAACTCACTATGATTGCCACGGGTAATTAGGGAGGCAATATGGCCACTCAAGAATGCATTTCTACTCTAAAATTAAGGATCCGTGATAAATAAATCAGTAACTATCAAGCTAATAATTGCAATAATATTAATGAACAAAAAAGAAGGCATAAATCATATACTAGGACTTACAATCTGATTAGTCCTTCTCTTAGAATTGGCATAATCATAATCATAATCATATATCTATATTTAGAGGCATTTTCTGACAGCATTAGACGCGTCCACCTAAGCATGCTACCTAAGTGAGTCTTTTAAAATTAAAAATTCTAAAATAGAAATATAATAACAATAACAAATCATAAATAGAAGTTTGGAAAGTGAGAATATTAAAGTTATAGCAGTAAATAATTGGAGATAGAGAAATGTTAAGCATTGTATAACTTTTGTTTCACGCTTCAAAAATTCAAAAATTTTACACCAATAGAAAGAGCGCGAAACGCACTTTAAAACAAGACCTGTTTATCATATATCTTATACATTGGCATTTTACAGTAGCATAGGGAGCGTCATCTAAGTGAAATAATAACAATAATAATAATAATTCAAAATATACAATTCTCATTTAAAATATGTCATCCAAGCAACGCACTAAATATTAAATAATTGAAAAATTAAAATAGGCTATCTAAGAAATTATTTATAGTTAATGCATTAGAAGTTTGGTAAGTACATATATATATTGAGATTCTCAAACGAACATTGTTATTTGGTAAGTATATGTTTAAGAAAGCCACTTAAAAAGTTAGAAAGTAAATTGTATTTGACATATATATGAAGTACATAATATTGACGTAGATAGAGCATACGGGTCATCTTTTGACCAAGCAAAATTTGTTATTGTTAAGAAAGTAATTTGGGGAAAAAGACATCTCATATATTTTTATTTTTTTGTGGGTTTAACTACAGGTTCACCAAAGTCTTTTGGGTCAAACTTAATAATCTTCGCATCGGGTTGGCTCATGAAGGGTAAAATGCTCCCACTAAATAGTTTCTCCATTCACAAAATTCGAACCCCCGACCTTGCTTAAGGGATGAGAGTGTCAAACCACCCACACCAACCACTAGATGTTACATATATACATTGCTATTGATTTGCATACTTGAAGGTATCATTTTTTCTTTGTACTTTGTAATACATCAATTCATTATTAAAGTGTTTAATGATGCAGCTTTTGTTCTTTGTTGTGTTAGTTCAACCAAGAATATATAAGGATTTTGTGTGTGTGTGTGTGGTATATAAAGTTTATACAGTATTAAATTATATATCAACTTTACAAATAATTTTTATGTAGGGCTGAAATTGACTCTTTGAGAGAATTATGGTGCGTTTGTTAGAGCTAAACTTACTAGAACTGAACTGAACTGAGATGAATTGAACTTAACATTACTAAATTGGACATTATTGAACTGAATTGGACACAACTGAACTGAATTGAATACAACTTGATATGTCAGACAAAAAGTATGTTTCTGAACTCAGCATCACTGAACTGAACTGAACATCATTTAACTGAATTTCAAATACTGAATAGACAATTGAACTGAACTGAACTGAACTGACCGTATAAGCTCTAACAAACGCACCCTTAATATGATTCCATACATGAAGAGGAGCTAATAATGATAAAAGAATCATATTAATACACTCTTGGCTAACATGAATGTTTTACTATGCAATAGTAACGGATTAAATTTAGATTGTCTAGATCATACTCCTCCTCCTAATTGTTTATCAAACCCCCCTCCTAAACCTCAACACAAATTCACATTCAACATCATGTATTGATGTCATACCCACGCTTTTTAATTCTAGAATTGGTCTTTTCTTCCTTGCTTTACATGTAGAGTCAATGCCATAGAGTTTACAATTTTTTGGTTCCATTCAACTCACATTTCAATCATGTTTAATGGGAATTTGTCAGTTTTGCTAATAAATATATGTTCAATGTTAATGAAATATAGATGAATCAATATCTACTACCCCTAAAGCAATAGGAAGCAAAATCTTATTTCCAACATCTAGAATCACATTGCACCATCACCACACCCCTCCCCCCCAAAAAAGATAAAAATGCTACTGATAAACGAAAAGTTTGGGAGATGTTATTTCTTTAATTTCAAATTTTGGCTATGAATTTAATAATATAGACAATTAACAATGGGCAATTAGACAATCCACCAATGAATACTACAAAAGAAATATTATGTTCATCTAAAAATGGTATATTGAGTTTGTATGGTAAACCATTTAAAAATATATTTTTAATTGAAATTGGTGATAAGAGTTAAAATTGTTCATTGTGCCCCATATATAATGCATAATAATTTTATTATGCGACACTAATGATATTAAAATGATTAAATTAATATTTATTTATACATTACGAAATAATTTTTCATAAGTGATAGTTATACTTATGATTTTCGGTCAATATGATCAATAATTTTGTGACCGCATCTGACGCGTACGCCTTATCCATTTATCTAAGGTTAGAATTAAAAGTGTCACCTATGCGAGTCACTAAGCTAAATAAATAACAAAAATATAATTAAGATATAATATCAGGTGAAAAGAATAAGTTATAATTATAAGAAATAAAATTAAGGAGGTATTTTCTGACGTTATTAAGTTGTAATAATAGGTATTTAGTAGTTTTTCTAGTGAAAAGAACAAGCTCTAAGGTCCTGTTCTTTTTAACAAAACAGTGTAAAACAAGACGAAACTGAACGAAATAAAATGACACAAGAGATGACGGAACATTATGACATAATGGACACAAAATGTGAGAAAAAATAAAATACAAAATGAAATGCAGTGCAGATTGAAATGGAACAGTTCATATTAACTTTGCATATATAAACCGCTAATTAATTCCACTAAATATTAAATACAAGTATAAAACTAATCATAATATCTATATATTAGAGACATTTTCTGACAGCGTTAGACGCGTCCACCTAAGCATGCCACCTAAGTGAGTCTTTTAAAATTAAAAATTCTAAAATAGAAATATAATAACAATAACAAATCATAAATAGAAGTTTGGAAAGTGAGAATATTAAAGTTATAGCAGTAAATAATTGGAGATAGAGAAATGTTAAGCATTGTATAACTTTTGTTTCACGCTTCAAAAATTCAAAATAGCACACACACAATACAATTTATGTCATTCTTACAAATTATTTTAATATATGAAGAACTATTTAGCCTCTCCAAGCATATAAGGCACCTAATATAAAGTTCACAAATAATTAAAGTTTAGGATGATAAAAAGAGTTTGACTTATAAGTTTTAGAGTTTTAACGGAGTTTGATAGTCCATAGAGCATCACGTAAGAGAAATAAATTACTTATAAAGTTTTTTTTAAAAAATAGACAAATACATAAGAAAAACAAAGAGATTGTAGTAATTTTTATTTATTTTTGGTTATATATATATATATATATATATATATATATATATATATATATATATATATAGGGCAAGGGTCACATACAAACCCCCCTTACAAACCATACAAACCCCCTTAATTAATAGGAGCCCTTAGATTAGTTTGATCTAATGGTCATGATAAATTATAAATTCATTAAAATAAAAAGCAAAACTTCATTAACATAGAATTACAGATTCATTCAACATAAAATTACAAATTCATTAAAATCAAAGCACAAATTCATTAAACTATAAACACAAATTCATTAAAATTTAATCAGAGATTCATTAAACTACAATCTGAGATTCATTAAATTATACATGTAAATTCATTAAAAAAAAAACCCTCCCTTAACCTTCACTGTCTCGCACCACCACCACCACCACCACCATTGTTGCCGCCGCCACCGTCCCACCGCCAATATGGTCGCCGCCGCCCTCCCACCACCACCGTCGCCACTCGCCACTCGCCACCGCCCCAGTGCATCTCAAAGCAACTCCTTAACCACCTCATTCTCTCTCCTCCCATTAACCTCTCTCAACCACTCGTCCCCACTGTAACCACATTCTCTCCTCCCCTCACTCTCTCCACCACCACCCCCGACCACCAAAACCACCGGAGCAGCGCCGCCTTCCTCGTCCTTCGCCGACAAACTCACCGACAACTTGCTCGCACCACCTCCTTCCCGCCCGCCACCACTGCCATTTTTTTAGTTGAAGCAAAAAAAAAAAAAAAACAAAACCGCCGGTGACGTTTCAAGGTCGACGACCATGATTCCTTAAACCGCCACCACGAGGCACAACCGCCATTTCTTTCTCCTCTCACTCACACCAAAGTCCAAACCCTAGGCCATCAACCATGGTTTAGTGGACGAAGACCACATATCCGAGGTCAAAGACCTCAGATCTGTGGACTCCGGCCACTAAGCGGTGGTCGGAGGCCAGGCCACAATGCTTCTCGAGAAACCGACTATCAAAAGAGGAGAGAGAAACAATGAGAAAAGTGAGATTGGAGGTGTCATAAAGAGGACAAAGGTCTCTCCTCGCCGGAGAAAAGAGCGGCGAAGAGAGGATTGAGTGGCGAGGAGAGAGAAAACGACGAGGAGAGAGAGAACGTCGAGGAGAGAGAACGACAGAGAGAGAGAAGCGGCGAGGAGAGAGAGAACGGCGGAGACATGGAGTTCGCCGGAGACAGTGAGTTCGCCGAAGGGGAAGAGGAGGTGAAGAGAGAGAGTGGAGAAGAGGAGTAGAATGAGGAAAATCAGAAAAAACAGAATTTATAGCTAGGGTTTTGGACGCGCAAAATTACGAAAATGCCCCTAATTTAATATTAAATGACCAGCGTGTCCTAGGTTTGTACGGTTTGTATTTTAAGGGGGGTTTGTATAGGAGCCTCCACCTATATATATATATATATATATATATATATATATATATATATATATATATATATATATATATATATATATATATATATATATATATATATATATATATATATATATATATGCATTGAAAATATTGAATGTAAACTTTTCACTAAACCTTACAATGCACTAAATTACCTTCATATCCAACACGAATCCAAATTACCACAGTGAAATTGCCAACATACTTCAATCTTCGATATCATTTACTAACATCACATGAGTGTACTTATTCCAAAATATTAACACCTAATCCGTGCAATGCACGGGCTTCATATCTAGTAAGATTGATTCAGAGTTATTATCTCTGCAATTATAAATTTAGCAATATATATATATATATATTCAAGAATTCAAGAAGATGATATTTACAAGATTGATTTTCATGCACAATATTGACAGAAATACTACACTACTACCGGGATGAAACCCCCATGCAAAGTTGTACTAGCAACTACTAGATGAAAAGCATGACAAATAGCTAGCCAGGTGAAAATAAGGAGGTACATAAAAGAGGAGTATATATTTTACTCATACATACACATATCTAAATTAGTCTTTACTTTAAAAGTAACAACGAACAACCTCTATCTGTACTGTGTAGTGCAGTGTTCCATATCCATTAGTGTAAAGCTAGCAATTGGCTGCCTAGCTAGCTAGAAGTCTTCTTGTTGTTCTTTCCAACAGACGAGCATGGCGATACATCTTCGGATTATGTAAAACTTTGATCTTGACTCCTTGAAAACTCTGCTGCTCTTTGGCACCTCCAACATTCTGTCTCTTCTCATTTATGATTATCCTCACTTGCAGATGCACAACTTCTCCATCTACTTTCCATCATATCAACCCCCTTTAATAAGCTCTACAAAGCTAGAGTTCTTGAATTTTTTTTGTTACTGTTATGTTAGTGCTTCAATTCCCAGTAGTAAATTTGTTAGTAACTTAACTTCTTGTTGAGAATCTGTTTCATTCCTTTTTAAGGTTCAATGAGGCAAGCAAGGACCAATATATGGTGATGAATATGATCACCGACCCTTTACAGATATGAAGGGGTTAAAAGTTTTTTTGCCGTTTCTTACCACATTTCAATCTCCACTTCTTTTTGTATGATTACTATGTACCTAACAAGTAATCATACAAATTATAACACGCCTTACACAAATAATGATCCTGATTTTAAATATGAACATGCTCAAATAAGGATTATGATTTTCTTTTTTTTTTTTGCTCATAAGAAAAGGATTATTATTTATGAACATAAGAATTGACAAATTACCTAATCAACCTGGCTTTTTATTAGCACTATACAAGGGTGTATCTACTTTATGGTAGTTTGTTACCGAAACACTAAAAATATTGGGAGCGCGATAACAAATTAATGAAATTATCAATGAGGGAAGTGGGAAGATTGGAAACAGATGTCAATCCCTGATTGGGTCAGTTGTTATTATTCCCCGCAATAAGAAAAAGATGCGCTCTTTCACTCTCTCAGTCTCCTGCTGAGTATACGTGGATTCCCAGCCCTCGGCCTGGCGGTGATCGTTTTTTTTGGCTGATTCTTTTCAAAGCCAAATATATTCTCCGTTGTTCTTGCAATCATACAGTACCTTACTACTATGTACTATCAAAGGCGCACAAAGTTTTCTTCTTTACTGTTTTTCTGAAAGCTTGTATTTTTTAGATTCTAAGGGTCTTCAGAATTCTACTCAAAACTCGAATTTCTTCTATATTGTGAACATTTGAATTGTTGAATTGAGATGAATTTGCCCCTAATCGAACAAAAGAAGGATCCGATGATTATTGGAAATTGGTGTCGTTCCAATTCCAAGAGAGAGAATAGGGCCTTTAGAGCTTCTGTAGGTGGAAAAGGAAGGGGCATCGACATCTGACTTATGTTTCCTCATTCAATTGTTTTTTCCATTTGTTTAAGTCTCATTTTTTCTGCTCTAATTGGGTTTGATGCAAATATTTGTACTAGTGTTTTGATATTTGGATTTGGATTTGATATCCAAAGAACCTATTTTTTTTTGGGGTCCTTCCCCCTAATCCGCGGAAGGTGAGAGCTTTGCCCTCGTGGGATTATTGTTATTATATTAAGGTGTGTCCAATACTAACATGGTTACTTCTTTTGTTTGTTTGTTTTGTGAGCAATTTAAGGTTGATTTGGTGACAATGTTGGTTGGTATGTATGCTTATTATTTGAGGTTGTTTTCATGTTTCTCAGAGTGAACTGGATGCTTTTTCTGGAATACTTGAGGTTGAAGCCATTCTTCTTGGGTACAACATATAAATCCCCATGGGGCTCTTCTTGTAAGTCTCCTTGTGCTTGTATGATTTCTAGATTCCCTTCTAGAAGTTTGATTAGCTTATAAGGAACAATACTACTACTAGTGGGGTTCATACTTGAGACTTGAGTGTGCATCTAAAGCCCCACAATCTTTATTCTTTCTTCACCAATAAATCCAACCACTAATGTCACAAGATGCCAACTTTAATTAGGAATAGGAATAGGAAAAGGAATAGGAATAGGAATAGGAATTAATAGCCATTAATTAATCTGCAAGGAATCTTAACCATTGATTTTAGTACCTCATTATTATTCTCCCCACCTGTGCTTAAAAGTTCCAGAGCCTCCCTTCTGAGCAAAACCCCCCACATAATGATTTCTATAGTTGGTCATCTGTGATAAAACCATCAAATTCAAACCTTGACAAACCCTTTGTGACATCAATTTTTTTTTATTTTGGGATTTCTGACTTTCTGTTGTTTTCTTACTCTCTTTGTTTGACTTGGCTTCCTGGGTCGTCGCCTTTAACAATGATGTCTTGCACTAATATTTCAATTATTATGACCCCTTTTCATCAGATGTTTTATTATCTCAAATTTGCAGTTTCCCCCTCACTGTTTTTCTCTCAACATGGGGAAGTTCTATGCTAGAATTTGTAGATATTCAATAGTTTTACTCTTTCTTGTTCCCTCTCTAATTATTTTGCCTATCATGGCACATTCACCAAGTTGCAGTGCTGCTGATTCTGGTCCAGTAACTCCCTCTATCCCTCTCGTATCTTTCCTTGAGCGATTACAAGAGACTGCCCTTAATACCTTGGGACCCAAAAACTTTGATCCTAAGCTCTATGTTGATTTGTCATTGAAAATCAATCTTTCCATCACTGACCAAGCTTTTAATAAACTTTCAACTGCCAAGAACGGTAGCGTTTCGGCCAAGGATTTGCAGTTGTTCATACAGGAGCATTTTAATGGAGCTGGCGATGATTTGGTTTATGTTGATCCGCCTGATTTTGCGCCCGAGCCACACGGGTTCCTGCCGAAAGTGAAGAATCCAGAGGTTAGAGCATGGGCATTGCAAGTCCATTCCTTGTGGAAGAATTTGAGTAGAGGGGCTTCTCAGGCAGTAAAAGACCATCCTGAATCGCACACCCTGCTTCCTATTCCTGAACCCTGCATGATTCCTGGTTCAAGATTTAGAGAGGTCTACTACTGGGATTCGTATTGGGTTATCAGGTTTGAATTTGATCCCCTATATGTTTCAATATCTTATACCTATCTCTTTATGTTTCACTATTCCTTTCCTCTCTTATCCAATTTGATATGATGCTCATAATTTAAGCTGGTGGACAAGCTCACTGGGTTCTTAGTTCTCAGATTAATGTTGGTTAACTGGTTAAGTTGGGTGTGCATTGGGATGAATCACTGACCAACCCTGTTCATTGACATTTTTTTGTGGTTGAAGTTTTTTAATTCAAGTCTATCTTGTTTGATGTTTGAAGTTTCACCGACCAACCTGTTCAACTTTCATGACCGAAAAGGTTTTATTTGGTTTAGTTTGGTGTTGAAAGTACCAGTTATCATTAATTTTAAGGAAGACCTGTAATGCTGACTCTGGTGGTGTCAACTTGTGAAAGGTTTTATTTGGTATAGTTTGGTGCTGAAAGTACCAATCACGAAATTTTAGGGAACCTGGATTGCTGACTGTTTCTGTCAACTTTTGAATTGTTTAGTGCAAAAAGTTTTGATTCCCTCAATTTAAAATTTATGGTCGGTCTTACTATAGATATTTCTGGAGAGTTGGAGACTGTTGAGCTAAACCTTTGCAATGTTTGACAATTGCAGAATTTTAAAGACTTGTTTTTTTGGGTTTTCAGACCACTATTTTAAAGAATTAGTATATGATACCGTTGAGAAAAAAAAATGTGTGTGAGTTTCTCAGTTTTTTGTTAAAATAAAACTCAAGTAAAAAACTCAAAACTGCCCTTCAAATTAAAAGGCTATCTATATACAGTATTTCTTTTCAGTTTTGTTTCTGATTCGGCCTTTCTGTCAATAAATAAATTAAGTTCTGAGACAACATGGCGCGAGTTTGAAGTTCAAATTCCAGATCTTGCATTTAAAGAGATTGCAGGTGGCAGAATCCAAGTTGTGGTTTTTGGCTTCCCCACTCTTGAAGTGGAGAGTTAGGACTCAATGTCTTACTCACATGTAGATTTATGAAATGAAGGATTCTGTACCGATCTTGGTAGTGCTTTTCATATTTTAATTGAATGAAAGACCTAAAATTATCTATTGATATCTTTGAAATCTCGTGTACCACAATTTTTCCATGTTTATCGAGGGATTACGAGAAAACTACAAATGTTTGTCCTTAACAGTTTGTCCATAATGTGTTAAGATTCAATGGTTCACTGCTGGAGAAACTTATGATTTGAATGATCTCTTCATGCAGGGGTTTGCTAACTAGTAAAATGTACGAGACTGCAAAAGCAATTGTAACTAACCTTATTTACCTCGTTGAGAAGTATGGCTTTGTACTTAACGGTGCCAGAGCATATTACACCAATCGAAGGTGACGATCTACACATCTGCTAAGCATGTTTCATTTTTTTAATATCTGCAGATGATTTATAAGAAGGCATTTACAAGATGAACATCCATAAATGAATTTTCTATTAAACTTGGTTGAACTGATTTCCTATTTTCCTTTTTTTCCTTATCAATTTTTTCTTATACCACATCCCCACCCAACCACCACCCTTGCAAAATAAAACAAGAGAAAAGAAGAAAAAGGATCCCGCTGAGGTTAAATGTGTTTATTGCATTACACATCATGTATCCTTCTGTTTAGTTGCAGCACCATGCCAACCCTTATTGTCTCTCACGAGCTTTCCTGTATGTTAGAGTAGAAGGTTTGAGGTACTCAGCCCTTCAAATTGCAAACTGGTCCATTCAATTAGACTCTTGATTGGAAAGTCATAGATGAAGCATTTTGCTTCACAACAAACTAGATGTACATGATTGTTTGCAAGACATTTGACTTTGTTCATTTTAGTCCAAGGCTTAATTATATTGCCCCATCAGCTCTACTGCAGCCAAATGTGCACTTGAACTAAAAAATTTGCAAGACATTTGACTTTGTTCAATATAGTCCAAAGCTAAAATATATTGCCCAATCAGCTCTACTGCAGCCAAATGTGCACTTGAACTAAAAAAGACAAGTATTTAGTTTCAAACAACTGCAGCAAGAAATTTTATGAGTCATTACGATTTCCAAATTTGGTGACCTTAAAGTCTTCAAGTGACTGATTGGAAGTTACTTTTTCTGTGTATTGGCAGTCAACCTCCTCTCTTGAGTTCAATGGTACATGAGATTTATAAAAGAACAAGTGATATCAGTTTCGTTAAAAAGGCTCTTCCTGCACTTCTTAAAGAACATGAATTCTGGAATTCAGGTATCCATCACATGCCCTTTTTTCTTTTATACTGGCTCTTGTGCATTTTATATATTTACGCCTTCTTGTTCTGGTAGGAATGCATAAGGTGACAGTTCATGATTCTAAAGGTCACAGTCACAGTTTAAGTAGATACTATGCCATGTGGAATAAGCCAAGGCCAGAATCTTCAACTGTTGTATGCGCTTTTTTCCATTTTGTGCATCCTTGAATAAGAGCTGTGCAATGCACACATATATTATACTCTCTGTTGATTTGCATTGTCTACAGGACAAGGAAACTGCTTCCAAACTGTCTGACAAGGCTGACAAACAGATTCTTTACCGTGAGGTGGCTTCAACTGCTGAATCTGGATGGGATTTTAGTACAAGATGGATGAGGTAAAATTCCGTCTCACTGATGTGTTTCATGGATCCAATTACATTTTCCAGCAAAATCCACCAGAAGTGTTAGTACTTGTTTTGGTTGTTTCTCATAGTTGAGATTGGGTACTGGACAATGGAATATTGGAATGAGGGCTGGCAAGAACCATATTTAGGAAATCATTGTATGTTTATGCAAACAAACATCTTTACTTCTGAGATAGGTGTAGTTCAATCCATTGAGTGGGAACCCTATGCTAGATGTGACAAGATCAAAAGTTACAGACACGTAATACTATCCAGGGTCTATGTTATTGCTCTTTAATTGTGATCCATGATATTAGAGAGTGTCAATGCTTCTTGCATTCTGCTTTTCGAAGGGCCTATTTTGATTTATACTGTTGACTTGTGGGGTAGTTACAAATGTGATGTGAAGAATTTAGTGCCTATTGCCGAATTATTCTAAGAAATTAGTCTGTTATGGCAGGAATTCTTCTGATTTAACAACCTTGACTACAACCTCAATAGCACCCGTAGATTTAAATGCATACATACTCAAGGTATGTTTTTAGGCATTAGTTCGAGTTCAATCAAGGTATTCCTTTCATGCGATAAAAGCTGATGTCTTCTGTTGGCCTAGATGGAGCTCGACATAACCTTCCTAGCAAAAGTTAGTGGAGAAAACAATGTTGCTGTACGATTCCTGGAAGCTTCTCAAGCAAGACAAAAGGCATTTAGCTCTATATTTTGGAATAAAAAAATGAACCAATGGCTTGATTGCTGGGCCAAATACAGCCCAACATGCAAGGTGACATCTACCTGCAAGTTTGAGTTATAATACATTATACAGCTGGCTGTAGTACATTGATCACTATGCTGAGTTTCACAGGATATTCAATCATGGGATGCTTGGCACCAGAATCAGAATGTCTTTGCTTCAAATTTCATTCCTCTATGGATTGAGCCATTTAATTCAGGTTGTAAATCTTGTTTCTCAATGATATACATGTTGTGGCTCTTAATTACATTGATGCCACTTAGCCTTGATGTTGTCCCTCAGTTTTGAGATTTTGTATAGCAGCTGGAGTAGTTGGAAAAAGAGTTCTAATGGCATTCTTTTGTGAATATATTTTGAAGTGGACTTGGCAGAGAAGGTCATGAAAAGCCTTAAAACTTCAGGTTTGGTTGGTGCTTACGGGATTGCTACTTCATTGACAAATTCAGGAGAGCAATGGTTAGTCTTTCCCTCCCATTTCTCTTTCATTGCTATCCCTAATATTCAGGTTTCTCTTGCTTGTTTAGTTGTTTTAGCATTTAACTAATCAAATAGAGGGTGCACAACCAGGGATTATCCAAATGGTTGGGCTCCTATGCAACACATCATTATTGAAGCTCTTGCAAAGTCCGGGTCTAAAGAAGCCTGGTTAATGGCTGAAGATATAGCAGTAGGGTGGATTAGGACCAATTATGCTGCCTACAAGAAAACTGGAGAGATGCATGAGAAGTACAATGTAGAAAAATGTGGAGACTTTGGAGGTGGCGGTGAATATGTTCCACAGGTAATATATCTGAGAAATAAGTGCCCTGTGTAATGTTACATTCATTGATATCGCACAATCAAGGAAACATCCTAGTAAGATCTAGGGATGCTCTGTAAAAATTATTATTTTTTTGCAGTGCTAGTTTACTTGAGTTGCTCGAATAGTTCTCATTTCATGTTATTCCAGAGATCATGTGCTCTGAATTCTCGTTATTTGGGGATGACGTTTTGGCTTTTCACCTGACATAAATTTCTTTTGGCTCGCAGACTGGTTTTGGCTGGACAAACGGAGTTGTATTGGCATTATTAGAAGAATTTGGATGGCCCCAAGATAGGAGGCTTGATTGTGATTGAACTGCATGCTGATGGGTTTGGTTTCCATATGCTTTATAGTTTATAGGCAGCGTAAAGATGAATCTTAACCATGGCACTGTGGCAGAGGGCAGTGGGACATAAATTTCGACATCTGAAATAAAACACTTTTTTTCCGATAATTGCAATAAAACACTATTAACTTTATGTCTTGTAAAAGTGAGGCTTAGTTATGAGCTGAATGTAATGCGACAGTATAGATTTATTGTAACTCTGATTATCTTTCTTTCGGAATAAAATTTCACTCTGGATAAAGGATTTTATTGGAAATTTATGTCAATTACTGATGTTGGATCTTACTCAAGCGGTCACGTATACAATCCAAGTTTGCAAATGGTTCATGACCTTACCAGTGGTTATGATGCATTTATCTATGGTCATGCTGCTGCATGGAAGCAAACTTGTTAAATTTTTGAGTATGCTTTCGTGTCCCCTTACTATTTTCCAGTTCTAATCACTGAAAACTCTCAGGTCTCATCATCTGAAGCAATTTTTTGGTGGTTCCTCCTTTTCTCCCGTTGCCATGTGCAGCTTAGTCTGGAAAGTGCAAGGAATTAAACTCAAATTGTGTTCTCAGGTTAGGAATACTCACTCTACTAATTATTGATATACAATGTCAGCATTTCCGAGTATTTTCTAGGAGTGATTATATTTATGGGTCTGGTTGATGCCTCCAAGTTTTTGCCCTCTATTTCGTTTTGGTTGCATTCATTTTGGTGGCCTAGCTAAGTTGGATAAAAGGAAAATTGCAGGGTGGAGACCGCTTAATCTAGTAAAGAAACTTCCTTCAAAGTAGATAGTGGTTCCTCTTTCTTCCACCAGGCTCTCTCTGCTGTCCTGTCTCTTTTTCTTACCTGAGTTGCTGGTCTACTAGCTTATTGTATCATGCTGGGCAATTACAATTGCTCAATTGTAATTTTTGGCTTTTTGCTACCCAAGATTATGTAAGTTGGATTTAAACTTAATTTTTGGGTTGCCTATTTGCTGGTTTCCTATCTGTAAGCTAGTTTCTGACTGGTTTGGGATTTACAGAACTGTGAGTGTGGAATGAGGCTGCTGCTTCAAAGTTAGTTTGGCCTATTGATACTTAGGGTCATGGTACGTAGAGATCCCCGTGTCGTGTCTACGCTTACAGACTCAGTCAGGAACATGGATTTGTGGGGCTGCTTGTGGTTAGACTAATTCTGGATTGGAGAAGACTTGTCAGAACTAGGGAGCAACTGGTGGCTCAATCTGGATCCATGTCCCAAGCTAAAAGTCTTCACTTCACAGCTGGGTTAACAATGGAGAGTTCATATAGCTAAACGTCTATGAATTCCTCAGGAGTAAGGGTGAGTAGAAAAGATAGGCAATACTATACTGCTTGGTTGGCTGTGATGTGAAGCTCAGATTGCATATTGAGCAGCTGATTGCAATGTTATACAGTATTCCGGTCGATGTGATTGTGAAACACATCCAATGTAGGATATCTGTTAGTCTGTTAGGTCATTACGTGTATGTGTATCATATTGTCTGAGAATTCTAATTTGCGCATGTATTGCTCAACATGTAGAGTCTTACAGAACTTACGGCCTTGAGGGGTTTTTCCTGAGCCATATATCTGTACCACAATTATGAACAATGTCAATTATGATACAAAAATGTTGGGACTCCTCCAAAAAAACTCGTTTGCGGTAGTCATATATAAGAAAAGAAAATTATTTGCATGAAATCTACGACTTGCATAACTAGATTATGTATGATGCCCTCTCAATGTAAACTGTAAACTGTGTTCTGACCAATGCCATGACTTATTGATCATCCTATTCCTCTAATATGCACTCACGAATTATGGCTGATAATTTGAGTCACATCATCATGGTATATGTGTATCTTCATTCCTGCTACTCCATCCACATTTTATGTGGGAAAAGATACCCTAACTAGTATATTTCCTGCAAGTAGGCCTTATATTTGAGTGCTGCATGATTGACCCATGTAGCAACCATTCAGAACCAATCATAAATGTGGGAAATAATGTAATGAAGACGATTTTATGTCTTGCTTATGTATGTAGCTCCAAACTCCTTATTCATGGTACCATTAAATATAAATCTTTGAAGTTCAATTGTTCAATAAATGTTCATATCAGTTGAGGGAAATACGGTGGGGCTGGACCGGACCATTTGTGCACTACTTAGATTGCAACCAAAAAGAATCATAAACTAACCCAACCCCCATCATCATCTATAAGTTGTTTAAAACGAAACAGTATATTCCTTCTACCATTCCCTTTAGCTACTTCAGCTTAAGTGATTATCCAACTCAATTATGCAATACTTGAGTATTTCCTTTTTTTTCTTTTTCTGTCAACATCAAATTAGCTTTAGCGCAATTTGGTTAAAACCACTTAAAATGTTTCAAAATTTGTCCAGTACCCCCTGAATCGTTACTATTTGGTGAGTACCACCTTAAATGTTTATTCCGCCGTACAAGTCACACCTTAATTGATTTTCCGGGCAAATCCTTAACTTTATTGACCGTTATACCCTCAAGTGTGCCTCACGTGACAACTTAAATGAACATTTTTTTTTATTTGCTTATTAGTTATTTACCCACCCACCCACACGCATAAATTAAATTCACACTCTCTTTCTCTCTCATACATCGCTCACTCCATCTTCTTCCTCTGCACTCTGTATCTCCATCTTTGCCATCTCTCTCTCGTAATCTCTCTCTCTTTCTCCTGTCATCTCTCTCTCTCTCGTCATCTCTCTCTCTCTGTAAACCTGACATTGTCTTAGCGAAAGTAATCTTGGCGAAAGGAGATAAAGCGAAAGAAGACTAATTCCAAAGCTTCGAAAGAGAATCTGGGTGAAAAAGGTATGTCGAACTTGCATGCAATTGTTCATATACACAATTAGTTTTAAATAATCACCTTCATTGGTGAAAAACATGTTCTTTATTTTAGTTTAGTAGTTTATTCCATTAAACCCTAAAAAAAATATGTTTTTTATTGATGTTCAATGATTCTGGTTGCTTATTAGTTTATTGATGTAATGGGATTGTTTTATGTGTAATTGTTAATTTATTAAGTTGTTTAATGTATGAATTGAAGTTTGTGTTTGTGTTTTGCATTCTGAAATTACCATCCCCTCCCCTTAATTATTCCCAGACATTTGTTTTAGGTCATGGGTGTAAATGCAAAGAAACACAGGCCGCTTATCCCTCAAGGCCCTGAAAGTGACATAATATTTAGGGTACACTATGGTGGTGGTTGGAAATATAGTAAAGGGGGCAAGCTTAGTTATGAGGGGGGAGGTTTATACATAACTGTGGAAAGTGAGGCTTGTTATTTTGACCTTGTGAGGTGGTGTAGAGATATTTTAAAATATCCAGGGGAGTTTGAGATGTGGTTCAATAGGAAACCTGGTTTTAGTTTGGCTAAGAACAGACAAAGGATTGTGAATGATGAAGATATAAGGGGTTTAGTGGCAAGTAAAAATGATCAGGGTCAGGTTGATGTGTATGTTGTTGATGCTGATGATGATGGGTATGAAGAAGATGATGATGGGGACAATGTTGGGGACCACAGAGGACAAGGACATAACTCAAAATTTACACCAAGCAGTCAAATAACCTCCCAGCATTCAACTCAATTTACAACTACACAAGCCAGCTCAGCTGACCTCCCTTCCACCTCAGCTCAGCAACCAAATATCCTCCTGAAAGATTCAGAAAACCCTAGCAACTCATTTAGGAGGACTGGACCTCGAGTGAAGACTGCTGGAAGACCATTTTCAGCCCCAAAGAAATCATCCCTAGCTCAGAAAAATCAACCACAAACAGATCCTCAACCAAAAACCAAAAAACAATCCAAAAAAAATAGATCAAAGGAAACTGTGGAGGATGATGTTGAGGATGATTTTGATGATGATGATGAAGAACTATCAAGTCACAGTGAGTTTGAAAATGATGACACAGATTCAAGTGATTCTGATTTTGATGGGTATGGGGAGTTTGCTAATGAGGTGAACTTTGACTGGAGAGCTGAGTCAGTGAAGGAAGGGCTGTTAGGGACAGTCAACCACAGTCTTAGTGTCCAACAACCACAACCACAACCACAACCACATCATCAGCAACAACACCAACAAGGACCAGAACAACCACTCAATCCTGGCTCAAATTCAGAAGAGGAAAGACCTGGTCCATTTGTTGGTGACCCAGAAACATATGGCAGTGATGATTTGGAGAGTTTGGTAGGGAGTGATGAAGAGAGAGATCCATATGGTACTTTCAACCCTAGAACTGATTTCAATAAGCCAATCACCTTGCATAGAGGGCTGCAATTTTCAAATAATGAAGTGTTAAGGGAGACTTTGAGGGTTCATGCAGTACAAAATAGATGTGATTACTTCTATATGCATAATGATAAGAAGAGGGTGAGTGTTTATTGCTTGAAGGTGTCCTTGTCCACTGATTAGAGGTAGGAAGAGAGGGTGTAAGTGTGAGGTGTTCAGTTGTTTCTTCAAGGTACATAGTGTGAAGGTGCCAGACGAGGAGACCTTCCAAATCAGGACTGTCATGCCTACTCATATATGTGAGAAAGACAATAAAAGTAAGAGGTTGACAGCAGCATTCCTAGCTAGAACTTATATTGCTAACTGGAGGGCAGATCCAACTTGGAAGCTTGCTACTTTCAAAGCTCAAGTGGAGAGGGACACTGGGTTGTCTGCAGGCTATTACCTGTGTTGGAATGCAAGATGCAGGGCCAAGTACCTAATCTATGGAGCTTGTGAAGATCAGTACAAGAGGGTGTATGACTACAAAGATGCAATCATCAAATACAACCCATGTAGTAATGTAGTTGTGGTGGTTGACAGTGTAGATAGGCCTATTCCAGTATTTCAGAGGATGTATGTTTGCTTGCAAGGTTGTAAGGAAGGGTTTAAGGCTGGTTGTAGGCCATTAATTGGAGTGGATGACTGCCATTTGAAAGGAGCCTATCCTGGAATGATATTGGTAGCAGTAGGTGTTGATCCAAACAACAATATCTACCCTATTGCTTGGAGTGTTGTAGAGGTGGAGATAAAGGATTCTTGGAGCTGGTTTTTTAAATTGCTTGTGCAAGATCTTGGAATGGATGATGAAAACCTGACATTTATGTCAGATAGGCAAAAGGTAAGATTGTATTTGTCACATTATTGTCTATGTTTATGTGCATAGATAGTCACACTAACTGTCTTGGTTTTTTTTTGCAGAGATTGTTAGAGGCCTTTGCAATAGCAGCTCCTCATGCCTTCTTGAGGTTTTGTGTTAGGCATATTTGGGCAAATTTCAAGACCCAGTTTCCTGAAAAGGCTTTTAAGGAGGCCTTTTGGCAAGCAGCTACAGCAACAACCAAGGCAAGTATTCTGTTTTGTTTTTCTTAGGCATGTAAACTGTGTCATGTTGTGTGTGTAATGCATTCTGATGTTGTGCTTGCTTTCATTTTCTAAAAAGTATAGGAGGAGTTTAATAGATATATGGAGGAGATTAAGCTAATATCTAAGCAAGCATACACATATCTTAGTGGTATCCCCCCCAAAAAGTTGGTCAAGGCATGCATTCTCAACTCTGCCCAAGTCTGATATGTTGTTGAATAACATATGTGAGTCATTTAATAACGTGCTGAGAGAGGCTAGGGATAAGCCTATTTTAACCCTTATGGAGTGGATTAGAAGGTATGTGATGCAAAGACACTTTGCCAAAAGGGAGGGGATTAAGGATTACAATGGAACAGTCATGCCCAATGTGTTGAAGAGGCTTGAGTGGGCTGATACAGAGTCAAGGAATTGCACACTAATCCCTGCAGGAGTAGATGAGTATGAGGTAATGCATAGAGATGATCGTGTGGTTGTGAACCTTGCTAAGAAGACTTGTACTTGTTATAGGTGGGACCTTAGTGGTATACCTTGTCCCCATGCTTGCAAGTGCATACAGTATGTTAGGAAGAGTCCTATAAGCTTCATACATGAGTCATATAGCAAGGAAAAGTTCTGTGCTGCATATGCTGTTCCTTTGCATGTCATGCCTGGTATGAAACATTGGGAGAAGAGTTCTAATGAGACTGAACCCGAGCCACCTGCTCATAGAAACATGCCTGGGAGGCCATCTAAGAAGAAGAGGAAGTTGGAACCAGGAGAGGCAGAGGAAAGGAAGAGGGTGAAGAGGAAGTTCAAGCCTAACAAATGCAAGACATGTGGAGTTCTTGGTCACAATAGTAGAACCTGCAAGAAGAAAGACTCAAATGACCAATCAAGTGAGCAACCAACTGATCCTTTACCTGAACCTCAGCCTAAGTCTAAAGGTGGGAGGCCCCCATTACCAGCTGGAGCCTACAAGAGAGTTCCTAAATACCATAAGAAGAAGAAGACTGTAAGTGTGATTTCCTTGTATTTTTTGTAAGTTGGTTTTACTTAGTAATGCTGAGAGGACTGATATTTTTGTTATTTTTTGTAGGTTGTCAATGATGAGAAGACTGGTGAGCACAGCCCAACTCATGATGTCAACTTTGGGGACTTCAATACAGATGGCTCAGACATGCCACCACCTCAACCTACCATATCTCAGTCACAAACAGCAACAGCAGGAACAACAACATCAACTTCTGAGAGGCCTCCATGGAAGCCTTGATTGCTTAAGCCTATGGCGTTTTGAGAACTACTTGTTGTATTTTGATTTAGTATATTAGATGTCTTACAGAACTATGGTATTTGGTGTCTTGAGGATTTAGAAGTGTTTGTATGGTATTTGAACTTAGTGGTGTTTCGTATTTTGAACATGTTCAAAGTCTGGTATTGCGCCTGGTATCATTGCAATTGTATGGAAATTTTGAGAACTAAATGAAATTCAACAATTGGCAAGTATTTACAGAATTCCTATGCTTATCTTCATTACCATACATTACTTGCGCAAATAATAAAAATTTTGAGGGGAAAAAAGAACACGAAATGATCTAGTTACTTAAATGCTAAATTACAAATCCCCAATTTGTCAGATATAATTCAACACCTTCACCACAAATGCAACCCACTTGATAACATGAAAACCTGATGTAATGGGAGTTAGAGCAGCGATCTTCAAAATCCTCCCAACAAGGGGAATTATGGGTAAATTCCACCTAAATTCATCCTTCTAAGAACAACAAGCAAGTCATTGCTAAAATATGCCAAGATCAAAGCAAAAAATAAGTACTAGGAAATTGAAGCTACGCATAGAAATTAAGGCGATCGTGTAGAAAAATATAGCAGCAAGTAAAGGGGGATTACCATACATTACTACCATAAATTAAGACGATCAAAAGGTTGCTTATACAATTGCATTAGTACAACACTCATGACTAAAACCACAAAACACAATACCCTAATTGCTACCACAACACCTCTCATCACAGGTTACATTACCATACATTACACAAACTACCACCTACATTTTGCAAACCAACACAAACATTAACATCACAACTCCAATCAGTACCACCCAAAGGGTGGACAAAATATGACCCATCTTCTTCATTTTAATCTTCAGTTTCTTCAGCTCACTTGACCTCTCAATACCCTTGGCCTTCAATTTCTGAATCTCTATTAGTTGGACACCATTTTCAGCAATCAACCGTCCCACCTCAGTTTGCAAATTTTTGTTCTCATCCATCAGTTCAATTGAGAATAACCTCTGCCATTCTGTCATTTCCTGGTCATACCATATGAAAAAATCACATTTTCGAGTTTGGGTTAAAGGATCATAATCCCCACATCCAAAAAAACGTCTTCCTGGGTTCTTCTTTGTCTTCGATTTGACAAGTGAGGCCCTTTTCTTGCATTTACAAGTTGGAGGCCATGAAGAATGGGTTGAATTAGAGCTTGACATCACCTTAAAAATCAAATATTTTTTAAACCGGTGAAAAATTGGGGGAGAAAAAGAGAAGAGAGAGAAATAGAGGAAAAGAAAAGAGGAGAAGAAGAAAACAAAAAAGGAGAAGTTTATTTACCTGGAAATTGTTGGAGAGGCACTTGGAGATGGTGTTTGGAGATGGTGTTCAGGACTGGCAGATAGAGAGAATGGAGAGGAAGAAAGGAAAGAGAGAAAGAGAAGAGAGAGAAACAGAGGAAAAGAAAAGAGGAGAAGAAGAAAACAAATAGGATAGTAAAATTTAAAAAAAAATAAAAAAATTTGTTCATTTAAGTTGTCACGTGAAGCACACGTGGGGGTATAACGGTCAATAAAGTTAAGGATTTGCCCGGAAAATCAATTAAGGTGTGACTTGTACGGCGGAATAAACATTTAAGGTGGTACTCACCAAATAGTAACGATTCAGGGAGTACTGGACAAATTTTGAAATATTTTAGGTGGTTTTAACCAAATTGCGCTTAGCTTTAAGTAAACACATAGCTAAACAGGGTGCTGCTTATCCTTGTTTTCCTCAAGCATGATTCCTGATCACAACACAGTAATGGTCCAAGCTTAGTGGAGTTGGTATTCCTATCTTTTTTAATTTAAACTTGATGTCAACATCTAAACCCAAATTCTTACATTTCTGAAGATTGAAGATCATCAGCCAATCCCCATTATATAATGGATTTTGGTGATTGTATGACACCAAACTACATTTCACCAAACATACCAAGAGTATATGCTTACTAGCGTTTTGCTTAGTGGGTCATTTATTTAAAGGGGACTTGATATGTAGCTACAATTGCTTGACATGTTTGTTTCTTCTTAAGGATACAACCAAAAACCTGTGACCAAGAAATCAACACATTTAAATCTGCTTTAATCCCCAAAAGTGGATGATATAATTAAAAACATGAGAATCTTTGGGAATCTGGTACAAATTCCCAATTTGCTTCCAATTGAGCCTAACAAAAAATTGCTTAATTAATCAGTTGCTTATGAAATACTGCACTTACTTGGTTGCTTTAGCAAAGTTACCACAAAGTGCAAACAAAACAGAGGTGATTGGCTCCCCTGTATTTTCACTAATAATATTGCTGCATTTTGAGATGCATTCTCTTTTATTTCCTTCTGCTTTGACTGTTTTTTCACTGTGGATATTAACCTTTGTCAAATCTAAGTTTCTAACACAAACATGCCATCAAGTCTTAGTTGATAAAGTCTTTGGAAATCAAGAAGAGAAACTAATAAGTAATAAGCAACTATCTTTATTAAAAGTACAAGGGAAATTTGGGATCTTAGATCTCAATTTTACTTTGTGAGTTAATGAGCACTAAATCCTTACAATTAGAGCTAAGAGGAATGGAAGATGACCATATGAAGAAGTTTTTTTTTTTTGGGTGCGAATGTCCATATGAAGAAGTTTGAATGAAATTTTACGCTACTATTGTCAAAATTCTAATACAAGCCCCTCTTAACGAGTTGGAAAATAAGAATAATAAGATCAAAAAATGATAAGTTAACAAAATTGACATATTAGCTTAAGAGAGCGAAGGGCAATCAGTATAGACATATATTCTCAACATATAAATCAAAATAACAAAATGGATCTAGAAAGTAGTAGAGCGAGGGATATGATTAAAACCTTTTCTATTATGGAATTAAAGATAGTCTTAGTTAGAATGTTGAAATTCATTCCACAAATTGAGGAACAGGGCCCCAAAAGAATCCGAGACCAAGAAAGTAGCAAATCATTGAGCAATTAGTAGTGTGGTGAATAGAGATTCATTTTGATATTGTAGATAGATAGGTTTTGATTTGAGAAATAAGTAAGTGGATGGAAAGACAATGTCTAACCAATTAGATAGATGCTTAGACATAGTTTAGTCCTACACTCCTACGTAGTGATTCTTTCCTTTTCCAAAATGACTAATAATTGAAGTTATTAATGAATTAGAGTTGGCTAACGAAAACGTCTTAAAGTTATGAAGCCAGTAATGAAAGTAGTAGTATATAGAGTAGTAATATGCATGCGCAATATAGTAATCCTAGAAACTTGGAAGGTTACGAGCAAAAAAAAAAAAAGAAACTTGGAAGGTTAGGTTGGCTATGACAATATGCGAACACGACATATACAGATCGATCTAGTATAGAATACCTTCTAGTGGAGTTAAATGTAGGGTAGGTGCTTATATCTCAGGGGAACGAGGCCCGCCACATTAACTACCAACACAGCATATTTGCTCTTTCTTTTGAGTAGTTCAATCCTTAACATTTTATATTTGCTTTTGTAAAAAAAAAAAAAAAAAAAAAAAACCAGTTTTATATTTGAGTGTTAAACTACGTAGTTAGATTATACGAGTGCTTAAGAATTAAAAAGAGTCTTTGCCAGTTTTCTTATTTTCCAGAGTGGTGAAATAGCTAGTAACTTAGCAAGTGAACTCGAATTCTCGAAAGGTAATGAAAATTACAACAATTAAAATGTCAACCAAATATCGCACAAAAAAATATGTCAACCATGGCACAATCAAATATGCATGCAAAGATTGTTCCATTCTTCCAAGTACAAAATCAAGCAAACCATGTGGGACAGGTTTTTTTTATATAAGAAAAAATGAACCAGAAATAATGAAGTTCTAGCATAAGAAATAATGAAGTGTTGAATTATTGGTTAGTTAAGGAAATGAAGCATCGTCGCAGTCTGGGCAACAGAAGCACAGAAATTGATTTGCAGGTTAGACAGGTTTATATTAATAATGTACTCTATAAGTTAATTTATAGTTATGGTATTAAAAATTAGTTATACGATTGTTGGACCAGGCATGGAATTGAAGTTGGGAAGATGCATTAGAGGATTAAAGCTAATTAGTAGGTCATGTGTTGGACCTAACTTAGCTTAGTGCTGGAATATCCCCTCTGACTTTATAATTAACGAGGCTTTTCCAAAGTATCTTCGCTATATATCTAAAAATTTAAACCCCCAATCCCCCAAGTTTTCTTTTTAAATTTTTATTGGGAAACAGGGGATGTGAATTACTTAAATATAGATTGATATCCGTTTGATTAACTTTAGGTTAATAATATAATTCTATTCTTCTTCTTTTCTTCCTTTGTTTACGTGGATAGGATGGGAAGCTTCAAAACAGAGTGAACTTGTGGCATACCGCATATGCTATTGCTAGGGTAGGGAGAGACGTATGCTAATCAATCCTGGCTGTGCCTTGTGCATCATCATACCACCTTTACATGTAATATTATTAATGTTAAATAAAAATAATCCTCTCTATTTTCTTTGGGATCTTTTTGGGGGAAGGTAGTTGGTTAAGTATTAAGGAAGATGGATTAATGGACCCTTATTTTTAGAGGATCTCTAAGCCCTCGTAACACCGGTGTAGAAATTTCATCTAAGTTAGAATTTTAGGACCCGATCTTTTTAAGTGAAAATGGATAAATTGGTAATTGGGAGCAATTGGGAATACTTGGGTAATTGGGAACAATTAAAAAGTCTAATTGAAAATAGGGGTAATTGGGGAAAATTGGGTCAAATTGAGACAATTAAACACAATAAGTGACAATTAGAAAATTTAATTGGTAACTAAAGACAAATTGGCACAATTGGAGACAATTGAAAAACAGTTGAAAAGAACATGCCGCTCCCTTGGGTTGGTACTCGAACTAAGTGTGGTTATGTTATGTCTTGTTATTTGATAGAACTTCATTTAATAAGATTATATTGTTTGCCAAAATGAAATGTTTGAATTGAGTGGGGAATGGAGTAGTGTAAAAGTTTAAGGGTGTTACTAAATACCGCCCCTAAATTACTACCTACCGTCCCCCCAAATTCCAATTTTGCCCTTTTTTAAATTTTCACTCATCCTCTCCCTCTCTAACTCTCACACCAATTCTCCCTCTCTAACACCCACTCTACCACCCACTCTCATAGCCAACCTTCATCAATATTGACTCAAGCAACGGCCGCGGATGTCTGCCGGCGATCAGGAAGTGCCGTCGACGGTGGCGGAGGTAAAAAAAATTTTTACGCATTTTTTTGCATGGTCGTCTGCCGATCTCGACTCACCCTTGGGTGAGTCGTCTGCGACCGGCGACCCACCCAAGGGTGAGTCGTCTGCGACCGGCGACCCACCCATGGGTGAGTCGTCTGTCGATCTCGACTCCCCAAGGGTGAGTCGTCTGCTACAGGAGACTCACCCTTGGGCGAGTCGAGATCGACAGACGACTCACCCTTGGGTGAGTCGCCGGTAGCAGACGACTCACCCAAGGGTGAGTCGAGATCGGCAGACGACCGACACCAAAAAAAAAAAAATTATTATTTATTATTATTATTATTATTATTATTATTATTATTATTATTTATTGTTATTATTATTATTATTATTTATTGTTATTATTATTAATATTGTTATTATTAATATTATTATTATTATTATTATTATTATTATTATTATTATTATTATTATTATTATTATTTTTTATTGTTATTATTATTATTGTTTCTTCCATGGTTCAAACGGAAATTTCATACGCCTGTCCCTTGGTTCAGTCGGTTTTGATAGACGTTTAAGATTAAGCTAACATTGTTTTCGTTGTTTTCGTTAGGTTCCTTTGGAGCGGTTCGGTGGTGATGGTGTTGATTACAGTACGCATTTCGTCACTGATGAGTTATTTGATAGTGATACAGATGCAATTAATTGGGCAAAACAAATTGCCCTTACTATCGGGTTTGAGTTGATAATTTCGTCACACAAGAAGAGTGGAAGCGTAAAATTGTTAAGATGCAAGCGAGGTGAACGCTACAGAGGGGAATTAAGAGACTTAGATACTGCTGCTCGGAAGAAATCGAAAACAAAGGCTTGTAAATGTACGTTCCAGTTAAGAGCTCGGCAAGTGTATGGGTCCAGTAGTTGGATGATTGTCACATTGCCTGGGATTAGGGGTACGCACAACCATGACTTTGCTGTGTTTCCTGAGGGATATCGTCAGATGAGTGGTCTTAGTCCTGGGTCAAAGAAACTCGTTCGTGACATGACTTCGGCACAAACAAAGCCATGTGCTATCTTGGCCGCTATTAAGGAAAAATTTTCCGAGGACAATGCAACTAGACGGCATGTGTACAACCACAGAGATCGTATAAGGAAACTTGATTTTGAAGAGAGAGATGTCATTGGTCAGTTTCATCATTTAGCTGTGGAGAATAAGTACGTACATTGGACAAGAGCCGACCCAGCTACTAATGAGGTAACTCACGTGTTCATGGCACACCCTACATCAATTCAGTTACTTCGGTCTTTTCGTTGGTTGATTGGCTTAGATTCCACGTACAAAACAAACAAGTATAAGATGTCGTTTCTTGAGATAGTGGGGATGACTCCAACCAATAAGAACTTCCTCATAGCTTATGCCATTATGAAGGATGAGACTCAGGCAAGCTATGCGTGGGTCTTAGATAAGTTGAGGATGCTTATTGGAAATGATGTACACCCAACAGCAATTGTGACCGATCGTGAGCTAGGGTTGATGACACCTATTAGAGAGATATTTCCCGAGAGTGCCCATTTGCTCTGTACATGGCACATTAACAAAGTCGTTGAAGACAAAGTGTACAAACTTTGTGGAAAAGATAAGCTTGCCGCGGAGAGGTTCAAGAACGGGAGGTGGAAAATTATCATGGAAGCTTCCACAGAAGCTGCGTACGATAGAGCAGTGCGTATGATGAAGGGTAGTTGGAGGAATTACCCTCACGTGATATCCTATGTAGAGGAGACCTGGCTGAGATACAAAGAGATGTTTGTGGCTGCGTGGACGAATAAGGTGCTACACCTTGGCAACACTACGACTTGCAGGGTGGAGAGTGCACATGCCGCGCTAAAACAGTGGTTGAACTCCTCAACTGGAGCTTTGGACAATGTTTGAAACAAGGTCAACAAGTCAATCGAGTCACAAATAACTGAGATCAAGTACACACTTGAAGAGTGCAGAAGACGAAGAAGTGTGATGTACTCGGGTTTCCCATTCAACTATCTGACCGGGTATGTTTCCCATTACTGCTTAGAAATATTATCGAATGAGCTGAAGAGGATGAGAGAATTGAGTCACCAAGTATTTGATCGTTGCGGTTGTGTATTGAGATCCACTCATCAGATCCCGTGTGCGTGTGAGTTGAAAACGGCCACGGATACGGGCACGCCAATTAGCTTGAATAGTGTCCACAAATTTTGGCGAACACTCGTTATTAGTGATGCAGTGGAGATAGCTACGCTTGACATGACTGAGCATCCATCTGAGGACCATCGATACTTTCACTCTCTCGTCGACGAGGTTAACTCAAGCGACCCGGCAGTTGTGCACAACATATCTGTCCTTATGAATGAGCAGCTTCATCCTGAGGAAGCGAGTTACGTCGAGCCGGAAGCGAACACGACAGTCAGAGGTCGACCGAGAGGGAGTTCCTCTACCAGACGTGATCCTAGTTCATGGGAGTACTCCCAGAGGGGTTGTGGTCGCCCTAGGTCATCCAGTTCGAGCCGCGGGCGTGGTCGTACCTCATCCTCATCGAGTAACGTCGTGCGGAGTACTGGTATGAAAACCCATAATTTATTAACATGTACATAATGTTGTTAATTACTTTTTGATAAGTACTATTAATGACTTTCTATTATATTGTCTTGCAGCTGGACACGGAATAGATATCACTGAATTCTATCATGTTAACAAAATTCCGGGAATCATCATACCTTTCATTGAAGGATATCTCGATGTGCTTGGGGATGGTAATTGCGGTTTCCGTGTCATTGCGGACTACGTTTTCGGAGACCAAGAGCAATGGCGATTGACGAGAGTTTGCATTGCACACGAACTCTTAGCTAACCGAGCATTGTACGAAAACATATACGTTGAAGGGGTCGACGCTGGTTACCGCCGTATTATGTGGGACGGAGGTGCGTGTAACGATGATCACTGGATGATAGTAGTTGAGGATTTGTTCCCGATTGCCAACCTCTTCAATGCAGCGATTATGTTATTCGGATACGGCAGCGAAAGGGGGTTATATTCTTGTTACACAGTGCTACCGTTGCAAGCACCTTCGACTGCTATACGTCCAAGTAGGGAAATTGTCATAGCTCATTTAGGTGATTCGTACATGCATTATATCCGTCTGGATTTAGCCTCAGATTTCCCTGTTCCTCCGATATGCGCAGCATGGTTTACTTCCCGTTCTGATAGTGTCGCTGGTTGGGAGCAAATGTATGTTAGGCGAAGAGCACATTGGGATCGTTTAGCGAGGTCGACGTAATTGAATGTTTTGCGTGATTGTTATACTTATATCATTGTCACATTTTTGTGTGATTGTTATATTTTGCATGTGGAGAGTGGTCGTGATTATTGGAGGTAAATAAAACAACAAATTACAATAAAACAAAAAATGTAAATAAGAAACAACAAATTACAATAACACAAATAAATAACAATAACAATGAAACTCTTATATAAATATATAACAAATTCATCTAGGGTCAATACATCATTTGGCAGCCCGCCAATCTCTCATATACTCCTCCATTTGGGATCGAGAACCTTCCGCTTGCTCCGGAGGAATCAAAGTAATGGCCTGCTCATGTAAGACGGCTAGACGATTCACCCACTGCAAAAAAGTAACAATGAGTGTGAGTTCAGAGATATGTAATACGTAAAAAAATATATATATTAGTTAATCACTTACATAATCGCTGTTGGATCGTGGAGGAATCACAGGTGCTGCAGCGTCACGTATCAGCCGAGGGTGGGAGTGACGGTAATACCATGCGAGGTAGTCATCCGTACATGCTGTGGGATCTGACGTGGATGCGTGAAACCCATGGAGACCAAGAATGTAAAATCCCGGGAACATACGCCAAGCATCAGATGACATTCGTTCAGGGTAGACAACCTTGTACGAACGACTGCTCCATGACCTGATCGCTTTCTCTGGCCTAATGATCGGAAAAGGGATACTCTGTACGTGCCCGATTTGTCGTAAACAACGACCAGGCATGTACGGTTCGATAATATCCCGATACCGTAGCCACCCCATGAATACAGTCCTCGGTACAGATACTGCCGGGTCAGAACCGTACGGCAGCCACACCACCTACGTAGAAATGTTCAAGTTACGGTGAAGTAAAAAAAACATAGCAAACGACGAAATAAATCATGAACACCGATAATTGCATGACGTACCTCTGACGCTCGCAGCTGATCCAAGCGTCTACGTAAGGAGCACAGTCGACCCACGTCCTTGCCCTCAGCCTGGGCACTCCATACGCACGCACGGGGAGTCTCGTTGTCCCCGACAACCATCCGCTCCCGATGAGGTCGGAAGCAGGGAAAGTACTCGTATATCCATGCCTGGAGGAGAGTTAGGCATCCGCAGATGCCCTGAGAATCCCCCCGACTAGCTATACCGAGCTGACGATATAGGAAGGCGAGGGCAGCAGATCCCCAAGAGAAGTCATGCACCGTTTCGACACCGTTGTCCATCACCTCCATCACGCAGGAGGGTCTAATACGGTTACCACTCTTGTCGACAAACAAGGTGGATCCAATAAGTAACCACATCCAAGCTGTCGCCTGGTTGTCCTCCACTTGCTCACGGCAAAGCTCAAAAATCGACTCCGTGAGGACCGCACCGCCCTGCCAGTGGCTACACATCAGTTCATCTCAGGTGACCCCGAGAACCTCCATGGCCGCCATCTGCAGCTGCCCATCCCGTCCCTCATTGGAAACGAGCTGTCCGTCTACAGGAATCCGAAGAATATGCCATACATCGTGCAACATGATCGTCATCTCTCCGAACGGCATGTGGAACGAGTTCGTATCCGGCTGCCACCTTTCAACGAATGCAGATATCAGGGGGAAGTCAATATGTCTGAACATAATGTCTGCCAGGTGTGATAACCCAGTCCCCTCGATCTGGGCCCTCATCTCGGCCGACATCTCCGCTCGCCACTGACTCAGCCGCTGACAGACACTGAATCGGTTCTGACACTTCAAGAGACCCCTCGTCTCTCCATTCCACATACGAGACGCTACGTGGCCCAGGAAGCTCGGTATGACGCTATCATCACCCGGCCCACCGGGCACAGGCTCTGTAACAAGCCACGTAGTGTCGTCCTCCGCTCTAGATCGTTTGCTAGTACTGGACGACCCAGTACTAACAAACCTACCGCCTCTGCCCTTCACCACGCGCCAATCTGAGGATGATTCGACGCCAATCTGATCATCGTCCATGGACTGATCCCCGGAGTAGAACTCGCTAGTTTCGTAATCGTCTTGCTCAGCAGTCATCTCCCTCATCCGAACTGCCTCTCTCTCTCTCCGTACAGAGGCATCAATCCCGCGCGTCCTCGTGTGACGCGGTCCTGAACCAGCTAGTTCACTAAATAACCTCGGCACCGATTTACCGGCTCCTCCCATCTATCATTTCACATTTTTAATTAATTAAACAATAATCAATAATAATAACGATAAATAATAATAATAATAATAATAACAATAAATAATAATAATAATAATAATAATAATAATAATAATAACAATAAATAATAATAATAAATAATAATAATAATAATAATAATAAATAATAAATTTTTTTTTTTTGTGTCGGTCGTCTGCGACCGGCGACTCACCCTTGGGTGAGTCGTCGGCCGATCTCGACTCACCCAAGGGTGAGTCGTCGGCCGATCTCGACTCACCAAGGGTGAGTCGTCTGCGACCGGCGACTCACCCTTGGGCGAGTCGAGATCGACAGACGACTCACCCTTGGGTGAGTCGCCGGTCGCAGACGACTCACCCAAGGGTGAGTCGAGATCGGCAGACGATCGACACAAAAAAAAAAAAAATTCAACACAACTTCAATTCATAAGTTCGCGATTCAATTCAAGGCCAAAAAAATTCAATTCAAGGCAAAAAATATTTCGAAAAGTTACCCCTCCGCGATGCGGTCGGTCGTCGCCTCCCTCGCCGTCGAAGCCTCTGCCGCTGCCGCTAGCCCCTGACATTCCGTTGTGATGGTGGTGGTGGTGGTGGTGCCGTGAGTGGTGGTGGTTGCCGGTGTGATGGTGTGGTGGTGAGGATGAGTGAGAGTGAGTGAGGAAGAGAGGAAGGATGAGTGAGAGTGAGTGAGGAAGAGAGGAAAGATGAGTGAGTGAGGGCAAAATTGGAATTTGGGGGGCGATAGGTAGTAAAAAAGGGCGGTATTTAGCAATTCACAAGTTTAAAGGGAAATGTAGCTAGTGATGTTAGAAGCAAAGTAAAGTAGTAGTAGTATTGATCGAAAGGTACTGGCGGCATGTGAAGGATAAGGTGGGACTTTTAAGTCAATGGCTTTCATCTTTTTGGGGAAATCAAAGTGCGTGGATTTAAATGGTAGTAATCAAATTGAGAATGAGAGAGGATCTACCTAATTGATCTGATGGACCGATAATAAACATATACATATATACTTATGAAGGGAAGGGGATTATGGTTTATCAATTATGTGGGGTTTAGCTTAGCTTATAATTTGACCATCTTTTGATCCCCTCTAAGTCTGTGCTTGACAGTTGTACTTCCATTTCTGATCTGATAGTGTCTGGATCCTCATCCATCTACATTGCCTGTCCTTCTCTGTTCTTCCACACCTCCTTTGCTTCGATGCTTTAATTTCATAGTTCTGCAATAATCTGAGGAAATATGAAAGCATCCACTTGTTGCAAATAAAAAATGCTAGCTAATTTGGTTAAATTCATAGTGTATAAGCCATGGGTTGGTAATTGCAAAATACAAATTTGGAATTGGAAAGCATGAGACTGTGACAGCGTATGACGACCGATTTACCTCTTTGCGATTCGACTACATCATGTTCGAGCTCTTATGTTCAACATCGAATACATCAGACTAAAGGAACAATTAGTGTAAACACTAGCATGTCCATAATCTTGCCTGCTTACCAAACTATTTAGGAATAAGTTTTGGAACCAGAAAGCAAGTATAGTTCGAACCAATTGACCATCACCTTTCATGGTGGAATGGGAAATCATGTGGCGTCATGGCGCATGGGTCATGGCTAGCTTCCTCAAGAACAGTAGTGTTAGTTGTCAATCAACCAAGCTAGCCAAAGGTATTGAGTAAATTATCATTTTTTTTTTCTTGTCAATTGAGTAAATTATCTAGCTAGAGACTTCCATTCCCTTTCCGTGATGGACAGGGAAATACACTTTTCACCAGAAAAAAAGGAAAACAGAGAGGCAAATGTATATTAACATATAGGAGTAGTAAGATAGAAAATTAATACCAAATGTGCGGTTTAATTTGGGACTAATTGTGATGGGGAAGGAATATGATGTCACGCGGTCCATGCATGGGGCTTGGCCTGGTCCTGTTGTAATGCTTGAGACTTGAGAGAGAAGGCTTTATTTTACTTTTTTGTTTATTTATTAATGTTTGAAACTACTTTTACTCCTTTTGCTTACCACCATTTGTACGGTGGCTACCATATTTTGTAGCCACCGTAAGTATAAAGAGCTGAAATCGTTGATTTGCTAGGATGAAATCTAAGCCCTTCACTACGTTGACCTCATTAAAAGCTTTTTTATATTTTAAAATTGTAAAATTAATTACACAAGTATAATAAATTAGATTAAGAAGGGGTTTGTTTGGGTTGAGGAAGAACACATATGGCGGAGTGGGACATCGTGGCTAACTGGCTGTTACAGTAGCCTTCCAATACCAGATACGAGGATGTTCTGCCATTGGACATCGGCGGCGATCTCATGTTTGGCACAGCTGCTGTGGGAAAGGAAATTTTGTTGTGGGATGCCCAATCGTGATTTTGTTCTTTTTCCTTTTCCGTTTAATTGTTTTTACCAGAACCACATCGTAATCATAATGGCAATTCGTTTAGTGGGTTGATTCTTTGATTCATTTGCACAATTGACTTTGAACCTTTAATAACAGTATAACACTACTTTTTCTTTATACTCCCTCCGTCCCTCTCTTATCTTCTCATTTGACTTTTTGAGTCAAACTTTATAAATATTGACCATTGATTTGTGAAAAATATATAAAGAATTATAAGATCAAAATACATTTCTTAGATTCGTTAGAAATTATATTTTCACAATATAAATTTTTTAATATAATTATATCTATATAATTAAAGTTAATGGTCAAAATTTCATCTTGGAGACTGTGCAAAGTCAAGTGGGAAGATGAGAGAGGAACGGAGGGAGTATTAGCTAGTAGTTTTTTCTTCTTCTGTACAAGCCTTCACTTTATGCTGTTTTATTTTTATTTTGTACACATATATGAGATGTTTGGGTTCATACTTTCTACATAACATCTTTCTCCTACTACTGTAGTTTCAAAAAATCTACGGTCTTTTCTTATCGCAATCATTATATTTTGTTAAAAAAATGTTACCTAGTGACATAAAGTATCAAAAAAATATTACATTTTGAATAAAAAGTGTTACTTTTGATTATTTTATCATAAAACGACTTTGTACAATACCTTCTACAATCGCAATGATTCATATTATCACTATTGAAGTATTTATGAAGGGTGTGTTCTTTTCAACTTACTCCGTATTTGGTTTGGTTCAATTAAGTAAGTGGAGTTTAGTTCAATTTCATTTATCTACGTTTTCTCTCACAGTTCAGTTCAATGGAGCTTAATTTAATTAGTTCAGTCCAATTCAACTCAATTCAGTTTATTAGTTCAATGAAAAAAAGCACACCCAAAATATTGTATACACAGTATGGCAAATAATTTATTATAGATACCATATAAATTTCAATCAAATAAAACTTTTTTTCTCTAACTAAATAATATATATGTCATAACTAAAGGAACTAGGTGAGTTAACACAACCTCTCCAATTTGTTGCCAAAATTTGGTTATGACTAAATAGAAATCAATTGGCTACAAACTTTTTTTTCATATTCTAATATTGTATTGTCTTTGAAAATTCCGTCCGTTACTGGTAACAATAAAAAATCAAATCATTTACAAGTTATTCTATTAAGTATAGTTACATTCATAATTTTTCATCACTAAATGAATTAGAAATTAAATACGAGTAACAAATTTAAGAAAAAAAAAATGTGCACTGCATGGCTATAGATTATAAAGTGGGTTGAAACGATAAGATTTGTGTGCATACATTGATATCAATGAATATATATACAATAATTATTTAATTTATTAGTAAAGTACTCACATTGGAAATTATCATTAAAATGTCATATATTTGGTTATAAATAATAGAAAATTTAGTAATGACTTTATACAAATTGATCAATTAAAATAAAACAATGTTCAACTTCGATCATTTACTGTTTTCAGTGAAATTCTTATATTTTCAAACCAAAAAAAGAAAAATATTATATACAAGTTAATGATATCTTCATGCTTACATATTACACAGATAACTAAATTTTAAATTTGTCATGACTAAATTTTATGATGAGTTTACACAATTTATCCAATTTGTTGACCCACATGATTTGGTTCAAAAAGCATATGCATCTCTTACACATTATATATTAATTAGTTGTTAGTTTGTTACGATATATAAGTGTGGTTGAACATAATCATATTTGTTCATTAATAATACTTCATTCAATTGTGACTAAATGTCTCATCAAGTCTAACCACTGTATCCATAGATGTAATTATCTTCCTTTATTTTTCTTAAATACTTAGGCCTGTGATCCATCCTATTATACGACTGATTATACTTAGGCTGATTACAAGTGCACTAACAAAAGACCAACTCCAAGAGTTGATGAAATATTGTCTTAACCAATAAATTAAGTTTAATATAATTTTGAAATGTATTCTTATAAGCACTTTAACTGCAAGACAGGTGCAATGCTTTAGAAAGATATCAGATCACCACCGTAAGTTGGAATCGGACACCACCTTCTTTTCGCCAATCCCAGTCGTACTCACTACTCACCAGCACCATCGGTTAACCATGACCGCCTGGTTGGCCGTCTTACACCAACCAACGGTCACCCAGTTGGCTGCCTTGTATCATCTTTCTTTACTTGTTATACTTCATTTTCGATCATTAGCGATCAGCTTCCCAGCCACCGGCAAAATGTTCGGTCTCCGACATAAGGATACTACTCGCTTTCCCCATTCTATTATTCCCAAACAAACCCTTCTTAATTAATATCCACATTTTTTAATTGATTATTTGAACATTATAAAACTATTAAAATTACTATTTTTGGGTCAAACTAATAAAGGGTCCAGATTTAATGGTAGCTAATCAATGGTCACAATTAGAACATTGTGGTGGCTATAAAAAAATAGTAGCCACTATACATGTACCGCTTGCTTACAAGCTGCATGTTGCTGGTGATCAATAAGGTTATAAATGATGATAGTATGATAAGTTTAATTGTTTTTAATAGGAAGCCATTTTTGAAATATCTGGTTAGTTAGTGTATTATTATAGCTAGTAGCACTATTATAATTGAGATCAGATGATGAGATTATTATATAATATGTATATAATATAATTAACAAAAAATAATAGCTAGAGTACAATTAACTTTTCAGGAATCTTTTCAAGTAAGATCGGTTACATAGATGATTGGCATTTAGCAAAGTGATATCTAACTTCTAATCATCATCAACTGGCTGCCACCACATAACCAATGATACCCACAATCTTCTTTATTTTCCAAGAAGTGGTTCAAACTACCTTTTTTCTCCAGCCAGGGAATATACCATTTTTAACACTCTGTACATAGAAAAGAAAGTACTTATTATTATAATACTAGCTGGGATGAGAGGGAATAAAGATGATACCTTAGCTTCATCAAAGGATTTTTATTTTTTTTTGATAGAATTCATCAAAGGATTTGAGTACCCATCTTTTATTGCTTGTAATAAGGCCCCAGTTACATCCTGTTTTCTGTTGATAACATTGGATTCCTTTAATGAAAGGAGTATGATTTTAAAACTTTCCTGCTGTAATGAAGACTGAAGAGTTAAATGGAGTACTAAGGGTGTGTTTTTTAAAATTTATTCGGTTAATTTAGTTCAGTTCAGTTTAATTTAAGGGTGAGTGATTTTGTGTCAATTCAGTTCAGTGACGATGTTTAATTCAATTTTTAGTGGTGTTTAATTCATAAATATACACTTTATCTCATATATCAAGGGAGTGTTCAGTTAATTTCTTCAATTATGTTCAATTTAGTTCATTAATATTCATTTCGATTCAGTGATATTAAATTAAATTTAGATATGTTAACCACACTCTGAACCGGTAATACATACACTACTCCAATAGACGTACCAAAATTTTAGCTTGTACGGTGATCCACACATGTATAGTTTCAACTTTATCCTCCTTATTAGCTTGTTGACTAATGAGCACAAAAGAAGAAGGAAAATCAGAAGAAAGAGGAGGAAAATCAGAAGAGGAGGAAAATCAGAAGAAGTTTCATATGAGTACATAGTAAAATAAAATAATACAAAAAGCTACAAGTTTGATTCATGCATGTGGCGTCCATATGATAGATCATATATTTTAGTTGCTATCAAAATGTTTTCCTCGGTTTGTATGAGGACATTGAGGCTTACATGCATCCATAGTCTTTTTGTGCATGTTTGACCAGGACTTAAAGTTCATTATTAGCCCCAAATAAAGAACAATTGCAATATTTTTAATTAAACGACCCCCCCCCCCCCCAATGATCTTAAAGAAAATTAAATAAGGAAAAAGGAAAGAAAGAAATAGAGGATATATAGGGTTCTTGCAGTTGTAAAATAAATTTGTGAAATACATAAAGTAACAAATTCATGTTAAGTAAATAAGGAAAAAAAAGCAATTAAGTAAATGGATTGAGCTTCTTATAATGACATACTATAATGTGCCCATTACGGATTAATTATATTCTCTCCTTTTCTACTAAATAAAAATTTATTTTGGTTTGCGTTAGTATAAAGTAATAAACTAGTTCCATTAATTAAAATATACGACTTAGAAATATGCTTGTGGTACCTTAGCTTTCGAAAATGAAAACTAAACCACATTTTAAAAAGGCCGCTGTTATTGCCAAGTCAAAAAAAACTAATGCCAGACTAAAAAATCTTTGAGTAGACAATTTAGCCTTTTATATTAATTAGGGAACCTAAATCATTCTCTTTTTGTAGTATGGATTTATCTACGCTTTCTTAGCTTATTTACCTATTAAGTATCTATCTATTTTAATCATAATGATAGTCAAATAAAATATTTTCAAAATTACAAAGAATATTTTCATTGATACAAAATATCTAAGATCCAAAAATAAAATAGTTGAAATATGAAATAACTTCAATTGCTTGGGTTGTTGGGCATGTTATTCACCGAAGACAATTATGAATTAATTAATGAGATGCAAACATTTATTTGCTTGATTTTTTTCTTTTCTATTACAATATTATGGAGGATGCAATTAGAATTTACAAGTTATATAATCCTTACGTAAAGAGTGTGCTTCCCCCTCAACAAAAAAAATGTAAATAGTGTGCTATATCCTAATCAGTAATGATGAAGCTCTGTCAAGAGTTTTAAAGATGTCTATAATTAAGTGCTACGATAATATTTTTAGAATTTCGTAGTAACTACTATTTTAGTTCTCAAACGGTTTAATGAAATCTTTTTATAATTTTGCTAGCATTTTTTAAAACTAAGTTATTATTTTTGGATAAAAAGGATCTTGCTAGGTTAGCTTCTTTTTCTAAAAATTTGATTGGAGAAGTTACGTTGTACATGGCTATAGTAAGCATATAGAACTAGAATAATACATGAAAACGAAGATATTTAGCAAAAGAGATCAGAATCATGAAAATCAAAGAGCTATGGGTTATGACTTATGATAGGATGAGAGCAATATAATATATGATATGATATTATTCTCAATTCAATCTCCCTTCCAAATTTAATGCTAAATTAGTGGAATTATTAGATCCCTAATCCTAATACATTTTCCATAATTTTTGTTTGTAAAAAAAGGCAATTAAAGATTGTATGGGAGAGAATATGTATTTTGCCTTATTAATATGAAGGGCTACATTGTCAACTCAAAAAATTAATGACCTGGCATTAGTATTTTTAGGCCTGGCAATAACAGCAGCCTTTAAAAAAACAATTACTTTAATTTGGGCCCTATCGATTGACCTGGAAAATATAGAACCAAATTAAAGGGTAGTGTTGTAGGATGAAAACATGCATAACAAGAGGAAGGGTGATTGTTTAGGTATTCATTATCGACAGCAAATGATAGAATGTGATGTCAAGCACCCAACACCAACAAGAGGAGGGAAACAAGGAAAGATGTATGTACTCTATATGAATTCAATCAATTACTAGTAAAACAAAGAATATGTTGTTAGTAAAAGAAAGATAGGGGTTCCGTTGAATATCGGACGGCAAAAAATGATTGATTGACCAAAAACAACAAAATTAAGCACGTACTACTTAAGACTAATCCTTTTAATCCCAAGGAAATGAAAAATGTTTTGAAAGATTCGAGGGCGTAGATTTGACCGAATGGGAGCCCAAAGTTAAAGCCCTCACGTGCAACTTTATACTTTGACGATTATAACTCATTAACGAGAAATTTAAAAAACACGGTTCAATTGGAAAATGCTAAGCTTACACACAGTGTAATATATATTATTGTGTCTTGAGTCTATCTTTCTCCTTTACCCCACACCCACAATACCCCCATGAAATCCAAAGAAGCCCACGGAGAATGAGAGAGATAGACTCATAGACACAATAGTATATATTACAATGAGTGTAAACCAATCATGGTCCGGTTCAATTCCCTCAGAAATCAGAACCCTCGTTTCTTGTGCCATTCTCTCTCAGGCTTCAGTAGTCTTCACTGCGCTCATGCTTTTAATTTCCTTACTGCTCTTCTCCAACTAACCATTTTAATTAATACGAGTATTCATTCTGGTCATTCTGATTACAGAATTTCTTTACCACCTATTCCTTGGGAGACGTATGTCTTCAATAGGATCCTAAGGTTGCCTTTAATTTGCAGATATAGTAGGGATCATTTAATTAGCTATGAGTTTTTGACTCTTGTGTACTGTATTATTTTCACTCTATTAAATTAAAGTGAGTTATTTTCACTCGGAGTAATATTATGTGAGAGGAAAAAGTGTTATATGCCACTAAAAAGAAGTTAGAATTGTATGAATTGAATTGAACATCGCTAAATTGAACTAAACACTACGTACTAGTAATGGGAAAGCGAGGAGTGCTTTAGGGTATGTTATTTTCTACTTAATATGGACCTTAATAAATCAGTGAGAATTAGTGGCACAACCTTACTGAATCAGTGAGAATCGGTGGCAGTACCCCCCTAGAAGTTTGGGCAAAAATAACACCTGGGTCCCGAGAAGCCAAAATGAAGGCTATAATCCACATTTTTTGGGCTTCCGGGAGGCCCCGAAACGAAGGTGGATATTTTCACACCACGTCGCACGGAACACCTCTAGGGGACATGAGAGACACTTGGGGTTGCTTATCCGGTCTCTGATAGGCTTGGAGGGGCGTTTTACGGAATACTGGTGTAGAGCCAAAACACCAAAGGCATGGGTGGTCGATATCAAAGTTTGGGCCGGGGATCCGGATGTCCTTCCCGCGGTACAGAAGGTACTCTAAGGTCATGATGGACCGCTCTGAAAAGTTTGGGCAAAAATGACACCCGAGCCCTAAAAAGCCGAAAACGAAGGCTATAATCCACGTTTTTGGGCTTCCGGGAGGCCCCACAACAAAGGTAATCGAATATTTTCACACCACATCGCACGGAACACCCCTATTGGACATGAGAGGCCCTCGAGGTCGCTTATCCGGTCCCTGATAGGCTGGGCGTGGAACACCAAAGGCATGGGGAATATCAAAGTTCAGGGACGATACTGATGCCCCTCCCGGGGCACCCAGGGTGCTCTAGGGTCATGATAGATCTCCCGAATAAGTTTGGGCAAAAATGACACTCGGGGCCCGAGAAGCCGAAAACGAAGGCTATAATCCACGTTTTTTGGGCTTCCGAGAGGCCCCCGAACGAAGGTGGATATTTTCACACTACATCGCACAAAACACCCCTAGGGAACATGGAAGGCACTCGGGGTCCCGTGTCTGGTCCCTAATAGGCTTGGAAGGGGGTTTTACTGGACAATGGTGTAAGAGCCAAAACACCAAATACATGGGTGATATCGATGTACGGGGATCCAGATGCCCCTCTTGCGGTACCGAGGGTACTCTAGGGTTATGATATACCCCCCGGAAAAGTTTGGGCAAAAATGACACCCGGGCCCCGGGACGCCGAAAACAAAGGCTATAATCCACGTTTTTTGGGTTTCCAGGAGGCCCTGAAATGAAGGTGGATATTTTCACACCACATCTCACGGAACACCACTAGGGGATATGGGAGGCCCTCGGGGTCGCTTATCCGGTCTCTGATAGGATTTTAAGGGCGTTTTATAGGACACTGGTGTAAGAGCCGGTGGTGTAACAGTCGGAATACCAAAGGCATGGGGAACATAAAAGTTCAGGGATGCCGATGTCCCTCCCGGGGCATCGAGGGTACTCTTGGGTCAGGATAGACACCCCGCAGTAGTTTGGGCAAAAAATGACACTCGGGGCCCGGGAAGCCGAAAACGAATGTTAATCATCCACATTTTTCGGGCTTCCGGGAGCCTCCGAAACGAAGGTGAATATTTTCATACCACATCTCACAAAAAACCGCTAAGTGACATGGGAGGCCCTCGGGGTCGCTTATCGTCATTGATAGGATTTGAAGGGCGTTTTCTAGGACACAAGGTGTAAGAGCCGGTGGTGTAAGAGTCGGAACTCCAAAAGCATGGGGAATATCAAAGTTCAAGGGTGCCGATGTCCCTCCTGGGGCACCTAGGGTGCCCTTGGGTCATGATAGACCCTCCGGAGAAGTTTGGGCAAAAATGACACCCGGGGTCTGGAAAGCCGAAAACAAATGCTACAATCCACGTTTTTTGGGCTTCTGGGAGGCCCTGTAACGAAGGTGGATATTTTCGCACCACATCACATGAAACACCCCTAGAAGACATAGAAGACCCTCGGGGTCACTTATCCGTTCCCTGATTGGCTTGGAATGACGTTTCACCGGAGACCGGTGTAACAGCCAACCAAAATTAGATTGTTAAGAATATTTATGTTTGTTATTCCCCTAAACTACATTATTTTGTTTCAAAATGAAACATCAAATTAAATTGTTTACCCAATAATTAAAGAAATTGTTTGCTAATTAATCCAAAAAAAAATCAAACATAAATTAGGAAATGGAAATGAAGGAATGTGAGTATAGAGATTAGAGAGTATCATAGTATGTATAGAATCAGTTAATTTGGATAGATTTTCAGTTAGCCTGGCCTGGGTACATTGTATCCGAACCTTCCAAACATGTACAACATGGATCAATTATTTTTATTTACCTACGCGAAATATAGTAACAAATATGCAGAGATTGGAGAGATCAGGCCAGGGGGAGAAAATAAAGCTTAATTAGAAGCATATCGATCATATACTAATGCCTACTTGTCAATAATCCTGACGTCCAATTGACAGGAAAAAAAAAAAAACAATGTTAATTGGATAGATACAGTAATAATTAAAGAAAGAAATGATAAATAATCAGAGTGGTACAATTAGTTTGTAGTAGTAGTAGTTAGTACTACTAAATTAGTTAATCCATAAAGAAAGAATAAAAGGGGCAATGATGCACAAATTTATGTTCATCAATCCATGACAAATATGTAATCCCTTCTCTCTAATTTGATTCCCTTCCTTCACCACCCACAACCACAAGCAGGACCATTATAAAAAAACCCCATCTTTCCACTTCTTTCTCAACTTTCCCAATTATCAATTCACAACTTCCTTTCCTTTCCTTTACCACCCCAGGCCAAACACTACTATTGTACTACTTTCTCTACCTTCCATTTCCCTTTTTTCCTTTCTCTCTCTCTCTCTCTCTCTCTCTCTCTCTCTCTCTCTCTCTCTCTCTCTCTCTTGTTAATCTCTCTCTCTCTCATGAGTGTTGTGTTATTGTGGTGTTATTGCTCTCTGTCTGTACTTGTTCTCAAAAGTAAATGCCAATAGCGGCTGAATAACACCCCCTGCAAATAACCCTGACAATAGCGTTGTCTAATAATCCATCCTTCTCTTCATTCTGACTACACACTCCCCATCGTCCTTTGCTTTTCTTATTTTCTCTCTCCTCCACTCTACTGCCTTGTTTGTATATGTAGTACAGAAACAGAGAGAGTAGTAACTACTCTGATCTGCCTACGTCTCAAATTTAAGCAAGTAGTTGGGTTGGGAGAGAGAACCACAACATCATCTATAATATATATATAGTACTACACTACTAGCTAGCTTTGAATAAAACAAAGGGAGTAAAAAGGAATCAAAATGTTCGAGCCCTTCAAATATTTGATTGGGTCTGCCGGGCCAAGCGGGTTCGGGTCAAAGTCCACCGCCGAGGATGTCACCGACAACTGCCGTGATCTTCGCTCCATCACAGCCATCATTACTGGTACCAGCATATATGCACTAATAATGTTCATCATTGTGGCATGATTTATAAATATTATTTTAACTTCAATAAAGGAAATTAATCATCGGGTAATGATTGTGACTTTCATATCACGCGTCTAATTCTTTTCCTTTTTTTCTTGTTTTTTTTTTGGGGTCCAAAAATAATAAAGGTGCGACGTCGGGGATTGGAGCTGAGACGGCTCGGGTGCTAGCGAAGCGCGGGGCTCGGCTAATACTACCGGCTCGGAGCTACAAAGCGGCTGAGGAGACCAAGGCTCGGATAATGGCGGAATGTCCCGATGCACAGATTGTGGTGATGGCTCTTGATCTGAGCTCTCTCTCTTCGGTTCGGAAGTTCGTTCGGGAGTTCGAGTCTCTCGAGTTGCCCCTCAACCTTCTCATGTATGTACGGCCATTTCTGTTTCTCAAATTCCGATAAAAAAGTTTAAGCTGATGGTTGAAGGTCCAATTTTAATTAATGGATCAGTATAGTGATGGTCTTGTTGTATATATAAAATTACTTATTAAATTATTACTAAATGGTAAGATGGGGGGTGTGTATTGGCAGAAACAACGCTGGGAAGTTCTCGCATGGGCATGGAATCTCAGAGGACGGAATCGAGATGACCTTCGCTACTAATTATTTAGGTAAGAGATAATTATTTTTGTATGCATGTGCATGTGATGAGTTCCATCGCCATGATTATATTTTTGTAAATTAAAATTTATTAAATTATTATGAGGAAGTGTGATCAATACGTGCTGTACTGGTTTTCAGGTCATTTTTTGTTGACAAAGCTGTTGGTAAAGAAGATGGTGGAAACGGCGGAGTTGAGTGGTATCCAAGGGAGGATCGTCAATGTATCGTCCAGCATTCATAGTTGGTTCACCGGCGATATGACTCAATACCTTCACCTAATCACTCACAACAAAAGGTACTCTATCTCATTAATTACTACCACGGCACTAGTACTAGTATTAAGTACCTTCTTTTAATTTTTTGCTTTAATTTTATTTTTATATATAGACCCAGCTTTGTAATAAAAGTATGTACAGTAAGAATTACGAGCGAGTATATCTATGGAGTAGTAGATAGGTTTGACTGCAATTGTATTTAATTGATTGGTAGAGTGATGGGAAATAGGTTTGACCAAGCTAAGTTTTTACTACTGTAACAATTTGTTTGGCTTCGGAAATTAAATTAAATAAAAGGGTCTGACTTTGTCAAGTTTTTGTCTCCTGCTGGATGAATATATGTAACAATATGCTGATATCTTTCTCTGTCTACAGCCAATACGATGCCACACGTGCTTATGCTCTCTCTAAACTCGCCAATGTTCTTCACACCAAGGAGCTCGCTAACAAACTCAAAGTACTACGTACTACCTTGCTTATTATTATTATTATTATTATTAGCTAGATTTTCTTTTTGATCTTATTAATTATAAAATGCTAAACAAATGTATAAAAAAAAAAAAAATGCAGGAAATGAAGGTGAATGTTACAGTGAACTGTGTTCATCCTGGAATTGTGAGGACCAGGCTCACTAGAGACAGAGAGGGGATCATCACAGGTACACTACTCCCATCACTTTATTACCATCCTCACTTCCATTTCATTCTTTTTTCTAGCTGATAATATTTCTTTTTAAAAAATCATGTACTATATTATATATGAATATTAATGTGCAGATCTGGTGTTCTTTTTTGCGTCAAAGCTCCTGAAAACTATTCCCCAGGTACTACTACATACTATGATCACCTTTTTTAACTTTTAAGCCTCCATCAAATGAAAACAAAATAAGAATTTAGTAAAAGAATTCTCAATTTATTAAAGCTGCTAACAGAAACGGATTACTAAATTAATTAAGTTAATTAACAGCTCTAGCTACTACCTGAAGATAACATGTCGTATGTTGTGATACATTTATTACAGGCTGCAGCAACAACATGCTACGTGGCGACGCATCCCAGACTAGAAAATGTATCGGGGAAATACTTTGCGGACTGTAACGAAACGTTTCCAGCCAAATCGGGGTCCAACTCGTTTGAGGCCGAAACATTGTGGAATGCTTCTCAAATCATGGCAACCCACAAGAATCCTAAACCAGATTATTTTTGATCTATCATCTCATTAATTAATATATATACTTAGAAAAGTGAATGATTAGAGATATATGTATTATATATATATAATATATAAAATACTAGTAGTAGAGTATAGTAGTGGATGGCCTTATTAGCTTGCATATATATATATATATTTGAAAAAGTAGTAAAACCTTTAATTAGCTTGTAATTACAGATCGAATATAAAGCAATACCTCTTTCACCTTCAAATTATACTCCAATATACAAACCAGTTCGTTGTAGCCCATAAAAAGTAGTATCATGTACGTATGTACTACTACTAGCATCATATATTATGTGGGCCTATATATATACATTTATATACTTTTCTTACTAAGCTTAAAATTGTTGTACGGCATTTTGCTTTTTTACTTTGTTTGTTTATATGCTCTTTTGATGTACTACTGTATATATATATATATATATATATTATTTAGCTATATGAATGAAATTATAGTATTGAATACTACTACTCTAAAATAAACATAAACATAAAAAAAAGAAGAAAAAATACATATGATAGCGGGAGAGTAACGAACATGGGAATCGGCCAATGGGATGGCATGTGGGCGTTACATTATTTATTTAATACTCAATTTCATCGTAAAGTGCGCGAGTAGTATCTTTATTTAGTTTGGGGGTTTTATATTATAATATGTGCTTCGAATGAACCTGCTGTGGACTGTGGTCCTGTATGTGGCCAAATGAGGATCCAATACAGAAATACAAATACTAAGAGTATACTTTTGAAGATGAAGACAACAAAGTTGTTAATTAGTTGAATTTATGTGGCCCAAATAAAACTGGCTGGACTTGTTATCTCTCTAATATTACTCTAGATCAATAATAATCATCACGTGGCGCTGAGGAGAATGCCTGAGATAACCAATACTAGCTCTTTGGTCTGATGATCAATGGTGATGACCTGTATTTTTTTTTTCCTTTTGCCAAGGATATCCACCGTGGTTAAAACAGTGACTATTCCTCTCGTCCCAATTATCAGCGCACTAAGCGGTAGGATGCTGGACAAGGAAATGATGATAGCCATGATATGTAACCATAAATTATATTGTATTATTGTATATATATACTCAATTAGGTGGTGGCCGTGATCTGAGATTGCTGATTGTGACTAAACGTTTGTTCAATAAATTTTACAACTTTTTGTTAACATATATACGTATTGTGATTATTGTTGTTGGAAAAAATAACATATATTTTTGAATGGCTAAAAAAAAAAGTTTAATGATGGAAATTAATTTTAAACAATATAATTATAGGCGTTGATTGAGGGGTTTGCCACTGAATTTTGGAGTAATTTGTTTGAGTAAGTAATTGATAAGAGGAAAACGACTAAGATCAGGCCCGTTCCTAACATTTTAGAGGTCCCAGGGCAAATTGAAAATGGGGGCCCTAATTTTTTTTTTTTTTTTTTTGAGAGCTGTAAAATGTACTTTTTTTACTAAAGAATAAAAAAAAAACCTCATTTTACTAGATAATAAATAAAAAGAACAAAAAACCTATATATATATATATATAAGTGGATGTTGCACATTGCTTGATGGACACGTGTGCGTCCACATAAGCGCTGCATATTCACATAGCTTGACACGTCATCTTAACATATAATACATGAATCCACACTAATGCATGAATCTACATTAATGCATGTATCTACACTAATATTAATTACTTCCTTAAATTTTTATCTGATACATGCATATAACAATAATAAAATGTATATATTTTTCTATTGATACATTTTATTTTGGCGGACGCATGCATGCTTTAACAATAGAGCTCACTATATTCGAGTCAATGTGTACATTGTTATTATTTGAATTTTGTATTATTTCCTCTAACGGTAATATATATAGTAGAAATGATATGGATCAGCTTCCAATGATGGGTATACATAATTGTTAACTAATTAAACATAATTTCATTACATCCGTTTGATATTTCGACTTTGATTCTTTTAACTGGATATTTGGAGTAAACTGCATCAAAAAGTAGTAGTGGTGGTATTTTGGACTAGATATTGGACACTAGATATTAGGGTAAATTGCAACAAAAATAATAAAGATTTGATAATACAGCAGTTTTATATCATGATTAACAAGAAATGAGATATTGTATATTTTGGTATTCTATTCTACAATTGATACAATATTTTTGGTTTATGTACGATATTAATGAGAGTCCTAGGATTTGAACCTGAGAGAAAAGGGCATTATTCTCACTTTCTTTTCAAGTTTAACCACTGAGCTACAGCCTTTTACATGTTTCTTCACTTCATATTTTAGTATATATTGACATTTCTATTTGACTATGGACCTCTTTGTGCATTGGGCCCTAGGCGGTCGCCCCTTGGGCCTATGCTTTAAAACGGCCCTGACTAAAATCAGATGTGAAGCCAGGCTTGTCATGGAATGAAGTCTAATTAGGAGTAGTCATGTAGGAGTAGTCACTCGTAAAGTCTCAAATACGAGTGAGATCGAAAAAGGGAATGACGACTTTCTTACTTTGGGTCGCATATAGTCTACTAGACTAGTACTCTTTATAAGTACCCACTTAATAAGGACAAGAAGACAGGACATTAGCTAGTTACGGGGGGTGTGGGATGTGAATAAAATTTATAACCAAATAAATAACGCATCGCATCTTTTAGTTTGGATTATTTCATGATTCCTCATCAGCCGTGGTCGTCGTCTATGCAAAAAGGCATACAATGCAAGGAGGTTTCGCGATTGGATTGGGCATAAATATAATTAAACAAAATGATAAATTAAAATTGGAGTGCACATCTGTTGAGGTAACGCCCCAAATACCAAATAATATTTAGTTGTGTTTTATTTTAGTTTTGTAAAGAAATAAAATAAAACAAAAGAAAAAGAAAAAAAAGAAAGAAAAGGAAATTGGAAGTTGCGTTGGTGAAGAGGTTGACAGTAAGTTGAAGACTTTGAAGGCAAAAGCCTTTGATTGATTATAAAAGCCGTTGCAAACAAAAGGACGGCATGTGAGAGAGCCGAAACAAAAGCAAAGAAAAGCCGTAAGAACAAACAGCCGAAGACAAAGAAAGGGAGAGCCAGTGAGTGAGAGACAAACAAAGAGGTTTGTTCCAGTTCACGGTTGATTCGGCTTGTTCGTGTGAAGATAATCAGAGTATTCGGATCGGTCATCGACAGGTATTTGTGGGTGTATCTTTGATTTTGTGGGAGTACCAAATTGAGTTAGGGTTTGCCAATTTGTACTAATACCAAAGATAGATTGTCTACTTGTTGATTGATCTTGTGATTGTTGCCGATTGTACTCTTGATTATTATAGTGGATTATTGTTTAGTGCGTGGAGATCCGCACCGTGGTTTTTCCCCTAATTGAGAGGGGTTTTCCACGTAAAATTGTTTGTGTTGTTTTTGGGTTCTTGCACTTTATTTTTCCGATTATCTATTGTTGTGATTGTGGGTAAATACCGTAGTTTTTCCCAACAGTGGTATCAGAGCTTTTGGTTGTAGGATCGGTGGTGGGAAAATTACTGTATTTATTGAAGGAGGAATTATTTTGTGCAAGTAACATGTCTGGTAGTATGCCCAAATATGATATCCCTTTGTTTGATGGTAAAATTAATTTTACTGTGTGGAAGAGTACAATTGAGGATTTGTTGGTTCAACAAAATTTAGATGAGGCTTTAGATGAGACAAAGCCTAGTGGGGTGACCGATGCCCAATGGACATCGAAGAAGAAGAAAGCTGTCAGTACTATTAGATTAGCTATGGCTCCGGAGATCAAGTATAATTACTTGACTGAGACAGATCCAAAGAAGTTGTTGGATAAGCTCCAGAGTGTATATGCATCAAAGTCACTGACTAACAAGCTTTGTTTGAGATATGAGTTGTACCAGCTAAAGATGGAGCAAGGTACAGCGTTGCAGGACCACATTAATAACTTTAACCAGCTAGTATGTCAGTTGAGAAATGCAGATGAGAAGATCTCTGATCAAGAGGAGGCATTGTTATTGTTGGCTTCACTACCTAAGTCCTACAGGCCAATTGTGCAGACATTACTTGTAGGGAGGACAGAGATTACACTAGATGAAGCAATGACAGTGTTGAGAGAGAATGATCGGATGATGTTGCAGGTTGATGGTGTATCTTCTAGTGATGGGGGAGATAGAGTACTAGCTGCGGAGGTGTCCGAAAGAGGGAGGAATCATGAGAGGAGAGGAGGTGGCCCGAGAAGTAGATCGAAGTCGCGCGCGAGAGACTTTAGTAACGTGGAGTGTTACTATTGTGGTGAGAAGGGTCATATTCAGAGTCGTTGCCCAAAGATGAGAGATGATTTGAAGAGTTTCAAGCAGCTGCAAGAGAAGATGGGTAAGACCAAAATTGATGATGATAGCGGTTCCTCTAATGTGGCTATGTCTTGTGGTGGTAATAAAGAGTTGTTCTTGGCTAGTAACGATGAGGGGAAGGAAAGCCAAGAGAGTTGGGTGTTGGACTCCGGCGCTTCGGTTCATATTTGTAGAGACCATGCTATGTTTGATACTTTGTGCCAAGATGGTGAGTATGGTGACATTAACATGGGGAGTGGTAAGTTGAAGGCCAAAGGGATGGGAAGCATCCGCATTGAGCTTCATGGTGGTGTGACTAGAACCTTCCACAATGTGAGGTATGTACCCGATGCTCGTGTTAACGTGATTTCGTTGGGTGAGTTGACATCGCAAGGATGTAGATACATTGGTACGGGAAGGTGGTGCAAAGTGTATCGTGGTGCTACTTTGATTGTGCAAGGAAAGAAGGCGGAGAACAACTTGTGTTATGTTGAGGGTCATTGCATAGGGAGGAGCAAGACCGTGAAGAAAAAGGTCCGTTTCTCGGACAAGGTGGAAGTATTTGGTGATTTGGGTCGAGGGAGGATTTGTTGAGGTAATGCCCCAAATACCAAATAATATTTAGTTGTGTTTTATTTTAGTTTTGTAAAGAAATAAAATAAAACAAAAGAAAAAGAAAAAAAAGAAAGAAAAGGAAATTGGAAGTTGCGTTGGTGAAGAGGTTGACAGTAAGTTGAAGACTTTGAAGGCAAAAGCCTTTGATTGATTATAAAAGCCGTTGCAAACAAAAGGACGGCATGTGAGAGAGCCGAAACAAAAGCAAAGAAAAGCCGTAAGAACAAACAGCCGAAGACAAAGAAAGGGAGAGCCAGTGAGTGAGAGACAAACAAAGAGGTTTGTTCCAGTTCACGGTTGATTCGGCTTGTTCGTGTGAAGATAATCAGAGTATTCGGATCGGTCATCGACAGGTATTTGTGGGTGTATCTTTGGTTTTGTGGGAGTACCAAATTGAGTTAGGGTTTGCCAATTTGTACTAATACCAAAGATAGATTGTCTACTTGTTGATTGATCTTGTGATTGTTGCCGATTGTACTCTTGATTATTATAGTGGATTATTGTTTAGTGCGTGGAGATCCGCACCGTGGTTTTTCCCCTAATTGAGAGGGGTTTTCCACGTAAAATTGTTTGTGTTGTTTTTGGGTTCTTGTACTTTATTTTTCCGATTATCTATTGTTGTGATTGTGGGTAAATACCGTAGTTTTTCCCAACATGTGCATATCAGCACATGCATGGATGGATGTTTGACTTGATGAGAGGCTCCGTTGTAATCCACGCACCCTTGTTGCCCTGAATCCTCATCTATCTCATCTAAACTGTACGGGTTTTTGATCGAGATTCTCATTATATAATTTAGTCAAATGCGACCGATATGCGTTAACAGCATTTGCATGATGAACACCAAACCCACCCTAATGTATAGTGTACTTGGGCGATCATCTATGTACATACGCCTTAGGACTTAGAAATTAGAATATCATAACCATTACTTTGATTTCGTTATCCTTTTCTTGACCTTATACCAATATACTTATTTATTTATGATTATTTATCCAATAATCATTTCAAATCCCTTGAACCCTTTTTCCCTTCTCCTCGATCTGCCTTCTTTGTTCAAATATATTCACCGACAACTAACACTACAAGACTACTCTAAATATTGAAATGGAGTATCAAACTTCTTGCCTTAGGGTATCAGCCTATCTATCTAGCTAGTGTTGAATTTCTACATCGTAGCCTCAATAACTAATTCTTTGATTATATCATGCTTGTTTTCGTCTTTTCTTTTCTTTTTTTCACTTTCGCATCAAGGAGGTTTCGCGTCTTTTCCTTTTTTTTTTTTTACTCCCTACGTCCCAAATTAAATGACAATTTTAAAATTTGTGACTCATATTGATACGAGTCATACGTCTCAAAATTGACATATAATTTGAGACAAAGGGATCGAGTATATTTTTTGTGGTATGTAGCCAAGTGAAGTGATTTTGAGAGCAAAGTAGGATTCCCACTCAAGAGGAGAAACCAAAATAAACAACACAAGTAATTATCAATAATAAGCTAGCTACTAGCTGCTCTTCGTCCCTGCTACCTCGCTCCCTATTCTCTTCACTAGCTAGTCGTATGTTTGCATGCACTTAGCTTTTCATTTTGTACGGAAAAAAACGTATCTTTTATAAAATGCATGAGGGCAAAATGGGATTAAAAATTTATAAAATAGTTGGAAAATCAAGTTTGGGAGGTCTAACATGACTTTTTAATTTTTCTAAGGGATATCTTTCAAAGTTCAAAATATTTGAGTATTTCAGCCAAAATATTCAAAAGTAGTCGAGGAAGTTTTGGCCAAGTTGTTCTAATAATTATATATGAGGCTGAAAACAATCCAAGCAAGGACAGATGGGAGAGGGAGAGCTCCAAAGCGGCGGGACGGATGAAGTTTGTAACCAGATTTGACATATCCACCACTAAAAGTCATTTGACCTTAATTCCCTTACTAGCTAACTAATGCGTTTGTGAATTACGATGGATGTGGAATTGTGGATACAACCCACTAGCATATGCATTAGCAGTCAGTCAGTCTACCTTCCAAATCCACTTCGGATTGTCCTATGTAAAGCAAATTAAAAAGGGTGCGTGGTGAGCCCCTGTCAACCGACATATCCAACTCCCTCCCCATCCCAACCACCATGATCCATCCATCATGGTCCATAACAATGGGCAACATTACTACTTCCATCATTCTACCCTACCATTTATATCCTCTCTCTCATATATACACGTACAACTGAATGAATGAATTACATTAAAAACCAAAAGAATTCTTTATTTATTCTTTAAATTTTTAAATAATCAAAGTCCACATTTAGTGAGTATTGGCTCAATAACAATGTCAACTGCCAGTGACACTACTATTCACACTTTCGTGACTTGAGTTTTCAATGTCGTTGAGGATTGAGAGCGCCTTTTTTTCCACTTATTCTCACTGATTGGGTAAAGTTTTATCACTGACTTCTAATGAATTTCTGCACTAATTGAATTTCTGAACTCTCTCTCAGAGTATCTTCAATGCAACAATTCTTAAAAGGGTTTTTGTCTTTGACACATTATTCAATTTAAAACCTCATCAATATGAACCTCTATATTGTAATGCTATAAACCTCCCAAGAGATTTTTTATATGTAACCCATCATATCCTATAAAAACCTTGCATTGGAGATACTCTTAATTTCACACACCCTTGCTTATGGGCCAAGCTAAACAGGCCTTTCTTTTGTGCTTCGGGCTAAAAACGCTCCCTAGTAAATCATCTATTCAAACGGCCCAAAGGAGAATGTCAAAGTCCATTTTCTTGCCAGCAAAACACCAACCAATCCTCCTAGTCCTGGTATTAGTCAGGCCCAAAAACAACATCTCATCGTCATCTTCAATCTTCAAACAAACAAACATCATGTTGTTGTAAGAAGTAAGAACAGAACCCACCCTTAAACCCTACCTCTCTTCCAAAACCCTCCGGTGATCTCACCGGAAAATATGTCGGCACTTTTACCGGAAACTTCCCAGAAGGTCTTTACCCCTGAATTCCTCAAATCAGCCGCCAAACAGTCCTCCAAATGCCACGTCATCCCCGTTCGTCTTCGTCGTGCCATCACTAATTACCTTCAAGGTTCTCTTTCTCTATCTCTCTCATCTCATTCAATGTTTCACTTTTTTTTTTCTTCCGGGCAATTCTGACCTGGGTATTTTTTTTAATTTTTAAATTTGTTTATTATTAGAGCAAGAAATGGGGCACATGAAGAAGAAGGTGCTGAGATTATCAGAATCATTTAGCGAAATCAAGGATGTGAACCGTCTACTTCCAATGTCAATATCGAAGGAGCTAGTTGAAGACCCATTTAAGATGATGAATCAATCAAAGAGATGGAAAATCAAAAGTGCTTATGGTGATATTGGCTTAACTTATAGAGATGATGAGACCGTCGCTTATGTTGCTTCTCGAATGCCAGCTGTTTACTCTGCCTGTTATAGAGTTCTCAAAGAGGTCATTTTGCTTTTTGACATTGTCTTTTGTTTGGATTGTGATTTTTAGTTAAGTGAATTGGGTTTTTGAGAGGCGTTTTTCAAGTGTGTGTTTGTGTTTTTTTTTTTTTTTTTTTTTTTTAAATTTTATTGTATGTTGTTTTAGATTCAGCGAAGGGTGCCTGGTTTTTCTCCAGCTAGAGTGTTGGACTTTGGGTCTGGTACTGGTGCTGCTTTCTGGTGAGAAGTTGTTTTTTCTCATCATTTTCATGTAATTCGTTTAGAGTGTAGTGATTCCAGTGAATAGCTGCTGCTTAATTGTTGTTTGCCAGTTGTAAGTTTGCTTTCTGATTACTATGGTGTAGGGCAATTAAAGATGTTTGCCCACGATCGCTGGAACGATTCAATTTGATTGAACCTTCACAATCGATGCAACGTGCTGGCCAGGGCTTGGTACAAGGTAACTAGTAAACTAACACCTCCATAGAGCATTTGCACTTATTAGTATATTCTGATGTGAAAGATATTCAATTGCTTTAGATATCAAGAAGTTGCCACTTATTCACAGCTACAGCAGTATTCAATCCTTAAGTCAGGGTATCAAGAAGGATGAAAGACCCCATGACCTTGTCATTGCTGTGAGTTACTGTATTTTTATGCAATTGCTGGTCCTTTACAATGCCATATGTATTTGCCTCAGTTTGTACATTAAATATGTGATGTGGACTTACGTTTGTCTCTCTGCATATTGATATGACCTTATGCTGCCTTGTCCATCTCTAAAGTCCTATGTTCTTGGAGAGATTCCGTTGCTGAAGGACAGAATTACGATAGTGCGTCAACTATGGGAGCTTACGGGGGACATTCTGGTAATTTTTCACACTTATGGTTATGTTAAATACTACTCCTTTACTTCTGTTGCATATTTTGGTGAAAGAGAGTCTTTACTCTTGTCATTTCACTAACCAAGAAAGACATGTTGAGCGTCTTTTATTGAGGAAGACCACGAAAAGTTCTATCAAGTTAATTTGGCAGCTTAATTTGTCCCTGATAAGTAATAACAATAACTTTGGGATGGGTTTTACCTTTGGGAACACTCTGTTATTAACAATATATATACTAGGTACTGGTTGAACCTGGCACTCCAGAAGGGTCAAATATCATATCTCAGATGCGATCACATATTTTGTGGATGGAGAAGAGGGTAAGTTTATGTTTTTGTCACAAATTCATGTGCTGGAATTTCAAGATGTACATATAACCTGCCTCTTTGTCAGCCCTTTTCTTTGTTCCTTATGTTTTCATCTTGCTGTGTATTTGATCGGTTGTGTTTCTCGTTTTGTAGAAAACCCGTAAACGTAAAGATACGTCAGATGGAACTTCTAAAAAGCAGCCAGCTTCTGGAAATGGTGCATTTATAATTGCTCCTGTGAGTCTAACTGTATAATCTTTTTATTTTTCTAATTCAATTCCCTCTAATTTTGGAACATGCTATAGATAATAGATGGTTACCTTTATGACACATTGTTCTTGTTACAGTGTCCACATGACGGACCTTGTCCATTAGCAAATACTGGAAAATATTGTCACTTTGTTCAGCGTTTGGAACGAACAGAGTCACAGCTTGCATTCAAGGTTCTTCTCGTGCAGTTATTCTTCTCTCCCTAAATGATTATTCTCTTTTTCTTTTGGGTAGTGGTATATATCATGTAATTTTGCAGAAGTCAGCGGTTACTTTATTATGCTGTACTTGTGACTCCTGACTTCTAACTGATCAGACTTATCTTCTGCGATTTGGCTGGCATTGTGATTTTTGTATATGTAAATTTCTTGTAGAGATCAAATGGTGCACCTTTACGTGGCTTTGAGGATGAGAAATTTTCTTATGTTGCATTTAGACGAGGAAAGAGGCCACAGTGAGTATTCTTCACTGAACTACTACACCTTGATTGCCTTGATTGGGTTAGGTAGATTGCTCAGCTGGATATCCTGCACTTAAATGTGTTTAGAGAACGGCTAATTTAGCTCTTCGCCAGAAATCTTTGTGTACTAGATTATAGAGGAAAGGAAATCCATACTTATCCCAGAACTATTGGAGGTTGGGAGTAGGTTTATGCTATAATTCAGCAGTTCATATGCCAAACCTATTTAAATAATATCGGAATACTAATTTGCTTAATTCCCATCTGATTGGTTTGGTGTCATTTTTTTTTCCTGGAAATTGCTAAATTTACTCTTATAACCAAAAATAGAGGATAAAGAGAGTAAACAGCCAAGGGTCTCCACACTCTCCAGCAGGCAAAATTCCCCAGTAGGGGGAAAGCCGTGTGAGTTTTGACATGATGAGTTTATTTCCTAAACCTATTGTTAATTGCCAAAAGTTTTTTTCTTCCCACAATACTGATGTGATAGGTTTGTTTTACATGATGATTGATGGATCGCTTGCTTTTTTTGACAGAGAGCCTTGGCCTCTTGATGGAGTAAAGTTTGACACCTTCAAGGAATTGCGTGCAAAAAGGAACTCTGAGGATCTTGAAATTGACTATGGTATGCAGCTCTTATATATTAAAATTTAAATACGTTATTTGCAACGTGAGTTCTGGCTTGATCAAACAGTTCTGTCCGGCAACTTTTCTCAATTTATTATTTATGTCTAAAGAACCAAAAGGCTTATAGCATGACTTGTGTCAAATGTCTCAAAACTATCCTAAGGAACTTCAGCTTTAAGAACAGCCTGTAGCTTATTGTGAGTTTTTCTAGTAGCTCTTTGACCTTGGGTTGTTGATTAGCTCACGGGTCGGGATGGTGCTGCCTGCTTATCCCCTATCATCCTAAGGACTTCAGTCTGGAGAGGGGCCTATAGGCTGCCTGCTTATTCCCTATTGACCAAGGCTTCTTCCCCCTTGTTGCGGGCTCCGTTTGTGCGGAAAAGGTGAGTCTTATCTAAGTACTTGAATCAGGGTGAGGGGATATTCAAAAGTGCCCTTCTCCTAACATTATGTAAGGTGGTATACATATTTTGTCACTTGTTTTTCTTTTTCTTTTCTTGTCGTTTGTTGAGTATTTTCTAGTTGGGTACAGGCGTACAGGGTGGAAATGTCTTCAACTAGACAGCATTGGTAGAAGTTTTGACCCAAATTGAGATTGGGTAGGAACATTTTAGAATCAAGTTTCTGGACTTTGGTTTTGAGCCTGTTTCATGATTTGGGAATGTGAATAGCCCTATCTAAACTTCTTCCGCTATTATAGCTTGACCTACATCCTCCTTGGAAAAATGATTAGGTCTGATGGCTCTTGGTGCTGGAGGTCCTAAGAATCTAAGATTGCAAGTTGCTGAGGGGGATAAGTAATTCATTTATCCCCATTCCCCATGGTTACCCGGCAAAAGTTCATACCACTGCAAATGAGGGTCACCATTCTTCGTCTCAGTCTCCATGCTGCCCAAGATAAATCCAATATGTTTCTGAAATTTGAGCGGCGAAGCTATAGCTACTAGCATTTGTTGAGACCCCACCCAAATACCCTTACTTTCACCATTAGGCTAGCTTTGGAAAAAGTTAGGCAATGTGCTGTGGTTAAATTCACATATATTGAGATATGTTATGCCTAGTCCTATATCCTTTCATAGACATTAACTATACCAAAGTAATTTTCACATGGATTCATCCAGTTTATATGGTCCATTTTGATATCGCTTTGAGCTGCTTTAAAGTTCGAGAGATTTTGATGTATTCACCTCTCTTTATCCACAGAGGACCAGTTTGAGGAGGAAACTAACGAGATTGTCTCGTATGAAGGAGATTCTACTTCGTATGATTCTGACGTAATAGAATCTGGTGCCATCACTGAGTGTGAAGATGAGCAGGAAGCAGAGGAAGGAGGCCATGCCGATTTAGGGACTGGTTGGGGCAGAATTATCTTCATGCCCCAAAGGCGAGGCAGACGCGTTGAAATGGATGTATGCAGAGCAACCAAACGTGATGGCTCAGAAGGCTCGTTTGAGCATTTGGTCATTACGCGGGCTAAAAATCCAGCGCTACATCGTCAGGCGCGGAAGTCCTTTTGGGGGGACTTGTGGCCTTTCTAAAAGAGGGAAAATGGTCTTTTCGCTGACCAAAGTATCGAAATGTCTACATTGGAAATGGATGGGAGACGGGAGTCTCCTTGGCATCAGATTCATAAGGCGGTGCCTTTATTCTATACTGAGACGGGTGGATTTTACTCACTGTCAATCAATTACGAAGAGGCTATTGAGTACCTTGGATATACTGCCTCAGACACTAATGAACAGAGAGAGCTGTACCTTCTGATTTCTAGTGAAGACTGGGCATGTCAGAAGCAGAGGCTGCTGGTCAGTCTTCCAACCACCCAAAAAGGATGCTCTGAGTTGGTGCAAGATTGTAAGTCTGTAACATTGGTTCTTAGGGCCAAAAATAAGGTTATATCATATCATGTATATACGAAAGCGTATTTGTGGGAAAAGGGTTGTATCTTGTATTTGACCTCGTACTCTTGTAAAATAAATGGGCACTATTTCCTTGATAAGTTTGGTCTTTGGTCTAAAAGGCAAAAACTACTAGTCTACGACCAAGTGCTCTGTTCCCTCACTTTACAAAGTACTGTTCAGCTTGATTAATGATATAAGTATGTATTTAGTTTAGAGGCCAAGTGCTCTTTGTAATATAAACTCTATTATTCAGTGTTTCTCATGGTGTAATATCAACTCTTTGTATAGATAATTGCATAGATATCAGGGATTGCATTGGGAGCAAATTGATGTAGGCTATAGCTGGAAAGAAGTAATCTCTCCTACGAACATGCAACAAAATCTACCAACCCAACCATCCATCTCTGTCGTGATGTGAGCAGCAAAAATAACACTGATTCCAAAAATTATTCAAAGATGATCTTTATAACCCAAAACGAAAGATCTTGTACAAAATTGGAACTCAAGCTCAGAGCTAAAAAAGTAGAGTCCAGCTGCATACATATCTAATGTCTAACCGAACCACATCTTGGAACCTAATTACTATTTGAGCGTAACCTATTGCAGTTTTCTGTACACCGTTTCTTAAAAGCGGAAAAGGAAAATGACGATCTGAACGATTTCCCTCTTGAATACCGAACAGGTAATCCATAATTGTGATATGTTCTTATCCGCCCATCCTTACCTCCAGTTACAATCACAAGCCCCCACATGCTAGACCCACTTAAAATGCTGTCACAGACATTCCTTAAGAACTCGTAATCAATTTTGCCAACCGTTGGCAAAACGACTGTCGTGTTTAACCTTGGACGACACTCCTCTGGTTGAGCTGTATTGGAACCCGCTGGCAATGAAAATCCATGGTTCGATGAAGAATATTCACCTGAATTAACCGGAGATTCTTGACTCAAATTCTTATCAAGTTGGTCATGGCTTGATTGCCTATGCTGTCTAGCAGTTGAAGACGGTGGTCCTGATGAACTTGATTTGATACCATGCCACGGTACAGTTATTGAAGCATTGTCTGAAGGAAAACTCTCGCAAGACCATATGTTTTTGGTTTTGCAGTTTGTAACATTCCCATTGTTGACGTGATTCCACATGCACACATCTGAATCATCAGTGGCTGAAATTATATGTTTACCATCTGAAGTGAAAGATGCAAAGATTTGACTGCCTCCACTACCAAGATCTAGTGGACGAGGACCTGCAATGGAGACTAGTCATATTTTTTTTAACTCTCAAGAAATAAGCTGCTGTAAATCCATCAAACAAACCCCTAAAAAAAATTAGAATTAATTAGAAAAGTTTTAAAATCCAGGGGGACCAAAGATCCATTATAAACTAGCAGAAGTGACAATTCAAAGAAAAGGAAACACATGCAATGAGAGACAACAAAAAACTTGCAAATGTAAACAATGGTGTATTTGGCAAATACTCACCCCGAAATTTGCAAATAACATCAGCTCCCTTAAGTATACGGACTTGAGACTCAGCAGAGCTAACAATTACTTTGCTTGGGTCACTTGGACAAAACTGTGATAAGTGAGGAAAGTGGTATGTCAAGATTTACTGTGAACAACAATGATTAGAAGCAGAATAGGAAGAATCTCTTTCCCTCCCAAAATTCAAATAAAGAAAAGAACATTAGGCCTGGACCCAAAATAAAATTAAGATTGATCATAACCTGGAAACCAGTTATCCTCTTGCACGTCACGTTCTTCTTGCCTTGGAAGTATATAATTGAATCGGGTTGCAAACAGTTATCTGACACAATACTTTTGATCAGCATTTGTCAAAATATGCAAATCTCAAGCTTACCATTTCCAAGTTAGGTGAGTGAGGTTTCCGTAAAGAGAGCAAAAAACAAATGCTAGGAAAAACGTGAAGATCATCTGGACCAAATTATAGTTGGCACAATTATAGGTATCTTAAATGCAATGTGGCATTAGTATCTTAAATGCAAGGTTTTTATTTTCAAACACTATTAAAAATTTTGTGGCATTATTATCGGTATCTCACAGAAGGCGACACTTAAAAACCAATCAGTCCATCAACATGTCTAAGGATGACAGCAGAGCCAATTCAAGTTTACTATTGACCATTTTTTTCAGGACTTCACAAAAGTTTTCCTCATTTACCTAAGGGGGCAGCTGCATGGTATACTACAAACCCATGCATCGAGAAACTTCTGGCAGTATTACTGTTGGGTGTTAGCAGAGGTATAGACTTTAGAGTATTACGGAGTATATACCTGTGAATTCCAAGAAGCAGCAGTTTCCAGCCATTGAGCCCACAATACCACCCTACACTCAGTAGAAAGGATCCAGCATAAAAATCCATACAAATTTCCCGAAGAGATGATTGAAAGAAAGATGACTGAAATCAGACCTTCCCATCAGGATAATAGCAGATAGCAGTTACTATTTCCTTGATATCGATCCAGCCAATCACTTTACATTCAAGGACCTCCCATATACGTACTATACCGTCTATAGAACCGCTGATGAAGTAATTGTCATCCACTGGATTGAACTGTGCACAAGTTACTATTCAATAACAACGATGAAGGGAGTCACAAGATTATTTCAAGCAAATGACACAAGAAAACGGATGCGGAAAAAGGGAAGATGGGAGGGGAGGTAGGATAGCTTTCAAACACGAAATCAAGATATAGATACATAGAAACTTCACATTACCATAATCATTGTGAGGGAAAACTCTTAGACACTGATCACAACCCACTTGCCATAAACGAACTGTCTTATCAACTGAGGATGAGAGCAAGTGCTGTACAGAATAACAACAAACTTGAAGATAGTCAAAAAAGAAAGAAAAAATAAAAGGGACTCTATCAAGGCTGCATTTGGTGCATTGACTAGAGCACTAGATAAACAGGATTGACCAGCTTAAATATACTAACCCCTTTCCTAGACCATGAGATATCCAAGATGTCACCCTCAAGTCCATGAAGCTGATGCAGAGGCTTTTCTAATATCCGAAAGACCTTGCGAGGGACCATAATGCAAGCCGAGTCTGGCGATTTCTTCAGCTTGTTGAACATATGTCCTTCATCTTTAATCTTTAGAAAGGAGGCCAAGTTGGAAACACAGTTCACTGAAAAGTATAGACATGTAGATGTAGGGCTAAAGCTTAAAATGTCAAAATCAGTTGATCTATCATCCTCAATCACCTTCCATACATGTAAACTTCCATCTTCAGCACCAGTGGCAAGATGATGACCATCAAGACTGAACTTCATAGCAAGTATTGAGCTCTTGTGAGCAGGAAAGTCTTGTTTCCTGTACATGCATGACAGCTCCTTGGACCATTTTTTGTGAGAGCGAACACGAACTCTCTGGCTACTAGACCCAAAGACTGATTGGTAGTTACACAGCTTCTTGTTTACTCGCTGTTTCTTAAACATAATTGAAGCTTTATCGCTAAATCTCTTCAACCAACCTCCATAGCGTTGTTGCTTCCCCAAATCCTCCATATCAGTTTCTTCATTGGGTCCTCTTCTCATAATGTGCTGAACAAGATTAGATGACCCGATTGTCTTCTGAAGCTCTTCGATGGTAACCCTTCTGTTAATACCAACTTCGTGAAGTCTCCTAGGAATTCCATTACAATCAACTTCATCAACGTCAAACTCTCTCCCGTCATCCAAGGTTCTAATTCTCCACAATAAATCATCTCCTTCATTTGCTGCTTCCTGAGTCTGACCAGCCAAATCATTTTCTTCGGTTATGACAGTTCGCAGATCATGCCTAGTGGTTCCTGCTGCCCTACTGTCAATACCCCTTATAATGTCTTCACAAATTGAATCATCTGGGCCTTCTTTTGCAGTATGGCACCGTTCTAAAACAAAACCTGTCTGTCGTACAAACTCATTACGACGTTCATCAACACTCCTAGGGTTCTCTGCCCAAAAATCGTAGTGAAGACTATTGAGCACATTACCAGCTTGTCGAAAATCAGAACTACAGCCCTCAGAACCGTCTGATGCACTATCAGAATCCGAAGAAATATCCTCAGGGGCATCAAAAAATTTATCATGTTCAATACAAGAGTTGGCCATAATTCCTTAGTAATGATAATGAGTACAGCTACCTTGCAAAGCGCTCATGCAACAACGGATTAAAAACTAAATCCATCATAATCATATTGTTATGCACTCTCAATTACTCTAGATGTTTGTCTCTGTGCCTCACAAACCCCAAAGGAAGGTCCAGAATTAAGATCAATCAATCAATCATATCCTTCAAACATACATGATAAAAGTAATGTCAAATACACGGAATTATTGTGATTAATGAAGACAATTCCCCATCAATACGCCTACAGGTGATCGAAAGACGGCGAGGAACAACCATTCGACATAGTGTTTGATAAAATGGCATTGAAACCAAATGTGCAGAGGTACTAAAAAAACATGATGTGCTGATAAGCTTAGGCAAAATCAAAATGGGTATTTGCTCACCTATAAAATCCATGTAAATTGAAACAGACCCAGTTCTTAATTCATCTCCTTGATTCCAATCCCAGCGAGAATGAGAATCAAAATTTTCTGAGATAAGAAATCCAACAGATAAATATAAGAAAGATATAAACTAGAAAGGAGAAGAAATGCATACGGCTAAATTTGACACAAAATGGGGGAGCACATTGGGAGCTCCGCGAGGATGAGAGAAAGGGTGTAATGTCTGCATTTCTCTCTCTAGCGCGCCTATTTGCTCCTCTCTCTCTCTCTAAATGAGACGCTAGTTTCTGAAACGGTTGCCATCTTTGTTAACAAAAACAGATTTGTTTGTTTCGGCCTTTGGTACCGATTCAATATTGTAATGAATGGGCCTGTGTTTTAGTAAATCTCTCTATTATTCTGGTTTGGGCTATTACATCATCGGACTATATGATGCACCTGGGCCTATAGGTCCTCACAGGTCAGACTGGCAAATTCCGTAAATGTTACTCCCTTTGTTCGTTTGAAAGTTAAAACTCTACCATTTATTTATTTACAAAAACTTGTATGGATTTAGTCTATGGTGGACCCAATACTTAGAGTCACCTCATACTTCACTTGGAGCCACCCCCCTCTAAAAGTGGAGTCACCTCTACTTTACCTAGAGTCACCCCTCAAATTTATACTTGGCACCATCCCTATTTCACCTGGAGCCACCCTTACTTCACCTGGAGCCACCCCCCTACTTTACCTGAAGTACCCCTTAAAATTACTTGGTCCACGGTGGACTAAGTCCACACAAGACCTGCTGATGAAGTAAAATGAAACTAAATTGCATATAATTTAACTAAACAGAACATATTACCGATGTTTTCTTTCCAATATCATCAAACTAAACTTAACTAAATAGTTATGTGAAAATAAAAGTAGGTCATTAAATTGAACTAAACTAAACTTCGATACACTAAACAAATTCAATTATCATGATAGTAAAAAAGAACACATTAAATACGCCTTATAAGAGGATGAGATAGAAGCACAAGTGGTAAGTGTCCCATTCTCACAATCCAGTGGTTAGGGGTTCGAATCTTTATAATTGTAGTGAGAATAAATTCTCCTCTACCTTTCTTTGCAAGGAGGGTCTCCTCCTCTGCTTGAACTCATCGACCAATCTAAAATAACTTGGGTAGTCTGATGTATGTAGTTTACGGACTAAATCACTAAATTAACATGAGACAATTTTACATTAAACTAAATTAAACATAATTGAACTGAATTGACCCTAGTAGATAAACCAAAAAAGCACACTCTAAGTAATAAATCAGTAAGTAAAAAAGAATGGAGTAGAAGAAGAAGAAAGGACAAGGAAAAGGAATGGGGATAAATCAGAAAGGAATGGATTTGGGCCCCTAAAGAATATGACCACCCACCGCCCCCCTTTTCCATCGGCAGCGCACGCTTTTTTATCAGACTCAAGAGTCAAGACACACAGACAATCGGAAAATTTAAAAGCAAATTATTCCCAATTCATTCTCTACGGGGGTGTCCGTGTCGTCAACATCAAAAGGACACGTTTCGAAACAGCAACGGGGCCACGTATGCCGAAAGGAATCCTTGTCTTCTCCACATCTCACGGTCACGGCTTCCAATCGCCGCCAGTCTGTCTACAACTTCATTCTATTTCTACTCCCCCATATCTTAACTTAATTGTGTCATGCAATGCAATTTTGTAATATTCGAGAGTGTTCTTATTTAGTTAGGTGCGTTCTTATCCACTTATTTTCATGGATTTTTATTAATTGGTATAGTTGTTTTAGTGAATTGCTAAATACCGCCCCTTTTTATCATCTACCGCCCCCCCAAATTCCAATATTACCCTTACTCACTCTCACTCACTCATCTTTCCTCTCTTCCTCACTCTCACTCATCCTTCCTCACTCACTCTCACTCATTCTCACCACCACACCATCACACCGGCAACCACTCACGGCACCACCACCACCACCAACAACGGAATGTCAGGGGCTAGCGGCAGCGGCGGAGGCTTCGACGGCGAGGGAGGCGGCGACCGACGGCATCGCGGGGGGGTAACTTTTCGAATTTTTTTTTTTTTTTTTTTGAATTGAATTTTTTTTGCCTTGAATTGAATTTTCTTTGCCTTGAATTGAATCGCGAACTTATGAATTGAAGTTGTGTTGAATTTTTTTTTTTTGTGACGATCGTCTGCCGATCTCGACTCACCCTTGGGTGAGTCGTCCGCCGATCTCGACTCGCCCAAGGGTGAGTCGCCGGTCGCAGACGACTCACCCTTGGTGAGTCGAGATAGGCCGACGACTCACCCAAGGGTGTGTCGCCAGTCGCAGACGACCGACAAAAAAAAAAAAAATTATTATTTTTTATTATTATTTTTTATTATTATTATTATTTATTGTTATTATTATTATTATTATTATTATTATTATTTATTGTTGTTGTTATTATTATTATTATTATTATTATTATTATTATTATTATTATTATTATTATTATTATTTATTGTTATTATTATTATTATTTATCGTTATTATTATTATTATTATTATTATTATTATTATTGATTATTGTTTAATTAATTAAAAATGTGAAATGATAGATGGGAGGAGCCGGTAAATCGGTGCCGAGGTTATTTAGTGAACTAGCTGGTTCAGGACCGCATCACACGAGGACGCGCGGGATTGATGCCTCTGTACGGAGACAGAGAGAGGCAGTTCGGATGAGGGAGATGACTGCTGAGCAAGACGATTACGCAAGTAGCGAGTTCTACTCCGAGGATCAGTCCATGGACGATGATCAGATTGGCGTCGAATCATCCTCAGATTGGCGCGGGGTGAAGGGCAGAGGCGGTAGGTTTGTTAGTACTGGGTCGTCCAGTACTAGCAAACGATCTAGAGCGGAGGACGACACTACGTGGCTTGTTAAAGAGCCTGTGCCCGGTGGGCCGGCGGATGATAGCGTCATACCGAACTTCCTGGGCCACGTAGCGTCTCGTATGTGGAATGGAGAGACGAGGGGTCTCTTGAAGTGTCAGAACCGATTCAGTGTCTGTCAGCGGCTGAGTCAGTGGCGAGCGGAGATGTCGGCCGAGATGAGGGCCCAGATCGAGGGGACTGGGTTATCACACCTGGCAGACATTATGTTCAGACATATTGACTTCCCCCTGATATCTGCATTCGTGGAAAGGTGGCAGCCGGATACGAACTCGTTCCACATGCCGTTCGGAGAGATGACGATCATGTTGCACGATGTATGGCATATTCTTCGGATTCCTGTAGACGGACAGCTCGTTTCCAATGAGGGACGGGATGGGCAGCTGCAGATGGCGGCCATGGAGGTTCTCGGGGTCACCCGAGATGAACTGATGTGTAGCCACTGGCAGGGCGGTGCGGTCCTCACGGAGTCGGTTTTTGAGCTTTGCCGTGAGCAAGTGGAGGACATCCAGGCGACAGCTTGGATGTGGTTACTTATTGGATCCACCTTGTTTGTCGACAAGAGTGGTAACCGTATTAGACCCTCCTGCGTGATGGAGGTGATGGACAACGGTTTCGAAACGGTGCATGACTTCTCTTGGGGATCTGCTGCCCTCGCCTTCCTATATCGTCAGCTCGGTATAGCTAGTCGCGGGGATTCTCAGGGCATCTGCGGATGCCTAACTCTCCTCCAGGCATGGATATACGAGTACTTTCCCTGCTTCCGACCTCATCGGGAGCGGATGGTTGTCGGGGACGACGAGGCTCCCCGTGCGTACGTATGGAGTGCCCAGGCTGAGGGCAAGGAAGTTGTTCGACTGCACTCCTTACGTAGACGCTTGGATCATCTGCGAGCGCCAGAGGTACATCATTTAGTTATCGGTGTTCATGATTTATTTCGTCGTTTGCTATGTTTTTTTTACTTCACCGTAACTTTCAACATTTCTACGTAGGTGGTGTGGCTGCCGTACGGTTCTAACCCGGCAGTATCTGTACCGAGGACTGTATTCATGGGGTGGCTACGGTATCGGGATATTATCGAACCGTACATGCCTGGTCGTTGTTTACGACAAATCGGGTACGTACAGAGTATCCCTTCCCCGATCTTTAGGCCAGACAAAGCGATCAGGTCATGGAGCAGTCGTTCGTACAAGGTTGTCTACCCCGAACGGATCTCATCTGATGCTTGGCGTATGTTCCCGGGATTTTACATTCTTGGTCTCCATGGGTTTCAGGCATCCACGTTAGATCCCACAGCATGTACGGATGACTACCTCGCATGGTACTACCTTCACTCCCACCCTCGGCTGATACGTGACGCTGCAGCACCTGTGATTCCTCCACGATCCAACAGCGATTATGTAAGTGATTAACTAAAATATATATTTTTTTACGTATTACATATCTCTGAACTCACACTCATTGTTACTTTTTTGCAGTGGGTGAATCGTCTAGCCGTCGCAGCTGAGTCTTTCATTAGTTTGATTCCTCCGGAGCAAGCGGAAGGTTCTCGATCGATTATGGACGAGTATATGAGAGATTGGCGGGCTGCCAAATGATGTATTGACCCTAGATGAATTTGTTATATATTTATATAAGAGTTTCATTGTTTATGTTATTTATTTATTTGTGTTATTGTAATTTGTTGTTTCTTATTTACATTTTTTGTTTTATTGTAATTTGTTGTTTTATTTACCTCCAATAATCACGACCACTCTCCACATGCAAAATATAACAATCACACAAAAATGTGACAATGATATAAGTATAACAATCACGCAAAACATTCAATTACGTCGACCTCGCTAAACGATCCCAATGTGCTCTTCGCCTAACATACATTTGCTCCCAACCAGCGACACTATCAGAATGGGAAGTAAACCATGCTTCGCATATCGGAGGAACAGGGAAATCTGAGGCTAAATCCAGACGGATATAATGCATGTACGAATCACCTAAATGACACATGACAATTTTCCTACTTGGACGTGTAGCAGTCGAAGGTGCTTGCAACGGTAGCACTGTGTAACAAGAATATAACCCCCTTCCGCTGCCGTATCCGAATAACATAATCGCTGCATTGAAGAGGTTGGCAATCGGGAACAAATCCTCAATTACTATCATCCAGTGATCATAGTTACACGCACCTCCGTCCCACATAATACGGCGGTAACCAGCGTCGACCCCTTCAACGTATAAGGTTTCGTACAATGCTCGGTTAGCTAAGAGTTCGTTTGCAATGCAAACTCTCGTCAATCGCCATTGCTCTTGGTCTCCGAAAACGTAGTCCGCAATGACACGGAAACCGCAATTACCATCCCCAAGCACATCGAGATATCCTTCAATGAAAGGTATGATGATTCCCGGAATTTTGTTAACATGATAGAATTCAGTGATATCTATTCCGTGTCCAGCTGCAAGACAATATAATAGAAAGTCATTAATAGTACTTATTAAAAAGTAATTAACAACATTATGTACATGTTAATAAATTATGGGTTTTCATACCAGTACTCCGCACGACGTTACTCGATGAGGATGAGCTACGACCACGCCCGCGGCTCGAACTGGATGACCTAGGGCGACCACGACCACGACCCCTCTGGGAGTACTCCCATGAACTAGGATCACGTCTGGTAGAGGAACTCCCTCTCGGTCGACCTCTGACTGTCGTGTTCGCTTCCGGCTCGACGTAACTCGCTTCCTCAGGATGAAGCTGCTCATTCATAAGGACAGATATGTTGCGCACAATTGCCCGGTCGCTTGAGTTAACCTCGTCGACCAGAGACTGAAAGTATCGATGGTCCTCAGATGGATGCTCAGTCATGTCAAGCGTAGCTATCTCCACTGCATCACTAATAACGAGTGTTCGCCAAAATTTGTGGACACTATTCAAGCTAATTGGCGTGCCCGTATCCGTGGCCGTTTTCAACTCACACGCACACGGGATTTGATGAGTGGATCTCAATACACAACCGCAACGATCAAATACTTGGTGACTCAATTCTCTCATCCTCTTCAGCTCATTCGATAATATTTGTAAGCAGTAATGGGAAACATACCCGGTCAGATAGTTGAATGGGAAACCCGAGTACATCACACTTCTTCGTCTTCTGCACTCTTCAAGTGTGTACTTGATCTCAGTTATTTGTGACTCGATTGACTTGTTGACCTTGTTCCAAACATTGTCCAAAGCTCCAGTTGAGGAGTTCAACCACTGTTTTAGCGCGGCATGTGCACTCTCCACCCTGCAAGTCGTAGTGTTGCCAAGGTGTAGCACCTTATTCGTCCACGCAGCCACAAACATCTCTTTGTATCTCAGCCAGGTGTCCTCTACATAGGATATCACGTGAGGGTAATTCCTCCAACTAACCTTCATCGTACGCACTGCTCTATCGTACGCAGCTTCTGTGGAAGCTTCCATGATAATTTTCCACCTCCCGTTCTTGAACCTCTGCGCGACAAGCTTATCTTTTCCACAAAGTCTGTACACTTTGTCTTCAACGACTTTGTTAATGTGCCATGTACAGAGCAAATGGGCACTCTCGGGAAATATCTCTCTAATAGGTGTCATCAACCCTAGCTCACGATCGGTCACAATTGCTGTTGGGTGTACATCATTTCCAATAAGCATCCTCAACTTATCTAAGACCCACGCATATCTTGCCTGAGTCTCATCCTTCATAATGGCATAAGCTATGAGGAAGTTCTTATTGGTTGGAGTCATCCCCACTATCTCAAGAAACGGCATCTTATACTTGTTTGTTTTGTACGTGGAATCTAAGCCAATCAACCAACGAAAAGACCGAAGTAACTGAATTGATGTAGGGTGTGCCATGAACACGTGAGTTACCTCATTAGTAGCTCGGTCGGCTCTTGTCCAATGTACGTACTTATTCTCCACAGCTAAATGATGAAACTGACCAATGACATCTCTCTCTTCAAAATCAAGTTTTCTTATACGATCTCTGTGGTTGTACACATGCCGTCTAGTTGCATTGTCCTCGGGAAATTTTTCCTTAATAGCGGCCAAGATAGCACATGGCTTTGTTTGTGCCGAAGTCATGTCACGAACGAGTTTCTTTGACCCAGGACTAAGACCACTCATCTGACGATATCCCTCAGGAAACACAGCAAAGTCATGGTTGTGCGTACCCCTAATCCCAGGCAATGTGACAATCATCCAACTACTGGACCCATACACTTGCCGAGCTCTTAACTGGAACGTACATTTACAAGCCTTTGTTTTCGATTTCTTCCGAGCAGCAGTATCTAAGTCTCTTAATTCCCCTCTGTAGCGTTCACCTCGATTGCATTTTAACAATTTTACGCTTTCATTCTTCTTGTGTGACGAAATTATCAACTCAAACCCGATAGTAAGGGCAATTTGTTTTGCCCAATTAATTGCATCTGTATCACTATCAAATAACTCATCAGTGACGAAATGCGTACTGTAATCAACACCATCACCACCGAACCGCTCCAAAGGAACCTAACGAAAACAACGAAAACAATGTTAGCTTAATCCGTTTGGACCATGGAAGAAACAATATTAATAATAACAATAAATAATAATAATAATAATAATAATAATAATAATAATAATAATAATAATAATAATAACAATAATAATAATAATAATAATAATAATAATAATAATATTAATAATAATAATAATAACAATAAATAATAATAATAATAATAACAATAATAATAATAATAATAAATAATAATAATAATAATAATAAATAATAATTAATTTTTTTTTTGGTGTCGGTCGTCTGCCGATCTCGACTCACCCTTGGGTGAGTCGTCTGTCGTTCTCGACTCGCCCAAGGGTGAGTCGCCTGTAGCAGACGACTCACCCTTGGGGAGTCGACAGCGACAGACGACTCACCCTTGGGTCGGTCGTCGGTCGCAGCAGACTCACCCAAGGGTGAGTCGAGATCGGCAGATGGGCAAAAAAAATTTTTACCTCCGCCACCGTCGACGGCACTTCCTCGTCGCCGGCAGACATCCGATGTTGATGAAGGTTGGCTATGAGAGTGGGTGGTAGAGTGGGTGTTAGAGAGGGAGAATTGGTGTGAGAGTTAGAGAGGGAGAGGATGAGTGCAAAATTTATAAAAGGACAAAATTGGAATTTGAGGGGGCGGTAGGTGGTAATTTAGGGGCGGTATTTAGTAACACCCTTGTTTTATTGATTCTCATTGACGATTGGGTAAGGTTATGTCACCGATTCGGTAAGGTTGTGTTACCGATTCGGTAAGGTCTTTCCACTGATTCAGTAAGGTCCAGCCAATGATTCTGTGAGTAGGCATGTGGGTATTGCCACTGATTTTCACTGATTGGAAAAGGACATGCCACTGATTATCACTAATTCAGTAAGATGTTGCCACTAATTTCAATTGATTGGGTAAGATGTTGCCACTAATTTTCACTAATTGGGTAAGATTTAACAAGTGAAAAAGAACTCACTCTTACTCACTAATTATTTTAGTTGTATTCTATTTTGTTTCACAAAACCTATTTTAACTTAATTTAAATCATTAATCTATTTTTCTTTTATATGTTATTATTCCTTCTGTTTAATGAAAGTTTAATTTACCCTTGTAGCTTTCTTATAGAGCGAGCCTGGTAGTGGTAATACCACAGTCGTCTATCCAAATTTGGTTGTAGCCCATACTCATTGTCATTCCTCACTGTTATCCAAAGAACACACATTATTACTTTATTAAGATGTTTTCCAATACCACCATTTATTGACCACGTTGCCTCCGGGACACATAAATAATTAGGTCCAACCAAATGATCATTTTATGTCATGTATGTTAACAGCTAAATAACTTCGGATTCAAGGTTTGGGCTTTGGATTGACCAATCAGCTACTAATACACGTGTGCTATGCTAACAGGCTTCCCGCGTTATTGCTTTCATGTCTTTTTTCGCTATTCGTACATATATTATATTATATAGGCCCCTGCTATTGCTAACCTGTGTTCTCCATGTAAATGCAATCTACCATCCTAACTTTTTACAACCAAGGTAGGTGTGTTTTTTCACCTAAATTGATTAAACTTACCTGAATTTAATTGTATTATGTGAGTAAAAAAACTACGTTTCTAAAGGGCTTTGAAATGATGGTGTTAGATAAATAAATGTGTTAAAAAATTCATCAAAGTAATTACAAAAATAAGACAATGATTCCCATCAATTTGATCTGATTCAAGTAGGTTTCGCCACTGATTATTACTGATTTTATATTCGAAAAATGATTTTATCAATAATTCTCATTAATTCTGTAAATACATGTCAATCATTTCCACTGATTCAGTAAATACTGCTACTAATCTTTATTATCGATTCGGTAAGAATTAGCCACTAATGCAATAAAGTCATACCTCTGATTCTTAGTATTTTGATAAGGTCCAAAAGTGGAAAGAAAAAAAACTCTGTGAGTATTTTGTTCTTCATATAGTACTCATATTGCACTATAAATGGTCACTAATTTGTCATTCCAAAAAATACATTGCTTGTGAAAAGAGAGAAGCATTAAAGAAGAGTTACGCATGCATGTACACAACATTGCTGCTAAAAGTAAGGACAAGAGTGAAGATGTAGCAAAAGTGTTACTCTAATTAGTGACTACCTGTTAATGCAAAAGTTCAGGAGAAAGCTGTATGTGAACATGCACAAGACAATCTAGTTCCTCGGTCAAAAGGAAAATTTTCCTACGCTAAAGTTAACTACTACTGTACATGATATCTCAGTCCCTAATTACTTATTGTCACTTGACACATATATAGCTCACATAGCTAACCCAGGAATGGATGGATGCTCATCAATTTAAGATGTATGTGTAATATATACGGAGTATGTTATATATTTTTTTATTATGAAAATTTCACGCTGAATGTGTCATCGAAATGGCACCTAATACCTTAGCTTCACAACAAAGAAAGAGCACTAAGATATCATCGTACTTGTCAGCCAGATAATATAGTTTAGCTAGAGATCATCAGATGTTGGCCTTGTTTATTTATTAAACTTGTAGCGTCTATTACTCGATGCATTTATCTATAACATCTAAGTCAGTACTATATTTGGTATAAGATGCTTCTTTAATTATTTTGATGAGTTCTTGTTCAACTTTTTTTTTTTTGGTTTGAGACCGTCCGGTTGAATCCGGACCGAGCCGATTGTTGCATTCACAGGGTCTCAAATCCGAGATCTCTGCTTAAGCTAGAAGAGTCCCTTACCAACTCATCTAAGTACTTGTTCAACTTTGCGAGATATTGTTTTTGCACTAATTCGTAGTTAAGTCCTCAACCATAGGCGGACACAAGGGAACTAGGAGGGGCGGGGCGCCCCTGCGGTTGGAATTTTTTCCCATTTGATCTAGTCCGAGGTTAGTAATAATTAATGTAGTGAAATAGTAACTTTTTGTTAAAATTAAAACGCGTACATATGATTGCTACATATGTTCATTGTTACCCTGGATCTCACTCACATGAGGCCACATATCAGCCTAATGATTTATACTTATCGTACTACTATTATATATCTGTGCAAGGTGGTTATGTCAATTTGTCTGGCTTCCAATCGTTTAAGAAACGTATAAAAGAAGGGAGGGCAAATTAATTATGAGACCCATTATTTTCCTTGATTTTTGTATCGCATTTCTATCTTGGAGGCCACGGTTGCCGATGGGTCAAAAACTTTTACCTTTATTTTGTATAATAATACATACTCTATATTTAATCCAGATTTAGTTGTCTAATGGCTCTTATGATCATATCGAAAATAGAGTATATAGATGCACACTTTTGTCTTCTACGTATATTGTCCAATGATAGTATGAATACCATATCAAACGTGGGGTTTATGTGTTAGCTTTTTTCATTTTAATACACTATATGATGACTACTCTATTACCATTGGGAACGGGAAGTTGATACCTAGTTTATTAATTTACCGATTGGGGTATGGGGAGTGGTTTTAGCATAATTGCTAGCTTATTGTAAAGCTTTACATATTTTGATTAAGGCCCTATTTGGTAATTAGCTGGTGACATCAGCTGTTGGTTGATAGCTAGTGGCTGGTGGTCGATGTCTGGTATTGTTAGCTGCTTTGACCGGCTGGTAACATTGGATGTCTGGAAAAAGATGTTTAGTAACATTGGCTGGTAACATTAGTTAGTTCTATGTAAAATGACCTATAAGGACATTCATATAATAAAGGAATTTGATGACATATAAGTAAATAATTGCAACTCTTGGACTATATTGTTATTTGACTACATTAATGCCACCAGCCAATACCCATAAGCTACCCTCATTGGCTTTTTAAAAGTTGGCTTGTGGGAACCCAAAAGCCAATCTCACAAGCTAACATCCAAACACCAACATTAGATGGTGGACTGATCAAACATCAATTTTTTACCAAAAGCCACCCCACAAGCCAATATCATAATACCCCCTAACTAAACCATCTCCCGATCGAGAAAGATGAGAAGAACACATCTAAAATTCAATTTAGTTCGGTTCAACTGAAAGTAACAACATACCAATATGTCACCTACATAAATATAAGGAGAAAATATCTCATACACGACCATACAGGTCAAAAATAATGGATTTTTAGATGAATATATCGTTACTGTGTTTTCCTATATAAGTTAGTTTTATTCAATTATACAAATAGAATTCATTTTATTTTAGTCCCATTCCAATTGAAAACTTTGTAAATTGAAAATGAAATGTAAAAAGAAGACATTGAATTTGAAGGCAATTAATCTCAGATTGTGAGTGACAGGGCAAATTGAAATGAATAGCCCACCATTTGAAAGTGGAGAGAGGGAAAGCAGGGAAAGCAGTTGATTAATTCTGACTACTTTTACTTTGGTCAGCCAAGAGAAAGAAAAACAACCCACCACCAGCAGTGGACTAGGGCAGAATATACCTACACAGAAGCTTGTGCTATACATTTAATGCTTGTTTGGTTGAATTAGGGAAGTGAGTTCCTATGAAAAGTATTAATTCATGGAAAATATAAAATTATGGAAAGTGCCTAAACTTGTTTGGTTGCACTAAGGAACTTTGAATTCATGGAAAGTGATGTGGAAAGTAGTACTTACCTGGGGGGGCTTGGTAAGTGACTTCCTCCATTTTGGAGGAAGTGACTTCCCATGAGAAGTTAATTCCTAAGTTTTTTTGTCAACCAAACAACAAGGAATTTTATACTTCCTAGGAAGTTGTACTTCCCATATTAGTTGTGTGTCAACCAAACAAGCACTTACTATACTCACTTTTTCATTTAATTAATTAATTAATTAATTCATTAAACTAGCAGAGACAAGTATTCCTACTTTGCAGCTTGTAATTAGATTAATAAATCCCATTAATACGATACTTATGTTTCTCTCTCTCACTGTCATATACACACACCTCAGCACATAAAGCAAACAAACGAGACACAGAAGACCATCAAGAGAGAGAGAGAGAGAGAGTGAAGCCAAAGGCAGACATTCCTTTCTCTGCTTTTAAAAACGCAGCTGCTAAAAAAGAGGCAAATTTCTTCGCCTTTTTTTAAAAAAGCTTTTAGCTTTAGCTTTAGCCCACCCTCTTCCTTCTGCTACTCTTTGGTCTTCAACTTCATCATCAATGGACACTGCTCAATGGCCACAGGTATTCAACACACACAAACACATACAGCCACACACACACATATTTATTTCTTCTCTTTTCCTTTAATCATCTTACATTTTAAAGAGGTTTAATTTGGGTTCTCTGGGCAATTTTGCTTAGGAAATTTTTTGTCTTTAAATACTGGGCTACTTTTTTTTTTTTTTTGAAAAGGGGTAAAAAGGGTTTTGATTAATTATGTTGATAGCTGGTAGTACAAGTCCCCACTTTTTTCAAAATTTAGTCTTCCAAGTGTTCATCTTTTTGCCTGAAAGAGAGAAACAAAAAAGGGGGAAGAAGAGAAAAAATGATTAATTTGTTAGTATTATTATTATCTGTTAGCTACCTCTTCCTTTTCCTGCTGCTGTAATCCTGAAAAAGTGTAAGAAAAGCACTTAATTTTGTTTGTATTTTTTTGCTTTTGTTTTGTTTTGTTTTGCTTTGGTTTGGTTTTTTCTTTATGTCAGCTGTCTTCATCTTATAATCTGCTGCCTATTTTTTTTGTTGGATCTTGAAGCTTAAATGGGTTTCCTTTCTTTTGCTTTTAATGTTTTCTTGTTGATTGCTTTCTGTCCATTTCCATCTTCCTTTTCCCCTCACTTTTCTTCTGTTTGTTTTTTCTTTGCTGGGCACCTTTTTTTTGGGTGTTATAGGAGATAGTGGTGAAGCCAATGGAAGAGATGATAGTTCCAAATACATGTTCCTCTTCAGTGACAGCAGCAATTACAAGTAATATATTATCAAACAATTGCAATAACAAAACTCCTTCAACTTCTTTGGAGAGGAAAGTAAGGCCTCAAAAGGACACAGCTTTACACTGCCCAAGGTGCAATTCAACCAACACCAAGTTTTGCTATTACAACAATTACAGCCTCACACAACCAAGGTATTTCTGCAAGACTTGTAGAAGGTATTGGACTGAGGGTGGATCTTTAAGGAACATTCCTGTTGGTGGTGGTTCAAGGAAAAACAAGAGATCATCATCTTCATCAACTTCTTCATCTTCTTCTTCAGCATTATTATCTAAGAAGCTTTCACATGATCATTTGATGGCCGCAACACAATCCCATCATCTTAACCAAAACCCTAAGATCCATCATCTTCATCATCAAGGGCAAGATCTCAACTTGGGTTTTCCTCCAACTAATCATCATCATCATCAGGAATTCAGAAGCCTTTCTGAATTCATTCAATTGCCCACCATAGAAACCACCCCAGCAAAGACTCAAATCCCTGATAATTCTGATGCTGATGCTACTACAACTGGTGCAGCCAGTACTACTACTACTGATGCTAATCATCATCATCATCACCATCACCATCATCTCTCTGCTATGGAGCTTCTCAATGGTCTTACATCTTCAAGGGGGTTAACTCCATTTATGCCTATGCCGGTACCGGATCCGAATGCTGTGTATTCATCTGGGTACCCCAGCTTACAGGATTTCAAGCCAAGCCTGAATTTTTCTCTTGATGGACTTAGCAATGGGTATGGCAGTTTGCAAGGTAGTGGAGGGGTGCAACAACAAGAGACAAATCATGGAAGGCTTTTGTTCCCCTTTGAAGATTTGAAGCAAGCTTCAAGCAACACAAGTGCTGATCATAACAATAATAATACAACTAATGAGCAAACTATAGAGCAAGGGGATTCTACTGGATATTGGACTGGCATGTTGGGTAATGGAGGATCTTGGTAAAGAATTAAAGGAGAGGATATTGCACAAATTTTAGAAAATGATCTGGCCCTTTTTCTTTTTTCTCCTTGATCTCCTAATTTTCCTCATCTCCTCTTGTTTTATTTTCTAATTACTTCTGATTATCTCCTTCTTTTTTTTTTTTTTTTTTTTTTTTTTTTTTTTTTGATTTCTTGTGGTTTTGTGGGTGACTGGTTTTGGAGTTTGTTTAAAACTAACAGATAGGGGATACATGGGTTATTTCTTAATTCCTCTTCAGTTAGCTTCTAATTAGCAAGTTTGATATCTTTGATAATGTTGGAATTTTGAAGCTTGTTTTAGGTTTGGCTTCATAGTAGGGCGACTTGATCATAATGTGGTGAATTGCATAGATAGAAGAAGTGATGGATGCAGAATGAATGAGAAAGAAAAAAGAAAAAGCCCATAATTTTTTGAGTGGCTTGCCTTGATTTCATGCATTGCTGTTTGTCTTGTATCACAAAGAAGAATTTTGACAGATGGGCAACCCAGTGAACCTGCTGTATTATCAGAGTCAAGTGTCATAGGTTGGCTTGCTTGCAGCAGAGTCGCAGAGAAGATAGTTTAATGTATTTGTAGTATAATTAATGTACTAGTAGTTTGTATAATGAGTTTGATATGGGGGTATTTGGATTTTAGTGAAAAGGATTATTCTTTTTTTTGAGTGACTTTTCTTTAAATTTAGCAGCTTCTGTTAGTTGATATTACTTGATAGAGTACAGTATTTTTAAGTTTTCATGAATGATGCTACATATGATTCTCAAAAATAGTATGTACAGATATCCAGAATGATGATCTGAAAAAGTGGGGTGGAGTAAATGTCATGTGTGCTCAACAATATCCATAAAGGAGCTTAAAAGATGGGAAGAATTGAATAGAGTGGGAAACCTCCCCAGGTATGAATTCACATGGGGTTTCTAATAAAGTTAGTGGTCTTTGATGTAAGACAGCTCTCCTCTTAATCTAATTGCCTCAACTTGTGTAATTAGTGTAACTCAGACTGATATGAGAAGAGTACTAGGAGTACTACTCTATTTAATTTAAGTACATAGAACCCACCACCAACCCAACCTAGCTAGCAGAGCAATAAGCACTATTAATTCACAGTATGTATTCATTCCCATTTGAGTTGCTTAATTGTGTGGTGGTCTGGATCACCAGTAGCCTTTTTTCTATTTGAGAGATTGTGAGAAAGATCTGACAATGACCCTCCTGTTTTTTGGTCTATCAATAAGGCTGGGACCCACAAACATTCTCCTAGGCAAGTGTGCTTGAAAGGAATAATCTTCCCCACTAAATAAATGGATCCATCTAGATCTAGATCAACTTCTACAGAATAAGATATTCTTCATTTTAATCCTCAATACATTTTATTTTTATTTTTTTGGTATTTTATTATTATTTTAACACGCATATTTCAGCAGCATTATACAAATATAACTTGAAATAATGTTCAGTTTGAGGCTCCGATCCTGTGTTTGTTTGCTGTAAGCCACCAATGTGAGTCTGTGACTGTGTGCGAAATAAATGGAAATTATAGAGGAAATGCAACAGATCGAACATGCACTTCCACAGTTCCACAGTTGCACTCCTCTCAATCCTCATCATGATCATGGAGGTCCTTTTCCTTCAGTGAGACGACTCTTAATATATACGATGGTCTTGTCTTTTCCACGTACTGTATGCGTGTTATTTGGAAGAATCGCAAAAATCATTCAACAAAATTTTCCTTTCTGCCAATCGATCAGAATCAGATGGAAATGTCCATCGTGCATGCATTGTACATGCCACTGTACTCCACCTAACCTCTAAACTAGCCACTAGCCACTGCCTACTGCTACCATTCCAAGTTTTGACCTAAGCAATTTTTGTGCGAGACCAACTTACAAAAAAATGGGTCACTTTTTAGAAATGTAGGAGTTATTTATGGTAAGCACTGATACTTGTTTCATTGAAAAGTGACCCCTATCTTACCAAAAGTTACAAAAAGATCGTCTTATAGAAGTTTTTGTAATCTTACCATTAATTAACAATAATACTAATAGTAATAATATGTAGAAGAAAAAAGTACTCGTTAAGCTGAATTACTTATCAAAATAATTGAAAAAAACACACCTGAGTCGACTTTAACAGAGTGGTTTAGGTTCTCAAAATTTCCGTGGACCCAAATAAAACATCAAAACTCGCGGCTATATTGTTTAAATATGTAATAAAGAACACAAAAATTTGAATAAGGCGGTGTGAAGACCCACTAATGAGTATGACGTCATGCTTTACTATAGATAGAGTCTTATCTTGAGTCCGCCTCATTAAAAACCATTTGAATAAAGAATGCTTAAAAGAATTCCTCCCTGATCAAGATTTTAGGAGGTTTGGGACAAAAAAATTAATGCTTACTTGGGTGCGTAATAGATATTTGGAATGCCGTACCCAATGGCATGGCACTCTTATGTGAAACATTCCGTTCTATATATTTGAGCTTGAGTTACATAGGCAAGTTGATAGTATTTTGGGATAATCTTTTCCAAGTCGCTTCGGCCATTCCATGCATAGATCTATTTTTACGCCTAAGGGTTGTAAACGAATCATAAAGTTTAGCTCGTTCCGGTCTGTGAACCTCATTTAATAAACAAGTCAAATTCAAACATGGTTGTATTCGACTCGTTTATAATATAAGCCCATTAATTTAAAGCTCGATAAATGAATGGAATTAACCTCTTTTTTCTTTCTTTTTTTTTCCTTTTTATGAGAATGTAGGTTTTCCTGTGAATAATTGTGGAAAAGAAAATCAAGATGTAATAAGGTCCAAGATAAGTTCCATAAATGAACCAACAATGGCGGTGGTTAAGTGGTTCCAAACTTACTCCTAAATGATTTAGTAGTTAACAAGTTAAGGTTATGGGTTCGATTTATCATCCCTTCATATCTTGTATTAGTTGGCTTCTAGAAACTATATTTTTCCATTGTTGGTGCTACGTTGACGGGACCTGTGTCTGCGCTGATTGTTTAGTTAGTTTGCTATGTTCAATGTTAAACACAAGAGTCCAAACATGACGTAAAGAGGTACCTTGATCACCATTCACTTGCACCCTCTTTTCGCATAGAAAAAAAAAAATCCATACTGGACTTTCATCCAAGTACAAAGCAACCATACCTGTTTTATAAGCCAAGAGTGTTACAATTACAATTGGACAAAGTTTGATCTCGCCTTTGGCAAAATTTGGACACATCGAGATTTATACATCTGTAGTTCTGTGTACCATGACTAGTGAAACGCTGAAAGCTAACAAGAGTGCATGGGTTCATTCGACCCTGTTTGGAGTTTAACAGAGTTGGTACTTTTGGGAACGGTTTCCAGAAAACGAGAAGAGGTGTACGCCTTCAATTGAGAGAAAAGTGATATGGGCAAATCGCTGTATTCAGAAGACAAGAATCTGTAATAAAAAAAGGTACATCCTGTTGAATTGCCGCAAAATCATATATGATCCAATGGACATGTCAAGTTTGGAACCAACAGAAACTTGGGATGACTAACTCTTCATCAAAACTTAGGTATATAAACCATTTTTTGCTACAAGAATATAATCAATATATGCAAAGTGATCAATCAATTACAATGGTTGGAATTCAAAATCTTTTCAATCAGAAAAAACATTGAACTAATGCTCGCCGTTGATCCCGAAAATGCGAACCCTGTGCATATGTGGAAATTTGGCCACCACTAGCACAAAAACTACAAGGGTGTTGAGAAAAAGCATCGGATTTTGATAGTCTGTTGTGTGTGACGCTATCAGGTATCTGTCAAAAAATATTCGGCACAAGTCTTTCTTCGTTAGGGCATAGGATGTAACAACGGTAACTTCCAATTCAAGCAAATGAAACATTTCGTCTACTAGACAAGCAGGTAATAAAGAACACATTGGAACAACAAAACAGTAATAAGCATACCAAACACAGAAACTAACCATAAAACTTGTTACTAACTTATTAAGTCATAAATAGACAAAGGTGATGCAACTAAATCCCCCCCCCCCCACCCTCCCCATTCTTCTTTTGATGCAGATAGAGCTGGTAGTGGTATAATTCTATGATAAACAATTCAAAATTATCACAGGTAACTAATGACATATCTGTTTAACACAGCCAGTCGGAAGTACAGAACAGGACATAAGAGCCTCGTCACGCTCATTTTGGTGTATGAAGACATAATAAACATGACCCTTGCAATAACTAAACATCCAGACGTAAAAAATCCATATCAGGTCCAATTAACATCAGAAGTTCACATTATCTCAAAAGAACTTGCTTCACATGACAATAGTGCCCTACACTGTATTCCCACTAGACGCCACACAGCCACAGGTCAACATAAGACAAAACTAGAAGCAGTGAAGCAATCACATTAAAATCAAGTATTAACCACTTAAAAAGACACCTTTCTCCTCTTTCCTCCTTCCCTGATGAAGAACAAGCTATCTTGTATAAAAATAACAAGGATAAATTATGTCTTTACAAGGTAAAGTTAAACCAATACCCTTCCCCCTGGTTTCCCAAATTAGTGCACAACTACAAGGAAAACCATTTTGGACAGCTGCAAGGCTGAGACAAGAGAGAGACTATGAAGCTTGGCACATTGTTATTATCCCAAGAGATGGTACCGATGATGAAGAGCAGAAGTCATGCAACTTTTCAGACAAACTCAACACTGAGATGTGAATTTGCCATAATTACTTCTGTTTAATAAATTGGGAATTCTACACGAGCTCCAGGAACATTTCCATGAGTACAGTACAGCACACAACATAACCCACATGGTATAGAATAAATCTCATCATAAACATGTTTGCATATGTAACACCCAAAAGATTTGTATAATAGTAATCAAGATACTCACAATACCACAGGGACAACAGTGAGGAATTTCCTATTGCGGGTAAGTTGCTTGCCATTGTCAATCTGCTCCCACCAAGTCAACCCATTGTAGATGCCCTGATCATCGGCAAAAGGCGTACCTTTCTTCCAATGAAAGAAGTGATAAGTGACCTGACCACACAAGCAGATTGCATTACTCAAAACTTGATCGACACACAAGTGGAAGATAAGATACAGTGGAAGTGGTCGTCCAACAAAAAGAGGAGAAACAAAATGGTTTTAACCGAAGCAATCAGAGGTCCTCATCATTCACCATGGTGGGAAAATACAAACTAACTTCAACGAATCTTCTCAGAAGGACACTAGAACTAAAGAAAAGATGAGCGCAATGCAAAACGGCATAGATGAACAAATATACGATAAATCAGATTCATAAATGTTGTTATGAAACAAATAACAGTAGCCTACAGGCTGAAACCAATGCCAAAACAAAACATATGCTGCTCCATCAAATCACCATGCCATGTTTAGAAACCAACAGGAATATGAGAGGAAATCGGCCAGCTAAGGCAGAAGCATAGTACCCTGGACTGGTAACAAAAGAAGATGTTTTTCTAGAACTTGATACCACAATTCAACATGAAACACAAGTAAGAGATAGCTTGATTTAATTTTAATGCCGCCTAAATTTTTGAGTCTCAGTAAATCAGCAGAAATAAACAGAGGTCCAGCAGCAATGACATTCTTTGGTCAGAATACACATTTTCAAGTTCAACATAGGGGTCTCAAAGTTCAGTCTAGATGAGGAGTCAAACTGAAAAAAAGGTTGAAAAATACACGACGGTGCTTGTGTAGAACACTGACTCTAGGCCAAAGCATATTTTAGTTAAACATGCTCGTCAGTTGTAATGAGGATTTCTCAAGCTTCTCTTCCATTTGAGCCGAAAAATACTAGGGGGTGTTTGGTGCAACAAATGGAATAGAATCGATACCAAACTTGATAGAATAAAGGGATGGAATGCAAATTCCTAGTCCAAGAATTGGTATATCTCTCCTATCTCTACTGATTTGTTCACTTAAATTATGGAATCAAACCTTAATACATATATTTGTAATAATCAAATATAGTTGTACTCCTTCACAGTGAGAGTAATACCTTATGAAGTTAGCCAATACAAATTTCTGCAAGCGTATTAATATTATCTTTATATTTTCCCAAGACTCCACAACACATGTAAAATATTATCTTTCAAGACTTCCCAAGTTATTTTTTTCGTAGCAATTTGCTAAACCAAAACAATTACAAAATTAGAATATCAAGTTTAAGAAAACAAAACATGTCAAATATATACCAAAGGATTTCCCTCACCCATAACTTCTTCATATAATACTACAATCCTCTTTTTCTCCCCTGCCCCAAAATCCAGCCACAGCTTTTCCACCTCCACCTCCACCTCCACCTCCCTCTACCAGCAACGGTCTCAATGTTGTGACTACATCATTTTCGTCACCAGTCACAAAATAACGGCCAACAACCACAGATCAGGCATTATTGATCCTCAGTCTGCGATCACCAGGCTCATTTGTGTGCTGATTTGTTCCATGGTGGCGGATATTGGGTGGTGGGCTGTGGTTTGTGATGGTTTCTCTTTCTCTTTTTACAGCCCTGTCTTTCTCATGAGTGGTGGTAAGGATGACAGTAGGTGCAGGGCGTGAAAGGCTAAGAGTGTGGTGGTTGGCCGTAGTGGTTGTGTGAAGGCAGCCATGGAACTCAATAGGTGTAGCTGTTAGTCACAGAGGGGGTCTGGGTGGGAGGGCAGGGGAGAAGAGAATAAAAAATCACTAGATCAAATGAGAAACAAAAAAGAGAAGTAAATACCTACACATATATCAGAACTTCAACCTAGTGGAACGGGTATAGATTTAAGTACTGTAGTTTCAGAGGGAACTTGATACCCAAAGGTAGGCACTACCAGGTTCCAGACCCAAAAGCTCAAGCAACACATGATATCATGCTCTCTCATAGGAAACCTTGTCTAGATTCCTGAAGCCAAAATGAAGTTGAATAGTTACCATGAGTTCAAGAGTCACCTCTTGAAATGCAAAAGGCAATATTAGCCATCTTTGACCTTGGGGAGAACAACCAACGCACCCATTAATGAAGTAATGACACAGTTCCATGCATTGAAAACACACTCTTAACTAAAGATCTGCCCAAGATGGTTCACCTTTAAACATTAACCCCATTAATTAAAGGCCACAGAACCTCATGAATGATGAATCAATTTTTGGTACTTTCTGGCATCCAAGTGAGCTTAAATAATTTCTTTCATCCTAGTGAACACAGATATGATTACTATCCTCAAAATCACACAACCATGGGTCCTTATCCATCTCATACACAAAATATCAATCATAAAAAGCAGTGGGATCACACTAGGTTTGATTTTGTTGCAGTGCACAAATTACCAATCTCTTTAAATTCAGTGTTCAGCTACTTCCTTATCTCATTGGTTCTCAAGTAGCTGGAACAAAAGTTAAGTACTAATTAGCTTTTAAAAACCATCTTAGAATGAATTGTATTAGGTCAAACAGATGCTAGCAATAGCATCAAGAGCAGCTCAGCCAATCCTCAACCACCTGGTAAGCTAAATCCAAAATCATCCAAACTAAAACAAACATTCTAACAGAACATTTCCAGAACCAGGACCAAGTTTTTCATTTTGAGTTCCTAATAACGGAGAAAACAATATTTCCATGTAACACGGAAAAACAAACTCCGAAATTAGATTTCATTTCAAAAACAGATCCGAATTCCGAACCTCCAACAACCTTGTCTTGTAATCGAATACTTGGGGTGAAAGAATCCATGCGTATGCAATTTGAAATATAATAAAAATAATAAAGAAGACAAATCGGGAAAAAAGAAAACATTGGGGATTGGGCGAAAACCCTAATTGAATTTAAAAAAAGAAAAAAGAAAAAAGAGAGAAGGTCACCAAGAAATGGCCGAGATGAACGACGGTCCAAGCCATACCAGCAGAACAACCGAGAAGAGAGAGAACGAGAAGCCAAGCGAAGAAGACGATGAGAATGTAGGTAGTCCAAACACCTGGATATGTGACCCATTCTGTGTTCTTGTTCAAATCCATTGTTCGCTCTGCTTGAACGTACGAATAATTCTTCATAATTATTATTATTATTATTATTAATTTGAATTGAATTCAATGATTTAAGAATGAGGATTAAGGATTGATGATATAGTGATTAATGATAGATAGATGCAAAGGTTTTGGAGAAAGAGAGAGAGAAGAAAAGAGGGAGGATTGGAAAATGGTGTGGTGATTGAATATAAGGTTATGCGTGGAAATATTAGGATTCAAAAAGGTTTGGATTAGTGAAATTGGGACGGTGTGGGTGGCCTGGCCTTTGGTGCTATTGTGCTAATGGAGGGGATGGAGAGAGAGAGAGATGAAGAGATATTAACGGAGTCGAAGCATATATCAATATCAACGAAGGAAGCAAGGGAGCAATAACGCGGGACTAATTATTTTTTATTTTGGTTTTATTCCCCCTGTTTTTCTCTAATTAGCTTGTTGATCCGGCAAATTCTTTATGAGGATTTACTAGGGGTCACTTTCAAGAGGAGAGTCTCCTAATTTCTTCCTACACAACAACCTCCTTACCTTAAAAAAAAAAAAAAAAAAAAAAAAAAAAAAAAAATTAGCTTGTTGATGTGGATAGGACTGTATGTGTTGACTGTTTTCATAACTATTGCATTGCTAATACGATCCCTTTTCTCACTTTAATTGCTTCAGGAGTGACTAACCCATAGAATTGAATTGATGGAGTAGTAGCATTTGGATTGGTTGGACCCAATGGAACTGATATATACATATACAAATGACGTAGAGCTGGCAAAAACTGACTCGGTCACATGATCGATCCGAACCCCGACCTGGAAAGTTCAAACCCGAAATGACCCGATCAGTTTTGACCCGGGGCCAAAATGATTCGACCCGAACCCAAAAGTTGTGAGACAATATTTCAAACCCGTTGGGTAACCCGAAACTATAACGTATTTAATCCAACGGTGGGGAAGAAAGCAGCCCTAGCCTCTGTCTGGCCTTTCATTTTATATAGTTGTCAAGCCCTTTCTAAACTTGCAATGTATTCGACCCGTATTTGACCCGACCCATATTTAATCCAACCTGTATTTAACACGACTCGTATTTCACCTGACCTAAACCCAACATGACCGACCCGTTTACCAGATTTACGATATGAGTATTGAAATTGAAAACCATGGATTATTTCAGGCCAACAACCTTGTTTCCGTGTTGTCCATTTTTAAGGTGGTTCCATCCTACTAATTAACTTCATGTATCTTGTTTTGTTCTTTTGGAACATGGTAAGAAGTATCCGACGGTGTATATAATAAACATTGTATGAAATATTTAAAATAGATTCATTTAAAAAAATAAACATTTTTTGCTAAATTATAAATACCTTGAAAATCCTACTAGGATAAACAAATTGGTGCTTCATATCACCAACTTAAAACGAGGGCGAAAAAAAACACATTTTAACTTTCATGGCATGTTGCAGATGTTCAAACTATTTCGTACGGTCTTTAAAATAGAACCCATTAGGACTACGTATATTTAATACGTTCATCCAACTTCCAACTATCATAAAACTTCAAAATAAAAAGAAAAAACTCAACAAACTTGAACAAGGTTCATCAACTTTAGCAAAGATCAGCAACGAGACACCAACCAATAGTAAGGCATCGAAATGAAATTACCAGACAGCCAACCCAGGCAACTTTGAAGAATATCAGAACCTCAGCCGCATAAACAGGGCAACTGCAATAGGGGCAGCATGTGGGTTAAAGCACCAAAGCTTTGAATGGAATGTTTTTACAGTTATCAATGGTGCTAAGCTAAGATAATACCAAAAAAAATTACATTCATCCTTTCTGACAAATTTGAGCCAAAAAGGGAAAATCAGACGGATAAATCAGAGCTGACAGAGCCATTGCTTACTCTGTCCAGACCCTCCACCAACCTTCTCTTAAAAGACTTGGTTCTGTAACACCATATCTCAAAAGCCTCAGTTAAATCTGGATACCCTAACTGCTTATTTTCCATCCAGTCAGCCAATATATCAGCTTGATCATTCGATGGCAATGCCACTGTCAACGAGACAATGGCTCCTTGGATGCTCTCGCATAAGTCTTCATCCATCTTGTGTGGGGAACTTGTCTCGTTATTACCCACAGAATCCAGGACAGGCTTCATCTTCCTAATATAAGATAGCCATGTCTTCAACAATTGCACCCTGTAGGCAGCCGGCAAAATCACATTGCCATAGCCCACAGCGTCCAGAACCTTTGCAGCAACTTCTATAAGCTTAAACTTCAACCTCCACATGACTGATTCAAATTTTCTATCTTCAACAACCCTTATTAGACTGGCAGATGTCTCAGTCCATTTTGAGACAAAATCTCTCATCAAATTCATCTTGGGAAGTACATTACACAACCACTCAAGTCCCGACAGATGATGTAATATACTACTTTCTGAGGTATCGGAGGCAAGATCAGAGTCAGATTGTGAGAGTAGGGAAGACAGATCTTCTTGAAATGAGGAAAACATTTGAGAAACACCTCTTCTTACCTCTGTCTTCACTTCTTCATCAGCCATTACCAGTGGCGTGTCTTCATCTTCCCCTAGCATGTATTCAATCTGCTCTTGGGCAGAAATTCTAATTTCATCTCCAAATGGAGGGCAGGGCGCAGAAATGGACATGGCATACCGAACTGCAGCAAGGAAAACATTTTTAGTAGAGCTCGGGTCTAGAGGTTTGACCCGAGCCAAAATAGGGGCAGCCACGTCTCCAAGTTTTGGTACAATTCGTAATATCTCCTCCTCTTCCTTGTCCTCCCAAGGGACAGCTTCTAAGTAATCGACACAGCTTTGAGCTATGTCTTCACACTGGAGGGCAACTGCAACCTGGAGAATGCCAAGAGCGGAGTTTACACTTCTCCAGGAATCAACAAGCGTGCCAACAGGAAGATGAAGCAGGTTCAGAAGATCAACATAGTGATTGAAATCAACAACAGAACAATGAATTTCAACACATGAAGTGGAGTTTGGAGGGGAGAGCTGATCAATGAAGAACTTGCTCTTTGCTTTAAGGATGGAAGAGTTGAAAAAGAATAGTTTGTGGATTCCCTCGTTTCTCAGGCAAACTGTGATGTCTTTGACTTTCTGATCCTCGGGGACACAACTCTTATTCAATCCAGCTTCGTCCATACGTAATGGAAAACAGGGCAAAGATTCATGCTTTTGTGCAGCCAAACAAGTACTAACGGAACCTTGATAAGTTGAAGCTTCCCACTGACATAAGAGAAACTGTGAAAATCGCAAATTAATTCATCAAAGTTCAGCTAGACATGATGCTATAACACGCCATATTAAATTACGAAAAAACGACATCCAGGCCATTGTTCAACAATTGCTGTTTGTTAATCGTAATCAAATTATTGGACTGCTTTCTCAACAAATTCATAACCCCCTAGCCCCTAGGGTAAATGGGGCTAGAAGTAGAAAGCTATAAAAATGGAGCTTAAATGCAACACGAAAACACGAGCTCATTAGCAAGAGCACTTGACAAACAATGAATGGTTGATTCCCTGTTCCTTTTTGCCACTATATTGATTGCTGATTAAAGCATACTAAGCTTTGTCCAAACTAACAGGAAATATAGGAAACCATAAAAATACACATTTTCAATAAATTACTCCGTAGAATCAACCTGCTTTCATAACTCGATGCAAGACAATAAAATGAAGCGTTAATCTTGGAGCTACAAGTTAATAGGACTCTAATTCCCAGTCAATAATTAACAGTTGCTAAATTATTTTTTTCTAAATTAAAAGGATTCACCCATTTCTAAGAAATTTCATCAGACGACGTCAATTGTCCTAAAAACAGATCAACAAATGCTCAAGGAATCTTAGATTGAGAGAGAAAGAGATGAGATGTACCACAACAGATCAACCAGCAAAAAGAGCGGCGGCGGTGGCGGTGGAGGTGGCGGCGGAGAGAGACGGGATGACGACGGTAAGAGTGGTGGCGGAGGTAGAGTGTGGGAAATGAGGGACCAAAATGGTGGGATGTATACTCTCTCTCTAGGGTTTACAGTTTATGCTTGGGACTTTGGAGATTGATGATGAATGATGATCGATAGGATTTAGAGCTCCGATTCGAAATGCCAATTTTGTTGGTGTTTTTTTTTTGTTGGATTTATTTGAGCTTTATCTATACTCCAAGCGTCTACCGCGGTGGCCTAGTGGGCTTTCTCCATTCAATTTCTGCCAACCCCCCCAAATTACCTTATTTTATCAACAATCATTTTAATACTACTATTTTCAAATAAACAAAACAAAACTTGTACATGGACCTTTTTGATGCTAATGCTTTCAGAATGTCAATGTTACATTGAATAACTTATGATTAGGTGTTGATAAGTACATGGATCAGAATAAATCACATTAATGGTGTGTTATTTTCCACTTATTGAATCTTATTCAAGGAGTAGAAATTAGTGACAAGACCTTACTCAATCAGTAGGAATCAGTAGATAGACCTTACTGAGTCAGTGAGGATCAGTGGCAGGACATTATTCAATCAGTGAAAAATCAGTGGCAGAGCTCACATTTCTACTCACAGGATCAGTGGAGGACCTTACTGAATCAGTGAGAATCAGTGGCATGACCCTACCGAATCAGTGGGATCTTACTGAATCAGTGGGAATCAGTGTCATGACCTTACTCAATCAGTAAGAATTAGTGAAAAACAACACATCCTAATTAAACTTATTTTTTTGTGATCGATAAAGCTATGAACATGAAACAATTTTTAGAGCACCAAATAAAACTTAGTGTATATATAATTACTCCTTGGTTCAACAAAAATAAGTACGTACTCTATAAGTTTCTTGCATTGCATTTGCACATATAAAAACCGCAAGTTTATATAGTTATTGATCAATATTATTGTATCCCGAAAACTAATTTTATCGATCCTTTCTTATAGTCTACCTTACTCATTTCATTTGTATACTCTACTTCTTTACACCCGCTTCTCTTGGCATACACACTTGTCACTTTTATTGTCTTACTTGACCTTTGCAAATTCACATGAAAATGAATGTTTTACTTGATTGTTGAAATGTAGGTCAAGTATCAAGATGGTGATAAACACAACATTTGCATATTTTTTGGTGATCATTGGAATTTGATTGTCATCCCAATTGTTGAATGTCGTTAAGTCAGACCTTACTACTCTGGAGTGTTTGGTCTTCACTGGGCATGTGAGCTGAGCCCACAATGTTTTGAAATGGACTATATATTTTAGCCCAAACTTGGTCTCCTTGTCCTTGGGCTGTGAATATGATCATTGATCCACCAAAGTAAAAAAAAAAACCTAAAGGGGGATAACAAAGCAAGTGACACGTGGTAAGAGAGCCAAAGCAAACACGTGCCAATTACGTCATCGATGAAGCAAAACTCTTGATGGGCCATCATTTGAGTAAAAATATGGGGACGTGGCTGCACCAAGTTTAAGGGAATGGACCATATTATCCTCTGGACCCCACGGCTTTTGAGCCCCTCGCCTGCTACTGGACTGGACTACTGCTACTGACACTGCGTCCTCGTTTTTTTTTTTTTTTTTTCTTTGAGGGGAACTGAACTGTGTCCTATTGAGAGATGGAATGAGAGAGAAAGCCATGGAATGGAATGGAAAGGAAAGCATCTGTTCCATCCTGTCCCCTCCACCACCGACACCAACCTCCTCAAAATACTCGCCATCGCATCGATACGTCAATCTTGTCTTCGGTAGCTCTCCACGTGTCATTTTCTTATTCGCTCAGCGGCTTTCATCCTGGCCCGCTACTTGGGTGCCTTCTTTTTCGTTGATTAGATAATTTTCTCTCACTAATTTTCACTCATTTCTACTGATTTGGTAAGGTTGTTCAATTAATTTCACTGATTAGGTAAAGGTGTGCCACTGATTCTCATAAAGAATACATTTATTGTTTAAATCAGTGACAATATTTTACTCAATCAATGAGAATCAGTGACAATACTTTACTGAATCAGTTAAAATCAATGACAATACCTTACCCATTCGTAAAAGTCACTGAAAAGATCTTACTGTCAGTGACAGGACCCACATTTTTATTCATATATTAGTGGCAGAACCTTATTGAATAAGTGAAAATTAGTGGACAACCTTACCGAATCAGTGACAAGACCTTACCCAATCAGTGAAAATAAATAGCGAAGACATTACACAATCATTGAGAATTAGTGACAAAACCTTAACCAATCAATGAGAATAAGTAAAAAAGCACGCACGCACCCTTCCTTTGCTTCACTCCAACATTTCCATTTTTTTATATGAATATTAGATTATTCTTTAATTAATAATAAGCAGTATTAGCCTAAAGCATTGCCTAGTCAAATTACTGAATTTGTATATCGGACCTTGTCACATCACTAATCTCAGAGTTCAGTCCCCAATCCAAGCATGTCCCTAATGTAATTTTCTACTTAACCAATCAGTAAGTGTGTGTTCTTTTTCACTTATTGGATCTTACTCAATCACTAGAAATCTGTGGCAAGACCTTACTGAACAAGTGATGATTAGTGGAAGGACCTTACTTAATTCGTGGCAATCAGTGACAGATTCCACATCATTACTCACAAAATCAGTGGCAATACCTTATCGAATCAGTGAAAATTAGTGATAAAATTTACTCAATTAGTGAAAATCAATGGCAAAACTTTACTTACCGAGAATCTGTGAAAATAAATGAAAAAACATACCCTAAATCAATTCAATTTAATGAGGAAAAAAAAAACCTATCTCTTTCTCGCAACTCAGGTCTCACGGTAATTTCCCTCTTCTCCTTTTTCTCTTTGCCTATTTCCATTTAGGTTTTGGATTTTCCCCAAGGATATGGTGTTGGGTCTTTCAATTCAAAAATTGTTGATGGGTCAAATATCATGGACCGGGCTGCAAGTACTGCTCCAAAAGTGAAGGTATAGACATTCTCTGCAATGCCAGGTCTGTTAATGGGGAGAACAAAAATGACTGTCGGGTGGTCTTTTGGGCTTTTGCTCATTTCTAAGAGAGTGGTAGGGTCCACTTTGTTTGGAGTTTGGACCAGTAAAAGTTCTTTGGAGTTTGGGGCATAACGGTGACCCCCTCCTCCTATCATTGGATCATTAGCTATCTCTTCCCTAATTTTCCCCCCTTTTTCCCATTAATGAATTTTCTCTCGCAGTGTGTTCAAAAGAGCAAAAATGCCTAGTTTACACTTAGTGTAGTATATACAAGTGTGCTTGTGTCTCGCAGTGTGTTCAAAAGAATAAAAATGCCTAGTTTACACTTAGTGTAGTATACACAAGTGTGCTTGTGTCTATCTCTCTCCTTTGCAAATACCCATACTACTCTTCATGAAATCCAAAGAGGCCTAAGAGGGGGGAAAGAGATAGACATTAGACACAATTGTGTATACTACACTAAGTGTATAGCAATCATGGTCCTTAAAAGAGTGCCTCTTTTGAGGACCATGATTGCTATACACTTAGTGTAGTATACACAAGTGTGTCTAGTGTCTATCTCTTTCCTCCCCCTTGGGCCCCTTTAAATTCCTCGGCCAGCTGTCCCACCTTCGATTGTATTGACAATATCCTATAATGTAGGATGTATTTAGTGATAATTAACAATTGGTACACATTAATCAAGGGGGTGTGATTTAATGATAGAAACGACTCATCCATCATCATTAGCCAATATCAAGAGTTCGAATCTCGCTTTTGGCATGAAACAACTTTAAATAGCTTGGCAGTTGTCTCACCCTTTGAGGTGCCTACAAGCTAGCATTGGAAATAGTCAATGTGGTCGATTGACGGTAAATACCTCTAATATAAAAAGAAAAAAATGGTAAGAAACTATAGTTTTTGGTTCACAAGTTGAATTACAACTCTATTTGTTATTGTCCAAACATTTCAATCTCTTTTATATGTACGTAACGCATAGATAGTATTTACAAACTTATACCTTTGTTATTCATTTTTCTTGACATTGTTCCCCAGCTACCTATAGAGGACAAAATATTTGTGATTGACTGGTTTCGCGTGTTGACTTGGTTTGACTTGATTAGAAGCTAAGGCTTACTGATAAAAAATTGACTTTTATTCCATCGTGCAACTTCACATTAAAAAAATCCAGAATTGAAAAGATAAAAAGAGGAGCATACTAGGCAAACAAAATCTTGTAATGGGATTGAATTGGGCTTTTAAGTATTATTTAAGCCAACAAAATAAAGTGAAAAAGAAGCTTTTGGTGGGCAAAAAGAAAAAAGAAAAAGAAAGTGATGTCATATATTGCTAAAAATTGGATGGCGTTGACTTGATGGTGAAGGGGCATGATGAGGCGTGTGATGGGGAAGGGAGACAGAATTATAAGGAATTTTTGCAAGCTGAAAACAATTTAGAATCTTTTTAATTATTTAGGTGCCCTTTATGATCACTTTTGCTTCTAATAAAAATGGGCCAACCTTTCCTTTTTTTACATTCTCTCTCTCTCTCTCTCTCTCTCTCTCTCTCTCTCTCTCTCTCTCTCTCTCTCTCTCTTAGGATGAAATAGTGTGGGTGTAATGTGGTGTTTTATTTGTAGCCAGCAGTAGTAGAACCAGATTGATAAAATTCGAAAATGCATGGGGTTGCTTGGGCTCTCTAGAGGCAGACATTTATAATTGCACATTTACAAATTAACAAACAAAGCAGAAAGACATCCAATGAATTGTAGATGCCGGTTTTGAAGGGTCTCCAATGATTTTTTTGGTTTAAAGTAGTGCCTCAATTTTCAATTCTTAATCATCATCAGAAAATAACCCTACTGTTAGCAAATGATAGGCCTTTTTTCTGAAATGGAGAGTCGTAATTGGTGAATAGCATAATATTATTATGTTTTATGGTACTACTAAATACTAATATATGCTGGAAAGGCCTCTAAGCACAAAAAGGGTGATTGGAAAAATGAAAGAGATTACATTTATATTCCGTTCTTTTAAATTTTGAAGGGGCCGGCCAGGCTTAACTTAAGTCAATATTCTCATACTTAGCAAGGAGATTGTGTTTTGGGGACACTTTACAATTTCATATGTATGTGGATTATGTCCTTTGGATTTTTATTCTTACAAGAACATTCCTTCTAGAGTAGTGAGTATCTTTTTGGGTGATGTATGTATCATGAATTTTATTATTTGGCTTTGGCTTTGGCTATCCCCTTTTGGAGCCACTGCCTTGGATGCCCTTGACTCCTGCCTAGTTTATTTGAAACACACTCCTTCTGAGTTCTGACCAGAGAGAGAGAGAGGGAGCTGTCATGATTCGAACACTACAAGATCTTTTGGTCATCTGACTCTAATACTATGTGTAGGAACTAACTCAATCAAAACCTTAAACTTATGATTGAAGGGCCCAACTAATATTATATTCATTATCATACCCTTTGGTATATACTCCTATATGTAGGGTATTACAGATATAACTAATAAGAGTAATCTAAAATATCACAATATATATCACATATGATTGTCCAACAAATTAAAATGGATGCGTTCTCCCCTGCTCTAAAACGACAAGGAAGCAGAATACTCAATCTATCTCTTGTCTATTTTCGTTGCTTATTTAGTTTAGGGTGGAGATGAGATGTTAATGCTGTCTGTTGCCACCATAGAGTAGTACTTGGCAAATCTAGCTCTGTTTCTGAATTTCATACAATGAGGTCACAAAACATACACAATGCAGTCAATTGAGGGTTCTTGTTAATTAGCTTTTATCATAATAATGGAACGCAGAAGATCTTAGGTATGAAATTGTAAGTCGTTGGAGTTACAAAATCCATGTAATAATGATGCTTACTTAAATTCTGTCTCCAAGAAAGATTAACCTTTTGAAGGGGAAGTTTAGTTGCAAATAGCTGTCCACAACACAAATCAGCAGTAGCCCACTAATCAATGAACGTAACATCCCATATGGGGAAAGGCAATCACAAAATTAATCTTGGATTACCAAAAAAGTAGATAAAGCAGCATAGCTACTACTTCGTATTTCTAACTTTTCTATGAAAAATCTAATTCTCTGGGTCTATGAATGCTCTATTGTTCATGTGAACTACATTTATAGACGAGGTGTAACCTTCATTTAGATAATAAAAGTATTCAATGTTTGTAGGAAATGGAGAAAATTTCAACTTGAGCCGTGCGTTCTTTTTTACTTATTTTTATTGATTTTTACTGATTGGGTACGATCCTCCTACTAATTTCCACTAATTAGGTAAGATACTGCTATTGACTTCCACTGATTAGGTAAACTCCAATAAGTAAAAAAGAATACACCCTTATACTTTTCCTATTTACTTTGTTAGAGACATATAATTAGAAATGAAGTGGGTGTTGTTTAGTGGAAGTTTGTAAGTATAGTGACAAGTAGATAATGAAGACGGGAGCATCCTAGAATCCTAGTATTCCATAGGAGGAGAAAAACGCCAAGAAAAGAACACAAAGAAAAGTGACATAACATAAGAGGGATATCAGAGAGGGGATTGATGTATTATGGATGGAACAAGTCCAAAATTGGAGTCAAAATATATATAGTGGCAAAGTGTAAGGCAGAGGTTTGGCCAGTTTTATTACACACAAGTCATATATGTATGTATGTATGTATGTATATATATGTAGTTGCTAAGGTTGCAGTGCAGTGACGTTGTTTATTTGGAGAGAGAATGAGAGATGATTGAGATGTGGCCAAAAACCAAAAGAGGAGGAAGGACAATTTGTATACAAATACTTGCAAAGAAGCGAGCGTTGTTATTTGAGGTCCCCCAACTGGCAACTGATCGATATGGCCTGGGGATGCCTCTATGCTCCCCCTATTGGGGTATTGGGTCCGGTTCCCTTCTTAATACGTCCTTTTCACCATTATCAAAAAAAGCAAAGCAAATTGGATACGACCAGCTGCCTTAATATTATCATTGGTTTCTACTTCTAATAATGCTCTCTAAGCCCATCCAATTTTTACAGCAACCAATATGGAGTATGTATTTGCAATTGGGTGTTTCAAGCTTCTAAGTGGAAAGCATGATCATATTAAACGGAGGGGACCTTTCCAAAAAAAATTACACCACCATCCTAATTACATGTGTTTGTTTTCTATTTTGCCTCCTATTATACATTTTTAGTAATGCTCGTAGTAGGTTAATTTGTCAATTCAAACAATAGATACATTTAAGGAAAGCCATATTTGGATCCGTAACTCCTTAAGAAAAATAAAAGAGAGATACGTCATAAACTTATCTCTTATCAAAAAATAAAAAACTTATTTTAATACAAGAGCTAGCAAGTAATGACAATAAGATATATTGCATATATCTGTAATTAAATTCACTATGCAAAAAAATTAATTTGTCCTTATTACCGTATTTATAGTTGTAGGCAACAATTATTTTCCTTAATTCTTACATGTGAAATAATACAAATTCGCCTTGATTAGTGTATAGGAAAAATGTGGATGTACATGTGTACCCTAATTTCCTCCAAACCTTATATATATAGTGCCTCGCTCAAAAGAACACAAACCATAATCAGAAAGATTATTACTACTAGTTAGTAGACATACAGGTTTAAAAGTGAATTCCCAATTCCCATTCAACATTCATTAAAAGAAAAAGAAAATCATTAGATGGCTAATCTTCATTGGTGTGTGGTGTACTATCTTTGACCAGAATACCCTACTACAAGTACTTGAACAATCCAGCAGGATAGAGGCGCGAGATATAGTATAGGCTTAAAATGGTGATGATCATAATTAATTACAGTACTACTCGTACTTAGCAAGGTAAAAGCAGAGTTTAAGGCATTGGTTGAAGACATCCGACAGGTAAATGGGCTAATAATGAATGTATTACAGTGGTAAATGTAACCTAGCCCTGATAATGTCCATATAGATAGAGGCTATTGTAGTAAAATAACGTGGTCATTAGAACAATTACCGAAAATTCCCTTAGCTAGAGCTAGAGCTAGATAGGGGAATAATGATAGTAGGAGTAATATAGAGAATGAAGGGTTAAACTCCAAGACAAATGCGCCCCTGGTTGGGCACAAAAAGTGAGGCAGCTCCGCAGCTAGTACAGTGTACTCAACAAAAACCGATAAATATGAATTGAATTATGATTTATGAAGGGTGGTGTGATTTTCATGGTCCTCTTTTCGTTAACTTCATTTCAGGATCCCAATTAAGTGCTACTCCATTTGCAGTACACAAATGACTCTAAAGTTACTTCTATTATAAACACAAGGTTTTAAATATATAATCAAACGAGTACTTATTTACTGTAGTTTATATTGACGATCAAGGGAAGGAGCCAAAACTCAACGAAGGTGGCATCAATACAAAATGGAGTAAGGATTCTCTCTTAGTATTTCTCTCTAATTTTTCCTTCAATAAACCAATATTATCATGCCACATTACTTGTTCACTCCAAAAAAACATTCAAATCTATTTTTTTCCTTTTTTTTTAATTCTTGTGAGTTACTAGTACACCAAACACCATATTATTCTATTGGAGAGAATCTCATCTCCAATGATCCCTACAAACCACACAATATAATGTTGCTAGGTTTGTATTGGAGCAGAATTGTTCCCCTGACTTGTTCCCACTTTAATTCATTTCCTATAATTAATCAACTACTTATTTACTTTCTATTTTTTTTCTTCTTCCTCATTTCCTCCGATCCTATTATGTTACTACTAATCTAATAACAAAAGTTACCTTATGCGATGAACTTATGTATGAGATATCACTTTTTTATCTTACGATATCACTTTTCATGTGTAATGTTATCATTTGTTTCCTCGCAGGTATCACGCCTAATTAATGTATATGGAGAACACCTCATAAAAGTTTTTGGGATTTTAATATTTGTGAATTACACTTTTACTTCTTTATTGTTCTTGAATTAATCAGTTCCCGAGATCTAGTGCTCGATCAAACCCAAATTAATAGACAGTCACCCTTGTATCTTGTGTCCTTTATGTTCATCTTGCATGTACCCCGTACCCCTGTACCACTAGTTTTCCATTCTTATGTATTAGATGTGTTATTTTTAGCTGAACTTATGTAAATTGAATTGAATTAAAAGTAATATGAGTGATAAAGTATGTTGAATACCTATGTAGAACTAGCCTAAAGGGAAACTTTGTGTTCTCCATTGAAGTACTCCTCTTTTTTTTTCTTTTCTTTTTTTTTTTTTTTTTGAGACGTGGAACTTGCAATCTCTATTCTTAGAGTACTGTGCAGTGCATAAACCCCGAGTGTATGCAATAGTTTGCAAAGCACGCACATCAGGAAAAACCAACAAAATAAACTTGTAGACATGCTCAATAAAGAAAGTTTAGAGAGATTTGAATCATAATTTTTGCTATAGAATCTAACCTCACAACAATCTATATTACCCCTTGCAGGGCAACTCTTATTTTCTTAATCACTATAAATATTGAAGTCCAACACAACCAGGTTCAATGACACACAAATATGTTGCGTCCATTAACATACTCACTAGTCACTATGTTGAACACGACTGTCCTCCACTTGGTGATCGATTTCAAAACGCTTCTCAAGTCTAGATGTATCTTGTTCTATCTCGAAGACACCCCATTAATAACTCATACTAGCCTTGAACTAAAACTGAAATGGAGACATAGCTCACCATGTGTCAAAATAAGAGCATATGTTTGAAAGGTTTGGGAAACATATGCTTTTAACGCGTTTCGCAGATTTCCCTTCATTACTCTCCTTTCATTACTCTCCCAATTTGGGAATGCCGGAGTTTATAAAAGTTGGGTTAATGAAGGAGAATTGTTTCCTGAATTCACCTCATTTCCCAACCCTCTTTTAAAAGACTTTACTGACAAAGAGAATTTTTCATTTATCTTCTATTCCCAGCAACCCAATCGCCAACTCCAAAACACATTGTAATGTTGAGGGGTCGTGACAAGTATTTCAAAACGACAATACACAATACATTACAATAGTCTTACTTTGTACAGAACACTAGTATTACTTTGTACACAATACAATACAATCAGCGAAAGAAAAAGAGTACTCTAATTGTAAAAACTACTCAAGAGCCAATAACCCTTGAACGATTCGCCTAAAACCTCGCCGAAAGGCGCAAATTATTATCTGATCTCGTGATCAGGATGGACCATAATCCCAGGCGCGCGCGTGTGTTTCACGCACTGGCCTGCCGGCGCGTGAGATCCATGCGCCTTCACAATTTATTTATTTATTTTTTCATCGGATTCAGGTTGAATCATGTCATTCTAGGGTTCACCCTGCCCCAAATTGAACCATTTAGGACCTTGGGTTTTCGTTTTGTTGGGATTTTCGAATTTTTGGTGGTTTTTGAAATTTTTTTGGGTTTTCTATTACTTTTCCGGGGGGAGGGGGAGGTGGTGGTTGGGGGGTGGCCATGGCTGAGGTCGACGGCCGGAGTCGACCTCCGCCGTGGCCAGGGCGGGGGTGGAGGGGGGTTGAGGAGAGAGAAAATGAGGGTTTGGTGGGGTGAGGGGAGGAGAGAGGGGGGAGGGGGGAGGGTGGGCTGGTGGGGGCCACCGTCGTGGTCTCCGGCCAGCGCCGAACACGACAGTGGCCGGGGCGGTGGTGGTTGGGCGGGGGTGGTGGTGGGGCGGCGGGGATGGTGAAGGAAGGAGAGAGAAAATGAGGGTTTGGGGGTGAGGGGAGGAGAGAGAGGGGGTGGGGGTCGGGTGGGCCGGTGGGGCCACCGTCGTGGTCTCCGCCCAGCGCTGACCACGACGGTGGCCAGGGCGGTGGTGGTTGGGCGGGAGTGGTGGTGGCAGCGCCGGCGATCGGAGGGAGGAGAGAGAGTGACAGTGAGGGTGAAAGGAGGAGAGAGAGAGAGGGAAGGGGGAGATAGAGAGTGGGGGAAGGGAGATAGGGATTATGTTACAATGTGAACATGAGATTACCGTTAACGCGTTGCAGAAAGGGGCATCAAGCCATCAACCATGGGTTATTTTCGTTTGGTGGTCCCCTTCATGGGCTATGAGCTTCATGGGAGCAGTTGAAAACCGAGCAACAACGAGCGTATCTTTTGCAATTAAGGCTATGTTTGGTTGAGCGGAAAATCGTTTTCAACTGAAAAGTATTTTTAGCTGAAAATCAATTTCAGTGTAAAATGTATTTCCGTTCACATTTTCCGTTGTTTGGTTACAACGGAAAACAATTTTCCAAAAAAAAAATATTTTTTATAAAAAATAAAATCTACTAACATATTTGCGTCGATCTCGAAAAGTTAGGTGGATTAAAAAAAAATCACCTCAAACGCATATCAAAGTAAAAAGTTATACACCTTCAAGTGATGTTGCTTAATCTCCTTTTCTCTCTCTCCTTCCTCCAAAAAAAACTCTAGCCGCTTTTTGGTTTAGGGGCTGCCATTAGCAATTCTTTGCTAATGGTAAGCCCCAATTCTTTTTGTTTCATTGTTTTTTTTTTTTCTTCTGTTTTTTAGTTTTAGTATGTCGAATAATATCAGTCTCTCCATTTGTGAGAGTTAGTTTGTCCCATTCATTGGGTTCAACTGTCTCTCACTTTTTGAGAGTATTGTTAGTTTTTTTGTTTTGTTGTTCGTATGGTACTTTGGCGGATCTATTCTATCAATAGGTGGTCTACGATGTCGGATTGGAGCATTCAAAGCTATAGCAGAGTCTTCCACGAAGAGGCTGTAATATGGAAAACGGCGATTAAATGGAAGCCGATCGGAATTGTTGAATCTCTAGTGCTACATAGCTTTTTCATTCGAATGTATTCTGATGTTTTAGATCTATTTCTTGTTGAATTCAATCTTTCTTGTAAGTGCCGTATGGCTTTCAATTAATGGAATTTCTTTTCCCCTCAAAAAAAAAAAAAGTAAAAAGTTATACTTATGTAAAGAAAAAAAACAATATCGAGAAAGTGGCCCGAAAGTTCGGCCCGAGGCCCAATCAAGTCGGGTGCGAGTTTGTTTTTATGATTCGAAGTCCCGACAACCAAACTCGATAATCAAGTCCATTATTAGTGCTCCGGGGACATAGTGTCCCACCAGCGAAAAACCGTTTTCCCTTCATTTTGAAGGGAAAACATTTACACCTACATAGGTGAAAATGCTTTTCCCCCTGAAAACCATTTTCCTTCTCATCGTAAACCAAACAACGGCAAATGGAAAAACTGTTTTCCAGGAAAACCGTTTTTCAGGAAAACCGTTTTCACCCCAACCAAACGGAGTGCATTTTTATACATGATACAATAGGTATACCGTATACATTCAGCTCCTTTCTTTTCAAGTGGAAAAACTAAATTGAATTAAATTAATTTTTCTAACTTAATCTCTAATCGTTTTTTTCTAAACTTGCAAAAAAGTCATCCCTTTTAAGGATAATAAAACTTTATCCCCAAATTATCGTTGAGGACGAATGAGAAAAACACCATTACACTATCCACTCCAAACTCTAAAATATCTAGTGTGTTTAGGTTGTGTTCTTTTCCACTTATTGGACATTTTCAATCACTAGAAATAGTGGCAAAACATTACTCAATCAGTGGGAATCAGTGGCAACACTTTAATGAATCAGTGGCAGAACCTACATTCTTACTTACAAAATCAGTGGCACAACCTTGTTTAATCAGTGAAAATCAGTGGAAGGACCTTACCGAATCACTGAAAATCAATGCCAAGACATTACTAAATTAGTGGAAATTAATGAGAGAACCTTACTCAATAAATGAAATTAAAGAACCTTACCTAATAAGTAAGTGAAAATAAGTAAAAAAGAACACACCCTTAATATAAGAATGCTACTCTTTCAAAAATACCACTCTCTATACTCTATAGTCTGTACTCGATTCGATCATATATTATGAGTTATGACACAATAAATAGGTAGAAGATCTGCAGGATCCCTTTCAGAGCATCCCATATTTGTATTTTGGTGAAAGACAAAAACAAAAGCAGAAAACAAAAAAATCGCAATCCGCTTGACCCATCCCCATATCATTCCTTTCTTTCTTTTTTTGCTTTTTCCATTTTCGTCTCTCCTTTTATAAAAGCTCTCCTAATTTTAGCAGAACAATCTTCAATCCTTTTGCTACACACACACACACACTCTCTCGATAATTATCTCGCTCTAATCTAACAAAGCAAATCCTGCTATCATCGTACGACCTTATTACTGTCGGAGCATCAGAAGCCCAGAAGATTCCTATTGTGAATTTTAACGAAGCAGAATCACGATTTTCTGCTATTAATTGCTCTTCTTTACTACTCCACTTGGGGCGTTTAATGCGTTTGGGGAAAATTAGAAAGCCCCCAGCTTTTGAACCTTCAGAAAAGCTCTGAAAATCAGGATTCATTGTTTTTGGGTTGCGGTTTCTTGTTTGTTTTTACCCTCCTGTGTTAGCTGGCTGTATTCTTGCAGCTCTCAAATACACACACATACACACTCTCTCTCTTCATTCTGATCTCAGCACTTGTGTCTTGGCTCCAGTTTGTTAATTTTGGGTTTCAGAGGAAAGGGAAAAAAGGACCTTTCATTTGGGTTTCTCAGCATTTTTTTTGCTTTGAGGAGGGTACATATATAGCATGGCTGATTTATAGCAAGTAAGTGTGACAAAGGGTTTTCAAGGACAAACAGGAATTTGGTTGATTTTTATAAGGGGAAAATGGAGATGAGGATGGAGGAGAGAGAATCAAGTATTAAGAAGACACTCAGAAGTTTATGCTTGAGCAATGGATGGTCTTATGGTGTTTTCTGGCGTTTTGATCCGCGGAATCATATGTAAGTTCTGCATTTTTAATGGGTTTTTCATGTTTTTTTTTTTTTGGGTATACTTTGGTTAAAATTATGGGTTTTATGTTTCATTGATTTATGTGTCCTGCTTTCTGTTAAATTTGTTTTGATCTCCCCCTTTTCTACCTCTCCACCCCTTAAAAAACAAAAGAGAGAAAAAGTAGATTACCCTCCATGGGTACTTTTTAGATTAGGGAGATATCAGTTTCCCTTGCCAAGTGATGTTAATCCCTTTGGATCTTCCCCTGAATAGAGTTTTAAGTTGGTCATGTTTGCTAATTAGTGCCAAGAACAGTTCTTTTTGGTAATAAGGATTAATGTTCGCTTTACATTACAGATAAGGAATAAAATACAATGAAAAATATAGTACTATTGCTATTTGAGATTTGAGTAATGTGCAAGTTGTCAAAGTTGCCGTCTGTGAAGATTTATGAGGAGTGATCATTTGATGGCTTATTTGAGATATTAACGCCAAATTTGCGGAAATGTGTTTATCAGGTTGTTAAGTATGGAAGATGCCTATTATGAGCAGCATGCAGGGAGTATAGTTGATAGTATGCTTCTTCAAGTCCACATGCTTGGCGAAGGGTATGTTGATTCATTTATTTTTCTAAATTGGTCTTGTATAAGTTCTCATCTGGTCATAGCACCTCTTATTTTAGGACTTACAATTGACAAGTTCATATACTTGTGTATGCTGATCTTGATAAATTTCACCTTCAGAATAATAGGGGAAGCTGCACTTGACGGGAAGCATAAATGGAAGTTTGTAGATGCTTCAACTGATGATTGCAAGTTCATGGATCACACAAAAGGGCAATTTGCATCTTGGGTATGTCCGTCGTCAAACTTCTCTATAGCTGAATCCGGCCTTTGACAACCACTAATATGCAGTTCTCTATGTTGTCAAGTTAATTAATTGTGCTAATATTCGACCATTCTTGTCTTATAACAGGATGATTCTGAGTTCGGTCTCCAAATTTTATCTGGAATAAAGGTACCTACTTTGTTTCTTGCTCAACATATTTCCAATTCAATGCACCCAGAAATGTTGTATTGTTGTGCTGAATTATTATATGAGCCATGTTAATGGGTGATTTACATCCAATTTGCAGACAGTTTCTGTGATACCTGTGGAATCGCTAGGAGTGGTACAATTTGGGTCTACAAAAAAGGTTAGTACTGGGAAATCTTGTAGTTTGCCTCTGTTTCATGCAATAATAGTCTTAAACCTAAGCACTTTTATATGTTTCCAATGCTCTTTCTTCACAATGCCATGATTAAATTCCTGCTCTTGCTTTGGTAGATTATGGAAGAGCCAGAGTTCTTGGATCAAGCAAGGAACTTTCTCCTGAATAAAGATAACTTTGTTGGGGTAGCTTCAGCAGGAAGTGCTTCTTCTGCCACTGGTGGGAATGGGCTACTTGCTCCGATAATTTCATCTCAAACTTCCTTCCAAGGTGACTTGTCTACGTCTTGGGCAAACATGGTTGAGAACATGACAAGTAGTTCACCTTTTGATCCATTATCCTTCCTTGGAGAAACATTTGATGGAAAAAGCAGAGATCAGTGCGGAGTTGGGGAGCTGATCATCGATCCGAAATTTGGCTCTTTGTTTGAAGATGGAATTTATGAGGATAAACCTAGTAATCTAATGGACACTTTTGGGGAGCAATTTGAGCCAACTCATTTTCCAGCCTCTCTATTTGATCCATGCCCAATGGATGATCTGTCTCAGTGGCTTGCTAATTCATCGAAGCTCTGTGTTAATGGATTAGATGCTATTGTTTCTGATGACATTTCACCTACTTTGGGGGCTGACGCAATATCATCAGGGCTTGGTGGAAGTGGCATATTCTCCAGCATTCAGGGAAAACAATCTGCTTGTCCCTCACACAGTTCTCTCAATAATGCATCATTTTCATGCGGAGAAGGTAAATATGTGGATGCCCCTTCGAACAATGATAAACTACTGGCTGAGTTTGGGATAAATTTTGGTACCAGAAAGTTGGAAGAATATCCGGATGATGTTATCAACCCAGTTGGGGATAAAGCTAATCCCTTGCCAGTTGATACTAGTATGAGTATTTCAGAATGCATCTCAGGGATTGAAGGTGTTCCTGTTTCTGCCCCACGAAAGGGGCTGTTCTCTGAATTAGGTCTGGAGCATCTGTTGAGTGATGGTTCTAGTAGTAGTTCTATCACCAAGTCGTGCATAGATGATCAATGGCCCACATCGAAAAAGAGGAGAATTGAAACATTTCCAACAATGAATAAAATTCAGCTTTCTGGCAATTCTTTGGGAGTAAAATTGACGCATCCTACAAGTAGTGATGGTTTGAAGGATTGTATGCCAAAGTCACAAGCAGGCTTGTGGATCGACGAAAGCTATAGCATGGATGCCAGGAGCTGCATTAGTGGTGTTAAAACACAAACTAGGACGCCTGAAAAACCTGCAAAGCCCATGAAGAAAAGAGCTAGGCCTGGAGAAAGTACACGGCCAAGGCCCAAAGATCGCCAGATGATTGCAGACCGTCTCAAAGAGTTGAGAGACCTTATCCCTAATGGCACAAAGGTATTGTACTTAGGGACTTTCTGTGATTTTTTATGACTCCCTTGAGGAATTACATTTTAAGTTGGGCCTGGGGGAGGCGAGGGGGAAGTTTGGGTGGCGGGATATTCTCGAAATGCTCCCCTGATAAATGCTGATGCGGTTTAAACTTTATTGATATTTGCAGTTAAGCATCGATGCTTTGCTAGCTCGGACAGTCAAACACATGATTTTCATGCAAAGCCTGTCAAAGCATGCAGACAAACTTAAACAAGTTGATGAACCGAAGGTTAGTAATGCCCTTGTTCACTTTTCTTTTGATCACAGCTGCATATATAATTCATAATACAAGTTTACAACAGTTAACACCTTTTGATTCTCCAGTTGATTGGTCAGGATAATGGCACGGTTCGAAAAGGCAACTCCACTTCCACTGTTTTGGGTGGAAATGGTAGTCGAGGGGCTACTTGGGCTTATGAAGTTGGGGACACAAATCTATTTTGCCCAATCATAGTTGAGGATCTTAGTCATCCCGGCCAGATGCTCATAGAGGTAAGCTTCTGGCTCGATTTTTAGTCACTGCAGTGCTGAAACTGCGTTCCTTTAAAAAATTAAACGTGCTTAAACGTTTCACTCTTTTCTACTATAGATGCTTTGTGAAGAACGGGGATACTTCCTAGAGATAGCAGACGCAGTTCGGGGCTTTGGGTTAACTATCCTCAAAGGAGTGATGGAAGTGAGGGACAACAAAATATGGGCACACTTTATCGTTGAGGTATTGCATATTTCTGCAGGACTTTGCTATAATTTAAATCCAGTTAGGGATTGGTATCTTCATAAATTATCAAATGCATCTTTCCTTGCATCCAAGCTCACCCGCTCACATTGATGTTTTGTCAAAGCAGGGAAACAGGCATGTAACCAGAATGGATGTGTTTGTGTCCCTTATGCAACTTTTGCAAGGTACAAGCACAAGTGAAGTGAACATAACTAATGAGCCTGCTAAAATGGTCCATAATGGGCCCCCGTTATGGAGCAACTACCAGCACCAGCAGCATGTGGTGCCACTGCCCATATAGTCACTTCAACTGAGCTCTACTTAGATGAGCAAAAGAACATTATACTCATGGAAACTGCTGCCATTGGTTAATTGTATAAAGAATCTAGCTAGGAATTGAACCAATGCGAAGAGGGGTAACGACAACGATGAATGAGTTGTCTCTCTTCTCGCTAGCAGTACGCTCGTGGAAGTGAAGAAATACCTCTCAGCAGTTTTCTCCGTCTGTAGTTAGTTATTTTTTGTTGATCAATTTTATTGGGGTTTGTAGGTAACTTCCTAGTGGTAACTGGCCCGTTTATATCTTATAGCTTGTTTCACATGGAATGAATTAGGTATAGTAGTGTTAGTATTAGGCAACAACTAGTATACATAGATGATAGATCTGACTTCTGAGTCTCTGACTTTGTTTGCTTCTGTTTATGCAGTAATCAATTAATGAAAATTTAGTCTCTGAAACCTATAGACAACATTTTCTTTTCATGTTATTTTCCCCGTCTTCTGGATGCGGAGGGAAATGTTTCATGTTTATGTCAATAACCTTAATGGAGGTAGGGGAGGCAGCACCATGCATAGCCATAAGAGATTGGTGGTTGCAAGACTGAGACTCACAACTAGGGCTGTTCATAACCGGATATCCGAAATTTCGGATAGTGAATTTTGATATCCGAATCCGTAATTCGAAATTTCGGATTCGGATACTTGGATATCCGATATCCGAAAAAGTTAATTTTTTTCTACTTTAATTTGGTTATTTTTCGGAAATTTCGGATATCCGAATCCGAAAGTATTCGAAATTTATCCATAAAATCCAAAAAAATTGGATATTTTTCGGATAAAAATTAACCGAATTTACGATTTTTCAGATATCCAAAATTTTCAAAGTTGATATCTGAACCCGTATCCGAAATTTCGGATATTTGGATTTTTGGATCGGATGCTCGGATATGGATTCTTTTGAACAGCCCTACTCACAACTGATAGTCTGCTGGTACAAGATGACATTTATGGACGTCAAAATCGAAATTCCTAATCGGTTGAAACCAGATTACTCTATGCCTGCTTGTATTACTCTATATATGCAAGCAAGGACTATGTGAAATGAGGATACTACTATAGATGTAGATGTAGGGCATTGCCATTAATAAGGTTGCACTAGTCTAGTATGCACTCCCATTTCAAGTGCTTCGGGGTCAAACATCAAATAATCAACTGTATTAGGCTTTTCTCCTCTGCTACGTCGTCAATGTAGGTGTAATGAGCATGAGCTAGTTACAAAAACAAGATGATGAAGTAACCCCTTTTTTTTCTTTTTCTTTTCTTTTAAACCTTTGAGAAGATTGTTTTATGGAAGTTTTTGTACATATTGAACAATCAAATTTGTGATTATATTTTTAAGATAGAATAAACTTAACTTGATACGTTTATATGAACAATCAAGATTATTGGCAGAATAAATTAGGGGTCACGCGAGGTATTGGCATGCATATGCAAATCCGAAACATAAATAGTTTTCAGTATACATCCATCCTGCAATCAATTGAATTGAATAGATTAAAAAGAAGTTAAGGTTGGAAATCAAAACAATTAAATTTGGGTACGTACAGCCTACATTATGAAAATCTAGTGTAATTATTATGGTCGGACCAAAGATAAAATAGCGAAATGAAATGGCCGACTTAAAAGCAGCTTTTTGCCAAACCGACTGTTATGACCTGTTTGGGAATTGGCATGTATAGGCATTAGGCAATGGTGGCCATCACTTTGTGTTTGTGTTGGTCAATTGCTATCATTTTGCCTTCAAACTCAAGTTATGTTTTTATGGCACTTGAAAGCTAGAAACCTTTATTGCACTCTGCATCTCTTTAGTGTTTTCTCCCCAGACCCCCACCAAAAAGGAAATACTACCAAACTAGCTATAAACCGTAAAGACCCCTTGTACTTGGAAACGGAAAACAGTTTTCAATATCTACTCTTCTAGCCTCTAATATGAATACAATGAAAGACAGAAAGAATTTTGAAGCTATGGATTGTAAGCAAGTAACAAACTAACAATGTACTCCTATTCAATAATATCATGATTTTCTCTACCTCAATTCTCAACTATCTACAATGGTTAATGTGGAACATACTTGTAGATGATTCTATATTTTTAAATCATACAAGAGCAACCCATCCCTTCATAAAACTCATCCCCAATTATACCTATCACAATTCCTACTCGGATCTCATCGACGTAGCATTTGTTGTCTTGTTGAAAGCAATTAAAAGATGTCGAAAGAGGACGTCCTAAGTGATTGTTATTGTGTGATTTGCATTGTTTTCCCTTAAACAAGATTGAGATTTGAGAGTATAATTTTTGTCAATGAAAATAATGATTGATAGGAGGACTTTACTCAATTTGTTGCGAACAAAAGTAGTACTAACAAGTAAATCTTGTGAATAGTGAAACAATATACTAAGAGCACTTTACCCCTTTGTAAGCCGACCTGGTGTGAACATGATTAGTTTTTGAACCAAAAGACTTCACTGAACATATGGTCAAACAAAAAAACAAAAACAAAAACAAAAACAAAAACAAAGTGGTTTAGGATATGATCAGACAAAAAGAAAAAACTTTTTTTTTTTCCAAGGTCAGAAAGAGGCCCATTGGGCTATGATCACAACTAAAGACTTTTCAAAATGTACGTGAGCCCACTGAGACTACAGGAATGGATGGAGAGAACAACAACCGAAGCCCAATAAGCAAAAACCAAAAGCCCTAAATACGAGATTTATTGGGACATTCCAGGTTTCTCTGGGAGCCAAAACAATTGAAGCTTTTGGGTTTTCTTCTTCTTCTTCTTCTTCTTCTTCTTCTTCTCTGCAGAGTAAATTAAAGAAAATGGCGATGGAGGACAGAAGAATAGCTATCTGAGACTGAGAATCCCTCGACTTCTTCTCAATTCAGCTCCGCTTCTCGTGTCGTCTGCCGAGTGTGAGTTCCTTCTTTATTCCTAGTTTCTATTTCATACCACAATTAATTAATCATTCTCTTTTTCGTATCACACAACAATTTAATTAACTCTATATTTTGTTTATTTATTTATTGTTGTTGGGGGGTTTATTTTTGGAAAATACATACAGATGTCAAAAGCAGTTTTCGCAGTATACTTGCCCCCGCTGCAATACCAGGTACTGCTCACTTCATTGCTACAAGGTATGCATCATCTTTCTTCATTGTTCCTGTGACCTTTTTGTTACCTAGTTTGAGTAGTGCCTATTTGTCTCTTTGCTTATTCCTATACTTATTCTACTTGAGCATTTTGATCTAGTGAACCTTTTTTTCTTAGCTTCTGTCTTCAATATAATCATGAACTAAAAATAGTCAATTGCTCATGGCAATGGAAGGATTATTAGACCAGTTGCATTGAGTGAGGCATAAAAATATTCATTCTTTTATCTGTGCTTCTCATGCTTGCTGGCGTCTGTGTTCATACTAATTGGGTCAATATGTATGTCACAATTTGTTAATAGTTGCATATAGTGTGGATTTTGGGGGTTGAAGGCTGTTAAAGAAGTTGGAGAGTGGAGAAGTAGTTGCTGTTGGTATTCATAGTAAATGTATGCTTTTGTAGGAGATGACAACTATAGTTTCGTTTTGACATTAATTGTTACTGTGTCATTGTTGTGATGTTGTCAATAGGACTTCTTATTCATAACCTTTTCTTGCCCCCCTTTTCTCTGAGTTGGACGTATGATCTAAGCTGGCTTTTGTTTTTTTTTTTTTTTTTTTTTTGGTACTGATGTATTCATTGTGTGTTTGGCAGTCTCACAGCCTACGGTGCACTGAATCTTTTATGCGCGAAAATGTTGAGGATGAGCTGAGGCAATTGCGTCCAGATGACCAAAGCAAGAAAAAAATGATGGAGATACTGAAAAGATTTCATGCTGAAGACGAGGAGGATTACATGGATGAAGAAGGTAACTCAATGTCTAAACTTTTGGATCAACAAGTTTAGCTTTCTATATGACATTTTGCAATGGCGAAACTGTGATATCTGCTTGCTGTTGTATTGCTAGTTACCAGTGCAATCGATATTGGCTTTACTATATACTATTAAGTGACTATAGGAGCCCTAACAATTTCCCCCCATCAATGGATAAGGTGCTTGTCAAACTACAAAGCAAGCAACTTTATGGAATTCTATGAATAAGAATGAATATATGCATGAGTTTGGTCCAAAAATTGCCAAAACCCAACTATGCTTTTGACCCGTCCTCCTAGACTAGAAATTTCATCAGCAAGTGTGATTGCTGGAGGATAACTTGACAGCTCAATGTTCTGCTCATTATATTTTGTAGAGTGCAGTCTCATTTCCTTCCTTTGAGCTTGGTCGATCGAATGAAATTCGCTGTTGGCAAATAGGAAAGGCCATCACCAAGCAAGGAATAATCTTTAGTGTATCTTGAACCACCAGCTAACATGTTCCTACTCGCTAGCTGACTTACAAGGAAGAAAGAGATTAGGCTTTATAGAATGCTATGTTTTCCTCTGGCCTTGATATCGATAGTTTGTGACATGCAATCTTGAAGGGGTTAAGTAATATTGGGCAACTTGGCAGAATGATGAAATATGTTGTGCGGTCAACAGAGACATGGATTTGCAAGCTGCACCAGTAGGCAGTAGGAGAATAAAATATGCCAAATGACTAAAAGAGAAGGGGAAAAAACAGAGAAACGTGCATATGAGAAAATCAGATATATTTTAGGACTTCTTATATACTGTTGTTTCGAGTGAAGAGCTTAATAACTAATTCAAATTTAACCTGTATAAATGGAAATTAATACCTGGATAAGAGTAAAGGATTTCAACAGTGCCCTTTTTTTTAGTTAAAATCAAATTCAGTGTATTGACAGAAGGGCTATTAGCTATTATGTCAAAGAAAGACTTTTGCTTGGCCATTGGGGCTAGTGACTGAAGCCTAATTAGTGTGACCAGGGGGGTCTTAGCTCTTCCTTTTTTGCATCCTTTGGCCTCAAACTCGCCCAGGTGACTAGCATTGTCATCTCTTCTTCTCCTGCTCTCACCCTTTCGAATGTTTACTCATTTTGTGATTGTCATCTGTACTCTTTGGCTGCAGTGAGTGATCCCTCATCGTTTATTTTGTCTTTCCTCCAATGCTTTGACAACTTGCTGGAGCTCCCTTAGTGTATCTTCTATCCTTTCTTCGGTGAATTCGCTTGTTAAATACTGCTTCGCTAGCAATGAAATCTTGGGCTTTAGTCTTTTGTTTGCTTTGTTGGATGATGGAGCAGGAGATAGGATAGAGCTCTGACAGGAGGACCTGATGAGACATTTACAGCTTTGGGCTGAACGTGAAAACCAATTGCTCATGTTTTCTTCCTACCTCCTCTCAAAATTCTCTGATTTCCTTCTGTATATCGCGTAACAATTAAGCCTCCTCAGCATCAGATGCCACAGCTCTTCATTGGCCTCACACGCATTTGATCATACAACCTATGAGCCAATGATTTTAGTTTTAATCGATTGTTTATGCATACTTGAGAGTCGAGAAGCATCAATTAGTTTCCGCGATGAGCTGTGCTAGTCCATCTTTTTGGTTTTAATTTGTTTCTCCCTCACCTTTTTCTTTTAAAATTTGCAGAGCCAAGTCTTTCAGAGGAAACAATTCAAAAGGTTCTATCAGGTTGATATGTTTTCTTCACTTACACTATTAGATACTGGCTCTTGGTTAGTTGCCTACACAGCTTGTCTCCTCATCTTTGATGCGACATATCACTCCATAGAATTACATGGATAGATTTTGGACCTTGCTTCTCTTTAATTCCCCATCCCTGAAGCATCTAATATATATATATATATATATATATATATATATATATATATATATATATATATATATATATATATATATATATAATATATATATATATATATATATATATATATATATATATTTTTGGGTAAGAGCGCCGGTAATGTGACAAGTGTCACGTTTTAATTGGTCATTTTTTCTTTTTGGTTTTTTCTTTTTTTTTGTTTAATTATTGTCACTAATGATTTGTCATTAATAAATATCCTATAATAATTATTAGAAACTGTTCATATTTCTTATTTTTCTTAAAGAATTGAATAAAATATACATTTTAAAATGATATAAATGTAACGCTTTAATGACATTGATTTGAGAATTAATTAATTTCTGTTTTTTTATTCAAGAAAATAATAAAAATCTGGATTAAATGTATTTATAAAAAAAGTGTTATATATTTTTTTTGTTATATAGTTGTTGTTATAAGCACAGGTAACTACAAGTGTCACATTTTGATAAATTATATTTTTTTTTCTTTTCTTTAGATATGGAGTCGTCACAAATTTATTTCCCCATCAAAAGAAGGTTAATGTTTCAACTTTTTATTAGCAAAACACACATTAAGGGACACTGGGATCAAACCGGTTGTTGAGTAATAAAAAAAATTATATTAGTTGGTAGAAGTGTCGGTTCCGTGAAAATTTACTAATCTTTCGTGGGGATAAAAGTCGCTAATATGACAAGGTAAACATGTTTAATTAATTTTTAATATTTGAGGCCATTAACACTGGTTTGACATGTGACTAAAATTTGCAAGGATATGAGCAAATAAAGCGATAATGATCACATTTAGAGTGATAGTTTAGTAAGACATATATTTTTTGATTGGAAGCTCCTTCTAATATACCTTTGTTTTTTTTGATAAATACTTCTAATATACATTTGTATTATTTATTAAAAAATATTAAAATATCGTGATAAAATGATATACCATGCGTAGTTGTGAGTATAAGTGCAGTTAATTACAAGTATCACATCTTCATAAGTTATTTCAATATTATTATTTTTTGAAATGGTGAGTCCTCACACTTTTTATTTTTATTTTTTTTAAGAATATGACCAATCAAATTAATAAGGTGACAACCAGGGTCACAATTAGAGTAATAGATATTGTAATTATTTTGACAGGTTAGCGATAGATATTTTCGGAGATAAGCCAATTACTTAGATATTTATAACATTTTCATCCATCACCATTTTTATTCAAAAATTTATTTGTATTTTTTCTAAAAACAAAATAAAAAATAGCTAACCATATTAAAAGTATAGTGATAAAAGAATAGCACGGGTAAATTTCTAGTTATCACCAATTTCCAGACGTTTTTGTGGGATCTGTCTCCATTCAAGTGAGGCATTAAATTTTGTTGTGTGGTCTGAAGAGTGAATCTCTGTCTCTAGGAGGTGAAATAAGTTTTGATGACTTAACTATGGAAGAGAAGAAGATTTTCCAAAGAGCTTTGGCTTCTGGAGAACTAAGCAAGATGATGGAACCATGGTGGTTGAAGCCTTCTGCTCGAACAGTATCTCTCAGCCAGGGAGGAGCTCGGCTCATTCAGCCCATAGCAAGTGAAGAAACATCAGGATCACGGCAAGATGAGTTAGAAAGTAAGCCAGCCACTGAAATTCCAGCTGGACCAGAAACACCGTTACCACCGCTTAGTAAGCTCACCTCCGCAGAACCATCTCCACTTCTTGCCATTCATCTAGTTGACGTCCTATACAGCTATTGCTTCACCCTTCGTCTTCAAAATGGGGATTGGCAATCAGATGCTGCTGGAGCTGCCATGGTGGTCCTTAGTGTATCCTCCATTTTGGGGCAGGGAGCACAACCAGAATCAATGTTAGAAGCTGTCTCATATTGCTTGGAGCAGACTTGTTCTCCAGCCTTTAAACACATGGGAGGTTCCCAACTTGGTTTTGGTCTTCTCGATGACATAACAGCCCTAATTTCCTTGGGTGGGGCTGCTTTGATTTGCGCTTTATGTGACCTGCGGAGACTGATTCAGGCAGCACAGAGAGAGCTAAAATTCGAGAAATCGGGAAAAGCAAAAAGGATAGAGACCAAAGGCAAGCTCAAGTCAGCCGAAAGAAAGCTTTACTTCGTAATGTGTTGGGTGCATGAGCAGCCAGAGGAAGTCTGGTCTTCCTTGGCAGTGCTTGTTAAGGCTGAAAAGGCGTCGGCATTGGAGTATTGAGGCAATGGAAAGAGTACATTGAAGACTGATGAGAAGGCAGACAGTAAAAGCAAGACTCTAATATAGAGGAGATGCATTAACCCAATTGGAGCATGGTGCATGGTATTTTGCATTACTATGCATTCTTGACATATCAAGTGCTAGTATTTCTGTTATTAAATTGAGAATAATTAACAAGGAAATCTTGAAACGAAAGAAACCATTGGCCAAGGCATCCTGTTGTATTTCACACTAATGCTGGTATTTTGGTTTTGCTGCTTCAGTCTGCATATATAAATCGTTTCGAGTTGCTAATTAGGGATATTTACATGCCTTAGCTTCTTGGGAGATGGTGCATTATTGGTGCATACTGAATTGTGGCATATGTAGTATATGTACATATATTGTGTTTCCGTATATATTTTTGTTGTATACAATTACTAGTTGCAACCAGGATTGGCCTAGATCTGAACTCTTGTAGAGATCTTGAGTTTATTGCATCGATCATCTGATATTGACTGATTTAATAAGAGCATAAAAAAGATTGTGCAATATGAAACCCTTTAGAAACACTAGACAAACATAACATAGTAATTATAGAGATAGCCGTTTGTAAATCCTGTGATATGATATTTGCATAATTCATAAATTAAAGCTCTCTTAACTAGCAGTAACTACATGCATATAAGAACTAGATCAATGAAACAAAACAGCTAAGAAGAGCCATTATTCTCCTGCTATTATATAAGTATCCTACATGCATATATATATATTCCTTAATTAAGAAGACTATATGAAGAGCTAATTTGAGAAAACCCTGGGCTGTAGGTAGAGAATGATCTGATCAGGTCTTCTTGCGGTAGGAGCAACCCTCGGTGAGCCTAGCGCGGCCGCCGGTGGGCTGGCAGAGAGGCATCTGGCAGTTGGGACACATGACGACGGTCTGAGAGTGGCTGAAGACGGTGGTTATGACAAAGCAGCCGGAACACTTGACGTCCATGAAGAACGAATTCGGTGTCGGTATCAGACGCTTCAGTTTGTGCTTCCTCTTCTCCACCTCTGGAGGCGGGTTCAACAGATCTATGTCGTTCTGTAGCACCATCCTTATTCTGATACTCAGATTATTATAACTTAATTCCTTCCACTTGTTTTGCCTTGTTTTGGTTTCTAATGAAACAAAGAGTCTGGAATTATAACTCTAATGCTCCCTCATAGGTTTGAGGTCAAGAGCATGTATTTATAGTTTGCCTTCAGGGTTTAAACCTAATAAACAAACCACTCAAACCCTTCTTGCTTACTTTTTCTTAATGGACCGGACCTCCTAATTCCAATGCTAATGGACCTCCTCACGAAAGCCCTTTTCTAGAGGTGTCTACGTCTTTTACGACTTTTATGTATGTAGGAAACTTTATTTTAAATGATCAAATTCTATTGGACAACTTATGAAAATAATTCGAAGAAAAAAAAATGTACAAAAATTATTATGATTTTACCAAATTTAAATATCAGTGTTTTGCTTTCGTTTAACATTAAAATTTTCTAACGCAAACTTGTATACGTGACTAGGATACGTTGGTGTAGCAAAATATCTTTAATTCAAAGTGAGTGATGCTTCTAATTCTATAGACGATTTAAGTAATTAAACTTTCAAGCTCCACAATTTTAGAAGTTGCATATTTTCCGCGTTATTTGAACATGGTTGTAACACATAGAGTTAATGTGCTGTATGTATGTTTTGATATTTTAACGTGCACATATTAGGTTGATATCGCAAAAGGCACTTATATATTTAATTTTGACAAGAGATTCCCTTGTGGAAACTGATACAACAAATATAGTTTGTTGTGCAATATTAGAAATATTTATTTAACATTTGTCAAGTTAAAATTAAATTATATGTGTACAATTTGTCAAAATGAATTTTTAAGGAAAACTTTTTTTTATTTGGGGTAAACTCTTTATAATGGTAATTTATATGGCTAGTTGTTAAGACTATGGTCTTTTTATTTGGAAAAACTAAAATAAACTAAAACTGAACTTAATTGTGTTATTTTTTTAGCTTAACGTTTAATCATTTAAAACTCGTACATATATATTTAATATTGGATTAATTTAAAAATACGCCTTTAAATCTTTTCAATAATTTAGGTATCATAATGAATTGAATTAAATTGAGATTAAACAAAATTAAACTGAAGAAAATCAAGGCTAAGCTTATGGATGGATAAAACAGAATCCTGCTTATCCTATAGGAAGTTGTGCCACATGCGGCTTGCCCCATGTTCAATGAGTGAGGAGAAAAGAATAAAGGAAAGGTGGAAAATTTAGAAGAGTGCCAAAGCATAGAGTTGTTTATAAAAAGCGTGAAACTGAAAAATCGTATTGTAACTATTTGAAATCGTATTAGAAAATAGGGTTATCGTGACAAAATGAAAAAAGTATTCTTGGTACGGTTCACCAGTAACAATTTTTGATTTTCCAGTACGGTTGTGGTTCACTTTTTGGGAAGAAACGATTAACCTACCGTGAACAGCCCTACCAAAGCATTGAGGATGCGACGTCGTTTGGAGTAAAACAATCATAATACTTTTTCTTTTTTTTTTTTTGGTAATAAAACAATCATAATACTTTTGTTGAATGGCTTATTCGTAAAATAATGTCGTAGTTGCCGACACTTGGGGTACCCTCACGCTCACCATCCTTCTGTTCAACAAACCGTGACGAGAGACGGAGACCTTTCCTCTCCATTACCCACAAAACAATTACCAGTTTTCATCGTCTCTCTCTCTATCATTCTCCTCCTATCCAAAAATATCCACCATTCCCATCCATACTCCAATAAACATTAAAACATACGAACAGAGAAAATCAAATCCCCAGTAATAGACTACACATCCATAGAGAGAGAGAGAGAGAGTGTGTGAGTGATTGTACTGACTAACTCAGGTGCCGGTGATTACACTGCACAATCGATTACTCATAGATAGAGGAATACAATAATGGTGGATGCGGGTGATAAAATAGCGTATTTCCAAGCGATAACGGGTTTAGAAGACACCGATTTATGCACTGAGATCTTAGCTGCTCACAATTGGGATCTCGAGCTTGCCATTTCCGCTTTCACTGGTGGTCACTCTCAAGAACCACCTCCTTCTAACGATGTCGGTAGCAGTGGCCAGTCCAACCCTAACCCTAACCCTAACCTTAACTATGAATTTCGGAGCTCCGATTCCACCGCTCTCGCCCCACCTGCTGCTGCCCCCAATTTGGCTTGGAAACTCATCACGCTCCCCATTTCCGTTGTTTCCGGCAGCCTAGGGTTAATCTCCGGTGCCGTAGGCCTCGGAATGTGGGCCGCCGGCGGAGTCTTATCCTATTCCCTCGGGATGTTGGGCGTTGGGCCCCGTCGGGCAGGAGACCCGTCGGGGTCAACCCCACTCGTCCCCCCAGTCTCGGCTTCAGCGACCGAGGCCGCAGAGTTCGTGGCAGCCTTCGAGAGGGAGTATGGCGTTTCGGATGCAAGGCCAAATTTCGTGGCGGAAGGGTTCATGGATGCGTTGCAGAGGTCGAGGCATGCGTATAAGTTGTTGTTTGTCTACTTGCATTCCCCGGATCACCCTGACACGCCCGTGTTCTGTGGAGGGACGCTTTGTAATGATGTGTTTTCGGCTTTTGTTAATGAGAATTTCGTGGCCTGGGGTGGGAGTATTCGTGCTAGTGAGGGTTTTAAGATGAGTAATAGCTTGAAGGCCTCCAGGTTTCCCTTTTGTGCTGTGGTTATGGCTGCTACTAATCAACGCATTGCTTTGCTTCAACAGGTAACCAACCACTGTCTGCTGGTTTTCTTCTTTACTGTTTGTTTGTTTCTCATGTGTAAAATGTAATTCCTGATGAATTGTGATGATTTACTTTGTATTATTATATATAGCATGCATTGTCCTGTTTTGTTTTAGTGTCCTGAAGTTCCCATTTAGAGCATGTAGATTTCTGTCTATGACCTATCACTTTTAGTTTGCTTTGATAACTTATTTAGTATGGAGTTCAGTGCCTGCAAGTAAGATTTACTTGAACTAATGAGCTTCTATCAGAAGACTGCTTGTTTTTGTTGGTGACTGGCGAGACTTTTCAGCTGTTTTTGAGTATCGAACTTGGAACATCACCAGGGATTGTAGGTGAACGTTGGACATGATTGCTACAAACTGTAGAATATAGTAGTAGACTAGTAGTATCATAGTAGCTTCTATGATAGGAAGTAAGTAGATTTGGGTTATAGTCCATAAGTTGATTGATGGTGGTTACACTGCCTACTAGCTGTGGAAAGAAAGTTGACACTACATGGCTGTTGGCCATGCTAGTTGGTAGAAAGAACGTAGGCAAAAGTAGACGTAGGTTTCATTTGTAAAAGTTTCTTTGATTAGGGCGGATTTCTGATTATCATTGTTTGATCCATAGAAATTTGCTGGTACATTTTGCTAGCAATGAGGCAAACAAAGCTTTTTTTTGAGAGGGTAAAAGCTTCTTATTATGTCAAAATCCCTATCAAATAACCATATCCAAGCAAGCACTGCATTTCTTCTTCTTCTTTTTATTTTTAAGACTGGGCAAAGGTCTGTCTTCTCCTCAACAATAGTTGGAGCCCCAAATGTGAAAATTTGAATCTTGGTACTCCCTATAACAATCTTACACCAAACTTTCTTTGACATCTATGTAGTTCTTCATGAAGTTGAAAGATTGACTATACAGATTCCAAGAAAAGAAGACTCGGGTCGTTTTGCTGGATACACCAATGCAGCGCAATGTCCATTTTTATCAACTAGAGGTAGAGGTGGCTTATGAATGAGAGGGTCGGGTAATATGGGGACAATTTAATCGATTACATGAGTTGGTGAACATTTGCTCAACTTTAAACAATGTAAACAATCCTCATACATCTCTTGAGGTATTGATGCTTTCAAGCCGTATAGCACTTGAATTCCTACAATTAGCCCCACTGTGATAATATATGCTTCTCTGTCTAAAAAGGGAAAACTCCTACAACTCGGTACAATTATGAAATTCTCATTACGTTGTAATCTTCATTGCGCTCTAAACACCACTTTCTATCTTCAACACCTTCTTGGTTAGCCCTCACAGTTCATGTCGCATAGAGTTTGATTTGGGCATTGAAAGCACAAATAGAAGCTTTTGCTATAACTTGAAATCTATTGCCTTGAGAAAATAGAGGCAATTGAAAGTTGTCATGACAACTGTTGTTTCTTCCCCAATTATTCCACTACCTTATATTTGTTTCCTATATGTGATTGTGTTGTGCTTTATTGACTGGTCTGGCCTATATGGTTCTCTAACTGGTGTATATGGATGTGATTTGATGGTGAGTTTGTGATGGACTGGTGGAATTCACAAATGTTGGGGTAAACTAACTTAATTGTGACTTTGATTATTGAGATGTAGAATAATGTCCAAGTTATCGAAGCTTCCAACTCTAAGCTTAAGTATAGTCCCTTGAAGTTCTTTTAACTTGTTTTTAATTGGAAAAAATTGCTGACTGAGGTCTGCTGGGCATAGATTATTGTGTAATGAATGTAGTTCTCTGACCTAATGTCTGAGTATTGTACGAGACAGTTAAAAATAGGCTTGACTGCTTTAAAAAATAAGGTTTTTCAGCTGTTTGTATGGCTAGAACTTGGTGATGCTTTCCGGAGGTCCCCAAGTTTAAGCCCCCTTGGAGCCACTGGTGGTTTCTTGGCCATTAACTCCTGGCCTCACAGGATTACCCATGTTATCTAAATAAAGAATAGTCGGTGATGCTTCTCATCAAGCATAGGAAGGTACTTGTCCTGAAAGAGACTGATATCTCCTGTTCTTTCTGCTATGAGCAACCTAAATTATTGAACTTCCATGCAATGGGTTTCCAGGTGTTTATAAGAATTTCAACTTATTTCAGGTTAATGGATGTTCATTGGATTATTGCTTGGTCTTTCATGGCAAATGCTTTTTGCGTGATATTGAGGATTTTGATTCTTTTGGGGCATTTGATGTAGGAAGAGTGAGTTTCACTTCAGAACTACTTGTATAGGCTCATGTTGTAACAGTCTATGTCCACCCCACCAAAAAGAAAATGAGAAAGGAAGATTTAAAGCATTTGGTTTATTAGAGAGGTCAGAAGAGACATCATAAAATTGGGAACAGTACATCATGTATGGCACTTGTGCAAATATTGTTGTTCAGATGCTTTTTAAATATTCATTCATTAGATTTTATAGGTAATATAATCCCATTGTTCAGGTAGTTCCAACATGTATTAGTAGTATTGAAATCTTTGTCTGATGATTTAATGTCTTTGGAGCATGCTTTAGGCAGAAAACTCTGTCTTATCATGGCTTTGCGAATTCGGAGAATGACAGTGAGTTTGCTCTTCTTTTTTTTTTTTGCTCGTCAAGTGAGTTTGCTCATTTAGAGGTTTCAGTTGTACGTATTTTTGTTTCTGTGTAACTGTGTTAGCATGTCTTATGCGTAACAGCAGGCTTGGCGTTAAGTAATTATACCTGTTGTTTTGGTTGTCTAAGCTGACATTATTGTAGAACTCTTTCCTGGAAAATAGGGTGTTGTGTGTTTTCTACTCTGTGCGTAACAAGGACTTGAATCTCCTTTTAACTTTCCTATTAATTTTCCATCCATTGCAGATTGAGGGTCCAAAATCTCCCGAAGAGATGCTTTCTATACTACAGAAAGTTCTTGAAGAAACTTCACCCGTGCTTGTTTCAGCCAGGCTGGAAGCAGAAGAGAGGAGAAATAACACGCGTCTGAGGGAAGAGCAAGATGCTGCTTACAGGGCTGCACTTGAAGCTGATCAGGTACCCTTCTAGTAGAAAGTGATTGGTCTCTGTAATAATGCTATTTGTCAGAACTGGTTCTATGTGAGCTTCTGGAGGCTGGACAAATTGCCTTAAGTTTGTTGAGGGTTTGTATTGTGTTTCATGTTGGAGGTCCTATTTGTTCCATATTTTGGAACACAAATAGCTGAATTAACAATAAGTGGTGTAAGAAGCAGGTATTTAAGAGAGGGGAAGATGAAGGATTCCCAAGCTGGCTCTGATTCTTTCCTTAATTTAGTACTTTGCATACAACCTTATAGAATCTAATTAAAGTCTGTTATATAGTCCAAAGATGCATTGTCGACTATTTCATAGAAGCACTGAAAATCTGTACATCATAGAGTTTATTGTTTAAAATGGTCTATAGTGAGGTTCCTATGATGCTATTCATAGCTGTTCACTGATGTCTGACTTTTCCATTCATTAATGCTTACTATTCAGGCTAGGGAACGACAGAGGCTAGAAGAACAAGAGAGGCTTGAAAGGGAACTTGCTGAAGCAGAGCAAAAGCGCAAGGAAGAAGAAGAGGCTCATGAAAGAGAAGCACGTGAAGCAGCTGAAAGAGAAGCTGCCTTAGCTCGTAGGAAGCAGGAAAAAGCTCTTTCTCTGGGTGCTGAACCTGAAAAAGGACCTAATGTTACTCAAGTAAATCCCATCCTAATATTGAACTGTTTTTTCTTCCCTGTCAAATTTAGTTATTGGTCAAAAAGTTTTAAGATGGTTATCATCTGCATGATGGCTTTGCTATTGCATTCGTGCTTTTTTATAAATTGCTCTTCATCTCTCACATTTTGACAATACTGCAAATTGCAATTTGTGTTTGATGGGCTATATGCTTTTCTGCCCTGGCTTTTTCTGTCTAATCAGTCACCATTGGATGCTGCACTTTAAATCAGGTTTTGGTACGGTTCCCTACTGGAGAACGCAAAGATAGGAGATTTTACAGCACTGCAACCATCCAGTCTATATATGACTATGTTGATTCATTAGATTGTTTGAATATCGAGAACTACAGCCTGGTCTCCAATTTCCCCCGAACTGTTTATGGCGCTGAAAAGCTTTCATTGACTCTGAAAGAAGCAGGTTTGCATCCTCAGGCGAGTCTCTTTGTGGAGCCAAACTTGTGAGAAAAGATGTAATTTCATTCCGGTCAGAAATTGTTTGAGAATTGGCACTGTGGAGTGGAATAGTTTTATTGTGCTTTTTAAATCTATCAGGTTCACAGATGTTGAGATGCGTTTTATTCCTCTTACAATGTGGATACATAGATTTCCTTCAAGGCATACGTGAACAGAAAGCCATAATGGATAAGTGGACTGTGGTTTCAGAATAAGGGGATTTAGACTTGTTTACTGATCCCTGGCTCTTGCTCTGGGGAATTTCTGAATATCCTCCACCGAAACGATGTTGACTACTAGTCCTACAACTCTTGGAACTTTGTTGCAAATGTATGTTACAGTACAACTCGTGAAATGTAGGTTCTTCCGTCGCAGGAGAGGAATAGCTGGACATTTACTGAACTATTTCAAATTTTTACCATGTGCGCCAATGGCCACCATAGATTGTTGTCACAGAGATGATATCACAAAGACAGATCTGCTAAACAAGTACGTGTAATGTGGCAATCCGGCAAACATAAATTTGGCTGGTGTTGAGGCTTTAGTTGATTTCTTTGAAAGAGAATGCTTAGTCATAGGCTAAAATAATCGACGATATATATTCGACCATTTGTAGCATGGTGCATGGTATTTTGCATTTCCATGCATTTTGACATATCAAGTACCTGTTTTTTAAATTGACGAAAAACCAATTGTAGCATGATTCATGTGCAGTAAACAAACAGTAAAGAACATGCCGCTGAAACTGAGGGTCCAAGAGAGATGAGAGAGATAGAGACACTAACAAGAGGATAAAGGAGTGTATATTACAATAGGTGTATGGCTAGCTTTGTTGTAGGAAACTGCTCAGATCTTCTTTGGTGAGAGTAGCGCTGCCACTGGCGTGGAGTGGCAGTAAACCATCTGGCAGTTTCGAAGGCCTGAAACGGTAGGAGATTTGTTTTCTTATCAAAGTTATTTTTCGTTTATGAAAAAAAGGGATAAAATTCAGGACAAATAAAAATAACGGATAATAAATAAAAGGAAAAAAAAAATGATAGTTTACTTTGAATAGTAATTGAATTATATTAATTAGCAGGCTACAAACTTATAACATATGCTTTCTAATTGCCAGAAATAATGTATACACAAGTTTTGAATTAGGGGGACCACAGGCCACAGCCTCCACTGGTCACTTTAACTCCGTCACGACAAGATTATACCTCTCTTCTACGTACTTGTATTTGATTTGGTTTTTACTTTCTAATGAAGCAAAGAGCATGGAATGATTCAATTCTAATAATATGCTTCGTCTAAGATTTGTGAATGTGATCACTAATCAAGAGTATGTAATTATAGTGCAAACTGTGATCATCGTGAAACTTTCTTTGATCCAAATCTTCCCCCCAAAATTGATCAATATAAATAAGACACAGTGTCATTGCAATTTGAAATTTTAGCTTCAAAATATAAAGAGTTACTAATCAAAAATAAAATAAAATAAAGAGTCCAATTACCTTTTTATTTTCTTTTTAAAAAAATTCTCACTCCTTATTTGAGTTGGTCGTTTGAGTTGACTTTCTATGACATACCTGTTTCCTGCCAGGTATTCCTTCCTTTTTGGCTTTTGCAGTGCACTTGGGATCAAAACTCCACATCTATCTCTAGTGTCTCTAAAACAAAAAGACGAACAAACAAAAAAACATCGGAAACCCTAATTCTGAAACATTCTAGGCTTTTCAAAGAGGGGCGATCACCAGCGCTCTCAATTCTGTTGTTTCTCTCTCCTCTCACCAAGTTTCCATTGTTTCGATCGTGATATGGTGATTCTAGGGTTGGTATGAGAGGGTTACAATTACAAGTATTGCCATCCATGGAAACTCAAGCTCTGAAATTGCGAATTGATTCTACAAATATGAATTTACTCGCTTGTCGTCTAGGCTTCAAATCTTCTTTCGATTCCTATTTGGTCGCTTGCGAAGCCTTTTTTGAAAGACACTTGCTTTCCATTCCTATTGAAGCCATCATCACCTCCTTCGAAGCTCTTTGATCCGTTGTATTTTTTGTACATTTTCTCTCTCTTCCTTTAGGGTTTCTCTTCTTCGTCAGTCATGGATTCCAGAAGTTCTAGTTTGACGTACTCCGTTTCGAAGGCGATCTCTGATGATCTCGATGACATTGCTGAAAGGGACCCCTCTGGCCGATATATTAGGGTACGCTTATTTCTTCTTTTGAATTTGAACCCTAATTACTCCTTAATTATCAGGGTTTTTTTTTCGCCTTAAATTTGGTAGCTTTGTTTATCTTCTGACCGATTAATTTATCCTTTTTTAGATCATGATGTTGTTAAGTTGTTGTGTTTGAAATTGTTCAATTTTACCTAAAAATGGTTGCTTTTTGAATTCCACATTTTGTACTTGGTCTTCAATTGGTTATTAAATTGTCATTCTTTGTCTCCCTTTGTGTTATAGTTGTACGTTTGATAGAATTCAATTATGAATTATCTTGATTAGTGGTGGCAGGTGCTTCTTGTTTGATATATGCATTCCAAAATTTTTGATTATATTGCTTTCAGATTCTTCATATGCTTATCTCTGCCTGGTTCATGACTCTGCCTGTTTTGTTTCTCTCTATTTTTATATTATCTTTTTTTATTTATTTGTGATGATGTTTCATTTTTCCCTTGTCTCTTGCTCTTCAGTATAATGAAATCCTGGGGAGGGGAGCATTCAAGACTGTGTATGGTTCCTTGCCCACTCCTCTGATTTTATGTTTTAGTCCTATGCTTTCGACTATATCTTAGCAAAAATTTAGCCATCTGAAGCACCTTTGTGCTTCGGTATCCAAATTCATTGTTTTTCTTCTTTCCCTGATTTTTTGGTGGTTTCTAGTTACAAGGCATTCGACGAGGTCGATGGAATAGAGGTTGCTTGGAATCAAGTCGAGATTGATGAATTGCTGCAGTCACCCCAACCACTAGAGAGGTTGTATTCAGAGGTCCATCTGCTGAAGTCTCTGAAACATGTGAACATTATCAGGTTTTACCACTCTTGGGTGGACAATGACACTAAGACCATCAACATGATCACTGAGTTATTCACCTCTGGGAATTTGAGGCAGTGAGTGTCTGGTTGATTTTCATCTCTATTAAAACGTACATTTTTAGTTGCTGCTATGTTTGATAATCAGTTCTTAACTAACCTAGGTACCGTAAGAAGCACAAGTATGTTGATATGAAAGCTATCAAAAACTGGGCAAGACAGATCCTTAGAGGTCTACAATATCTTCACAATCACAACCCATGTATCATACACAGAGATCTGAAATGCGACAATGTCTTCGTTAATGGGAACACTGGCGAAGTTAAGATTGGAGACCTGGGATTGGCAACTGTTATGCAGCAACCTACTGCTCGTAGTGTTATTGGTACACCTGAATTCATGGCCCCAGAACTATATGAAGAGGAATACAATGAACTTGTCGACATTTATTCTTTTGGGATGTGCATGCTGGAGATGGTTACTTGTGAGTACCCGTATAGTGAATGCAGAAATCCAGCTCAGATCTACAAGAAAGTCTCGTCGGTAGGTCCTTATGGAATTAGCTGCTATGCCTGTTATGATATGTTAGTGTCCCCACCCCCAAAAAAAATTGAAGACAAGGACATTTGTGTTTCTTATATGAATTTTTTTTTCTTTCAGGGAGTGAAGCCTGTTGGCCTTAGCAGAGTGACTGACCCGCAGGTGAAGCAGTTTATAGAAAAGTGCCTGGTTCCTGCATCCTGTAGACCATCAGCAGAGGAGCTCCTGAAGGACCCGTTTCTTGCATCAAGTAATTCGGTCGCATGGAATCGCCTTCCCCTGGTTCTAAATGTACCTGAAGCACCACATGTATCGAAGCCTGAAGCTCATTCTATGGATATAGACCTTGATGGCAAGAATGGTTCTTCTAGCTCATGTATGAGAAGCAGCTGTGAAGGGCCTCGTCCTTCAACTTTGGAACTCTCAAGGTGTAATGATGTCAATACCTTCTGCTTAGTAGGAGAGTTGGAAGATGACAATTCTATCTGGATGAACCTTCGGATTGCTGGTATATTGAATTTATTATTGATCTCTATTTGAAAGTGTTATCACCTGTTGAAGTGAAAGAAGTTATATGTTATCTGCATCAGGTTGGCCGAAGTATATTCATTTCAGGTTCTACCTTGAAAGCGATACTACTATTTCAGTTGTGCGTGAGATGGTCCAACAGGTTTGTTTATCAGAGGAAGTGGTTCAACAAAAATCTCTCAAGCTATCTGAGGAAGATGTGGTTTTATTAGTGCAGTTGATGGAGGAGCTCATTGGACAACTTGTGCCTCACTATAGGCCTTGTTATGATCTTAGTCCTGCTGAAGCTAAAAGTATACTTAAGGAACCATCATCATCACACAATGCTCTGGACTCGTTAGGACAGTCCTGGAAATCCAGCCCGATCAATGCTTCTCTTGGTAAAGACGAGGGTGTTGAAGATTCTCTTGTTTCAGGTATATCGGCTGAATATGGTCCAGTAAAGCACTCACAAAATCCTGGTTCCAGTGTTGATGAATGCTTTAAATCCTCCAACAGGTATACCTTTTGACTTTGATTTGCATTGTGTCAGAATTTCTGTGTTTGAAACTTTGTGATGGAAGAGATTCTCATCTGCAATTTCATCACAGCATCACATTTGATGGTTGGAGCTTGTTGAGCATGTCTTCTTTGACACTGACAGAAAAAGATCACTGTAAGGAGCTCAAGCAAGAGCTTGATGCGATTGATTCCCAGTACAACCAATGTCTCCTTGAACTGTTAAAGAGGCGGGAGGAGGCAGTAGAGAATGCCAGAAAGAGGTGGTCAAGTAGGAAGGTTCCTGTTGCGTGATCAGTTATGCTGGCTGGCTTGTTAACTTCATTACAGCATTAGTTTCTCCCTGCGAAGATGATATGTTAGTGTTCACTTGTTTAGGTTTGTTTCATCCCCCCCCCCCCATTTTCCCTGCCAAACATCGATTGTAAATTCATTTTGTTTTGTTTTTTTTTTTGATAGGGATTGTAAATTCATTTTGGCAGCAATGAGATGGTATTTTTTCTGCTAGACAATTATTGTATATCTTATTTTTTTTGTGGAAAATGCATTTTTCTCTTGAAGTTTAAGATAGTGAGGTGAATGGTGATCGTAGGATGCGTGAGTTTGGCCTCACGTTTAAGGATGTGTAGTCTTCTACTTCAACTTCTCGTTTTCACAATTTCACCTACCCTTCCTCATCCGCCTCCATGGAATGGGATAGAAGTTGCTCAAATTTAAAATGTCCGAAGTATGAAAAGAAGAGTTTGGTTGGGCGGCAGGCGCATTACGGGACAAAGCCTGAGGCTACCTTTCTAATCCTACATCTCGCTCACTTATGCCTGCCACCGCCAGCACATGCACAATAAGGGAAAGAGGTAACTAATCTGCTTTCTTGTGCAGCCGAGGTCCACTCAGCCACGGCGTGCCACCCTCCAGTTGCCCCCACTAAATAGGTACTGAAAGAAGCTTTGCCCTTCACCCAATCTATCTCCACAATGTCAAGGATTCGAAAAATTATTGTATAGTCCAGGAGCATTGCTCCCTCCTCTCACAAAATAAGTGGAGTGACTGGAGTCCACTCTAAATTCAAATTGATAATTTTCTATTTTGTGAGAGGAGGGAGCAATGCTCCTGGACTACACCATAATTCCTCCAATGATTCATTTGGCCAAAATTGCCTTTACCAAGGTATAATGTGACTGCTGCTCCTTTCTTTTGTTTTCGCCCATGCCGCCCAGCTTCAACCCAGTAATCACTCATTCACTCCAATGCAACTCGTTCCCCCTTGAAGTCCTGTTATGTTGACATCCATTTTATACTTTTCTTGTGATGCTTGCCAATTTTCCCTACTCGTGGGAGCTGGAGCAGCATGAAATTCCAAGTTTCCAAATTCCAACTGATTAGCCTGTAACTTTGTTGAGACTTGAGAGATCACCAGTCCTTGGCTTGCAAACTTTTACCTGCGCTGCATATTTGCAACCAAGGGTCTTTTAACGGAAAACAATTGTTTTCCAATTCACAAAAACTTCTATAAGACGGTATTTTCATAACTTTTAGTGAGGAGAGAGTCACATTTAAGTGATTTAACTAAAACAAGGTTCACAGTTTATAAAAAATGATCCTTTATTGTGAGTTGGTCCCTTACAAGACCTACACTTTGTAATTAGTGGGCAAGTTTGGGGTGATTAAAGGCACCAAGGTGAGGGGAGGATATGGTGTATCACACAAACTGTTGGCATTTCAGGTGCAAGGTGCACTTTTGATTCAAGTATAGATAGGGGGTAGACCAGGGTAAAATTAGTCTGCTTCTTTCTAGAAGTTCTTTGCGGTGCAAACTACAAAATATCCAAGTCGACTGGATACATTTTCGCACCAAAGGGACAAGAACTACAGTAAAGGGCACCATAATTCAACATTCACAAGAATGATCTATATAGCTCAAATTCTTTATCAGCACATGTAATAGTGTAATATCCTACATAAACCAACCTTGCACCCAACAAGCATGAAGTTATAACCATTATCTCAAATTGATTTGCATGGCTAAACGCCCCACAGGAAACAAAAGGGGGACGGATTGGTACTACAGTCTGAAAAATTTTGTTTCAGCCATTTAACGGATAATGTTGGGCACTTCTGACTGTACTCAAGACATCTCACATCTGAATGTTCAGCCTGTAAATTCATTTCAGAAACCTTGTTCGAGATAATACAAGCTAGTATTTACTGGCTAGGAACAAAAAAAAGTTGCAACTTTCCTAGCATGTAATGACTCCACTGCATATCCAACCTGCTCGCAAAATCAGGAGAGTTTCAAGGAATAATGTGCAACAACGAACCTCTTGGCATGCTCTAGGGAGGTCTAGATGTATGCAACATTGAATGTGCATGTTTTCCGAATTCTATCACACAAATTCTCAGTTCTCAACTTTAATAATAAAGTATGTTGCTAAAACAAACCCATGCCAATTCCAAGCCTTGACGAACTTAGTGGGCTGGCTACACAGATTGGCAATAAAACATCCACCTATACTCCATGCAAGGTTTTCTAATACACGAATACAGCCATTCAAAACTAACAATCATAATCATACAGAGGCAAAGAAACCATGTTCATCTACAAGAGGGATTCGTAATGCTGCCATCCCTACTTAGAACCCTGCCATGATTCTGGATTTGCAGAGCTGATGAGTGATTATCACATAGTGGCCAAAACCAAATTTTTATGAATATACAACCCATTTGTCCATTAAGATACCAGACCAATGTAAAAAAAAGTTCTTATCAAACAAAGAAATGATGCAAGAGATCCACATAGTCTGGTCAAAATAGCATGGCCTGCTTGACATGAAGATGGGACACCCATCAGAAATGATCCATAAAACAATGAGATACATTCCATAAATTGATATATGCAACAATGTGATTGATTACATCATCCACATTGACAGTGACAAAGAAACATCGAGGAATAATGATCAATCTGAATATTTTGGAGAATATCAACAAGAGAAAGCTTCCATACTTAAACCAATGTGCTGAGTAGGAGCACAAGTACCTTCATTGAGACTACCAGTTCTCCTTGACAATTTTTGACTTCTCTAGTATGAACTTGCCTTCCTTGTACTTCTGTGTTTCTTCATAAGCTCGTTCATACTTCCACCCAATCACCTCATGACAATCAGAGCAGTAGACATCCGCAACTGTGTGGAGACCAGTCATGAGTTGTCTGTCCTCTTTTGGGCCAACTGCTATGTTCATGGCATGGGAAAAGAGAAAAGCTCTACCATTTCTTCCCTGAATTATAATAACAAGAGAACTTTCAGCAGAGCAGATAAATCTGAGGCCTCGTTTACTAGCTTGCAATCAAATGTAATGCAATGCAATCATTTTGTAGAGTAATTGTCGAGTGAAAAGTGAAGTAGTGGGAGGAGAGGGATGGGAAAAGTGGGGTTGATTGCATCATTCAATGTAATCACAATTGCTCAACTTTTCCCATGTAATGGTGATTACTTTGAATGATGTAATCATCCTCACTTTTCCCATCTCCTTCCTCCCCCTCCTTCATTTTCCACCTCACAACTACCCTATAAAATGATTGCATTGCAAGCATTTGATTACAAGCTAGTAAACACCACCTGAATGCCTTGATCCCATTACTTAGGTACCAAATGCATACAAGATAGCATCAGGATTCATGAAATTTGTGGTGGAATACTGAAACTAAACCCTATCCTACATGCCCTGAAGAATAAAAATGCTATATATAAACCAGAAAGTTTTGAAACTTGTTCATCATTAAGTTTTGTTTTCCATTATTACCAAAAGTGAGAAGCTGAGAACAAGTAATAAAAAAAAATGAAATCAAATTAAAACAGTATGCTTCCTAACTGCCATCAGTTTAAAAACTCATAACAATATGCTTACTCATTTATGTATTGCCAAGGGATATATTTTGGGGCTTGTAAATTTAATTCCTAAGCATATTTGTGAATTAATCGATATTAAAATATCCAGATGTCTACTGTGGGAGGAAAATTCAAGAAGCAGATGCAAACTACTCGCAATAGAACGAAAAATAACCTGAAAAGCTTTAGAGATGATATCATCATGAAGAGCAACACTGTTTCGGCAACTACAGCAACTGTACAGGCTAGGGCCGGTCAGTTCCGCCATATCAAAACAAAAGCTAACAGAAATCCTCAATTATTCCTAAAGTTAATATCAAATAGAAAAAAGGGTAAGTAGAAATCAAGAACATACACTCTCAAATCTCAAGTCACCCAACCATCACTCCAGGTACATACATGATACAGCATGTGAAGATAAAGGTGTTACCTTTCTTACTTAGTTTCTGACAGATTGCTGCCCATTAACCTTGCTTTGGCAAATGATGACCAAACCTATTTAGCTGAAAGTCTACAATTCACACATGGAAATGATAAATCAATGATCAGTCACATACACATACAAAATCAGGGAATTAAGGTCAAAGTAGTTTTCCACCTGGGATAATTGATATAGAAGAACGGAAACATCAAACTTTCACATAAACAGATGATGTACTATGAAAATTGAGAACTAATAGCGCAAAATATGTGAAAATTAGATAGTCGAAGTTCACCTTCATGCCTTAAGAATTGAGTGAAGACAGAGATTTGGGGCTACTGATCGATGAGAGCTCTGTAGAGGTGACTTGCTCCGGATGATCAGAAGATGACAAGTTACGCCCTTTGGAACTTTCACGAATTCTTTCAATAATCGTATGTATGCCCTTTTAACTGACTTTGACAAAAAAATAGTACTCGTATCGTACTGCTGTAGAGCTTTCTGTTTTGCTTTTTTTTTTTTTTTTTTTTCGCCGTAAAAAGAGGGTGCAAGTAAATGGCGATCGAGCCACCCCTATTACATCATGTTCGGATCGATTAATTCCTCATCTATCGAACATAGTAATATCATAACTCAATTATGATATTTTTTAACAAATTACTTCATAGTCAAAGTTATAAAAAAAATTCAAATATGATATTGAACTTAAAAAGGATGACATCATGTTTTAGAGTAAAACTATCACCTCAATATGGTGACTCGTTTTCAAATTTAAATACATAGAATTGGAAGTATGCGTAGAGATTCAAACTAACAAATTAACACAGGTTCAGGCTCAGTTTCATTTTGTGGACTATATATACATGATTATCGGCAATGAAATAAGTTGCGTGATTAGAATATGTTTGTTAGGTAGACTTGTCTACCAAGAAGAAGAGTAGATAATGCATGTGGTAGTTATGACCAGGACGGACACCTTAAACCCTAGCTATGTACTGGGTGTTGGATGCTTTGTCCAACACATCTTAAAGGATTTTAAATAAAAGAGTTTGCCTAACTCAAGTAGTCAAGGGTGTTGGACGCAACACCCAACACCCCAACCGCTAGAGGGTTTTAGACCGGACATTAAACACCCTATTTAATGAGGGTTTTCTAATTTTGATCCTTTATAAATCAATAGGAAAATCCTATTCTTGACCTTCTACTCTTGAGTTGTCCAACTGGTGGCCAATGGTATTTTAAAATCCAATTGGTGCCCAGTAGTTTTTTAAAATCCAATTTGTACCCCTCAATTATTTATTTTTTCCAATGTGTCTTCCTCTCACGTCAACTCTTCCTATACAAAACGAGGCAAAAACTCTTCCTAGAAAAATGTTACTCTTTCGTTCTTTGCTACACTCACCGCCTCTCAGCTTTCTTTCTCTTTTTAGCTTTCTCTCGCCCCATGACTCACCACTGAAACTACCACCGAGAAAAACGAGCATTGCCACCGGAATTTGATTCGTCTTTGATCAAATCAAAAGCCTTTGCAAGAAAGGAACCACGCTGGCTTTTTCTTCAATTGCACAGCAAATTCATCCACATTAAACTAATTTAACTTTTTTGCAAATGGGTTTTGTAATTCCTTCTTATACCAATCTAACCCAATTGATTTTCCAGTTTTATTGTCCAAATCAAAGGATTTTTCACAAGAATTAAGGTTTTTTGATATGGGTTTTACATGTGGATCTTTGTTCTTGGCAAATGGTTTTGAATTTCCAGCATTTTGGGGGTTCAATTCAGCTTTATCATCCAATTATAGGGTTTTATAACGAGAATTAGGTTTTTTGATATGAGTTTTGTAGATGGTCAAGAGATTTGCGCTTTTTAGGGGAATTAGGGTTAGGGTTTTGGGATTTTGTTTTTGGAAGTAGCTTGACGAGCACCAACTAAGGGGTAAGAAGAAGCCATGAATGGAGCTCTCCGAAAAAGCATGGGTTTTGAAGAAAAATGACGGATTTTAAAGAGAGAAGGTTTTATAGAAGATTGTTGACAGAGTTAAAGTGAGAGATAAACGAATTGGATAGGTGAGGATCACCAATTGTATTTTAAAAAGCCACAGGACACCAGCAGGATAACTCAAGAATAAGGGGTACCAATAAAATTTTCACTAAATTAATACACTTCCAAGTCAAAATTTTCATGAAGGCACGAATAGGGGTATTGTACACTCAAGAGTAGGGGTATTGTACATGAAGGCACGAATTCGAAATTTTCGCTAAATTGATACACTTTACGTTCTAAAATTACTGTACATGAAGGCACGAATTTGAAATCACCCGACGTTTCAAGACACTTGCGATTCGTTTCTCTCTCTCCTCAAACCAGCTAAACTGCTCTCTCGCTCTCCCGCTCCCTCTCTCTCTCTCTATTATCCTCTTTCAGGAAATCCATAGCCATTTCCAATCCCATTTTCTCTCTCAACTCTTTCTCTCTCCTCGTTTGATCGGCTGGTTTTTAGTACTCTTCCATTGGTAAATTTTCCGCTCTCATATTTTCAATTTCTCGTAGAGTTTATATCGATATTATTCTCCAAGTTTAAATCGATTGAATTTGCGGAATTTTCTGCTTATAGTTGGTCTGATTTGATTGTAGAAGTTGCCAATCTAGGGTTTTGTTTGGTTGATTTTGGGTTTCTTGCATGTTTTGAGCTCAATTTACTAGAAATGGAGGTCTAGGACTTACTGTAGTATTTTTTTTTTTGTGTGGTTGGTTAGGTTTTCTGCATTTGTTGCTCTTGAACTTCGAAGCAGAGTTACAAAAGCTAACCTGTAAGTTGTTGAATAATTCTGTGCAGATTTTGATTAATTTCTTGTAGTGATGTTCGATCTGTTATGTTGATTTTTGTTTTGTTTTGTTCAGATTTCGTTGCTTTTCTGTGTCGATACTCTCTTCTCTGCTGCTGAAGCTGTTCACCCAATTAGAATCGCTGTTTCAATCTATAAGCTCACCAAGCAGAATTTTGTGCTGGTAAATTAATATTCCTCAAATTTGATAATTAGTATGTGGTGCTGGACTGCTGGATGATTATGTGAAGAGTTACAAAAGAGAAATGATAGAGTGATTGATCTAATGATGATGATGGGGATGTGGATGGAGTATTGTTTTCTTGTTTAGGGCTTGAAACAGTAGGGTTGGTTGTAGATTGATGACTTTAACCTGTTGATGCTACTCTCTCTTGATTTATGACCAAGAGTAGATTTATGACCAAGTTGCTTGTCTCTGCTTTACCTATGGCCACTATGGGCTATGGCTAGTGCTCATAGTGTTTACTTTGTTCATGGAGTGCTTTGTTTCCTCTTCTAGCGTGCTTAAGTCAGATATGTAATCCCAATATGTAGTTTCATTTGATAGCTAGAGATAGGGGAAAAGAAAGCTATATGTAGTACTTCACTTCTCAGTCTTCTCCGAAATTACAAGCATCATTTGGTTTGTGATTATTCCATTAGCATAAGAGAGAGAGGAAATGAAAACATTTTTTCTTTCTACTTTCCTTTTTAATTTTGTTTTCTGAAAGTTTCTGCTACCTGCATTGGTTTACCGCTGTTACTCTATAATTGGATTTGGTGCCTAAAATGTCTACTTCATATGGTTTATTGCAGTAGGTACTTGTACCAAGAGTGTATAATATGCCGTGTGTTTAACAAAAAGGTGACTTTATTTTGCGTAAACTAAGCCATTGAAGAAACAACTTTGTTTTGTTTTCTGTGGTGCAGAAGAAGCAAATTTTGATGCCTTGACTAAAAGCCACTAATATATACAGTGTATTCTTCTTGTTTAATATGTAAAAGTTGTTTCTGGGTTGGGGTGGTTGGACTTGGCTGGTACTTGGTAGGTTGTCTTGTGAAACCTTTATAAATAAATAAATCCATATTTATGATCTCTGTAGACTGTAACCAGAAACAGAATCATGAATTGGGTTGATCATATTGAACTTAGAGTCTTAGACAGTTATACTTGGCTTAGTGATCAACTGATCATGAAAGGTAGTCACATAAAAATGGTTGCTTTCCTTTTTCCTTGCCTCTTTGTTAAGTTGCAGAGGACAAGTTGTCCTCCTTAACCGAAACAGCCTCTCTGTGAGACTCTCACAGGGGTAAGGTTGCGTACAACCGATCCCCCCTTACCCTGCCTAGGCGGGAGCCTCTTTGGAGGCACTGGGGTAATTTTGATGTTGATGTTGATGTATGCCAGTTACACTGGAGCTCTGTCATTGAATAACTCCTAAAAGCACCCCCCGCCTCAGCCCACGTAGAAGCTACATAAGTCACCCTACAATACATGAGACTTTTTTTGTTGTCGTGAGCTTTAGTATTGACTGTTGATTCATTGGGAGGATTTCTACAGTGATATGTGGTTGCTCTAGTTGATGTAATTTCCTTCGCTTCAGTTTTATGGCATTGTATTTTCTCCCCTCGAATACCTGTTATAATTATACCTTTTCCATCTTGTTTGCTTGTCTATTGTTGTTGTTGTTGGTCTATCTATTGGATAATCCATGTGTAAATTGGAAACTTTCAGGTAAATTGATTTGATCCTATAGTTTCAGCCTTGGGAGTCCGAGTACCTTTGGTCACAAGTCACATGCTCTGTCTACTCTAAGACTCTCAAACAAACAACCATTCCCAAAAATTTTGACCTTCTACAATTCCAGCACAGCTTATACACCACCGCCTTGCTTCACCGTCCCGATTCTCCTATTTTGCCCACCGCCAGCTCCACCCCCCCTCGCTCTGTCTTTCTCTCTGACCCCTGGAACTCAAATATTGGTTTTCATTGATTCACATTTCTTCAGAAAAATGGACAGTTTTCGGTGATCTTGGGTGCAATTTCCTCGTGTTGTTTATTTTGTGGATGTGAAATGGAGTTCACTGATGCTTATAAACAGTCGGGGCCATGCTGTTTCTCGCCCAATGCTCGCTACATTGCTGCTGCTGTTGACTACCGTCTTGTCATTCGCGATACCCTCTCTTTTAAGGTACTAGTCTGTTCTAGTAAGCATATTTTCCGCTGAAACTAAGCAGATCAAACAATTGACTCCTATTCAAGAGGCAGATTTTATGCCTACGTATCGGTTATTATTTTGCTGACATTGAATTTGTTACCTACTCCCAATGTCTGGAATTGACGTTCCCGAATGCAAAGTCAGTGATCGAAGTTTGTGAACTTTCACCTTTATTTGTTCGAAACCTATGTTTAGGCCTTGATTTTTCTTTTTTCCCCCAAATGAAGGGAGGTGAACTGAACTAAATTTGCAGCACGAATTGAAGTGAATGAATAGTGATATATGTGAGAAAGAAAGCAAGTCATAGAACTAAGAGCGTGTTTGGCCTAACTTGTGAGTAGATTTACTTTTCCCCCTATTTTCCCTCACAAATCACCCTCCGCCACCTCCTCACCCCTATTCTCATCTTTTAAGAAGCTCAAGACACCCCCTCGGATGCCCAAAAGCAGGACTGCAGGACCTTTAAGCTTAAAAAAGGGGTGATGAGGTGGCGGAGGGGGTGGTTTGTGAGGGAAAATAAGTGGAAAATGTATAAGCTACTCACAAGTTAGGCCAACACCGCCTAAGTGAATGAAATCTGAATGGTGAAGATACGAAGAACATGGCTTAGTTCCTAAGCACAAATATGTTCCTTACATTGTTCATAGCATAAAAATTCCACAGAAATGTTGTTTGATAACCAGAAACTGTCTGAGGAAAAGAGGCAATGCGAGAATGTCAAATGTGGATAGAGCGAGCAGTTTTAGATTTTCTCTTTTGACTATATGTGAAGGAGATGATTGTTAAGTATGATTGAAGTGAGAACTTCAATTATTGCCAGTATGGTTGGGGTCACTAAATATTGGGATGAGCCAATGAGGCACAAGGTGGGCACTGTTGTGGTGTTATGTAATTTGTGGATGATTGTAAAGGGTGCAAATTGCTATGTGGGGGAAAGGGTTCCACTCAAGTTGATCATGTATGCGATTATGAGTCAGTATTGATGGGTTGGCCTTTTTGAGTTATTTGCAACTGTTTCTTGTACACTTTTCTCCTATGACTTATGTCTTTCCCATCGTTATTCATAATGAATTCTACTGCTGATGGGAAGCATGATTGCAACGTCTTGAGTTACCTATTACACAAATGTTTCTCATACTGTATGCAATATACTGAATGTGGCATGTTTATACATTCCTGGTACAGGTTGTGCAGTTATTTTCATGTTTGGACAAGATAAGTTACATTATTTGGGCCCTTGATTCTGAATACATACTATGTGGCCTCTACAAAAGACCAATTATACAAGTATGGTCAATAGCTCAACCTGAGTGGACATGCAAAATAGATGAAGGTCCAGCTGGTATCGCATATGCTAGGTGGAGCCCTGATAGTCGACATATTCTGACAACTTCTGATTTCCAACTAAGGTTAACTGTTTGGTCACTAGTGAACACAGCTTGTATACATGTACGATGGCCAAAACACCCTGTCAAGGGGGTTTCATTTACCCAAGATGGCAAGTTCGCTGCAGTATGCACAAGGCGCGATTGCAAGGACTATATTAATTTGTTGTCTTGTGATACATGGGAGATAATGGGTGTTTTTGCTGTTGACACACTGGACTTGGCTGATATAGAGTGGTCCCCTGATGATAGTGCCATAGTCATCTGGGATTCACCTCTCGAATACAAGGTATGTGCTTCCTTCCCTTCCTGCTTAGCTGTTATCTAATTATCTACTCCTATGTGTTTAGTTAATGCTGAAAGCCTGCAATATTTTTATGTAATCTACTCTTCATTTATTTTGGAATAAGAGACATGCTTGTTTCTTATCTACATTGCATAATCTCCCTCCATTGCTTCAACAATGGGATGTGACCCAGGATGTAACTTTGTATGATTTAACTGTGCTTTTTGTTTAGCCTCTAGTCTGGATATGGTCACCTATCTGTTTATTGATAGATACTGTTATGGTTGTTCCTGATGCACTTAGTTGGTGTTGCTGACTTTCTGTTGCCTGTATGAGTTAGTTACAATAGGTGTGACATTGTACAGGTCCTTATTTACACTCCTGATGGACGATGTCTATTGAAGTATCAAGCATATGAAAGTGGATTGGGTGTCAAAAGTGTTTCATGGTCTCCTTGTGGCCAGTTTCTTGCTATTGGTAGTTATGATCAGATGTTACGGGTTCTGAATCGCCTGACATGGAAAGCATTTGCTGAATTTATGCACTTACCTAGTGTTCGTGGTTCCTCTTGTGCCGTCATCTTTAAGGTTTATTTCTTTTACCATTTTCTTTCATTTAACTTTTGTAGCAGTCAGGATGGTTCATGCTGCTGGGAGTTCTTCCTAATATGTCTTTGAACATGTCAGGAGGAAGATGAGGAGCTTCAGTTTGATATATCAGGGTTGTCTTTAAACGATCATGTCTACGAGAGCAACTTTGGTAAGTATTTATGCTTTGAAATTAGTCTCTCTTTTTCCAAACATCTGATGCTGTGGCTGCACATATACTCTTCCCCAAGACTACTGGTAGCACAGCTAATAAATTTTCCTTCATTATTCTTTTAAACAGATGTTTCAGATGGACAATTTAGAGTTAAGTACGAAGTGGTGGAAGCACCAATTACATTGCCATTCCAGAAGCCAGCTGTTGACAAACCAAATCCTAAACAAGGAATTGGTAAGGCCATTGTTTCTGACTTATCTCAGATAATTGCGTAAATACGTCTTGCAAAATGAATTTGGTGACTCAAAAGGCTGAATACATTAATATGTTGAAGGGCTACTTCTGATTGACATATCCAAGTTTCCCATTTCTTTGTTTCTTTTCCCCTATGTCAGTTTCCATGCAATATTCTTTGGCTGCATACACCAGTTAGATTCATTTATAAAAAAATGCTTTTAATGTCCTTGTGTAGTGAATGATCAGCACCAGAAATTAGATGTAGTGAACTTGATTCTGCTGTCCAAACCGATTCTAGTGATCATGTCAATCTCTGCAGGTTTAATGGCTTGGAGCAGTGACAGTCAGTACATCTGTACACGTGATGATACCATGGCGACAGCTCTTTGGATATGGGATATACACCATCTTCAACTGGCTGCCATACTGATGCAGAAAGACACAATCCGAGCTGCAGCTTGGGATCCAACTTCCTCTCGTCTTGCATTTTGCACAGGAAGCTCTCATTTGTACATGTGGACACCTTCTGGTGCATATTGTGTGAGAATTCCCATGCCGCACTTCAACATAATTGATTTGAAGTGGAATTCAGATGGGAGCTCCCTGCTTCTCAAAGATAAGGAATCATTCTGCTGTGCTGCTGTGCCCGTCTTGCCTGAATCAAGTGATTACAGCTCAGATGACGAATGATTACAGGCTTCACATCTATGATGATTCATGAACATACTTAGGTGTCTGTTGTGTTGTATTGCTGAAAAGTTGCCTGGTTACGGAGTAGTGTTTTCCATGTCAATGCTTAGCTTCCAAGAAACATAGAAATTAATGTAGTTTTTGCACTGTAATTAAGTTTTCTCGGATGTATGCAGCAGTTGCTGCCAACAAATAGAGAGGTCATTAAAAGTAACCCCAGGCCCCAGCATTGGTCCCAACAAGTAACAAGTAAAGAGGTTGTTCCTGTAGAAGGAATAATGTGCATGTTCTCCAAATTCTATCTCTGAAATTCTCAGTTCTGTACTTAAATGACAAAAAATATGTTGCTGAACAAATCCATGCCAATACGAAGCCTTGACGAACTTAGAGCATGTTTGGCCTAAGTTTGTAAAGGAGTTTTTACTTTTCCTTCTATTTTCTCTCACAAACCACCAGCTCAACCTCCTTTTCACTAACATTTTCTACTTCCAAAAAGCTTAAAACACCCCTTAAAACTCCCTAAAAGCCCCAAAAGTAGAAGCATCAAATTAGAGCTTTTACTTTTGGGCCTCCCAAGGAGTGTTTTGAGATTCTTAGAAGCTGAAAATGAGGGTGATGAGAAGGTGGAGGTGGTGATTTGTGTGGAAAAATAGAGAAAAAAGTAGAAGTTGCTCACAAACTGGCCGAACACCACCATAGTCGGCTGGTCATACAGTCGTCCAATGAAACCTATACTCCATAGAAGGAAACCCAATACAAGAATATACCTATCTCATAATCTTATTTCCTACCTTTATTATACCCCAAATTACAAAAATAATATTGCAAGTGAATAATTTAATCCTATTAAAATCATGTGGGTCCATATGAATTTTGAAAATGAAGTTTTGTGCGATATTACTCTCCGAATTGATTGGAAAGCAATCCTTGAACAAAGGTGTTCCTAATATTTTCAACCCACCTTACCGTATATTTTTAGAGTTTGTCTTTATTGATCCCTGGACAGCTAATTGAATAAAGGGTAGGGAAGGATACATTATAAGGAGACAATCCTTGAACAAAGGTGTTCCTAATATTTTCAACCTAGCTTACCGTAGATTTTTAGAGTTTGTCTTTATTGATCCCTGGACAGCTAATTGAATAAGGGGTAGGGAAGGATACAGCATAAGGAGACAATCCTTGAACAAAGGTGTTCCTAATATTTTCAATCCACCTTACCGTAGATTTTTAGAGTTTGTCTTTATTGATCCCTGGACAGCTAATTGAATAAGGGGTAGGGAAGGATACAGCATAAGGAGACTACATGGGGTCGCACCATTTCCGTCGATTCACAGTTTTGTACTCGTATTTGATTCACTCATATTCATGTCGTGGGGAAATTGGAATCTAGATCCAAAACGTGGTTGTCAATACGTTTTTTAAAAATAAATATCAGTCTATTATTGGCTGATTGACATTGTTTGATTCTCGTAGATTCTTCCAACTTTCAATCTCCTTTACTATCTATCCACGGATGGAGTACTCCCTATTTATCCATTCCTGCTTAATCGGACGGCCCTCGTGGCTCGTGCTCTCCTGATAGGTTGCTTTTTTTTTTTTTTTTTTTTTCACTGTACTTGTTACTACTATAAAATCATTCATGACTATTACTTAGTAAAATTCTAAGCACTAAACAAAAGCCTTGGAAAGAGTAGCATAGTTTGTTGTGACTTTGTGCAACGATTTAATTGTGCTCTCAAGAGCACAATATTTGGGGCTGGTTTGCAGATTATATACATACACGGATTTATCCAATGCACGGAGTAGTGATTACGAATTCCTGTATCAAAAAAAAAAAAAATTAACAAAAAATGAAAAGCGTAGTTGTTTTTTTTTTTTTTTTTTTTTTTTTTTTTTTTTTTTGTAGTTGTCAATGGAGTATTAGGTAGATAATTGTAATTGTATACTTAGGGGTCGTTTGGTTGGGGGTAATAATTAAGGGGTGATGGAATGAATTTATAGGATAAAATGGGAGGTATGTGAGGTAGTGGGGTTAGATTTTGTGAGAAGGAGGGTAATAATTCCCCCCATTTAAGGGATAATAGAAACCCACCTCCCCTTATGGTAATGAATTTCCCCCATTTTCCTTCATATTTTCCATTACCCCCCATTAATCATTATCCTTATCATCACTTTGCCTTACTATTTTGCATTATAATTTACTCCATTATCTCATTAATCATTACCCTCAACCAAACGGCCTCTTAGTAGGTTTCGTTGAGGTAATGGGAGATTTATAAGCAAACTTAATTATCACGTGGGTCTAAGACTCTGTCAGGACTGAGCTGCAACGTTAACAGCTCCCATCTAACTCCTCCTGCCCTTCAATTGACCCCATTTTGCAATTTGCATTCCCTCAATAATTTCTTCCTTATTCTTTTGGCATTTTCCCATTTAGTTCCAAATACAAAACCAGAAATAAGTCTATCTTCATCCTGATCAGTTCTCACCAGAGAACTAGAAACAGGGTCGACTCAATCAGCTAAGACATGGAAGATCATCAGAATAACGAACAGATACTACACACCCCCTTGTGTACATCCTCATTAATCTCTCTCTTTTTAATTGTTGGTTGTTTTTGTTGTATGCATGATTCATGTTTTATGTAATTATATATGCAGTGCCAAGAGCAGAGCAAAAACAGGATCAAAATATCAGAAATGAAGAAAGTCAAAGCAGTAGTAGTTCGGAGAACTCGCCAGTGGAACAGGTGGCGATGACGGTACCGACAACCGACGACCACGAGCTGCCGGTGTTGACATTCAGGATGTGGGCCCTGGGGGTGCTGTCTTGTCTAGTGCTGTCGTTTCTGAACCAGTTTTTCTGGTACAGGAGGGAGCCTCTTTCCATCACCGCCATCTCCGCCCAGATCGCCGTCGTGCCCCTCGGACAGTGGATGGCGGCGAAACTCCCAAGTAGGCCCCTCCTACGTGGGACCCGGTGGGAATTCTCATTGAATCCGGGCCCATTTAACATCAAAGAACACGTGCTCATAACAATCTTTGCTAATGCTGGAGCTGGCAGTGTGTATGCTATACATGTGGTTACTGTGGTTAAAATCTTTTACAAACAGCACATCACCTTCTTTGTGTCCTTGCTTATTGTCCTTACCACTCAGGTCACCTCTATCTTATTCCAATTATTCTTCATCTTCATCTTCATCCTCATCTTATTATAACAAAATGAACTGAATTTGGAAATGGAAATTGAATGCGTAGGTGTTGGGGTTTGGCTGGGCGGGTATATTCCGGCGTTACCTCGTCGAGCCGGCAGAAATGTGGTGGCCGGCTAATCTTGTCCAAGTCTCCTTGTTCAGGTACCCTATCAATATCCTATCCTTACCCACTCCTTTCACAATCTTGCATTATTATTTGTTCTTTCCTGATTTTTTTTTGGATTATAAGTCTTCTCATGATTTTTCATCAAAAATAAAAGTCTTCTCATAATAAGTTGCTTCGATCAAGTTGCATTTTTAAAATGCTCAAACTTAACATTAAATTATGGAGTAGTTATTTACTGTATATGATTAAATTCTGGGGGATAATAATCATAATATGTTCTCATAGGAGTACTAGTAAACTGTTTCTTAGTATTCCTACAGTTAGTTACTGTAAAAAAACATTGAGAAGATCTGAGAATTTGGGTGGATTTTACTAAATGGAGTATGAATCTAATCCTAATGTAATCTGGTTATAAATTACAGGGCTTTGCACGAAAAGGAAGAACGGTCGAAAGGTGGCCTTACGCGCACTCAATTTTTCCTAGCTGCCTTCATATGCAGCTTTGCATACTATGTCTTCCCTGGTTACCTCTTTCAAATGTTGTCTTCTCTTTCTTGGATTTGTTGGTTTTTTCCCAAATCTGTGTTAGCTCAACAACTTGGTTCTGGGCTACATGGGCTTGGAATCGCAGCTTTTGGGATCGATTGGTCCACCATATCATCCTACCTTGGAAGCCCACTGGCAAGTCCTTGGTTTGCCACTGCCAATGTGGCTGCTGGTTTTGTAATTGTCATGTATGTGGTCACCCCACTTAGCTACTGGTTCAACTTCTACAAAGCCAAGACTTTCCCCATATATTCAAGCAAGCTCTTCACTTCTACTGGCTCAATTTACAATATCTCTGCTATTGTTGACTCCAATTTTCATATTAACCAAGAAGCTTATCAGAAAGCAGGTCCGTTGTACCTTAGCACCTTCTTTGCCATGACTTATGGAGTAGGTTTTGCTGCATTGAGTGCTACAATTGTACATGTAGCGCTATTTCATGGCAGGTACATACCTCTTTTTTTTCCTTTTAAATGAAAGACGGACTATATTTAGCAGTTGGAAACATTCACCTAAGGATCAACAATTGATTTTGTCTTCTAATTAAATCCCCTTTTTTTAAAATATAATTAGGGAGATATGGGAGCAAAGCAGAGCAAGTTTTAAAGATAGGAAAATGGACATACACACAAAGCTCATGAGAAGATATAAGGAAGCTCCTGAATGGTGGTTTTGGGTCATCCTTGTAGTAAATATTGCAGCCACCATTTTTGCTTGTGAGTATTACAATGAGCAACTTCAACTGCCATGGTGGGGTGTGTTGCTTGCATGTGCCATTGCCTTCATCTTCACTCTTCCTATTGGGATTATAACTGCCATCACAAATCAGGTACCCATTCTTTAATTTCATTATCATTGATCACTCTACTATGTCAAATACATTTATTATGTTACTGACTACCTACATGCTCGACTATAGACACCGGGGTTGAACATTATCACTGAGTACATAATTGGATATATATACCCTGGATATCCAGTAGCCAATATGTGCTTCAAGGTTTATGGATACATTAGCATGACACAAGCTATCACCTTCCTACAAGACTTCAAGCTCGGACATTATATGAAAATTCCTCCTAGGACAATGTTCATGGCACAGGTGAGTTCTTCCTTCTTTGGCATGTCAAAATGCAAAAACAAAGATCTATATTTTGGTATCAAGCGTTGAATGAAAGGTGGTTAATAATGTGGATTTCCCAAGCCATGTTAATTATAACAATTTCTTCCTCTTGGGTTAGGTTGTCGGAACCCTCATCTCTAGCTTGGTGTACCTTGGAACTGCATGGTGGCTTATGGAAAGCATTCCAGAAATATGTGAAAGTACTGCCTCGAGTAGTGTTTGGACATGCCCAGGGGATACTGTATTCTATGATGCCTCGGTTATATGGGGTTTGATTGGGCCTCGTAGGATATTTGGAGATGAAGGAGTGTACGGGGCAATAAATTGGTTTTTCCTCGGAGGTGCCATTGCTCCGATTTTTGTTTGGTTGGCTACTAAGGCCTTTCCCAACCAAGAGTGGATTAGACTTATCAACATGCCAATCTTGATTGCTGCTACAGGGCAGATGCCGCCAGCCACTGCAGTGAATTACACGACATGGATTCTTGTAGGATTCCTCTCTGGATATGTTGCATTTAGATACGCTCCTGAATGGTGGCAACGCCATAACTATTTACTTTCGGGAGCCCTTGATGCTGGTTTAGCCTTCATGGGAGTGGCATTGTATCTTTGCTTGGGATTGGAGGATGTGAATCTTAATTGGTGGGGCAATGACCTTGATGGTTGCCCTTACGCATCTTGTCCAACAGAGAAAGGTGTTGTACTTAATAGTTGCCCTGTTGTATACTGATATGTAAGTATACATATTGTATAGCCATTCTTTACACAATTCCATCAGCTAAGCAATATGTTGAACTTGGAAGAATCTGAATTTGTTTATATGTGCAACATATCAATTTGAATTCAATGGTTATACTTGGAGGTTTTTATCTCATATGAACATAAAGTATAATCAATGTTTTTTTTTTGAGGGGAATGATCAATATTGTTAGAATGAAACTCAAGGAAATTACTCAACTCATCTACTTTAGTTGTACAAATTAGATCTTTATTTTGAACATCTGCAAAATTAAGATCTAATTTGTACATGTAACTCCTATTGAAATCACAAACACCAATTTATTAATATCACAACGTTAACTAATTCTGATTTTCTGATGTACATGCCAAAACGACAAGAGTTGCTCGGCTCTAATCGGAGGTCAAAAATGTTGGTCTAGTGCAATAAGCGTTCTGGAGTGCAACTACCATCTTAAGCTAACCACTACAAAGAAGTGAGGCAAGTGAGTGTGAGTGCGTGGTGAGACAGACAGGGAGAGAGAGAAAAATGGAAACACAATCGGAGAGCACTTCCGGCGACGATATAGCCGCCATTAAAGAAATCCGTCAACAACTCGAAACTCGAATCGAAACCCGTCACAACGAGCAAGAAGAACTCATATCCTCTTTGCAAACCCTAGTCCCCGACCTTGTCTCTTCTCTCAATCTCTCTCTTCAAGTCATCTCCTCCTTCAATCGCCGTCCTTTCACCCCTGTCTCTCCCTTAAACCCTAACCCTAACCCTAACCCTCCTTGCCCTCTCATCCACAAGAAACCTGCCGAAACTCGCCTTAACCACCACCACCACCACCGTGCAACAACTGATCCTGACCCCAAACCCTTAGTTCCTTCTAAGAGAGTCCTTAAACCCGAACCCGAACAGCTGGCTAATCGTCGTGATGGTCGGGGAAGCCCGTTATCTGTGGTCCGCTCAATGGTTGCTGTTTGCTTGTTGGAGAGAGTTCCGTTTACCCCCATCGATTCGTCGACAGTGCTTCGTAAGCTGGAGAATCATCAGACTGTCACAGCCGCCGAGAGAGCGGCACTGAGGGACCTCGGAGGGGAGTCCGGTGCCATTTTGGCAGTGGAGATGGCATTGCGGTCCATGGGCCAGGACAATGGGGGTGTTGAGTTGGAGGAGTTTGTTGTCAGTGGCAAATCCAGGGTTATGGTTATGAATATTGATCGTACTAGGCTTGTTAGAGAGTTGCCTGAAACTGATACTGCTCAACGCCAACACCTGCTTGAATTGAGCTCGCCAGCTTTGAATAAGCCGGCTGTTAGCGGTGGTGGGGATGGTGGGGAGGAGGGTAGTGGGTCTGGTTTTAGCATGGGTGTACCTATGCCAAGGCCTGCAATGCCAGAAATGTGGCCCATGGGACCAGGTGATCCTCATATGCAGGGTATGCCTCCTTTGTTTCCTGGCCCAGGAATGATGATGGGACCAAGGGGTGGGCCTAGGGGAATGGGAATGATGGGGATGCCTAGAGCAATGGGTGTGCCACCTCAGCATCGGCCGCCTTTCGGCCAAAATGCTCCCATGGGTGGGTCGAATGCCGTGGCTGTGAAGCCGAAATCAGAGGAGGATGTAATGAAGGATGTTGAGGCATTATTGAATAAGAAGTCTTTTAAGGAATTGCAGAAGTCCAAGACTGGAGAGGAGCTTCTGGACCTCATTCACCGGCCAACTGCTAAAGAAACTGCTGTTGCAGCAAAGGTCATCTTTAATGCTTTTGGTTCTTCCTGTATATGCATGCTTTATGTGGGTTTGGGCTTATGGTGCTCATGTTGCTTAGTTTACTTATTGACTCGTAGAATTTACTCATTGTCACCATGTGAAATATTACATTTGCACTGGGATTACCAGAGATTATAGACTACCAGTAAGTCCTGGTTTCTTTTGTCAGCAATGATGCCTAGACCTTAGGGCTTCAAGCATTTATCATTTTCGTCAAAGCAACATAACAAAAAATCCTGTATAATTTTTATGTGGACATCCGGATGGCTGTTTACATGGTTGCAGCTAATTTGACTTCAGAATTTCTTTTAATTTGTTACATAAGTGTTGGTTACAATTATCTGTGAAGTACAGGTATTAATTAGTGTTCACTTCAGCACAGAGCTGTGATGGTAGTGTGTAATGCTTTTGTTATTCTGTAGTTGGTTCAGTCATAAGCTTAATTATGTTTTCTCCGTGTAGATGTGGAAAAAACATCATTATTGCTTCACAAGAGCGAGCTATTATTATTGTTATTTTTTGTAATGAAACAAAAGTGAGCTATTTGAAACAACTAAGCCATAATAAGGAAGTACTGGGGAAAATAAGTATTTGAGTATTTAAACATAGTATACACTTGAATATGTTCTAAAAGATGTGAAATTCTTGAACTGTTCAATTTGTATTGTTCGCTGCGTCTTGTCTTTTGGCCTCTTTGTTAGCTCTCAAGTGTTTGAAGACCAAGGTATTGTCCAGGAGGTTGGGAGAGGTGTAGATACTATTTCACTTTCTCAGAGTATTTTTTGTGGAAGGGTGGCAAGCTCTGGATGAGATTTTATGATGAATGAGGAAGTAGAGGATGGTAGGTGGAGGGATTTTGGGGGATAGGTTGTCAAGATTTTCTTACAATAGCCCTTGCCCCTTAGGTGCTTTGTTTCCACACTGGCTACTTACCTATTGAGGTGTCACATGGGGTTAATCCTTTTTCCTTTGCTTTATGGGACTTGTTTGTGTCTCGCATTTCCAAGAGATTAGATGGTACTTGGTGGCTGAGAAGATTTCCTTATTGGGAAAATGCATTTGATGTTTCCCACTTAAGCTGAGTGGCCTACGGTACAATTACAGAGTCATTAGGAGTATATATGGCATTAGCACATTAGTGAAATGTGGCACATTGCTACTATGGAGTCATTAGCATGTCCTTGGACATCTGTCTCATAGTTCTCATAGTTAACATACTGTCATAGGTGTTTGTCCCTCTTTTTTTCTTGTGGTAAACTACAATATAACCTCCGTGGAGACTAACTGTCTTGTATGTAATCTATGTGGGCATCTCGAGCGCTGTTTTATATTGCAGCTAATTTGATTTCGTCCATTCATGAAGTCAATTATGTTTTTCTGTTAATAAATGTCTAGCAAAACATCATTAATATAGTTCACAAATAAGTGCTATCTGAGAAACTTAGTCATAAATATGGAAGGGCCTGGGCAAATAGTTATTTGGCCCTTGAAGTGCATGTTTGCCAAGTGCAAAAGGATGGAGGGAGCTTTACCTTTTATTTTACTTTGGTTTATTTTGTTTCTCTGGGTTATCTATGTTAACTATCATTGTCGCATGTGATCCAAGAGAACCCTCGGTGCCCCGAGAAGGTCATTCGGGTTCTCGAACTCTATACTCTATCATTGTTATGGTTTTCAGGCCTTTCGAGTAGGAGACTAGTAAAATATCCAAGCCCAATAGGGACCTAGTAACTAAATCGGGGGCCTCCCATATTTCCTAGGGTGTCCCATGAAATATGGTGCGAAAAAATCAACTTTCGTTCCGAGGCCTCCCGAAACCCAAAAATCGTGAATTTTAGCCTTCATTTTCTGCTTCAGGGGGCCCGATGAAGATTTTTGCCCAAACTTCTCAGGGAGGTCCATTGTGACCCTAGAGGACCCCAAGGGAAGGCCCTCTGGGTTCTTGAACTTCGTATTTACCCATCGTTTTGGTGTTCGGGCGTTTTAAGTGGGAGACTAGTAAAATGGCCGTACAAGCTCAATAGGTAATCGATAACCGACCATTGGGGCTTCCCATGTTCCTTAGGGTGTCCCGTGAAATATCAAGCGAAAGTAACAACTCTTGTTCCTGGTCCTTCGGAAGCCAAAAAACGTAGATTATAGCCTACATTTTTGGCTTCCTAGGGACCGGTTGAGATTTTTGCCCAAACATCTCTGAGGATCCCATTGTGACCCAAGAGGACCTCTGGTACCGCGTCAAGGCCATCCGGGGTCCTAAACTCCGTGCTTACCCATGGTTTCATTGATGAGTTTTTTAGAGTGGGAGAATCGTAAAATGGCCGTCCAAACCCAATAGGGACCCAATAATGCACCCTGAGAGTACTTTGGCCCTTGAAGTGCATGTTTGCCAAGTGCAAAAGGGTAGAGGGAGCTTTACCTTTTATTTTACTTTGGTTTATTTTGTTTCTCTGGCTTATCTATGTCAACTATTATTGTCGCTTGTGATCCAAGAGACCCCCTCGGTGCCCCGAGAAGGTCGTTCGGGTTCTTGAACTCCGTACTCCATCATTATAACAGTTTTCGGGCCTTTCGAGTAGGACTAGTAAAATATCCAAGCCCAATAGGGACCTCGTAACTATGTCGGGGTCCTCCCATATTTCCTAGAGTGTCCCGTGAATTATGGTGCGAAAAAATCAACTTTCGTTACGAGGCCACCCGAAACCCAAAAATCGTGAATTAGCCTTCATTTTCTGCTTCTAGGGGCCCGATGAAGATTTTTGCCCGAACTTCTCGGGGAGGTCCATTGTGACCCTAGAGGACCCCCAATGCCCTGAGAAGGCCATCTGGGTCCTTGAACTTTGTGTTTACCCATGGTTTTGGTGTTCGGGCTTTTTGAGTGGGAGACTAGTAAAATGGCCGTACAAGCTCAATTGGTAATCGATGGTCGACCCTTGGGGCCTCCCATGTTCCTTAGGGCGTCCCGTGAAATATTAAGCGAAAGTAACAACTTTTGTTCCTCGTCCTCCGGAAGGCAAAAAAACGTAGATGATGGCCTTCATTTTTGGCCAAACTTCTCTGAGGAGCCCATTGTGACCCAATAGGACCCCTGGTACCGCGTCAAGGCCACCTGGGCTCCTAAACTCCGTACTTACCCATGGTTTGTTGATGAGACTTTTAGAGTGGGAGACTCGTAAAATGGCAATCCAAACCCAATACGGACCCAATAATGGACCCTGAGAGTACTTTGGCCCTTGAAGTGCATGTTTGCCCAGTGCAAAAGGATGGAGGGAGTTTTACCTTTTATTTTACTTTCGTTTATTTTGTTTCTCTGGGTTATCTATATCAACAATTATTGTCCCTTGTGATCCAAGAGAACCCCCGGTGCCCGAGAAGGTTAGTCGAGTTCTTGAACTTCGTACTCTATCATTATTACGGTTTTCGAGCCTTTCGAGTAGGAGACTAGTAAAATATCCTAGCCCAATAGGGATCTAGTAACTAAGTCGGGGGCCTCCCATATTTCCTTGGGTGTCCCATGAAATATGGTGCGAAAAAATCAACTTTCGTTCCAAGGCCTCCCGAAACCCAAAGTCGTGAATTATAGCCTTCATTTTCTGCTTCTCGGGGCCCGATGAAGATTTTTGCCCAAACTTCTCGGGGAGGTCCATTGTGACCCTAGAGGACCCCCAATGCTCCGAGAAGGCCATCTGGGTTCTTCAACTTCGTATTTACCTCGGTTTTGGTGTTCGAGGTTTTTGAGTGGGAGACTAGTAAAATGGTCGTCCAAGCTCAAAAGGTAATCGATAACCGACCCTTGGGGCCTCCCTTGTTCCTTAGGGTGTCTCGTGAAATATCAAGCGAAAGTAACAATGTTTGTTCTTGGTCCTCCGGAAGCCAAAGAAAATGTAGATTATAGCCTTCATTTTTGGCTTCCCTAGGACTGGTTGAGATTTTTGCCCAAACTTCTCTGAGGAGCCCATTGTGACCTAAGAGGACCCTTGGTACCGCGTCAAGGCCATCTGGGGTCCTAAACTCCGTACTTACCCATGGTTCCGTTGATGAGACTTTTAGAGTGGGAGACTCGTAAAGTGGCCGTCCAAACCCAATCGGGACCCAATAATGGACCCCGAGAGTACTTTGGCCCTTGAAGTGCATGTTTGCCAAGTACAAAAGGATTGAGGGAGCTTTACCTTTTATTTTACTTTGGTGTATTTTGTTTCTCTGGGTTATCTATGTCAAATATTATTGTCTCTTGTAATCCAAGAGAACCCCCGGTGCCCCGAGAAGGTCATTCGGGTTCTTGAACTCCGGACTCTTATCATTATTACGGTTTTCAGGCCTTTTGAGTAGGAGACTAGTAAAATATCCAAGCCCAATAGGGACCTAGTAACTAAGTCGGGGGCCTCCCGTATTTCATAGGGTGTCCCATGAAATATGGTGCGAAAAAATCAAGTTTCGTTCCGAGACCTCCCGATACCCAAAAATCGTGAATTATAGCCTTCATTTTCTGCTTCTCGGGGCCCGATGAAGATTTTTGCTCAAACTTCTCGGGGAGGTTCATTGTGACCCTAGAGGACCCCCAATGCTCTGAGGGCCATCTGAGTTCTTCAACTTCGTATTTACCTCGGTTTTGGTGTTCGAGCTTTTTGAGTGGGAGACTAGTAAAATGGCCGTCCAAGCTCAATAGGTAATCGATAACCGACCCTTGGGGCCTCCCTTGTTCCTTAGGGTGTCCCGTGAAATATCAAGCGAAATTAACAATGTTTGTTCTTGGTCCTCCCGAAGCCAAAGAAAACGTAGATTATAGCCTTCATTTTTGGCTTCCCTAGGACTGGTTGAGATTTTTGCCCAAACTTCTCTGAGGAGCCCATTGTGACCTAAGAGGACCCTTGGTACCGCGTCAAGGCCATCTGGGGTCCTAAACTCCGTACTTACCCATGGTTCCGTTGATGAGACTTTTAGAGTGGGAGACTCGTAAAGTGGCCGTCCAAACCCAATCGGGACCCAATAATGGACCCCGAGAGTACTTTGGCCCTTGAAGTGCATGTTTGCCAAGTACAAAAGGATTGAGGGAGCTTTACCTTTTATTTTACTTTGGTGTATTTTGTTTCTCTGGGTTATCTATGTCAAATATTATTGTCTCTTGTAATCCAAGAGAACCCCCGGTGCCCCGAGAAGGTCATTCGGGTTCTTGAACTCCGGACTCTTATCATTATTACGGTTTTCAGGCCTTTTGAGTAGGAGACTAGTAAAATATCCAAGCCCAATAGGGACCTAGTAACTAAGTCGGGGGCCTCCCGTATTTCATAGGGTGTCCCATGAAATATGGTGCGAAAAAATCAAGTTTCGTTCCGAGACCTCCCGATACCCAAAAATCGTGAATTATAGCCTTCATTTTCTGCTTCTCGGGGCCCGATGAAGATTTTTGCTCAAACTTCTCGGGGAGGTTCATTGTGACCCTAGAGGACCCCCAATGCTCTGAGGGCCATCTGAGTTCTTCAACTTCGTATTTACCTCGGTTTTGGTGTTCGAGCTTTTTGAGTGGGAGACTAGTAAAATGGCCGTCCAAGCTCAATAGGTAATCGATAACCGACCCTTGGGGCCTCCCTTGTTCCTTAGGGTGTCCCGTGAAATATCAAGCGAAATTAACAATGTTTGTTCTTGGTCCTCCCGAAGCCAAAGAAAACGTAGATTATAGCCTTCATTTTTGGCTTCCCTAGGACTGGTTGAGATTTTTGCCCAAACTTCTCTGAGGAGCCCATTGTGACCCAAGAGGTACTTCAAGGCCATCTGGGGTCCTAAACTCCGTACTTACCCATGGTTCCGTTGATGAGACTTTTAGAGTGGGAGACTCGTAAAGTGGCCGTACAAACCCAATCGGGACCCAATAATGGACCCCGAGAGTACTTTGGCCCTTGAAGTTAGGGCTGCACATAGGTCCAAAACCTAACCGAACCTGAATTGGACCGAACCTGAATCTAGCAAAAAGGCGGACCGTGGACCTAACATATAAGTATTAGGTCCAAGACCTAACCTAACCTGAAAAAACCTGGACCTAACCTGATTGGACCTGGACCTAATATGTTTTGAGCTTCATTAACACGATTTCTTTTAATATTCATCCAAAAAAATTGCTCAAACAATATTCAAAGTCAAACAAGTGAACAACACCAAAACAAAACATATGAAAGGTCCAAACAAACAAGTCTTAATATTTTTAAGCAATGCTAGAATGAATATTCACTCGAGCGCCTTCGATCTCCACACACGAACTCAATCTTCTCCAATGCCAACATAAATGGTAAGATCAATCAATGGCACCTTTCCCATTATTATTTTAATTATTTATTATTTTTTTATTCAATTTATTTATTTTTTTAACGTGATTTATTTTATTTATTTTATTTATTTTATTTTTATTTTTTTGCATTTATTAGTTTAGGTCCAATCAGGTCCAAACCGGAAAAAAGACCGAACCGAACCTAAACCTAAATTCTGAAAAAGTTGGACCGTGGACCTAACATAATATATTAGGTTCGGTCTAGGTCTGACCCGGTTCGGTTAGGTCCGGGCTAAAAAGTCGGTCTGGACCTATTCTTGTGTAGCCCTACTTGAAGTGCATGTTTGCCAAGTACAAAAGGATTGAGGGAGCTTTACCTTTTATTTTGCTTTGGTGTATTTTGTTTCTCTGGGTTATCTATGTCAAATATTATTGTCGCTTGTAATCCAAGAGAACCCCCGGTGCACCGAGAAGGTCATTCGGGTTCTTGAACTCCGGACTCTTAACATTATTATGGTTTTCAGGCCTTTTGAGTAGGAGACTAGTAAAATATCCAAGCCCAATAGGGACCTAGTAACTAAGTCGGGGGCCTCCCATATTTCATAGGATGTCCCAAGAAATATAATGCGAAAAAATCAACTTTCGTTCCAAGGCATCCCGAAACCCGAAAATCGTGAATTATAGCCTTCATTTTCTGCTTCTCGGGGCCCGATTAAGATTTTTGCCCAAACTTCTCAGGGAGGTCCATTGTGATCCTAGAGGACCCCAAATGCCCTGAGAAGGCCATCTGGGTTCTTCAACTTCGTATTTACCTTGGTTTTGGTGTTCGGGCTTTTTGAGTGGGAGACTAGTAAAATGGCCGTCCAAGCTCAATAGGTAATTGATAACCGACCATTGGGGCCTCCCTTGTTCCTTAGGGTGTCCCGTGAAATATCAAGCAAAAGTAACAACGTTTGTTCTTGGTCCTCCGGAAGCCAAAAAAAACGTAGATTATAGCTTTCATTTTTGGCTTCCCTGGGACTGGTTGAGATTTTTGCCCAAACTTCTCTGAGGAGCCCATTGTGACCCAAGAGAACCCCTGGTACCGCGTCAAGGCCATCCGGTGTCCTAAACTCCGTACTTACCCGTGGTTCTGTTGATGAGACTTTTAGAGTGGGAGACTCGTAAAATAGCCATCCAAACCCAATCGGGACCCAATAATGGACCCCGAGAGTACTTTGGCCCTTGAAGTGCATGTTTGCCAAGTGCAAAAGGATGGAGGGAGCTTTACCTTTTATTTTACTTTGGTTTATTTTGTTTCTCTGGGTTATCTATGTCAAATATTATTGTCGCTTGTGATCCAAGAGAACCCCCGGTACCCTGAGAAGGTCATTCGGGTTCTTGAACTCCGGACTCTATCATTATTACGGTTTTCGGGCCTTTTGAGTAGGAGACTAGTAAAATATCCAAGCCCAATAGGGACCTAGTAACTAAGTCGGGGGCCTCCCATATTTCATAGGGTGTCCCATGAATTATGGTGCGAAAAAATCAACTTTCGTTCCGAGGCATCCCGAAATCCAAAAATCGTGAATTATAGCCTTCATTTTCTGCATCTCGGGGCCCGATCAAGATTTTTCCCAAACTTCGGAGGGAGGTCCATTGTGACCCTAGAGGACCCCAAATGCCCGGAGAAGGGCATATGGGTTCTTCCAACTTCGTATTTACCCTGGTTTTGGTGTTCAGGCTTTTTGAGTGGGAGACTAGTAAAATGGCTGTCCAAGCTCAATAGGTAATCGATAACCGACCCTTGGGGCCTCCCTTGTTCCTTAAGGTGTCCCGTGAAATATCAAGCAGAAGTAACAACGTTTGTTCTTGGTCCTCCGAAAGCTAAAAAAAACGTAGATTATAGCCTTCATTTTTGGCTTCCCTTAACCCGTTGCGATTTTCTCCTAAACTTCTCTGAGGAGCCCATTGTGACCCAAGAGGACCCCTGGTACCGCGTCAAGGCCATCCGGGGTCCTAAACTCCGTACTTACCCATGGTTCAGTTGTTTAGACTTTTAGAGTGGGAGACTTGTAAAATGGTCGTCCAAACCCAATCGGGACCCAATAATGGACCCCGAGAGTACTTTGGCCCTTTTATTTTACTTTGGTTTATTTTGTTTCTCTGGGTTATCTATGTAAAATATTATTGTCGCTTGTGATCCAAGAGAACCCCCGGTGCCCTGAGAAGGTCATTCGGGTTCTTGAACTCCGGACTCTTATCATTATTACGGTTTTCAGGCCTTTTGAGTAGGAGACTAGTAAAATATCCAAGCCCAATAGGGACCTAGTAACTAAGTCGGGGGCCTCCCATATTTCATAGGGTGTCCCATGAATTATGGTGCGAAAAAATCAACTTTCGTTCCGAGGCATCCCGACACCCAAAAATCGTGAATTATAGCCTTCATTTTCTGCTTCTCGGGGCCCGATCAAGATTTTTGCCCAAACTTCTGAGGGAGGTCCATTGTGACCCTAGAGGACCCCAAATGCCCTGAGAAGGGCATATGGGTTCTTCCAACTTCGTATTTAACCTGGTTTTGGTGTTCAGGCTTTTTGAGTGGGAGACTAGTTAAATGGCCGTCCAAGCTCAATAGGTAATTGATAACCGACCCTTGGGGCCTCCCTTGTTCCTTAAGGTGTCCCTTGAACTATCAAGCAGAAGTAACAACGTTTGTTCTTGGTCCTCCGAAAGCTAAAAAAAACGTAGATTATAGCCTTCATTTTTGGCTTCCCTTGAAAGGGTTGAGATTTTTGCCTAAACTTCTCTGTGGAGCCCATTGTGACCCAAGAGGACCCCTGGTACCGCGTCAAGGCCATCTGGGGTCCTAAACTCCGTACTTACCCATGGTTCAGTTGTTTAGACTTTTAGAGTGGGAGACTCGTAAAATGGCCGTCCAAACCCAATCGGGACCCAATAATGGACCCCGAGAGTACTTTGGCCCTTGAAGTGCATGTTTGCCAAGTGCAAAAGGTTGGAGGGAGCTTTACCTTTTTATTTTACTGTGGTTTATTTTGTTTCTCTGGGTTATCTATGTCAAATATTATTGTCGCTTGTGATCCAAGAGAACCCCCGGTGCCCTGAGAAGGTCATTCGGGTTCTTGAACTCCAGACTCTTATCATTATTACGGTTTTCAGGCCTTTTGAGTAGGAGACTAGTAAAATATCCAAGCCCAATAGGGACCTAGTAACTAAGTCGGGGGCCTCCCATATTTCATAGGGTGTCCCATGAATTATGGTGCGAAAAAATCAACTTTCGTTCCGAGGCATCCCGACACCCAAAAATCGTGAATTATATAGCCTTCATTTTCTGCTTCTCGGGGCCCGATCAAGATTTTTGCCCAAACTTCTGAGGGAGGTCCATTGTGACCCTAGAGGACCCCAAATGCCCTGAGAAGGGCATATGGGTTCTTCCAACTTCGTATTTAACCTGGTTTTGGTGTTCAGGCTTTTTGAGTGGGAGACTAGTTAAATGGCCGTCCAAGCTCAATAGGTAATTGATAACCGACCCTTGGGGCCTCCCTTGTTCCTTAAGGTGTCCCTTGAACTATCAAGCAGAAGTAACAACGTTTGTTCTTGGTCCTCCGAAAGCTAAAAAAAACGTAGATTATAGCCTTCATTTTTGGCTTCCCTTGAAAGGGTTGAGATTTTTGCCTAAACTTCTCTGTGGAGCCCATTGTGACCCAAGAGGACCCCTGGTACCGCGTCAAGGCCATCTGGGGTCCTAAACTCCGTACTTACCCATGGTTCAGTTGTTTAGACTTTTAGAGTGGGAGACTCGTAAAATGGCCGTCCAAACCCAATCGGGACCCAATAATGGACCCCGAGAGTACTTTGGCCCTTGAAGTGCATGTTTGCCAAGTGCAAAAGGTTGGAGGGAGCTTTACCTTTTTATTTTACTGTGGTTTATTTTGTTTCTCTGGGTTATCTATGTCAAATATTATTGTCGCTTGTGATCCAAGAGAACCCCCGGTGCCCTGAGAAGGTCATTCGGGTTCTTGAACTCCAGACTCTTTCATTATTACGATTTTCGGGCCTTTTGAGTAGGAGACTAGTAAAATATCCAAGCCCAATAGGGACCTAGTAACTAAGTCGGGGGGCTCCCATATTTCATAGGGTGTCCCATGAAATATGGTGCGAAAAAATCAAATTTCTTTCCGAGGCCTCCCGAAACCCAAAAATCGTGAATTATAGCCTTCATTTTCTGCCTCTCGGGGCCCGATCATGATTTTTGCCCAAACTTCTCGGGGAGGTCCATTGTGACCCTAGAGGACCCCAAATGCCCTGAGAAGGCCATATGGGTTCTTGAACTCCGTATTTACCATGGTTTTTGTGTTCGGGCTTTTTGAGTGGGAGACTAGTAGAATGGTCATCCAAGCTCAATACGTAATCGATAACCGACCCTTGGGGCCTCCCATGTTCCTTAGGGTGTCCCGTGAAATATCAAGCGAAAGTAACAACGTTTGTTCTTGGTCCTCCAGAAGCCAAAAAAACCGTAGATTATAGCCTTCATTTTTGGCTTCCCATGTTGAGATTTTTGGCCAAACTTCTCTGAGGAGCCCATTGTGACCCAAGAGGACCCCTGGTACCGCGTCAAGGCCATCCCGACTCTCAAATTCCGTACTTACCCATGGTTTCGTTTGATGTGACTTTTAGAGTGGGAGACTCGTAGAATGGTCGTCCAAAACCAATAGGGACCCAATAATGGACCCCGAGAGTACTTTGGCCCTTGAAGTGGATGTTTGCCAAGTGCAAAAGGATTGAGGGAGCTTTACCTTTTATTTTACTTTGGTTTATTTTGTTTCTCTGGGTTACCTATGTCAACTATTATTGTCGCTTGTGATCCAATAGAACCCCTGGTGCCCCGAGAAGGATATTCGGGTTCTTGAACTCGGTACTTTATCATTATTACGGTTTTCAGGCTTTTCGAGCAGGAGACTAGTAAAATATCCAAGCCCAATAGGGACCTAGTAACTAAGTCGGGGACCTCCCATGTTTCCTAAGGTGTCCCATGAAATATGGTGCGAAAAAATCAACTTTCGTTCCTAGGCCTCCCGAAACCCGAAAATCGTGAATTATATAGCCTTCATTTTCTGCTTCTCGGTGCCCGATGAAGATTTTTGCCCAAACTTCTCGGGGAGGTCCATTGTGACCCTAGAGGACCCCCTGGGAAGGCCATCTTGGTTCTTGAACTCCGTATTTACCCTGGTTTTGGTGTTTGGGCTTTTTGAGTGGGAGACTAGTAATATGGCCGTCCAAGCTCAATAGGTAATCGATAACCGACCCTTGGGGCCTCTCATGTTCCTTAGGGTGTCCCGTGAAATATCAAGCAAAAGTAACAACTTTTGTTCCTGGTCCCCCGGAAGCAGAAAAAACGTATATTATAGCCTTCATTTTCCGCTTCCCAGGGACCTTTTGCCCAAACTTATCTGAGGAGCCCATTGTGACCCAAGAGGATCCCTGGTACCGCGTCAAGGCCATCCAGGCTCTTAAACTCCGTACTTACCCATAGTTTTGTTTGATGAGAGTTTTAGAGTGGGAGACTCGTAAAATGGCCGTCCAAACCCAATAGGGACCAAATAATGGACCCCGAGGGCCTCCCATGTCCTATAGAAGTATCCGATGAATTATGGTGCAAAAATAACAACTTTCGTTTTCGGGTCCCCTGTAAGCCCAAAAAACGTGGATTATAGCCTTCATTTTCGGCTTCCCGGGGCCTGATTGAGATTTTTGTCCAATCTTCTATTGGGGTTCCATTGTGACCCAAGAGGACCTCCGGTGCCCGGGATGGCCATCCGGGGTCTTGAACTCTGCACTTACTGTGATTTCGGTGTTCGGGCCCTTCAAGTGGCCCTTTTATTGTACTTTGTTTTTTTGAATCTCTGGGTTGTCGATGTTAACTATAATTGTCACTTGTGTATGTGTTGATTCTATTTATTGATCCTTTGTAGAAGTCAGATATTAGAGTATGATTTCTGCGTTGAGTTCTATAAGCTGTATGTTTGAATGTGATGTAACGTCATGTATTAATGTGCAATGTTTGCTGCCAATGTATGTGTTTCAAGTTTGAAGTGAGGAACTCTGGATTTCTTACTACATAGTTTATTTGATGCTTGACTTGTTAAATCTTTCTCTATGACATTAACTCTAGATATTGCTGATTGGTTTCAGTTTAAGACAAAGGGTGGGCCTCAACTGAAGGAGTATTGCTCAGCTTTGACCAAGGAAGACTGTCGACAAAAATCTGGGTCATATATTGCATGTGAGAAGGTATGTGTGGATTAGCATAAAGTTGTTTGATTGACAAAATAGTAAGGGAAGTAAGAATCTATAAAGTAGTTTGATTGACAAAATAGAGGAAGTAACTTGCCTAGTCTCCTACAACACAGTTTTGGTCACTCCTGTAATGGAAGTAACCAAATGACTAATTGCAACTTTCCGTGTTTGTAGACAAAAATGCAATCTTCCTAGGTAGGTGGAGCTTCCCATTGTAAACCAAATACTTTTTGACGCTTCTCATGTTTGGAAATGCAAGTTCCTGAATAACCACCAAGTATGATAAGGTCCATGAGACATGCTCAAGGAGCTATGACTAGATGCCACAAAGGTTTGAGTTTTCAGCCTAGCTTTTCTCTTTGGCAGATGCCCAGTATAGATGGGAGTTAGTTTACCATGCCCTCAGCCAGAAGGCCCAGAATATAACAACCACCGCCCATTCTAGTCCTGATGTATACGTCTTTACCCTTGACTATTAGTCAGTTTCCTATAGACCCACAAGAATGAGATTAGCCCTCAGTCATTGTATAATGTATATTGCTTATATATAGATGGGGGAAAAAGAATCTGTCATTCTGCAATGAGATTAGGTCCTCGCTATTTGATGACACTGCTCAACATTGTTACCTTGTGTATTATTTTGAGTACCTGGTCCTTATTCTATGTTCATTCTTAGGTTCATTTTAGGCGAATAATTGCGCCACATACAGACATCAATTTGGGAGACTGTTCTTTCCTTGATACATGCCGTCACATGAAGGTATTTGTTTGTAACTCTTTGCATTCTCCATGCCTACTGAGTAACATCTAATGTTTTACTTTGTATAGCTGGGTTTTAGTCTAAGTCTCATGTGTTTTCTTTGTGATTCTTGTGACAGACTTGCAAGTATGTTCACTATGAGCTTGACCCAACTCCGGACGTGTCACCAATGATGATGGCAAGTGGAACCCTTCCTCCACCCAAGCCTTTAAAGCCACTGCGAGCAGAGTATTGTTCAGAAGTAGAGCTTGGTGAATCACAGTGGATCAATTGTGACATCCGGAATTTCCAAATGGACATATTGGGACAATACGGAGTCATAATGGCTGATCCACCATGGGATATTCACATGGAGTTGCCATATGGGACAATGGCTGATGATGAAATGCGGACTCTTAATGTCCCTGCACTGCAGACTGATGGTCTGATATTTCTGTGGGTCACCGGACGTGCAATGGAGCTTGGTCGTGAATGGTAAGTAACATAGATATTGGCCACCAAGTTGCTGAATTGTTATTGCCTGCTGTTGTCCCCAATATTGTGTTAAATCTTTCCTTAGCTTGAGGTCTCTGCCAGCCTATCTAGAGGATATTTTATTACTCAAGGAGTCATTTATGTGTCTTGGTCCTTTGTTGGTGAGAATAGGAATAAAGCTACCTCACTGCTGATCATTGAAGTTTGTGAGTGCTTAGCTGCTGTGGCATTGTGAGATACACACAGACACACATACATATTTGGCTATTTGCCACCTGCCAGTATACACCCACATAGCTATGCTCCTGCTTGTGGTGAGGGCTGTGCTGAGATTGTATTGTAAGTCAGACATGAAACCTTTGTGGGATAAATCTAAAGCCAGAAGGGAGGTTCTGAGAGGTCATATGGGCTAATTATAATTATTGACTTCTGAACTGAGGGAAAAAAGGGGGAGAAGAAAACTCTCCTCATTGGCTTGCATCTATGGCTCTATGCTAGTTTGAGAACTTTGTCCATACATGTTTATCCTGGCAAACTTTTTTTTGTTATTATTTTTTTTTATTACTGTATGATACTGAGAATAAATTCCCTTTTCTTTTCTTCCCCTTCTCGCAGTTTAGAACTCTGGGGGTATAAACGTGTTGAAGAGATCATCTGGGTGAAGACAAATCAACTACAGAGAATTATCAGAACTGGCCGCACGGGTCATTGGCTTAACCATAGCAAGGAACATTGTCTCGTCGGTATAAAGGGGGATCCTATAGTGAACAGGAACATTGACACTGATGTACTTGTGGCTGAGGTTCGAGAGACTAGTCGCAAACCAGATGAGGTAATACTGATGTCGTGGAGAAGATCTTTAGCTAAATTTTTGGGTCTGAATTTATGGTTTATGTTATTTTTCTGTAATACATTCTTTTCTCCAGATGTATCCATTGCTTGAGAGAATAAGTCCACGGACAAGGAAACTGGAATTGTTTGCACGTATGCATAATACCCATGCAGGGTATGCATCTTACTCTACTGAGCTTTCGTTTTATGTTGAAGACTAGTATCTACTATACGCTGGATTGTTTACCACAAATTGCCTGAATCGTCAAACCCCTTGCCCTAGCACATGGCTGAATAATTAAGTATTCTGTTTTCTTGTATGTCTGTTTATAAGCAACATTCCTGCTGGTGAAAACGTGGTTTCTGTTTTTTTCTCTTCCATGCTTTCCCTCTTCTTTAGAGCTCCCCCCTCCCCCAAAACACACACACAAAAAAAAAAAAACGTCTTTCTCTTCTTTTCCCCCTCTGTTGTTCACTTACCTATTATCTGATATGTGATGGCATACGCGCAACATATTTTCATGTAAATATATCGGGATGCCTCCTAATAGATTCTGTTACTCTGTTATTTATATGGAGATTGTCATTTGACATCTATAACTTATGGGTTGGGGTGGAGCTATGGTATGGGTTTTTGTTTCTACGAGTATTTAGAACTGCATGCATATGTTACTGTGTCTCTGTGTCTTCATGTGCTCTCTTGTGAGATATTAATCTGTGGTTCTAAATATGCTACATGACATGCTTTTTTAACTTTTAATAATGCACCTGTTGTTATTGTTTCGGATGAATAATTTCCAAAAATCTGTTATTATAGGTGGTTGTCAATGGGAAATCAACTGAATGGAGTTCGTTTAGTAGATGAAGGTCTGAGGGCCAGGTTTAAGGCCGCTTACCCAGATGTTGAGATCCAACCACCGTCGCCTCCAAGAAGTTCTGCCATGGAAGTAGAAACTCCATTTTCAGGGGCAGATGCTAAATCCGCACCACCACAATTCTCTCAGTCTGCAGCTGCAGAAGCTGCCTATGTTTCAGACGAGAAGCCTTCTGGTAGTCAAGATGTTGAGATGGTCAGCTGATTGACATATCATTCCATCGTGTTAAATATAGCTTCTTAAGTCACCGAAATATATTTTGCATGGTCTTGGCCGTTTCGGATCATTTATAATCCTCTTTCTTCTGGAGGTGCTTGGAAAACACCCAAGAGGTCGGACTGAGGCAACTGCCGTGTTCAAATGGGAGAATTTATAGTGTAGATCTTCAGCCATGTTCAGTTATTGTGCTTGGAAAAGGTGAAACTGACTATATTCCAAGCTTTGGACCAGCTTGTACCCTGGAAGTCTGAGTTTTGAGTTTTTGTCGACAGTTATGTGAATGTGGGGAAAGAAGATCGGGAGCAAAAGAGAAAGTTTGTTTAGTGGTTCAGCCAGATGGCGTGATATGGTGTTGCTTGCAGTATCTTGCGCAATTATAGTGCTTGTATTTGACGTTCCAACTAGATCCCCAAGCATCTCTTGCTCTTTTATTTCTCCAATTTTGGGTGGACATGAGATGGGTGCAACTGCAACTGGCAAGAAGTAGTACACGGTTTTTGTAAAAAAATTTTACCTTGATAACTACAAATACTCCTTGTTAATTGTTTTGCTAGTATCATTAGGAAAGTAGTTGTAGAATATGAATCCTAATATCATCTTATCTCACCATATCTGTGGTCTCCTGTGATTTAATATACGGATGAAACATTTTTAAAAAGTGTGTTCGTCTCTTTTTTTGGGCTGTTACTATAAGCCTTTAGAGGTGATTTTTAAGTTGTGATCCTTGTACATAATTCGCAGCCATTCAAGTGCTTTTGTCAATCGACAGATGTTTTTAGTGTGATGTTGATGCTTGCTTTGAAGGAGACTAGGGAGCGAGCATTTCGTCTTCTGGGCCACATCCAGCTTGAAAAGAATTGGTACTTTGTCAACACCATAACTGTATGAATATTGGATTAATGGAAGTGGAAAGTATTAGTAGCAGCAATTATGATTACAGTATAGCCCAAAGATTGGCCTTGCCGACATGGGAATGGTCAAAACATGTAACTGTAGTTACAGTAGAGTTGCAAATTCCAGTACTACCAACTTGTATGTGAGGTTAAAAAGTAAAACATGACAGTTGCTGTTCCCACCTTCCACCGTCTTCTCTTGGGAAGCGCAGATTGTCACTCTTGAATATCTAACTTTTGCACACATATTACTAAATAGTAATATAGCACCTAGAGCCACGCACGACAATGGTACAAAAAAGCAAAGCGTGTTTGGTTATCCTTCTAAAGAATCATTATACAAATCAAAAGCCGAAAGAGGAACAAATTCTCGTGTGAATCCAATTTATAATAATCAATGAATGAATCAAAAGTGGGGAGGTAATGATAATGTGCAAATTGACATGTCATGATGGCGTACGTAGTGCTAGTCGGATCTCATTTGTTACAATCAGATCTGCTTTTTAATTTTGACCGCCCAAAATCTATGAGATCATAATAAAGCCATTTAGATTCAAGCAAGTACCCAAATGGCAAATCCAGTGAAAGAAGCCAAGAAAGCAGAAGCTGTGATCAATGGAGAAGAAGCAGAAGAATTTCCAGTAGGAATAGAACCAAAAGCATTAGCGTAGGAAGGCCCAACAGCAGTGTCTGGTAGATCGTAGGAAGGAGGATAGGCTATAGCGCCGTCGCCTGAGAGAGAGATGTGAAGCTTCTGGCCCTTCTGGCAATGCCCTGGTTCACCACTTGTGAAGTAGAATTCTCCAGGCTGAGTTATGTTGAACAAAGAATTTCCATCATTCAAATGCAAGATTGGATCTTTCAGGTTGCACGCCTTGTACGCTGTGGGTGTCACTTGGATCAGTGAGTCCTGGCTTGGAGGGTACAAAAACACTGTCCATCATCAAAGGAAGATAACCAAACATTATTAGTTTTGTTAGGCACATTGAATTGAACTAAACTGAAGACGAAGTATTTGTTGATGATGAAAAGATAGGTGTTAATGTAGTAGGAGTAATAGTGTAATAATAGTAGGACTTACAAAGAGAATCTCCAACTCTGAAAATGTGGGTTTTAGACCATTTGGTGTAGACATCTGGATTGGCAGGAGTTGGAATGCCCCAGGCGTCCAAGTCACCAACTTTGTACCAATAGCAAAAGCCTAATTTGGCTTGCATTAAAACCAGAAGCTGGAAAGCATACAGCATGTACCTTAGGCTGATCAGCTTGCCAACTTTAAGACTGCCCATATTAGAGAGTTTCGAGTTTCGAGTTTCTCTCTATCTTTCTTTTTCTTCTCTCTGCGCACGGCACTTTCCAATGTCTGTCGGTTCCTCTCAAAGACTGGAGTATTAGTAAGAGAGGTTTGTTTGTTTGTTTTAATTAGGAGGGAGTAGTATATGCTATTGGCCCTGACAGCCATTAGACAGATTGGTATGGTATCTGAAAATAGTGAAAAAGAATACAAAGTTGACAAGGGAATGTACATAAATGCCCTTATTGGGTCTAACATACATGTAGTCCATTTGGACAAGTCTTGCTTAAACTATGGATGGTGGGGATTGGGGAATAGTAAAGATTATAAGAGCAGATCTAGTGAGAAACCAACCCTATCAATTATCATAGCATGATAGCCTGATAGGGATACAGAAGGGTTTTCGTGTATTGTAGAGGCTAAAATTAGGAAGAGAAACAATGATAAGATGAATAATGGAGTAGAAGTACTTATAGTAGGGAGCACATGGGCGCCAGTTGAGCGAGCACCGAAGCAGAGACTGCAAGAGAACATGGGGGATGTGATTCATGTCAATACTTCAAATGGGTGTGAGTGTGATTACTTCTTTATTACAGTAGGAATTACAAAGGCACATGGACATGGACATGGACATGGACATGGACATGGACATGGACATGGACATCTTCTTATTAGGAATTAGTGAATTACTACTTGGCTACTTATGTGGGCTACGTATGTGTTATATCAGCTGTAGATAGATTCAAGCGCAAAAGAGTGCTATGCTTTTCTTGGCCTGCCTTCTCTGATCTTCTAGTATCCACTATGGTGTGTTACTGATGTACTATCTATCTCTTTTGTAATCGTTTTAACTTGAAACTTGATTATTCGATTTCCTAATTTAAAAAAGAATAAAAGAAAAGAGTGCTTTTCTTTTTCAATCCAAAAACTTAAAAGACAACCCCACCAATGTCGCATTTATATTATTGTTATGAAACTTGTTCAACGTTCGTATCTGGATCTGGATGAATAGATTATAAAACTACACACCATCAATTCATCTACTATCTTCCCATATGTTCAACATTTGTATTTGGATTAATCGCCGCCGTTCACCATCTTTCCAGTATCGTGTACAACCAACCCCCATTTTGGTAAGGGTCTCCGTAATTCTCTCTGCGATTGCTAATAGGCATTTGGTATCTATAATTCCCCTCTTTACAAGATAACCCTCCAACTTTATTAAACTTAGTACCATATATTGCTTTACATTGTTTTCGCTGAACAATTATAACAACTTGAATGTTTAAAACTATTTGATTTAATTTTTAATTAAAAAGTTACAATGAAAATTATAAAAAAATATCAAAAAAATAAATACATTAGAAATTGCTTCAAAAATATTGGGAAAAATTATGAGACCTCACTATAATAGTACAGAGGGCTTGGAGTTTGATGGCACAAAGTGGTGAGGAGCCATGCTCGGTAACAAAAAACTGTGGACTAAACATCCCAGTGCATAACTTTCAAATTGGTAGGCGGTTCATGCCGCGTCGCTTGCCTTCCTTCGCCCACAAGCCCTCTCTCAAGCAACTACCCGTTAAATAGTCTTATAAGGTTTAGTGGTTCTACCAGGAGTAGACATGCCCAACATATAACTTTCAAACTGGGGTTTTGACAGATTGGAGAATTATTTTCCAAAAGATCCACTTCGAACTTTTCAAGTATATTATTAAGTTAAGATTTTTTTTTCACAGCTTGTAGCTATTCAATATAATTTTTACTTTAAAAAACGCTGAAAAATAGAAAAAATATCAAAAACTTTAGGAAAAATTATGAGAACTCAGTATAATAGTAGAGAGGCTATGGGGGTAGGTTTGCCGACACGGGGTGGTGGGAGCCATTTTTGGTACCCAAATATCGTGGATTTAACCTCAGTTTCTCGGGAGGGTCATCCAGATCCCTAAACTTCGATATCACCCATGCCTTTGGTGTTCCGACTCTTACATCAGTGTCCCGTAAAATGCCCTTCCACACCTATTAGGGTCTGGATAAACAACCCAAAGGGCCTCCCATGTCCCCTAAGGGTGTCCAGTGCAATGTGGTGCGAAAATACTCACATTCATTTTGGGGCGTCCCAGAAGCCCAAAAAACTTGGATTATGGCCTACGTTTCGGCTTCTCAGGGCTCGGGTGTAATTTTTTCCCAAACTTCTCCGGGGGGTCTACCATGACCCTAGAGGACCCTCGGTATCCCGGGAGAGTTATCCAGATCCCCGAACTTCGATATCACCCATCCTTTGGTGTTCCAACTCTTACATTAATGTCCCGTAAAACACAATTCCACACCTATTAGGGACCGTATTATGCACCTCAAGGACCTCCCATTTCCCCTAAGGGTGTCCCGTGCGATGGAGTGCAAAAATACTCACCTTCGTTTTGGGGCTTCCCAGAAGCTTAAAAAACGTGGATTATAGTCTTCGTTTTTGGCTTCCCGGGGCTCGGGTATCATTTTTGTCCAAGCTTCTCTAGGGGGTCTACCATGACCCTAGAGGACCATCGGTGTCCCGGGAAGTTCATCCAGATCCCCGAACTTCGATATCACCCATGCCTTTGGTATTCCGACTCTTACATCGGTATCCCATAAAACGCCCTTCCACACATATTAGGGACCGGATAATGCACTCCAAGGGCCTCCCATGTCCCATAAGGGTGTCCCGTGCGATATGGTGCGAAAATATTCACCTTCGTTCAAGGGCGTCCCAAAAGCTCAAAAAACGTGGATTATAACCTTCGTTTTCGGCTTCCCGGGGCTCGGGTGCCATTGTTGCCCAAACTTCTCAGGGGGTCTACCATGATCCTAGAGGACACTCGGTGTTGCAGGAGGGTCATCCAGATCCCCGTACTTCGATATCACTCATGCCTTTGGTGTTCTGACGCTTACATCAACGTCACGTAAAACGCCTTTCAAGCATATCCGGTACCGGATAATCAACTCCAAATGCCTCCTATGTCCTTTAAGGTTGTCCCGTGCGATGTGGTGCAAAAATATTCACCTCCGTTCTGCGGCTTCCCAGAAGCTAAAAAAACGTGGATTTAGCCTTCGTTTTTTGCTTCCCGAGCTCGGGTGTCATATTTGCCCAAACTTTTCCGGAGGGTCTACCATGACCCTAGAGGACCCTCAATGTCCCGGGAGGGTAATACAGACCCCCGAACTTTGATATCACCCATGTATTTCGTGTTCCGACTTTTACATCAGTGTCTTGTAAAACGTCATTCCACACCTATTAGAGACCGGATAATAGACCACAAAGGCCTCCCATGCGATGTGGCGCGAAAATATTCACCTTCGTTCCGGGGCTTCCCACAAGGTCAAAAAACGTGGATTTCATTTTTGGCTTCCCAGAGCTCAGGTGTTATTTTTGACAAAACTTCTCCGGGAGGTATACTATGATCATAAAGGACCCTCGATGTCCCAGGAGGGTCATCCAGATCCCCAAAGTATAATATCACTCATGCCTTTGGTGTTCTGACTCTTACATCAGTGTCCCGTCAAACGTCATTCTACACCTATTAGGGACCGGATAATACACCACAAGGGTCTCCCATGTCCCCTAAGGGTCTCCCGTGCGATGTGGCGCGAAAATATTCACCTTCGTTTCGGGGTTTTCCAAAGGTCAAAAAACGTTGATTTTGTTTTTGGCTTCCCGAGGCTCGGGTGTCATTTTTGCCCAAACTTCTCCGAGGGTTCTACCATGACCCTAGAAGACCCTCGGTGTCCCGGGAGGGTCATCCAATTCCCCGAACTTCGATATCACCCATGCCTTTGGTGTTCCGGCTCTTACATCAATGTCCCATAAAACGCCTTTCCAAGCCTATCAAGTACCAAATAAACACCCCAAGTGCCTCCTATGTCCCCTAAGGGTCTCCCTTGCGATGTGGTGCAAAAAATTTCACCTTCGTTCCGGGGCATCCCAAAAGCTTAAAAAAGTGGATTATAGCCTTCGGTTACGGCTTCGCGGGGCTCGGGTGTCAGTTTTGTTCAACCTTCTCCGGGGGTCTACCATGACCGTAGAGGACCCTCGGTGTCATGGGAGGGTCATACAGATCCCCGAACTTTAATATCACCCATGCATTTATTATTCCGACTCTTACATCAGTGTCTCGTAAATGCCCTTTCATCACCTAATAGGGTCCGGATAATGCACCCAAAGGGCCTCCCATGTCCCCTAAAGGTGTCCCCGTGCGATATGAGGCACAAATATTCACCGTTGTTTTCGGGCGTCCCAGAAGCTCAAAAAACGTGGATAGACTTCGTTTTCGGCTTTCCGAGGCTCGGGTGTCATTTTTGCCCAAATTTCTCCGAGGGGTCTACCAGGACCCTAGAGGACCCTCAATGTATCGGGAAGGTCATCCAAACCCCTGAACTTCGATATCACCCATGCCTTTGGTGTTCTGACGCTTACATTAGTGTCCCGGAAAACGCCCTTCCACACCTATTTGGGACGGATAATGCATCCCAAGGGTCTCCCATGTCCCCTAACGGTGTCCTGTGCATTGTGGTGCAAAAATATTTACTTCGTTCCCGGACTTCCCAATAGCTCAAAAAACGTGTATTATAGCCTTCATTTTTTTCTTCCTGGGGCTCAGGTGTCTTTTTGCCCAAACGTCTCCGAAGGGTCTACCATGACCCTAGAGGACCCTGGTTTTCCCGGGAGGGTCATCCAGATCCCCGAATTTCGATATCACCCATGCATTTGGTGTTCCGACTATTACATGATCAATGTCCTGTAAAACGCCCTTGCAAGCCTATCAGGTACCGGATAAATGACCCCAAGGGCCTTCCATGGCCACAAAGGTGGCCTGTGGGATGGGATGCAAAAATATTCACCTTCGTTACGGGGCTTCCCAAAAGCTCAAAAAACGTGGATTATAGCCTTCATTTTTGGCTTCCCCGGGCGCGAGTGTCATTTTTGCCCAAACATCTCCGGGGGGTCTACCATGACCCTAGAGGACCCTCGGCGTCCGGGGAGGGTCATCCAGATCCCCGAACTTCGATATCACCCATGCCTTTGGTGTTCCGACTCTTACATCATTGTCACGTAAAACGCCCTTCCAAGCCTATCCGGTACCGGATAAACAACTCCAAAGGTTTTCCATATCCCCTAAGGGTGTCCCGTGCGATGTGGTTCCGAAAAAATTCACCTTCGTTCCGCGGCGTCCCAGAAGCTTAAAAAACATGGATTATAGCCTTCGTTTTCGGCTTCCCGAGGCTTGGTGTTAGTTTTTCCAAACTTCTACCGGGGGTCTCCCATGACCGTAGAGGATCGTCATTGTCCCGGGAGGATCATCCAGATCCCCGAACTTCGATATCACCAATGCCTTTAGTACTCCGACTCTTACATCAGTGTCTCATAAAACGCCCTTCCACACCTATTAGGAACCGGATAATGCACCCCAAGGGCCTCCCATGTCCCCTAAGGGCGTCCTGTGCGATGTGGTGTGAAAATATTCACCTTCGTTCCGAGGCGTCCCAGAAGCTCAAAAAACGTGGATTATAGCCTTCGTTTTCGGCTTCCCGGGGCTTGGGTGTCATTTTTTCCCAAACTTCTCCGGAGGGTCTACCATGACCCTAGACCCTCTGTGTTCCAGTAGGGTCATTCAGATCCCCGAACTTCGAAATCACCCATGCATTTGGTGTTCCGACTCTTACATCAGTGTCCCGTAAAACGCCCTTTCACACCTATTAGGGACCGGATAATGCACCCCAAAGGCCTCCCATGTCTAGCAAGGATGTCCCGTGCGATGTGGCGCGAAAACATTCACCTTCCTTCGGGGGCTTCCCAGAAGCTCAAAAAACGTGGATTATAGCCTTCATTTGGCTTCCCGGGGTTCGGGTGTCATTTTTGCCCAAACTTCACCGGGGGGTCTACCATGACCCTAGAGGACCCTCGGTGTCCCGGGAGGGTTATCGAGATCCTCGAACTTTGATATCACCCATGGCTTTGGTGTTCCGACTCTTACATCAATGTCACGTAAAACCCCCTTCCATGCCTATCCGTTATCGGATAAACAACCCCAAGGGCCTCCCATGTCCTTTTGGGAACTATAATACAACAAACAATGTCATTTAGGGGTCGATACCTCTAACTTTTTTAGAGGCATCACTAGCCAATAAATGGCTTTTTTTTTTGTCAAAAACTAATACATGGCCAGTGAATGACTATTATCATGACTTGAGGTCATATCTCCCCACAACATTTTAATATTTGCCGTAAGCAAATTAAGAGTCAGGTTGCGGATGAACCTCTCCAAATCCTATATTGGTGTTGTTTACTAGTTGATCACAAAATTAGCATCAAAAGAGAAAAAGAAAATTATTACAACAAAGTTGGAAGCAAGACACCCCATCAAAAAATATTAAATTTAAATTAAAATAAAATAAAAAGAGTTAAAACATTCCAACCATTGATGCACGGGCATGCACACTAGTTGTAATAATTTCAAGCTTTAGTAACATTTTAGCTTCTATCAATACATCTTAGCAAGCCGTAACTGAACAGAATTGACAATCCTTGATATGGAATACAAAATGCGCTATGTCGGCTAACAGGGAAATGATAGGGGGAAAAATGAGAAAATATATTGGAAACTTCTACCTACAAACAACCTTCATCCTAGTTTAACTTGCAAAAGAATATTTTAAAGCTACTAAAAAATAAGAGCAGATCCTTGATCACTTGCTCAGACATCAGCTGCACCTGCTATAAATACATCTGACATGCAGCACCAAATGCAGAAATTGTAGCAGCACCAAATGCAGAAATTGTAGCAGCACCAAATGCAGAAATTGTAGCAGCACTGCAGCAGCAATGGGCAGGATCGGTCCCTTTTTTTAAAACCATACCTATGTGTTTTGATGATTATCACCAACTAATTGCCACCTCGTAGTCATCTTTGAAGAAGTACTTGGTATAAAGTTTTCTTATTCCTTGATAAGTAGACTGTAATCATAGTTTCACTTGCGACAGAAAAGTGTCGGCTCTTTCCTGTATAACCATCCATAAATCATGCGTTTAGTGGTTCATCTTCTGGGTCCCTCTCCTTCATTGCAGTCCACTCTTGTGGCTCTGTAGCAAAATACATGTATAAGTTACTAAATCTCTAAGCCTATAACCACAGGAACCACATTTCAGAACAAGATCAGTATTAGAAACACCAGTACTTCAGGAGAACCAACAGCTTGAGAGCGTATAATATAATGAATTATGAGTAACAGAATTATGACTCCTAGTATAGCTAAAGCCGAAAATAGATTAAACAATCCCTCGATCTTAAAAAAGTTTACTCACTTGGTTTTTGGCTTTCTGCAAGAACCGAAAGCCTCCTTTGCAATATGGATGCCACAAAGAGGAAAATGGAGCACATGCCAAACATGACCGTCATGGGGAACACCTCAACCTGAACAATAGAACAAAAATCTGAACTTTCAGTCTTGAGTTAACACCTGCGAAAAGGTGAAGAGTTTTGTAGTTCCTATATCTATTTAGCCTTCCAGAGTGTCAAACATGAAATCAAAGACTTGGTGAGCTATAATGAAAGAGCATCAGGAACTGTTTTGGGGAACCAAACGGAGCTCACTTACATTGTACAGAACAATGCACACGAAGATATTAAGAGGTATGCGGAAGAAATTCATGATTGTGCTTCGTGCCTCTTCAGGGATGTACTGAGACCTCATTTTCATAATAGATGGCCAGAAAATCCCCACACAGGCCTCAAAAGTGCAGAAGCCAAGGACCTGGATGTAGCCAGCAAATGACATACCTCCGCCTTTTACATCGGACGGTGCAATCAGGAACTGTTTGAAAAAACAGGAAAGATTAGATATGCTATTTCTCACAAGAAAGGGAATAAAAGAATGTCAAAACTAAAAATCCCAAAATCCAATTATGCAACATACACTAGTGATGATTGGGAGTGTGAGAGAGGCAGCAGAGACGGTAAAAACAATCTGCATGTATCTCTCAACTTTCATGGAACGGGCCATCAGGCGGGATGCAAAAGAGCTTCCTAACATGGATGACAACATGAATGTTGCAAATATGAAACCATGAGGAATTTCTTCATCATTGGGGCTCAAAGCCGGAGTCCACAGAAACACAAACGTATACATGGAACCTTCAAACAGGGACTGTATAGCACCCAGCAACACAATTTTCTCATCTGTTATTACACAAGCAGATATATAAGTCACCATAAGCAGGTTTACAAAGGTCTTGTGAGCAGGTATACAGAGGACAGACAGTGAGCTTAAAATCAGATAGAGGAGGTCAGCCTGGCCGTCCAAGAGAAAATAAAAAGGACAGGAATAGCGAAGGTTAGCTTCTACAGTATATCATATGGATGTCCAAGTTATCAGACCACTATTCCATCATATTTCATGTAAAGACAAACAAGTAAGAAGAAATATGATGCTTCTGTCACAATGTCAATGATTTCTTTCCGAATGCAGCTAAGGTGAACAAAGTACAAACTAAAAATCCATCAGGCTAACCAGGCATAGTTTGAAGGTTTGCCCCAAAGTAATCACTCTAGATGTAATGGAGCATAAACAGAATAATGCAATTGGGATAAAAATACATCAGAGTCATGATGATTGATATCGATGATCTGCTAAAGAAAAACATAAATATACAATAAGTCAATAAAGCCTCAGTAGTCAGCACCTGAACCCTTTTTGAAGCAGATATGCTAGTATAGTAGTTGAAGATCAGAACCGTAAAAGCAATTAAATGGAGCATTGTACAGTCTGGAACAGACTTACATAACAGAAAATGAAACTACAGAAGCAAAGGAGTGATCTTACAGCCAGTGGAAATACCTAAAAACACATATATAAATTCCCTCTATTTCGCTTCCTCACTCACTACCCCCCCCCCCTCCCAACTGATGAAAGCCATATATGTGCATAGATTCTTTTATCAAGTGGACCACAAATATTGAAATACTCTTTTGCTTAAAATTCTATTGTTAAACAAATTAATCAGCTCATGTGCCAATCACAACCGCCAGGGAAAGCTACAACAATTCGATGTGTCATTAACCAATAATTTACTTTAAACACATGTAGGACGACAACATTGTCCATATGACGTGGAATGATAATATGTTATCTAAACATATTCAATTCAAATATAAAAACTAGAGATTTAATTAAGAAGAAGCAGATAAAATGATAGAAGTTTACCAGAAGCAATGGCCACAGCCGCAACCTTGAACTGAGTGAGCAAATCTTTATTTTCTGAAGGATCACCAAAGTTTTCACCCCAAGTAGATATTATGACTACCATACCAATCAGAAGGAAGCACGATGCAGCATCAAATGGGGCAACAGCTCCAAAACCAAAAGTATGCACAAGCAAATTTCCTAATAATCCAGACAAAATGGCTACTAGACCATTGCCAAGGAAAATGGCCTTGGAGAAAGTCAGCGAAAGCCACTGTTGTTCAAATCCTCTCTGCATAAACCATGGCACAATTAAGATTACAAAAGAATAACACAGCCCATGAAGTTTGAAGAAACTACAAAAGGGAAAATATATGCACTTTTGGCACATGTCCAACTATGAGCAGAAAACATAACAAACAGCTACCACCCTCCCCCACCATGAAAAAATTCTTTCTATGACTAACCCATCAACCATTGAAACTTCCTCTGATATATTATGTGAAGTATTACTTATCATCCTTGAAACAACATCAAATTTGCAATTGCAGCAGTCTATTAGCTGATAATGATTCCTCACCTTATTGTGCTCAGCCACTAGCCATGACTCAAACGCTGAAAACAGAAGGGAGGTGGCAATGCCTCCCAAGACACGTCCCACCATCAGAATTCTGTATTGTGGAGAGTGCTTGGTAATGCAGCTCAATACGTAAGTAATACAATAAGTAACACAGGCTCTCTTTCGACCCCTGCAATAAGACTCACTTAATTAGTTAAGCACCATGACAAGCATAGGAAATCCACCACGGAGTATAAATCAGGAGAAAGATAAGTACTGTTTATCAGCAAGAGAGCCGACAATGGTACCGAACAACATGGAGGATCCAAAACCAGCAATAAAGAGATGACCGATCTCTCCCTTGGAAAAACCATAGGTAGTGTAAAGATAGTAGACATATGGGCCTTGTAGCCAATCCCCAGCTGTTTCAATAATAACAACAATAAATTAATCAAGAGAGTGTTGGAGTAAAAGATCCATCGAAGAAAATGGCAGGCAATCGATCAGACATATTGTTAAAGGAAAGCACAATGATCCTGTACCTACTAAGCCACAACGCCAACCATTTATCCAATCATATGAAAACAAACAGAACTTTAAGAAGAATAAAACATAAGCAAGCAATGAGTAGCCTAAGATCTGACCCAAAAGACAACAATTACACAAAAAGATTGAGATTTTTTCCTAGAAAGATAATCAATGAAGCCCAAATGAGGCAAATTTGTAAAGGAAGGAGAATTGCGGAAAAAGAAGGCTAGATCTATGGAAGAGAGAAAGAGGAAATACCCATCATGAGAGAGTATACAAGCAAGTAATTGTTCTTGAAGGAATTGAAAGCAGAGGTGGTGTTAATGCGATCTTTGCTATTTTTGCTGAGCTCCAATGCTGCCACCACCGCGGCCAGACCTCCGAAAACGATAATGTAGAAAAGCTCCATTTTCTTCTTCTGATGCGATCTGCTTCAATTCGCGGAGAGAGAGAGAAAGAGAAAGAGAAAGAGAGTGAGTGTCTCTGTGAATGAGTGAAGTGGGGATTGGAGAAAAAGAGGAAGTTTGATCTGAATATTAATACACTGAAAAGGAAAGGGTTGGGTCCTTCTTGTTGTTGGCCCTTGTTGGAGGAAAGAGAATGAGGGAGTGAGCTGGTTCGTAGCGTATCTTGACTGACACCTTTGCCTTCTTAGCTACTCTAACTCGTTTCTTAAATTTACTTAAATTAAATAAATGGGGGAGCATTGCGTTGCTATTTAATTTTCTTTTTGGTCCTTTGAAAATCTAGAGAAACTAAGGTTTGGTTTTAGTGTATTTTATGGAGTGTGTTACAATTTTGATATTATAAAATATATATACTCGTACTCGGATATTATTCTGTGTCTGGTAGTAAACTGGGGGTCTAGTATTTTTTTTCTGAACGGTGGACTGGTCCTCCATTCACACGCAGAGATTTTTAATTGATGTCATTTATTACCAAACCTATGATCAAGATCCGATCACATAAAATACTACTTGAGTGTAAGTGAATCGAGACAACCTCACTTACGTCATGTTTGAATTCTCATGTTTAACGAAAAATATATAATAATAATTGAATAAGGCATTGGGAGAATGGAGATTCGAACCCATGACATTGCCTTACAAAACCACTTAAAAGTAAATTTTAAAACCACTAGACCACCACCCTTGATGGTCACATGAAATACTACTTACCCATGAACTCGTAAACTCATAATTATATACTGCTGAGAGAAAACAGAATTCTCCTCACTCATCCCATTCAGGATGCTAATCGAATCAAATATAGTATACTCACTAGCTTGCATAAGGGTCACTTATTGGATTGCAAATAACCTTTTGATCACCCTTTTACTCATCAATCTCTATAAAACCTAAAATCAAAATACTGTTGAATACAAAGTATGTGGATTACAATGGCCTCTGGGAAACTTTGGGAGGGCTCTTTGCCACCGTGAGTGCCGCAAAGCGTTCGAGTACGGTTGAAAATCTCAACAAGGACCCGGGAAACCAAAATTCAAATGATTTTGGGTGTTTAAAAGCCCCAAAGACGAATGTTCTTATTCTCTCCAACATATCCCACAAGCAATTCCTATAGGATGTGTGAGGCCCCCATAGTTGGTTAAGTGGCTCCAAGTAGTATTGGATGACCCTTTTACTAACCACCCACTAAAAATGCTCATACATTAAAAATATGGGTAACTGCGAATTACATGGACTAAAAATGGCCTCCTTAAGTCACCAAGAGGACTCCTACGTCACCATAAGGTCCACAAAAAGCTCGGAATGAAAATTTCAATTAAGTCCCGAAAAGCTAAATTTTAAAGGGTATAATCCACATTTTTTTGGGCATTCAAAGGTCATGTGATGAAGGTTCTTGTTTTCGCACCATATCGCAAGGGGTACCCTTGTAGGACGTGGAAGGCCCTCGTGATCGGTTATTAGTTTCCAAATAAACCTTCGATGCCTCTTTTACTACTTGTCACTCGCATAAATGTCTGAACATCAAAAATTATGGGTGAACACGAAATTCGGGGATCAAAGGGCCTCCCAGAGTCACCAAGAGGGTTATTGGGTCACCATAGTGCCCTAAGGATCTAGATCTCAATCAAGCCACGGGAAGCCCAATTTTGAAGGCCGTATAATCCATGAGTTTTGAACATTCGAAAGTCCCGGGGATGAAGGTTCTTACTATATTTCACGGGGTATCCCTGTGAGATGTGGGAGCCCGTTGTAGTCGATAATAGGCTCTGAAAAAGCCTTTGATGACCCTTTTGCTCATTAGTTCAATCGGACACCCAAATATATTAGATTATAGCCTTTGAATGTTGGCCATACGAGCCTAGTTGAGGTTTTCAACCTCGATGCTCTAGGTGACCTAAGAAGCCTCCCGCTTCTGGGGTGCTCCTGAGAGGCCATCTTGATGTCGGAACTTCTTGTTTACCATTTGTTTCGATGTTTGTTTTTTTTTTCTTTGGAGTGAGTGGTAGTAAACGGGTAATTACTAATTAGAACCTAATAACCCACCATAAAGGGCCTCCCACTGCTCCCTTAGGTCCCATAATATAATGCAAAAATAAGAACTTTGGTTCTCGGACCTCCGGTGCCCAAGTTTCATAGATATCCTTAAGTTTTTCCACTTGGAGCTCGGTTGAGAGGTTCACCCCCGATGCTCCAAGTAACCCATGGTACCTACCAGGACCTCCAATATCTCTCAAAGGTCATCCCGATGCCCACACTTCATAGTCACCATTGGTTTTAATTTACGAGTGTGTATAGTAGGTGATTCCTAAAACTGCTATTAAAGGTTGCTTAAGACCCAACATCCGACCCTTAGGCCTCACACAATCCCCTTGGTTCTCCTTAATATATGGTGCAAAAATAGAAACGTTGGCCCCGAAGCCTTCTCGATTCTGGACTTCATTTTCACTCTGATTTTCGATGTCCGAACATTTATAGTAGGTGAGCGAGATTATCAAAAGTTATTTGGGACACAAAACCCAACCCCGATGGCCGCCCTCGTCCCTAAGATCTCTTATTGGATGTGGTGCTAATTAACAACCATATCTACAGATTTCTTTGGCTCCCAAACTTCTTGGATTAAATGTTATGGATCCAACTGGAGCTCATTTGACATTTTCTACCCCGATGCTCTGACGCACCCATGGTGACCCAAGAGATCCCTTAATGCCCTAGAAGGCCGGCGTCTTGATGGCGGGACTTCATATTCACCAATCGGTGACCCAGGTGCTCAGAGAGGCGCGAAGACTGGGATATGGGCATTGGAACATGGGTGCTGGCATAGGGCGCTCGAATATGGGCACCTCGCTGGGGCACTGGTTGCTGGCATGGGCGCTCATAGTAGGGATTACTTTAGCCTCTACCAAGCTTAGCATGAATATTTTCTTGTCTCTAGGCACTTTGCCTTGTGCGGTTATTGTCACTTGCCCCTTGTAGCACTTAAATTATTAGTACCTCACCCACACAACTTAGTCGCCTTGTTGCCCCATGTCATATACCACGATGTCAACCATTAACTAAACTTGGTACCTATTAAATGCGAGTCCCTTGTAATGCAACAAAGGAGTTATTTCTATATATACAACAAAATTTTCAATCCATCACAATTATGCAGAGATATTTTCCTCTTGCCCAGTGTTGTCTGTCGGCCCAAAAATCACAAAAATATTCGTAAAATTGTATTGCGCAATAAACCTTTTGGATCATCTCACACTACAAAAAAATGAACAAATGCACTGGATCCCTCAAAGTGGTGGATCGACCCCAAAGCCCCGTTCATAACGCCATATGCTGTATTCTATATGCACCAAGCTTGTACAGATTGTGGGATCCTTCACTTCATCATTGTGCTGAGTGTTGCAGGCCTCGACAACTTAACTGAAGAAAGGAGTCATCATCGTCACTGACTCACGGAGCCCTCTAGCAGAGTGAATGATCCTTTAGTCATGAGATCATGCATTGGGTAGGCTGACCAGAAAGGGGGGAAAAAAAAAGAAGCTTCTTACTGTATCTCCTAGTGTTCTTGGAAACTTCTATGCAGTTATCTGAAGCTTGCACGCACCACCATGCCCATGACAATCAGCCAAAGTCAAAACACTCCCCTGTATTCAGCACCTTCATTTTCTATGGTCCAACTTCAGTATCTCAGTTTTCTTCTTTCCCAATGCTTGTTGTTTGGCCGTCGTTTGACCTGTACTACAAAACTGATCTCAAATTCCATGCCTGACGTCCCAAAATCAGAGTGCACTGTCTTCATCTTAGTTTGCGTTCAAGGACAAAGAAAACCCTTTGATCAAACTAAACTTCGCTGAGGTACAATGTGGTTCCAGCCAAACTCGTTCAGCAACGAGTCTAGAGTCCATAGACACAAGGCTGTCTTCAGGGTTAAGTCTGGGTAGGGAAAGCAAGGTCAGTTATATGTAAGAGAAAAGGTATGTTGCAGACTAGGCAGAACTACACTAGAAATTTACTGGGAAAGGTGAAAAGAACATACCTTAACCAACTTATAGTGTTCCCTAAACTGAAAGGTGAAGCTTTAGCATTACATCCAATAATCCAATGGTGATTCAATAGAAATTGGCAAACTGACCTCATTCCTTTGGACCTGGGTACTTCTCATGGGTACATATTGTATGTATATTATTTGTCATTCATGCTATGACAACACGAAAACCACATTCAAATTCTCGATTTTGTGAACCTGCAAGGATCATTTTTTTCACCAGCCGTTGTTGTGAACTCTGCTGGAAAGGTTAGACAACAATCAGTCGAACAAAATAAACGGAAAAGAAAGACTGCCATACTCTCAGCATCGAAACTTCAAAAGATAGCAGATGCAAATAGCTTGACCTTGCAGCATTGGACCACATTGCAGCTGATAATTGTTACGACCTTTAGTTATTCAAACCTGTTTATTCCTTTCAATCTAAAAAAGAACTTAGAGTCTGACAGGACACTTCTCCCTCTCAAGGATCCTGCTTCCTGCATCCTGGCTACTTGGAGGAGAGAGAACAGCATACAGCCGTTTTTTAATTGTCAACAGCGGAATTTAGAATTTAAAAAAGACTGGAATGCTTACTTGCTTACCATCAGACAGCATGGCTGAAATGAACGAACTACAGGCACCATACATCAGTACAAACTGCCCAATTTGCTTCATCTGGAGTGGTAGTATTCAAGACTGTTCTACAGAAGATCAAAAGATAAACATCACTAATTTAGAGCCTCTTTTTAATTGTCCACAGCGGAATTTAGAATTTCAAAAAGACTTGACTGCTTACATAGTTACCACCAGACAACATGGCTGATGAACGAACCAGATACCTGGTACATGAAGGTACACTCAGAATAACAAGCTGCCCAATTTGCTTCATCTGGAGTGGTAGAATTGGACTGCTATACAGAAGATTAAAAGATAAACATCAACAAGACATTTACTCTTCTGTACCACAAAGGAAACACAAACATAAGCTCCTAAGTAGTGATTTGTCAGTCTTGTGTCTGTCTACGAGACTAGAACACAGAGAGAAGCTGAAGCCGCCTATACTTGGTCCAATCCGAAACCTCACACAATGACCATTATTGATCAGCTCGCTCAGCATGTTTCTCTCCCTGCCAAGTTGCCTTCTCAATGTTTGATCACCAATGGAGGCTTGGCTGACATCAAAGAAGGCTTACAGAACATTATGATTAAATTAGCCAAGTCACCAACTTCAGAACACCATGTTGTGATTTGATTTGAAATTAGCCTAGGTAGAATTGAAAAACATAGAACCTTTAACTACACACAACTCCTTGTATCACAGATAGGAAAAGAAAATATTGTTTCTCTCTATGAAGTAAAGGATAATGAAGCCAGAAAATTATGATTACATATGGCAAATCCCTTTGTTCTCTTTCCCTCTGGCACCATATGAGTTATGACCCACGGTGCCCGGGGAAATCCATCCGGGTGATTGAACTCCATAGTCAAACATGGTTTCAATGTTCGGGCCCTTAGAGTGGGTGACTAGTAAATGGTCCTCCAAGCCTAAGAAAGACCCAATACCTGACCCCGAGGGCCTCCCATGTCCCATAGGGGTGTCCCATGCATTATGGTACTACAATAACAACTTTTGTTCCTGGATCCTTTGGATGCCCGAACAACATGTATTACATAGCCTTCGCCCAAACTTATTGGGGAAGGGGGGGGGGGGTGTCCATTGTGACCCAAGAAAACCCCGATGCCGAAATGATCGTCCAAGCCTAAGAAAAACCCAATAGCTGACCCCGAGGGCCTCCCAAGTTCCATAGGGGTGTCCCATGCGATATGGTACTACTATAACAACTTTTGTTCCTGGATCCTTTGTATGCACGAAAAACATGTATTACATAGCCTTCGCCCAGACTTATTGGGGGGGGGGGGGTGTCCATTGTGACCCAAATAACCCCAATGCCTCTGCCTCTGGAAGGACATCAAGGTCCTTAGAGTAGGTGACTAGTAATATGGTCATCCAAGCCTAATAGAGACCCGATAACCGACCATCGGTCCTCCCATGTTCCTAAGGAGTGTCCTGTGCCATATGGTGCAAAAATAATAACTTTTGTTTGAGGGTCCTCCTAAAGGTCAAAAAAGTGGATTATAGTCTTCATTTTTCAGCTTCCAGAGCCCGGTTGAGATTTTTGCCCAAAACATCCCTAGGGGTCCATTGTGACCCAAGAGCACCTGCGATGCCCCAGGAAGCTTCCTTGAACTCCTTAGTCACCCATGATTTGGTGTTCGGGCACTTAGAGTGGGTAGCCTTAAAATCTTAAATGGTAGTCCACGCTTAAAATCTCCCAGGGGTGTCCGGTGCAATATGATGCTGAATTTCATTTTAGGGCCCTCCAAAAACCCAAAAAGGTAGATTATAGCCTTCATTTCCGGCTTCCAAGGACCCGGTTGAGATTTTTGCAAAAAAAATCTCGGGTGGTCTACTGCGGCTCAGGAGGACCCTCGGTGTCCACTATCCCGGAAAGGCCATTTGGGTCCCTAACTTCAGTAGTAACCCACGTTTACGGTATGGCTCTCGGAGCCTAATAAGGACATGATAACTGCTCTCAAGAGCCTCACATTCCCCCTAGGGGTATCCCACAATATTGTTTGAAAATATAAAAAATTAACAAGTTTAGCTTGGAGCCTCTAAAAGCCTAAAAATCGTAGATTATACCCTTCTTTTTTTGGTTTTCTGGGTCCGGTTGAGATTTTTGCCCAAAATTTTCAAGGGGATATGTTGTGAACCAAGTGGACCCCTTATCACCTAAAAGGCCATCTTGGTCCCGGAACTCTCAATTCACCCATGGTTTCGGTATTCGCCCCTTCAGGCATTTAGGGAGGGTGTTTGGTTGTCCAACCTTTGATAGGGACTTGATAACCAGGAGTGTCCCATGCAATATGGTGCTAGAATTAAGACTTTCGTTCCGGGACCCATCAAAAGCGCAAAAAAACACGGATAAGAGCCTTCATTTCCATTTTCATTTCCCCCAAGAGGACCATCGATGACTCGTAAAGACCATTTCGGTTCCGAAACTCTACAGAAACTCATGGTTTAGATGTTCAGGCCTTTAAGGTGGGTGACTAGTAAAATAGTTGTCAAATGGTCATCCAAGCCTAATTGGGGTTTGACGACTAATGCCATGACCCCCCAAATCTCCCCTAGGGGTGTCCCGTGCAATATGTTGCGAAAATAACAAATTTTGTTTCGAGGCTCTCCGGAAGCCCAAAACAACGTAGATTATAGGCTTCATTTTCGGCTTCAAGGGACCGGTTAAGATTTATGCCAAAGCATTCGAGGGGGGTCCATTCTGACCCAATAGAACCCTCTGTGTCTCAAGATGGCCATTTGAGTTCTTAAACTCCGGCACTCACCCATGCATGGTTTTGGTGTTCAGGCAGTTAAGAGTGGGTGAACATTAAATGACCGCCCAAACCTAATAGGGACCAGCTAAGTTCCCCATGCCCTTAACCCTGCGTGATTTGATGCCAAAACAACAAATTTTGTTTCAAAGCACTCTAGAAGCCCAAAAAACGTGGATTATAGCCTTCATTTCGGTTTCCAAGGTCCCAATTGAGATTTCAACGAAACATTGTTCCGGGATCCATTATTACCCAAGAGGACCCTCGGTGCCCCATGAAGGCCATCTGGGACCCAGACTCCCCACTCACCCATGGTTTTGGTGTTCAGGATGTTAGAGTGGGTAAACATTAAATGACCTCCCAACCATAATACCGACTAACCGCCACAGGGTCCTCATGCCCAGTGTCACATAATTCGCTTGCCCCCCCCCCATCGAATATCATTTTGGTACGAACGTACCGATTCGCGGTACGACAGCGCACCAAACGCCAAACTTGGCGTTCCAAGCATGGTGCTTTTAGATTGAGAGCGAGAGAGAAATACAGAAGGAGAAAGAGAGAAGCCATTGCATCGCTCATGTCTTGCCGTGTTTTTCCAGAAATGAAACTCATGCGGGAAGAGAGAGAAAATGGAAGAGAGAGTTGGAAATTGGAACGTCTGATAGGAGGAGAGAGAAGAGACGTTGTGGAGAGGGTTTTCTTTTTGTTTTGTTATTATTTTACTTACTTCCTTGGTTTTGACAGCTTTTATTTGATTTTTACAGCTGTATTAAATTACATTTTGACTACTTTTTCCCCTTCTCCTCCACGTTTCCTAAGTAAATACTACCAGAATCTCTATTCCCCTTTTTTTTCTTTTTTTTTCTTCCTTCCCTTTTACACCTAATAATTTGAGAAGCGTACCACAAACCAAATGAAGTGTACCAAATTACCCTAGCGAACCGGCTGACAACCTAGCTAGCGAATCACATTCCCGTACCCGTTCCGCGTACCAAATCGCACCGCGAATTATGTGACACTGCTCATGCCCCTTAGGGGTCTCCTTCGCGATATGGTGCCAAAATAACATATTTTGTTACGGGGCCTCCGTAAGCCTAAAAAAACAGTGGATTTCAGCCTTTATTTTCGGCTTCAAAGGGCCGTTTGAGATCTATGCCGAAACATTCCTTGGTATCCATTGTGAGCCAAGAGGACCGTTGGTGCCCAAAGAAGGCCATATTGGTCCATAAACTCCGCACTTACCCATGACTTTGGTGTTTAGGCACTTACAATGGCAGAAAATGATTGCCCAACCTTGATAGGAGCCACCTTACCGACCCCGAGGCTCCTACATACCCCGCAGGGGTCTCCTGAGCGATATGGTGCCAAAATAACAAATTTTTTTTCGGGGCCCTCCGGGAGCCCAAAATCCGTGAATTATAGCCTTCATTTTTGGCTTCCAAGGGCTCGATTGAGAGTTTTGGCGATAGATTTCCAGGGGTGTCTATTGTGATCCAAGAGGACCCTCGATGCCCTAGGAAAGGCATCCGAGTCCCTAAACTCGAGACTCACCCATGGTTTTGGTGATCAGACGTGCACATTACATGACCTCCCAACCCTAATACCCGAAAAACGTGAATTATAGCCTTCATTTTCGGCTTCCAAGGGCTAGGTTGAGATTTTTGGCGAAACATTCCCGAGGGTTCTATTGTGAAGAGGACCCTCGATGCCCCAAAAAGCCATCCGAGTCCCTAAACTCAGGACTCACCCATGCTTTTGGTGATTCGACACGTACAGTGGGTAAACATTACATGACCTCCTAACCCTAATACCTGCTAATTGACCCCGGAGGTTCCCCATGGCTCCTAGGGGTCTCATGAGCGATATGTTGTCAAAATAACAGAGTTTATTTCAGGGCCCTCCGAAAACCCAAATAAACGTGAGTTATAACCTTCATTTCGGCTACCAAGGGCCCGGATGAGAATCATGGAGAAACATTCCCGAGAGGTCTGTTCTAACCCAAGAGGACCCAGAGTGCCCCAGGAAGGCCATCGGGGTCCCAAAAATCCTCACCCACCCATGGTTTTGCCATTCAGGTAGTTTGTGGGTAAACATTAAATTACCTCCCAACCCTAATACCAGCAAACCAACCCCCAAGGGTCCCCCCATGCCCCCTAGGGGTCTCCTGAGAAATATGGTGACAAAATAACAGACTTTGTTTCGGGCCCTTCCGGCAACCCAAAATAAACGTGTATTTTAGCCTTCAGTTTCGGCTTCCAAGGGCCCTGTTGAGGTTTATGTCGAAACAATCCCAGGGGGTCCAATGTGACCCAAGAGGACCCTTGGTGCCAAAGAGAAGGAAGGCCATCGGACTCCCTAAACTTAGGCCCGACCCATGGTTTTGGTGTTTAGGCAGTTAGAGTGGGTGAACATTAAATGATCACCTAAACCTAATAGGGACCTGCTAACCGAACTCAAGGGTCCCTACAGGTCTCCTGAGTGATATGGTGCCAAAATACCAAATTTTGTTTTGGAGCTCTCCAGAAGCTCGAAAAACGTGGATTACAGCCTTCATTTTCCGCTTCCAAGGCCCTAGTTGAGATTTATGCCGAAGCATTTCTGGAGGGTCCATTGGTCCCAAGAAGACCCTCGGTGAACAAGGAAGGCCTTTTGCGTCCTTAAACTTCGTACTCACCCATTGTTTTGGTGTTCAAGTAGTTAGAGTTGGTGAACAATCAAATCACTACCCAACCTAATAAGGACTAGCTAACCGCCTAGGGGTCTCCTGAGCGATATGGTGCCAAAATACTTTATTTTGTTTCAAGCTCTGAGGAAGCCCGAAAATGTGGATTTTTCATTTTCGGCTTCCAAGGGCTCATTTGAGATTTTTGCCCAAACATTCCAAGGGGGTCCATTATTATTCAAGAGGACCCTTGGCGCCAGGGAAGGCGATACGTGTCCTTGAATCGGTACTCCCCCATGCTTTCTGTGTTTCGGCAATTAGAGTGGGTGATCATTAAATACCCATCTAAACCTAATACGAATCAGACAATTGCGAGGGGCCTCCCATATCCGGTAGGCGTGTCTCTTAGTGATATGGTTTGATGATAACAACTTTCGTTCCTAGCCTCTTGAGACGCCCGAAAAACGTGGATACCTTCATTTCGGCATTGTCGGGTGCAGTTGGGAATTTTGCCCAAACTATTTTAGGGGGTCCACTATGACCAAAGAGGACATCGATGACCCGGGAATGCCATTGAGGTCCCTAAATTCCATCTTCACCCACTATTTCAGTGTACCAGCTTTAGAGTGGCCAGTGGCTAACTAGTAAATTGGCCATCTAAGCCCAGTAGAGGCCCGATACCGACATGGAGGAACTCAATGTCCCCAAGAGGTGTCCCAACAATATGGTGCGGAAAAAACTAATTTTGTTTCGGGGCCCTCCAAAAGACCAAAAATTGGTGGAATAGAACCTACATTTTCGGCTTCAAATGGCCCAGTTGAGAGTTTTGCCCAAACATTCTTTGAGGGGTCCATTGCGACTCAGTGCCCTGAGAAGGCCATCTGGGTCCCTAAATTCCGTATTCTTCCATGGTTTTCGTGTTCAGACACTTAGGGTGGGTGAATATCAAATGGTTCTCGCAACACTAATAGGGACCAAATAACCGACGATGGGCCTCCCCATGTGGGTGAATATCAAATGGTTCTCCCAACACTAATAGGGACCAAATAACCGACGATGGGCCTCCCCATGTTCCATAGGGGTGTCCAGTGATTATAATGCGAAGATAACAAATTTTGTTTCAAAACCCCCCGGAATCCCAAAAAGCATGGATTATAACCTTATTTTCGACTTCTAAAGACCCTGTTAAGATTTAAACCCAAACATTATTGGGTCCATTGGGACTCAAGAGTACACGCGGTTCCCCTGGAAAGCCATCTGAGTCCCTGAACTCCGTACTCAACCGTGGTTTCGGTGTTCAAGGAGTTAGAGTGGGTGAACATTACATGGACGACAAAACCCTAATTAGGACCCCTAGAAGTGTTCTGAGCGATATGACGTGAAAATAATAAATTTTGTTGGCCCCAGAATCCAAAAAAAATGTGTACTATAGCCTTCATTTTTGGCTTCCCACTGTTCGGTTGAGATTTAGGCCCAACCATTCCCCGAGAGGACCGCAACACCATCCACCGAATTCCATTACTCACCCAATTTGCTGGCACTTAGAATGGGTGAACATTAACGGAGGCGCTCCCGTACCCAATTGGGATGTCCCGTGCAATATGGGATTATAATTGTGGATTACAACCTTCATTTTCGGCATCTCAAGGTGCGATTGAGATTTTTGCCCAAACTTTTTTATAGTGTGCACCATGAGTAAAGAGGACCTTCATTGCCCTGCGAATACCATCCGGGTCCCCGAACTCACGTTTTCACCCATGGTGTCGATGTACAGTCTTAAAAGTGGGTAACCAATTGCCGTCCAAGTCTGATAAGGACTGACCTCGGGGGTCCTCCATGTCCCATAAGGGTGCTCTGTGTGATATGTACAAAAATAACAAATTTTGTTTTGGGGATCTCCGGAATCCACAAACACGTGGATTATAGATAGCCTTCACTTTTGGCATCCAAGAGATCAATTGAGATTTTAGGGCAAATATTCCCGGAGGGCCCATTTTGACTCAAGAATACCTTCGGTGACCCGGAAGCACCATCCGGATTCCTGAACTTCGACTCACTCACGAGTCCATTGTTCGAGAATTTAGGGTGGGTGAGCATTAAATGTCTGCCAACCCTCATAGGAACCTGATAACAGACTATTCAGGCCTCTCATATCCACTTGGGGTATCCCATGCGATTTGTATGATAATAACAACTTTTGTTAATGGGCTCTTCAGGCGCCCAAAATTCGTGAATTATAACCTTTAATTTCGGCTTATCGGGGTGTGGTTGATATTTTTGCTCAAACTTCTCAAGGGGATTTTTGTGACTAAAGATGATCCAATTGTTTCGGTGTTCGGACTCTAGAGTGGGTAACCAGTAAATTGGTCGTCCAAGCCCAACAGGGAGATGATAACCGACTCCGGCCTCCCCCCCATGTCCCAAGGGTAACCCGTGCGAAAAAAAGAACTTACGTTCTGGAGCCCTCCGTAAGCCTAAAAGTAATGGATTATAGCCTTTGTTTTCTACTTCTCGAAGCACTTTTAGATTTTTGCTAAAACCTCCCCGAGGGCTGTATTGTGACCCGAGGGGACTCGGGACCCTGGACTTCGTAATCACCCGATGTTTTGATGTTCGACTGTTCACACTTAGACCATATATGTCCCCTAGGGATGTTTAGCCGTCCTAGCACTTGAGTGGGTGATCAGTAAAATGGTCGTCCAACTCTAATTGATAACCAGCCACAGGGGCTCCCATATACCATAGGGGTGTCCCATTCAATATGGTATGATAAATAACTTTCATTCTTCGGGCGTTCAAACACCATAAAACATGGGTTATAACCTTCATTTTTGGCTTCCCGGGCCCAATTGAGAATTCCGGTCAAACTTTTTTGGGGGGTCCGGTGTGACACAAGAAGACCCCCGTGTGCCACTGGAATGCCATTCACGGTCCCTAAACTCTGTTTACACCCATAGTTACAGACTTACAGTGTTCTACCCCTTAGAGTGGTTGATGAGTAAAGTACCTATCTAAGGCTAATCTGGCCCCATGTCTCCTCGTGGTGTCCACTGCGATACGATGAGAAAATAACATTTTTCGTTTAGTGGCCTTCCAGAAGCCAAAAAAAACGTGGTCTTCATTTTTTAGCTCCCCGAGACCCGCTTTGTAAGTTTTTCCCGAACTTCTCTGTGAGGTCTATTGTGACCCTAAACAACCGTCATCGCCCGTGGAACGCCAACTGGTTCCCTAAACTCCATACTAACCCATAGTTTCGGTGTTCAAGCCTTAGAGTGGGTGACCAATAGAATGGTCGTCCAAGCCTAACTGGGCTCCGTTATCCAACGACGGGGGCCTTCCATGTCCCCTAGGGGTGTCCCGTGCAATATGATATGAAAATAGCGACATTCGCGTTGAGACCAATTACAACAACAACAACAACAACAACCCAGTAAGTATCCCGCCTAGGGCGGGGTCTGGGGAGGTCCAGATGTACGCAGTCTTACCCCTAACTAGTCGCCTAGAAGAGAGAGCGTTGAGACCAATTGAAAGCCGAAAAAACGTGGGTTATAGTCTTCATTTTAGGGTTCCTGAAGCACAGTTGGGATATTTGCTTAAACTTCCCTAGGCAGTCCATGGTGACCCAAGAGGCTCCCGGGTTCCCTAGAAAGGTCATCCGGGTCCCTAAACTCCATACTCATGCATGGTTTCAATGTTCGGACCTTTAAAGTGGGTGACTAGTAAATAACCGTCTAAGCATAATAGAGACTTGAAAATCGACCCAAAGAACCATACTGTAATGATTGTCATAACCTACTGTTATAATGCCACAAGTTCAGTGATTAAACAGTATTGTACTAGCATCAACGCAAGTGCTGTAATCGAAAATTTGTGACAAAACTAGGGACATCAAAAACCTTTCTCGTCTCAGAAGTTTATTGTTCCCTAGATGCAAAGTTGAAGCTTTTGCATTACAAACTTGTAAAATCAATAATCCAATGGCAAATCACGACAGAAATTGGCAAACTGACCTCATTCCTTTGGACCTGGTACTTCTCATGGAAACATAGTGTGAACATATTTGTCATTTATGCTATGACAATGAACACCGCGTTTGAATTCTCGATTATGTGAAACTGCAAGGACCATCTTCACCAATCATTATTGTGAACTCCGCTGGATAGAGTCGACAACAATCAGGCAAACAAAACAAACGGGAAAGAAAGACTGCCATACTCTCAGCATTGAAACTTCAAAATTTACCAGATGCAAATAGATTGACCTTGCAGCAGTAGACCACATTGCAGCTAAGAAATGCTATGACTACCTGTTTATTCCTTTCAATTTAGGAAAGAACTTAAATTCTGACAGGACACTTCTCCCTAAAACTCTTATGAATTCTGCATCATGGCTACTTGGAGTAGAGAGAACAGTACGCAGCCTCTTTTCAATTAACACCAAAATTTAAAATCTTAAAAAGACTGCAATGCTTAGATGCTTACCATCAGACAGCATGGCTGAAATGAAAGAACAAGATACACCATACGTGAAAGTACACTCAGAATAACAAACTTCCCAATTTGCTTCATGTAGAGTAGTAGTATTGCAGACTGTTCTACAGAAGATTAAAAGATAAACATCACCAATTCAGAGCCTCTTTTTAGTTGTCAACTGCGGAATTTAGAATCTGAAAACAACTGGAATGCTTACATGCTTACCATCAGACAGCATAACTGAAATGAACGAGCTAGATGCACCGTACATGAAGGTTTACTCAGACTAACAAACTGTCCAATTTGCTTCATCTGGAGTGGTAGTATTGGACTGTTCCACAGAAGATCAAAAGATAAACATCACCAAGACATTTACTCTTCTGTACCACAAAGGAAACACAAACATAAGTTCCCTCAGGTTGGTTTTGTCTGTCTCAGGTGTCTGTCTACAACTCGAAGAGAAATCGTAGGCTTATGCTTGGCTTCCAGCCCGAAATCTCATCCAATGACCATTATTGATCAGCTTGCTCAGCATGTTTCTCTTCCTTTCTTAAGGATTGATCACCAATGGGGGCTTGGCTGACTTCAAATAAGGCTTAAAGCACATTATGATTAATTTGGCCAAGTCACCAACTTCAGAACACCATGTTGTAATTTGATTTGGAATTGGCCTAGGCAGTATTGAAAAACAGAGAACCTTTGACTAAACACAATTCCTTGTATCACATAAAGGAAAAGAAAATATTGCTTTCTTGATGAAGTAGAGGATAATGAAGCCCAAAAGTTAAGATAAAATATAGAAAATCCCTTTCTTCGCTTTCCCTTGGGCACCAGGGATTCTAATAACATATCAAGAATTTTGTTCTTCTCCTTTTCTTTGCTCTTTTTGCCTGTTTGAAACGAGATGCACCCCGGGAATCAGGACCACATACTTATGAAGCAATCCCAAACTAGGACAAATTACTGCCACTACAAGGAAGACATCTCTGTTCTTTTTTCTTGTTCTTGTGTGTGTACTATAGACAAGAAGGTACACAACATTAGGAAATCTTTAATGTATTTCCGTTCTCTCTTCTATCATTGTTTTCGGCTGTTCCTTTCATTTGTTGGCCTGCACAGAAGAAACCTTTATCATGGTATTCTCATTATGTTGCTTCATCATAGTAGTAATCATTGGCCTCGTTTAAGATACCATATTCGTCTTCACAACATCAAGTTGAGGGTACACGGACATAGACATCTGTAAGAGCCACATTGCAGCTTGCTTGTTTGTGCTGATGCGTCCATTACTGATAACTGTCATGACTCTGCGGCTGATTTTGCGTAGCTAGGCTTGCAGGCTGTCACAGAAATTCTTCTTGAATCCTTTCCTATTCCTGAAAGGCATATGTCTCATCTTCCCACGGCCAAGTGCACCCTCTAAAGGGACACATAGTTTAGCGACACAATGTTTGAATCACCCCAAAATGTCAACTATTGAAGAAGCAAAATGCCTTTTAGAGTGCTTTAATCAAGGCATAAACACAATTTAGAGGAAGCCGGGTGATACATAAAGATTAGAAGGGGGAATGAAGGCATGGAGAGAAAAAAAGGATTATGGTACATTGATCCATTACATGTAACTAACTACTATTTCTGGTTTCACAAGATAAACATATAACCCAGAGGCTAGAATTTCCTAATTTGTAGAGTACTGTCTCCAGAAGGCAAAAGATAAGAAGGATAACTAAACATGGGTCAATTCCATGTATTTGCACCTACACAATCTACTTCCAGAACATGGCCAAAAGTGGTTACATGGGATTTCTCATTCTTTAAATCACATGAGCTAGCCACTTAGGAAAATTAGAAGAAACAGTTTGGACAGAGACCGAGTCTACCACTGCGCACAAAAACTCTTACTACCATAGCCATTCATGAGAAGTCTATCGACAATAGTCAATGCGCATAAATATTACATGGCAAAATTGATAAGGCAAGCAACAGAAACAATAGAACAGAAAGTCGTCTGCGACACAGTATTATTTTAAGTAGAATTATTTTTCATAATTACAGTCATAGATCACCCCCTTGCCACAATATTTGCTTAAACAGCATTTTTGAACTTGATGACATCCTTAACAGCAGCATCCCTATAGAGTGCAATATCAACAGCACCACACACCATATGATAGCCACGCTTCTTGAGCTCATTTGGCTCATCGTGCGGCATTGCAAACCCAGCTAGATAAACCCTTTTGTCACCCTTGGGCTTCAAGCTCAGCACTGCATTTTCCACCTCCTGGACCAGCTTCAGGGCATTCTCATCACCTGGGTTCCGGATGAAGCCCAAATTAGCACTCAAATCCGTCGGCCCAATCATGATGCAGTCCAAACCATCGATGGCCGTGATCTCCTGGATCTTGTTGACAGCCTCCTTCGATTCAACCTGGCACATAATGAGCAGCTCTTCCTCACACCAGTCCAGGTATCCTGAATCAAGACCATATTTGGAGGCTCGCACAACTGGATGTGCCACTCCACGGATACCAGCACTTGGATAGCGGCAGTAAGAGACAGCCTGCTGGGCTAGCTCACGATTGTGGATCATAGGGAACATAAGTCCTTGAGGGCCCAAATCAAGAGCCTTCTTGGCCCACATGGCCGAGCACTCTGGCAGACGGAGAATGACCGGGGTTTCAGTCGCTGCGAGGGCATGGAGGCAAGAGAGAGCCTCAGATATGCCACCATAACCGTGCTCCATGTCAACAACGACAAAGTCGTAGCCAGCATGGCCGGAGATTTCGGCTATGGTAGGAGAGAAGCTATCAAAGAAGAGGCCATAGAGGGTTTCCCCGTTTCTGAGACGAGTTTTGAGGGTGGAATTCGGTGGAATAAGGGATGCCATGCTACTTGGTTTAGTTGCTAGATAGTAGTGCTACTTGTTGAGTGAAGGTAGGCCTTTTATTTCAGTGAACAATTCTTACAAAGTGAAGTGAACTTTGAGGCATGCGTTTTTGTCATATTACTACTATCATGCAATAGCACATTAGCACTGCGTGGAGATAGGCCAGTTGTTGCTTTCTTGCTAGGACAGGACGACACGCCTTGATGTTGTACATCTGTGAAATAGTGGTAATTGGCCTAATTGCTAAAAAGAGGATGCACCTCTTTTCATTTTTTTGGTAAAGTAAAACAGAATTTGACGAATAAAGGTGCTTACTTTTCGAAAAGCTATTGGGTCTGGTTTTATAATTTAAGCCAGAGGAGAAACGTAATTTGGGACAAACAAATTACATGAGTCAATATTTGGATGAGTATGTAATATAAGCACTTGATAAGAGCATGTTTTGGCTTTGAATTGATGAATCAAAAAACAACGAGCATGCAATGCAACCAAACAAATGAAACAAATGACAAGCAACACAATCAAACAAACCGAACAATGTCACTCTTGAACCAAGTCATATTTCTCACTTTTAAGAGAGGGTGCCAAAAAGGACCCCAAGACAAGAAAAGAGAAAACAAAACAGAGATGGGAACTACAATCAAAGTTATGGTTGGTAACTCACAGACTCATTCATTCACTCCAATACTTGTCGTCCGCATCCTTTCCATCAGTAGGATCATCATCGTCATCGCCATCATCCCCCTTCTCAAGGCTAATCTTAAACTTCTTGACATCCTCGACGACAGCACTCCTGAACAGCCCTAAATCCACAGCCCCAGAAACCATATGATAACCACGAGACTTGAGCTGCTGTGGACTGTCATGTGGCATAGCAAACCCACACAAGTAGGCCCCACGACTCTTGCCATCCTTACCCTTTTGAGTGAGACTGCCTAGCACAGCTTTCTCTGTCTTCCTCATCATCTCCATGACCTTCTTGTTCCCGGGATCCCACAAGTACCCCATTGAAGCACTCAAATCAGTAGGGCCCATCTGAATACAATCCACCCCATCAACGGCGGCAATCTCATCCACTTTCTCCACAGCATCCTCAGTTTCTACCTGGCACATGATGAGCAACTCCTCTTCACAATTAGTTAAATAGCCGGCATCAATGCCGTAACCAGAAGCCCTAACAATAGGATGGGCAGCCCCACGGATTCCATTGGGTGGGTAACGGCAGTAAGAGACGGCCTTTTTAGCGTCCTTAGGGGATTCAATCATGGGGAACATGATACCCTGTGGGCCCAGATCGAGGGCCTTCTTGGCCCAAGCAGCGGTGGACTCCGGCAAGCGGAGGATGGCGGGGGTTTGAGTAGAAGCAAGGACGCGGAGACAAGGGAGTGCCTCGGGGATGCCGCCAAAGCCGTGCTCCATGTCCACAACAACAAAGTCATAGCCAGCGAGACCGGCGATCTCGGCAAGAGTGGGGGAGAAGGAGCAGAGGAAGAGGCCATAGAGAGTGTCGCCGTTATGGAGACGAGATTTGAGGGATTGAGGTGGTGGGGGAGTGGAGGAGGAGAGAGAAGTGGTTGTGTCAGTGATGGATGTGGCGGATGGAGGGGTTAGAGTTATTAAGGGTTTTGAAAAAATTGGGGTTATGGATTTATGCCGAGTTGTTGGGAAATATTGGGATGGGGCATTGGAATTGTGGAGGTTGAAGGAGAGGGTTTTGGGTTTCCAATTGGAATTGTGGGGATTGAGGTTGTGGTTGTGGTTGTGGGGATTGAGTGCCAGGAGAGATGAATGGGGGGAGAGGGAAATGGTGATGGAAGACATGGATTTTGATTGTGAGAGGAAGAGAGAGGAGAGAGGAAAGAGAGAGAATGCGCACCGGCGCAGTGAGTTGAGCGAGTAGATCACAAGTTCAGAAACTGAGTTATTTTTATTTTTTATTTTTGATAGAAAGAAACTGAGTTACTAATTTCCCCAGATAAAAAATTTGAAGCTTTAACATTGACTCAGCCGGCTAAGCGCCGCACGTGGGTTTTTTCCGGCTCAACTTAATCAAGTCCAACATCCCAAGATTCCCAACTACCCCGCTAACGTTTCTTTTTCCCAATTTAAAAGCGTTAACAAAGATCATTATTACATAACAACTTAGCCCATTCAAGACTTCTTGAATAGTACTTACCTTAACTCCCTCTTTTTATATTATATTCATTCATACTCCCTCCGTTTCAAATTGAGCTTTTTGTTAGATTTTTTAAGTCAAATTTTATAAATTTTGACTTTTAATTTGCCAAAGAAATACAAAGATTTACAATATCAAAATAGTATGTTAAATTCATTTTTAATTGTACTTTCTAATATCAACTTTTTATAATTTGAATACTAATATAATTATAGTTATTGATGGTCAAAGTGTTGTCTCGTAGACCACGTAAAAACAAACAAAAAGCTCAATTTAGAACGGATGGAGTAATATACATGTTAAGTACTTTACAATGTGTGATAACTATGACATAACTGAAATTCATATTTCATATTTCTTAAGGGGCCTACCTCTAATATCAGCTAAAATCTAATATGAGCTCTGTATTTGACTTCTCATACACTTATCGCAACTTATTAGTATTTGAATATGAGCTAATTCCGAGGCGGATGAAAAAAAATTTCCACCGAAATTACCAGACATCGAGGGCGAATAAGAGATCCCATAAATTATCCTAACTTCATATTCTCTTATCATGTCAAATATTTAAAACTTCAAAAATGGTTGACTTGGAAAGAGACTTCAAAAGTTATTGGAGATGCTTCTCAAATACAATCCAAACATAGTAGGCACCCTTTGGAGAGGATGTTGCCAAGGACAAGTGTTAGTGTTGAGGTTAATACTTGAAGAGGATGCGAGTAGGAGTGAGTGCAATTAGGTACCACGAATTATTATTTTGCAGCAATACTTTGTTCTCAAAATAGAATTGTACAGAATCAGAAACACTAAAAATTGCAACATATGCAATAGCAAAACTAAGTTAGTAGTAGCAGTAGTCCTTTAAATTGGTTCCACCAAATACCCATTCGTAACGAGCAATGGCGGATGCAGAAATCAAGTCAAGTGGATTCACCCTTTGTAATATATAAGACAATTATTAATTATTGTATTGAAAAATTTTAATTTATAAAGGATTTTTTATCAAAAAAATATTCAAGTGGGTTCGGCGGAATCCACTCGGTGAAGAGTGGATCCGCCACTGGTAACGAGAAAATGATTTCCAGAATTGGAATTGGTCTCAACCATGTCGAAATTGTAAGACCCAAAATTGATCATGGTAGTGCAGATTTCGGGTCTGGACCAGTTCCAGAACTGAAACTAGGTACCCAAGTCCCGTTCTCATGCCTAGATGTAAGGAGTTCAGTAATGAAAATGATCTCTCTTCCCTTTTTTCTTTCTTCATTTTTTTAAAAGAAAATAAAAATTAAAAAGTTGTGGAATGTTTGTGTTGACTAACTGAAACTGTGGAACTTTCCAAGGAAGAAATAAGGTTTTCTAGTAAGGGAATGGGAAATTTGGACAGAAAATAAGGTTTCTAGTTTATATTTTCTAGCATGGCCAACTTTGGTTATGTTATTGTTTTTTAGTTCACACCAAGAAAATCTACCGTCGATTACAATGATTATTCTCGTTGTTGGCTAGTAGATACCCGTGACTATTATCGATGTTGGCTAGTAAGCACCTTAACAAGTGAGACAACTAGTTAAGAGATATAATACGACTCAATATCCAAGACGAAATTCGAACCCTCGACCTTGATAATGAGTGGATAAATTCCTCAATTGATTTAGGTTATCTTATTGTTAGACACGTCAAAGTACCAAACCACAAAATTTGCACCCACAAAAAAGTAATTAAACCACACAACCAGTGTGCAAAACGACGCCGGAAGCAAAGACCAGCTAAGGCTTGAATGTGATCCGCATAAGATGAGATGAGATGAGATGAGATGAGATGAGATGAGATATGGGAATGAAATCAATAAATAAAGAAAGGGGAAGGACTCACCAGTCACCATTTATGGTTTGATTGAAAAACGAGGCTTGTCTACCACTTGTTCCTGCTGGGTGCTGCTAGAAGAAATTGCGATGCCAATGTCAGGCAGTCGCGACCCAAACCTCATTCTCTCCCTCCAAGCGGCCAAAACTCTGTTTGGGATTTCGATGTCACCGGCCAAAAGATGCTGGAACTTAATCAGATGTCCATTGTCCAAATCAGTTGTTGTGGTCGTAAGATGCAGCTCGAGCTCGGAGCAGCAGCCGGAGACTAGTGGTGGGTTGAAGAATACCCTTTCCAGTATCGTTGACAAACAAGTCGAAGAACTACTGGGCAGAGAAGAGAACAAGGAATTGTTTGATAAGCTCAATCAGGCTTCTCAAAGAGTGGAACTTGCCAGGAAACAACTTGCTGATATTCAAAGGCAAGAAATTGAAGCCCAGCAAATGAGAATTTACATCGACCAGCTCGAAACCAAAGCCTCACAGGTCTCTCTCTCTCTCTCTCTCATCTCTGATTCTCTCCCTCATAATTTCAGCAATCGTCACAATAGGCCTGTTTCCCAGAAATTTGATTCAAAACAAATCATAGCACAGTACACATTTCTCTCTCAACTGTTGTTATTGCAAAGCCCTACCTTTTCAATTTTCTACTTCAGAATGCGAACTGCAAAGAATGCTAAATTCTTGTTGCTGGTTTGTCCTCCACAGACATTCTATGAGTTGAGAATTCTGTTAGAAAAATGTTAAAATCTTGGAATGCTTAGCTTAGACTTTGCTCAATGCAGCTGGACAAAGAATCATGTGTTCTGCTGTTCTCCACATTGCTTAGATATTTGCAGCCACTACCTAGAAACATATGAAAGAGTATTTATGGTGTTGGTGACATACCCAATTCTTCTTTAAGATTGCAGAGTGCCAGCAGGATGTGTTAGAGGCCAGAGCGATGCTTGAAGAAGCAGAGCGGTCTTTAGCGATGAGCATGGAGAACTCTGAGGTCAACAGAGATCAAGAGAGATTAGAGTCTGTCAAAGCTGCTTCCGTATCTGCCGTGGTAGGCACCCTTGCTGCCCTCCCCATCTATCTAACTAGGGTCACCAGCAATCCCCAGTTGTTACTTCAGTTAGGAATCACCTTTGCTAGTTGTGCATTGTTCGGTCTCACCTTCCGATATGCAGTGAGAAGAGACTTGGACAACATTCAACTTAAAACTGGCACACCTGCAGCGTTCGCCTTCGTAAAAGGTACTCACCTCTTCTGTCCTGCAAAACTGTAAAATAGTATTAGCAAATCACATACACATTATTCAGCTCAAAATGTTTGAGGAAATATTCAATGCTGGTTATAAGACTTGTTTGTCTTTCTCAGAACTGTTTTTCTCATGTACCAGGTCTTGCTACATTGAATGGAGGACCGCCACTTGAACTAAGTTCGGCTAGCTTCATATCGCATGCTATGGATGGGGCATCGTTTGTAGTCCAGGATCTTCTGATATTCATTTTTGCAGCTGTTAGTTTGGATTTCTGCTTCAAAACAAGAGTTGTGAGTCCTTTTCCTATAAAAGATCAGATTGAAGGAAACAAGTGAAGATGACTCAACGAAAACACTATTGTGATATGTGCCTATCTTTCCATTATCTTTTGCCGCTTCTTGTACAAACCACTTCTTCGTATCATAAATGAAGTGTATCAGTCTCCAGAAAGTTATGACTGCTCTGTAGAACACGATACTTACCCAGAGTTACTGCTGCTATTTACTAACAGGAAGCTGATTTCCAATGTACTGATTTCTGGAAGAATCCGGGAAGTGGAATAGCAGAGGTTATGGATGACAGAAGAGCTTGCCAAATTCTCAAATTTAATGCTTGACTGTGCTGTTTAATGGCAGATTCTAATATTAAATGGATAATATTCATCCATACACCCATTTTGTCCATTAATTTTGGAACACTCCTCAACTACCATGGCCATAAGCCAAAATAAGTGGCAGAGATGCTAAACTGCCAAAGGCCCAAAGCAATTTCTCTGTCTGGCAAAAACAAAGGCCATAAACATTGTAACAGCAACATTAGAGAGTGTAGATCCCGTAGAGGACAGACCCTGGGACAAAAACCTTTCTGCACTAGGGGATCTGTAACAAGACCAAGGGATCACAATGGGGGCATGAAAGAGAAGGTCAGGACCCAACATTCCTCCATGTTGAGGAAGTCATAGGGAAAAATCCTGATCGATTTAACAATAGGGTACAATGATGAAGAAACTAGAAGGAACAGAGGCATGTGCAAATTCATGTAAATTGCTTTTCCCCCTACTGCAATCTTTATTAATAAAAAAAACTACAAACTAGCAAGTAGCATCCACTATTTTCTGAGGTCATCTCCTTCAAATTGACAATATGTTTCAGAAATCCACTGAAGAACATGATGACAGTACTCTATTTTCAGTAAGTAATATCTCTATCTGTTTTGTTTTACATGCTTGTATTCATGTAACGAGCCACGAGCTAACCCTAATCACCTAGCACCACTTAGTGCTCCGCTTCATCATCCAAATCACTATCTTCATTAACATGTTCAAGATCTCGAGGGGCCTTTCTAGGCATTCCCCATTTCCTAATCTCATTCTCGAACCGCGTCTGGCCTGAGGGTAAGTTCATGTTGTCCCGTCTTCTCACCTAGCATAAATTGTCAAAAGGTCAATACACCCATCAGGCATTGAGAACTTTACGAGCTGCAGGAACAAGATATGGGGGATAGAAGGTTGATAGCTAGGTACCTCATGCACGTTTCTATCTCTTGTAGAATGATTGCCTTTACTGCCAGCAGCCAAACCAAAACGCTTTGCAGCCTCATTAAAAAAGGAAAAAGCATCAAGATCACCATTTATGATACTTGCTTCCAGCTGCCAAATGAATGTGTTTCACGAGTCAAATAAAGGACACAAACATGTAATTGAAAGGTTATCCACACAACAAAATATACTATTCACACTTCTTATTTTTTCATATAATTACTTACTTACTTCGATACTACAATAAACTAAATATGAAAACATTGATCCTTTTAGCACAAAGGACTGTGAATGATGTCCAAAGAAAAGTTAATGCAGCATCAGAAAGAACAATCTGACACAAGGTAAGTAAGTTCGGATATTTTCGTGCCTACATCAAAGATGCAGGTAAATAAGCAAAGTTGAGAGTAAAGTTCATAAAAACTAAAAAGAACATTCCCATCAAAGAAAAAAAGACATGGCAGTTTTGACCAAGGTGATAAATCATGCTAACTATCTTTCAAACTTGCACCTGGATATGAATAATGCAGAGAACAATACTGGCAATTGGTAGCCAACTCTCCTCCGGGGAAGATTTGTCCTGTTACAATTGCCAAGACATGTTGTCAGCAATTGAATTCCTTTGGATGCTTGTACATTATAAAGACATTGAATACTCAAAAGGTAACAGCACTTGCATCCCCTTGGATGCTTGCACATCATAAAGACATGAAATACACAAAGGTAGCCTCTTTTCTTTTTTTTTTCTTTTTTTTTTCCGGGGGAGGGGGGTTATAGAACTGAAGTACAATTTGGGTAACTATGGTTAAAATTTTGAAATCAGTCTGACGAAGATCACCCCGAATCCTAATTGACTCCAAATATGTAAGGACAATACACAAGTAGGTCCAATTCCAAAATGCCTTTAAACATTTCCATGAATTCTATGAACATATTCCGTAAATTAAAAGTGCCAAACATACCAGTGAGTTTTGATAAGTACTTATTATTATTATTACTATTATCTGTGGGCACCCTTTGTCTTTAAAATGAGGAGGGGATAATACAATATGGCTTCATAAACTGAAATCAAGTGATGCAAAAAGGAATGATTTATAGCCACAAATTGAAGTAGAAAGCAGCATGAGACAATACATGAAAACCTCCATATGTCCACAAAAAGTGATGGATAAAGACAATAAAAAGAAGCATAGGAGTTAACATGAAAGAAGAACGAACCGGATATAAGGGGCCAGATATAGAGCAGCATACACAGCATATCGTCGCTTCCTAGTATCCATCAACGCGAAAACCCAGCTCTGTCCATAACATTAAACATTGTCATTAATTAGATTCAATTGAAATGAAAACCTAATAACAGGAAAGATGAAAAAGGTAGATAGAGGATTGGCTTAGGCTTACCAACCAATTGAAGTAAGGGATGAAGCTAATGATGGCCATCACGGCGAACCTAGCATCAGTGGGCCCTATGACGGCGTCGTTTTCTTCATCCTCCGAGGTGCTGCCGGAGTAAGGAAAGAGAAGAGAGTTGAGCATACACGCGCCGATGGCGACTGCAAAGGGCGCGTCTTGGGATAGTTCAGCCCGGCATAATACTCTTCCACTGAGTAACAACTGGTGCTGCTTCTTCTTCTTCTTCTTCGCAGTTGCGATAGGTATGAGTTTAAGAGGAGGAGGAAGAGAAAAGCGAGACAGAAAGGGAGAGGAGAGAGAAAGTGAAGAAGGAGGAGGAGAGAGAGTGAGATTCAGAGGAATCATTTCATTTGCTTCTTCTGACTTTGCACTTAGACCACCTAACCAGGGCGAGAGTAACCATTTACACAACTTGGGTGAATGGGTTTTCGACTGGGCAGTGCCTTTTTGTTTTTCACAAAGTTCAAATTTGGGATTTATTTTTCCGATACATTCCTCTTGTTCGATATACGCTACTTATTTGTTTCATAATCCCTTCGTTTCATGATCTACATTTTATTTTTAAAGTTCAAAATTTCCAAACTTCGACTATGAATTAGTGAAAAAATACAAAGATTTATAATGTAAAGTTTCCAAACTTTGAGTATGAATTAGTGAAAAAATACAAAAATTTATAATATAAAAAACTAAAAATATTATTGTTAGATTCATTTTAAAGAATAATTTTAAAAATTTTTAATTTTATAATTTATAAATACATGTAATCCTAATTATATACGGTCAAAGTGGTACATTGAAGACTCCGAAAAAACAAATGTAAACATTTTCATGTAACGGATGAAATACTCAATATAATTTGGATTTCTCGACTGAAATCTTCTCTTATATTCAGGTTGTCATTGCCTCAATGTTCCGAGAGATAATCACCTTTACTACAGAAGTTTTTTTGTTTGTGATAGACACTGCAATAATCCATGTTCAATTTTTTTTTTTTTTTTTGACAACAATAATCCAAAATCAAAAAAGATTAGAAAAGAAAGATTCAAATTACAACTCCACTTTTTCTCTAATCAAAATACCGAAATACCTAAACGTTGCCCCTCAAAAAAAACATAAAAAAGGCTATAATTTTATAATTATTTTTGTTGATACAATGTCATAACATAAGATTAAGGTCCGTTTGGCCTACTTTCTTCCAACTTCCTTCTCCTACTACATTTGTTCTTGCTCAGCCTCTTTTCATTCACTTTTTCCTCTACGGCTCTACCTCCAACTTCTAAGAAGTTAAAATAGAGCTAGAAGTTACAAATTGTACCTTCTCCTTTCACTTCTAGCTTTATTTCAACTTCTGAAAGTTGGAGTTGGAGGAGGAGTGGATAAAAATAGTGTAAGCAAGAACAAATATGGGAGGAAAAATTGAAATTGTGGGAGCTTAACCAAACAGGCACTAAATACTTTTTGACAATAGTCACAATCACTAATTCACTATAACATGATCTACCTAGGTCCTCATGAGTCAATTTACATTTAACAGAAGAAAGCTCTTACGAACACAATTGCAACCATGACTCATGGTACGCCAATCAAGGATGTCTTAGCTTAGTGGTTAAACTGACAAGGTTCGAATCCCCCCTCCCCCGCGTACATGTATCTTGTACTGGCATTTCTGCCTCAACCAAACCAAAAAAAAAAAATTGTATCAAGGTGCACCTAACTTTCATCTTATTGACAAACTAAACTTTTAAGTAAGGTTACACTATAATAGCCCAGTACGCAGACTAGAAGAACCTTGAGAAGGGAGTGCCACCTTCCTAGAACATTTAAGAATGTTATCATACAATTACAAACATTAAGGCATTAAGCTTATTTCCAAACCGTATAAACATTCAGTATCATGTTGTGTAATCACAAGGAAATTATAAAATGTCGTATCAAATAAATTAGAAACCAATAGCACCCTCAGTCTTTGACGGCATCCTATACAAAAACCGTTATTCTGACTAAAACTTTACAGTATCAAAGACCCCGTAAGACCCAATAAATTAAGAAAATAATTGTACTTATCATCATCATCTTCTTCTTCTTCCTCCTGCTTTCATAAGGAAGGAGGCTGGGGAACTTATGTAAAGAAAAGCTTCTGACATAGTAGGATGGGACCAAATCTGGAAATAAGTACTGCAGCTATTTCCTCTTTAATTCCGAGAAAAGTCATGTATTAGTTTGGCTCAAACTTACATGGCAAAGGAAAAGTATGCAAGTTCAAGAACTATTACCTGAATGTACACTATATTCTCACTGTACAAGAAACTAAAAAGCAGCCATCTTAAGCAACCAATTCAATCCTGTCTCCATCTTCTTCCCGGCTAGAGACACCACTCAGCTGCCGTTGCAACTGTAAATGGACAAAACAGCATACCAACTTAAATACAGGATCTCTAACAGACATCAATCAAACTGTAATGCCACACCTCATTGAACTAATAATCATTTTCAAGTCGGAGGAATTGAGCTCAATTAGAACCATGAATGACCACACAAAAAGCTGAACCCACCCACCCACCCCCACCCCCCCAACGCACACAGTTTTTACACACACACAAACACACGCAAGCACACATACAGTTGACACTTGACTCTACAATTTAGGCAAACAGCATCCAAGTGTTTACAGAATAAAATGGCCAAGCCTCATGCCTACACACATGCCGGTGTTGGACAATTCTAACCGAGCTAGAGTAAGAAAATACGACTAGAGCATATCTTAGAGAGAATAATGAATAAACTGGTGCCAACTGGTACAGGATGATTATACCAACCAAAAATATTACAATGTGATTATAATTTATAATCCAACCTAATAAGCTCTTACAAAGACTAGCAAGAGGGAACAATTTTTTTCTTGATCTTGTTTGCCATTATAATCTTGGGAATTCTTAAACCATCTATGATCCAGAACGAAGGGGAGAACAACAAAAGCAACATTCCACAACCTAGTCTCCTCAACAACAACAACCCAGTAAATGTCCTGCCGAGGCCGGGGTCTGGGGAGGTCCAGATGTACGCAACCTAGTCTCCTGTTTCACAATTTCCATTTCACACGAACTTGACCCAAGTTGTTACTAAAATTATCACAAAAGCTAGGCCAAGGTATCATTAACAATAGTTCTTTGCTTCTTTCTAAGGACGACTACAAAACATAAGCAAGACCATTCTCACCATGTAACTGCGAAAAAACTAACAGATGGCATAACAACAACAATAACATCCAGTGTGATCTCATCGTTGATGAAGTTGGGAGAGGTCAGGAACATCCAATTTGCATACACATTGGGTGAAAAGTTAGAGCTAAAGCAATAAAAAGCTCATAGTGCGGACATGAATTGTATCTCACAAAGCTGATAATAAAAAAATTAAAAAAGAACAGGTTATGAAGGTCGTTTTTCGGGAATAGCAGCTTGATTTTTCTAATTTGGCAGAAAATGACTCAAACTGAACCAGACCCACCCAGACGAATTGCAACTAATCGTAAGTCACCTTTTCTATATATTCAGATATAAAACCCGTCAGCACGAATGAAGATTTTATAAGAAGCACCACACAACCATTTAGAACTTTTCAAATTTAAAAGCTAGATGCATTCTAAGTTTCTAACATAGTGAGTGTTTGCACATGCTAACCCCAATCCGGCAAACCTGCTTCCAGGATCATGGTATTACTAGTTACAATGTATCAGTGTTGAAGTTTTGAACAATTCATTCAGAAGGCAAATTATATGAAAGAGAACTTACGAGCACATGTTTTTGTTTCTCAACATTCAATTCTTCCGTCAAATTAAGCATCCTGCAATAAGTCCCAACATAAGAAACGGGGAAGAAAAAGAAAAGGAAGAAAAAAAACAGAAATTCATCTAAGGGGACAAGTAATCCTCGTGACACTGATAATTACAATAACTAGCAGAACATCTGGGCAAAAGTTAACCAACCTAGCTTGAAGTTCTGATATTTTGGAAAGAAGTAACCGCTCCCTTTCTGCAGACGCTGTCTCAACCTGTAAATAGGCAGTTATGAGCGCACAAAAGTACGCAAACAAAGAGAATCCTCCCAATAGCAACTTAGTGTTAAAAGAAATCTTCTAAGTCAATCTCTGTCTATAGAATATGAAGACAATAAAGCAAACATTCTGATTCATCATCACATAACAATTTAAGAGTAGGACCAGCATCACTTGAGAGAAGTATTAACCAAATAAAGCTAAGTATACACAGCATAGCAGAAAAAGCTTACACTCCCATTCTCTGGACATCGAGGTAGTGGTACTGGTGGAGTTTTTCCATTTTGAGAAGCTAAATGAAAAGAACAAAGAAAATTAGCGTCACATGCCCCAACAGTTAACATAAACCTTCAAAATGAGAAGCATCTCAGCATAAAATCCACTCACCATCAACTACCTCAGATATTTGCAAGCTATTTAACAAGCTCATTATGAGATCCTGATCATTAATGAGAAGAAACAGGTATTATAACAGCCACATCAAAGCCATATACCCCATAAATACAAGAAACAGAACAAATTGAGCAAGTTATCCTTTACCTGCTGGATTGCAGTTTGCTGAAAAAGATTTTGAAGGTGAGGCAATAGAAGTGATGTAGAGATATTAGCATTGCTGGCGTCTTTATTAGGTTGATTTGCAGCCTGACAATGTATCAAGCACACATCAAAAAGATATATGTGTATGAAAAGTAAATAAGAGTTCAGTCACCTGAACAGTGGACGCCTGGAAGCTTATATACAGATTTAGCAACTACCAGTAAAAAGCTCAGGGATGCGGATAAAAGTGGGAGAGATGTAAGAAACAGCAGAGCACGACACATGGCAAACCAAATCAAGCAACAAAAGAAAATTTTATCTTGAGATTGACTGTCCCAGTTATATTTGGAATCCTATCTAGCTCAAGTATTCTTTTCTTTTTTTGATAATTTAGCTTAAGTATTCATTAGTACATATTAATGTATAAGAATTCCACAACCTGCGTGTGGAAGACACTTCAAGTTGACTGGACGAGTCAACACTTACAGGCAATATGTACTATGCAGTAGTTACAATAGAATCCTACAAAGAGTTACCAAAAATATGGGAGACTGCTTAAAAGAATGGAATGTCAATCAATTCATGGTTTGACATACAATAAGCTCATAAATCGTCACAACTTTGAATGACAAATGTACGTTGATAAACACGCACCATTTGCTTTGATTCTGAAAGCCATTCACCAACACTAGCTGATTTCCTGAGAGGTGAACCCTGGAAGTTTTGGAAAAGGAGCATCAAGCAGGAGCCATATGAGTTAAATTGGATTTTTCATAAAATAAACATCTAAAATACCTGTGAAGATCTCCGAACGGTACATGATGGGATATCCTAACAAATATTATGAGTCAGTGGCAATCACATTACATGAGACACCTTTCAACTTTGTGGAACCTTACCTTGACAACGTCTACATTCTCTGATGTTACTGAGAAGCGGCCCTTTATTTGAACAAGATTAGCCTTTGACTTATCCTCTAAAGGATCTCGATATCCTACAATCAGAACAACTCAATAAGTTTACTAAAGCTGCTGAATCCAAAGTATTCCTCCACAAGAAAAGCCAGCAGTACACTTTTTTCCCCAAAAACACATGCATGAGTGATCATCCTTACCTCCAGATGATTTGATCGGTGCTGACAAACTATTTGCTGAAGCTCGATTCGGTAACAGCAGCGGACCACTAAAACTTGGCGCCTTGCGCACATCACGGTTACTTTTCTCCAACGCTGGTTGAGTTTCACTCTCAGGCCTGCTGATCAAAAACCAGTATACGTCAGAATTTCAAAGCTCCCAATGTATGAAACAACATGCTCAGACAAAGACTAACATGTAGCATAATCACATATTCACATTGCCTAAATGATATTAAGTTCAGCGTAGATCATGCTAGAAGCATGTAGACGAATAAAGAAAATGTACCAACACAAGCAATGCAACCAAAAGCCATGCATTTTAATTTTTAATAATTTGATATTAGCAGATCTCTATCGAACAAATAGACAAAAAAGTTCGTTGTTGAGGATTTGAGTACTTGAGATTCTAGGTCCACAGACCATGACCTTTTCGCATTTGCATGAAGTTACTAAGCAGCAAAAGGGGATGAGATGAATTAAGCACAAGCAGACAAGTTAGAAAACAGGCAGGCATGCAAAATGAGCCACGCATAAAATTAAAAACCAGAAGTACAAAATAATATGTATTCCCAGAGGAGATAAAGTGCCACTGAATCCAGCTGATTAAAAAGGACCAACTGAGACTGCTAGTGAGGTTATTTTGCGCATGTGGTAGTATAAAATCAATTTATTTCCAGTCATGAACTCCTCTAATCCTCCTCCGTACCTTCCCTTTTCTTTATTACTAATGGACCAACTAAAAGTGGCTCATCAAACTGCATGCACTTATTTAGATTGATTTTTTGTGAAGCTGACAAAAACTTATGTGCTTCGGATCAAAAAAGGTCAACTGTACTACATCATTAGCATATTCTTCTTCTTTTTTTTAACTCTTCTTGAAGTATTGTATATTCATAATCATATATAGAGTAACAAGACATCCCCGAGAACTATAATGAACCTTTCAGAGACACGACCCCTTTCTGAGTATGACTGTCCAAGCACCATTCCAGGCATTAGAGGCCCACTCTGACTTTGACGACCTTTTACTGTTTGTGACTTGGTCTTCACTTGTGCAGCATCCTTATCAGTAGGCGATCCTGCCAACTCAGAGCCCAGTCCATCTTTCTCCAGAATAATCTTCCCTTGGTTGGAAGAATCCAATAATTCACTTCTACCGATTCCAGGTTTATTGCTGGCACTATCAGTTGCTACTGGGAGGGCTTCATTAGCACAAGCTTGTTCTCTGCAACAAAGTGATGCCAACAACATATGATTATCCACCTCAAAAGAACTTTATTATGCAACAAGCTCTCACTACAGGAGGAGAAACTCCCAGCAAACGTCATTGTATAGCCCCATTCAAAATCAACATTATCTTCCAGTAAAAGATACTCAGAGAAACAGAATAGGTGCCTACTGTAGCTTACGAATTCGTAAGATTTCTAGTTAATCATTTCCTTGTGTAATCATTGAATTGCAGAGACAGTTAGTTAGTCATTAAAACAGTAAAAATAAAAAGTAGATAAGTGAAACACCCATGAATGTCATGTTATTTACAGATAATGACAACATGTAGAGTGACTGAATTGGCAGGGTGTCATGGCCTGAAAAGGTCAAGATGTATGCAATCTTACCCTAAACAAGCACCCCAAAGAGATCGTTCCCGAAATATAAGGCAACAACAAATTAATAACAGCACAAAGATAGTACTCCCTCCGTCATAAACAAATATTACAAACTATGATCATTATCAGAACTATGGTCAAATAAAAATAAACAATAATTAAAAAAGAAATTGCTAAAGCTTATTATGTGCCTAACTATTCACAAGTACTGGTCACTCCAACTTCTTCCAATCTTTTACAATATGATTGTGTACTATAGGTTGACTCAAAAAGATTGTTTCAAAAATGAAATAGCATCTTTGATGCAATGATAAACTTTCACGTTGCCAGATTTCTAATGTCCCAAGAAGTCTTATTCTTATTCTAAGCATCAACCTCCCCTTCCCAAATGATTTACTTTGTGACAATCTTTAAGACCATATTACCTGCAGACCCTGTCATTAGGGAAATTAGATTTTCCTGAAATAGATCCATAATCTAATGCATCCTGACAAGAAACACGAACAAAAGTATTAATATAACAATCTGAATATAACTTATGAATAACACCAGATACAGATGCTTCCCAATCCCACCTTACTGCTAGAAGCAGATCTTACACTTTCATCGCCTTCCTTTATTTCTGCCAAATCATCGTCATCTTGCACCTGAAAAACATGATTCCTTAGAATGTTAGATTAGCAATGACAGCTCCAAGCTATTAAGAAGAAAAACAGATCCGAAAGGTTACAGGGTGAAGTGATTTTTTTAGATAAGAGAAAATTTTATTAATCAAATCAATAAAGAATACAAAAAGGAGGATATGGTATCCTCAATAGCATCTAAACTATCTACAAGTCTCGCCAATGGCGCTACAAATGTGAGTCGCACACCCTTAAAGGCCCCCGCGGCCTTAGCCCAAAGAGAAGCTAAATAGACCACATGATCCCACACATAATCTGCCAAATTAATGGAGTACCCATGATTTGAAATTAAAGGGCCAGTTCCGTTTAGTTTATTATGTCAAAAGGAGATACAAGCTTTTGCGTACCAATGAAGCCTGAGCTTTCAAGTCCTCAATATTAAAGTTCCAGGCACTAACACCTCTCTTGTACTCGCTCTGAAACAGCAAATACCAAACAAGTTAAAAACAAAACTAACAGACATAATCTTTATAGTTGGAAACATGATACCTAACATCTCTTCATCTGTTTTGAAGTTAACTGATTCTGGAAAGACAGATCAAGGTGCTTACAGATCAAGGTGCTTCACCGACATTTCATGACAATAGATAAGTTACTGACATAAATGATACAGGAAAGGTACAATACCTGTGATATAGCCTCTTGCTCTGCTGAAGGCATTCGCTTGAGCGCAAGCTGGGCAGCATCTTTGAGCTGCAATGTTTTAACAATCGACGATAAATTGCTATACCATGACAATCAATCAGATAGATTAAGTTATAGATCTGATAGCTAACCTGTACGGCTTTCACACGATCCCATAGTGGTGGCAAGTCTGCCAATAGTTTCTTCACAGAAAACTCGGGGGGCTTGGCATGTTTGAAAAACGAATGTTTGAGTAGTTTCTCAGCAGTAGGCCGCTTAGTTTGATCTTTCACCAGACACATTGCAACCATTTCCTTGAAAGACTGACAACAAAGAGAAACACTTAAATTAAAAGATTATAGTAATAGCAGATATAAGACTATCAAAGAGAGACTACAATAACTTAGAGCCCAGCAACATCGTGTAGTATAAAAGAGGAGAAAATAAATTACCTTCGAGAACTTTTTGTCACGGTCATAATCGAGTCCTGGAGGAGCATTCTGTATTGTCATAAGGAGAACCTAAAACAAATAAAAAGAGGTCAGAACCAAGTATCAGTTGTAGAGTACTTACTGTTGTTCAGCACAAATGAATGTTGTATACCTTCATTGGAGGGTATTTAGAGAAGGGTGCATGACCATGAGCTAACTCCAGGGCAGTTATTCCAAAAGACCAAATGTCAGCCCTACATAATATAAAAACGCACTCAGCAAAACAGTCCAAATATCAAACATTCTAATCTCACATCTGACTGCATTGGAAGCCACATCAGTAATTCGAGTACACAAGAGCGTGCATAAAAAGAATGCTGAGGTGCCTTGAGGTTTGGGTCCCCTAAGTTCTATTTGCTAAAACAAGATACACTACCCCCTTGAACTCTAGTGATATGCTTTGATAAAAAAATACAATAGTGGTACCAAAAATTCTCCCATACCTAAACCTCAAGGTACCTCTGAAATACCCTCCCCCACTTCAATAAAAAAAAATAAGACACTAAACATTTCTGTCTTCACCACTTCATTTTTCAGTCCAACTTAATCTGATACTAAAAATGCATTCCATCATGACACAGCCCACTAAAATCCCTTTTATTGTCCATCCATTATCCACTCCAATCATACCCTCTCTCCCCTTCCCTTGTGTTTATTTGAGAGTAGTTGTTAAATACTTCTAGACCTGATCAAAATGTAGACTGGACCAGCCAGGTGTAATACGTACTTTATGTCCCAACTGGTAGACCAGCAACACGGTCGGCACGAGATATACAGTCCGAGTCCATGCAGATTTACATAAAATCTTCTTCCATGACATTAGGGCCGGCCAGTGCATTGGAACCTAACACCAGTGCTCAACTCTAACTATTTCCTTAACTCTCTTCTACAACCTATCCTTACAAGCATATCCACTGACTGGTTCTCAAAACCATATCTATTTTAACGCAAATTTCCCATTCAAACGTGCCCCATATGAGAACAGCAACAGGACAAAAGCAGGAAGATGTTTAGAAACCATGAACATTAAGTTGAGAGCCTAATCATTGAGCTCCAACCAAGTGTACAAAAATTGGGAAAACTATTTTTTTATAACATTAAACTATCTTCTAAAAGCATAACAGACGCACTTGAAGTCATATCCTTTGTCAGGTTGCAGCACCTCTGGAGCCATCCTGAAACAAAATACGCATTAAACCATCATTCTTGCACATAAATAAAATTATCAGCAAAAAATGAGGTCAAAATTTCACATTGAACTACAACAAACATTGTAAAGACACAGATGTGGAGAACTGATCTCACCAGCAAGGAGTTCCCACAAATGTATTTCTCGAACGCTTCCTATCACCACTGTCAAACATGCAAGCGGAAACACCGAAGTCGGCAACCTTTACCAGCCCATTAGTATCAAGTAAGATATTCCCTGCCTGCAAGAAAATTTAATGAAGCAATTTCAGTAAATAATCTTAAAACATTGACATATTCATATACTGATTTATACAGCATTAACAATAAGAGTAACCTTAATATCCCGATGGATATGTCCATGTCGATGAAGATACTCCAAAGCCTTTAGAGTTTCTTTCAGGATAGAGCAAATTGCATGCTCCTCAATCCCATCTGGGTAAGCTGTTTTCATAAGGTGTAGACAAGAACCTTCTGCCATGAATGGCATAACAACCCAGAGGTTCCGCTCCACAACAAATGAACAATGTGCTCTCACCACGTTTGGATGATCAATCAAACTCATTAATTGTGCTTCCCTCCTTATGTCATCCTGGAAAGAACCAACAGATTTTCCGGTAACCAAGAGGACAATATCACATTACAACCATTCTCATAAAAGCAAAGTACACAACAAGCTACGTGTATGCCCCCAACTTCCTAAATTCAGATAACTATATTGACCATTGAGCTTCAAAAAAAATCACACCCCCGATTTACTGAGTTCTTGCCTACTCAGTAAACAGGAGCATAACTCGTGACTGCTTCCGTTTGCTATGCATTTGTAATCTACAAAAACCTAACACTATACTTTAATTCTCAAATCCTCAATCAGTACCAAACAACATAGACACAATAATTTTTGCTGTTTCATAGTCAAATATTCATCCCTAAGAATTGGTGAGTTCTACTGAGTTACAGACCTACGGAATAGATCTTCATTATGCTTAGAGAACAGATTTGTAAATTTTAAACTACATGCTCAATTGCTCATATTTCACTACAGATGCAGAAAGTAGCAGGATCCTCATTGGCTAGTGGAGCTATTGTATAGTCATATGTTAACTGAGAAAATGTCGAAACAACAATATGTTTCATCTTAGTAAAAGAAAAATTAAGAAAATTGTACATTCTCGTGATATGTATCTAATGGGCAAATTTTTTGAAATTTTAGATAATAACATTACAGAGAATGAGTAAGACATACATGGAAGAAGATTCAAATACATATCTAACTATAAACTTGATCGGGGCCTGTAATAATACAATCTATGTGGCCCAACAGTAACAAAGGCCCTTGATTCACATTACCGGACAAGGAGGGATCGGAGCTGGGACAAGTTCATGAGGCTGATACCAGTAATAGCCTCATAAACTTAGGGGACAAATGATTGGGACCCTGTAATATACAGCCCACGTGGCCCTATAATGGTAGAGGCCCATTACCCCAAGCCCAACACCACCACTAACCTAAAGACACATGGCTATAAATACATCGAGACACATCAAAGATAACTAAGACATTCATTATAATAGACTCACTACCAAGCATCTAAGGAGGGGAATCCTCACAGACCTCCAAAGGTAGTTTGACTTGTCTTGCAGGTGACGTTGTTTAGTGCTCCCTGACGACGTACCCACGGGCATTGCACCTAGCTTCCCCGAAACAAAACTAATTCTTCAACTTCTTCTTTTCACTAAACAGGAAGCTAAGTTTGCCTCTCACCACCAATAGTGTCACATTTGCATTATAGCCATTCAGAATTCATGCTTTGGTCAATTTTATTCATCCAAACTAATTCTTCAACTTCTTCTTTTCACTAAACAAGCTAAGTTTGCCTCTCACCACCAATAGCGTCACATTCGCATTATAGCCATGCTAGGATCAATTTTATTCATCCAAAACTAATTCTTCAACTTCTTTTCACTAAACAGGAAGCTAAGTTTGCCTCTCACCACCAATAGCGTCACATTAGCATTATAGCCATTCAGAATTCATGCTATGGTCAATTTAATTCATCCACCACAACACTTAGATCTTAGTCCCATAATTCTACTCCTATCGAACCAATCAAGCAACAATAAACCCATATTGTAGTCATTAAAGAGGAAAGAATATCTCAAAGTTGTCAACCTAGTACAAATTTCATCATTAAACTAGCATGATATGCTTATATACCCGCATTAAACTAGCATGATATGCTTATGTACTTTCGACAGAGCAAGGACCAAAAAATTGGCCGAAACATTCAGTATACAATAAACCCTACCATATCAAATTAGGAAACCTTGAACTTTCTGTATGATCTTGGTGAATTATTCAAGGCCACAGAGAGAGGGAAAGTGATGCTGACACTACTAATCATATAAGGGTCGGGGTGGCGGAAATGGAGAAGCGCTTCACGAAATCTAGAGGCAAAAAGCTCCTTTAAACTCAAAGGACATCACAAAATGTTTGCAAATCAACCGATTTGACGTTGGAAATGTAATGTTAGCTGAGATGAAGATTCTGCGTTGTAGTTGTGGGCATACTAGAACTATAATATTCGTCCCAAGGCTCCCGTTGATAGTAAAATGTGTGGGTAAGATGGTTCAGACATATTACGATAGGAAGAGTGAGAGGATCCTACTGACATTGTATGAAGAAGAATGAGGGAAGAGTGAGAGGATCTGACATTGTATGAAGAAGAATGAGGAAAGTGATTACTCTTTTTCTCAGTCTTCACCCCTAAGTAGGGCTTTCATTCTCATCCTTAACTCTTGTTTTTCTTTAGTAGCACTGAACTCAATTATTACCTTTGTTGACACTGGACGATGTAGTCCGTTCACATTTTGGAATGAATTAATCACTGCCTAAACCGTGAAAGAATTTTTAAGTATTTATAAATTTTAGTCATTTAGATGTGTCCTCCTCGCCAGTAAAATGACGATGGTGTCCATGTCCTAGTTCATATAGAGCATGTTTTCCCTAGCTGCTGGGTAGCTTCCACTTTTTTCCCACCCCTCCACTTCCTCACCGGAGCTTTTACTTTTTGGCCTCCCGACGAGTGTTTGGAGGGGAGTTTTGTGAGGAAAAATTTGGAAAAGGGTAAAAACTACTCACAAGTTACCCCAAACATCACCGGCTAATAGCATTCCTAGTTGCAACGACTTTTGCAATAAGCACCCCGCATTGTCCAAGAGTCATTTAGATATGTTCATTGTAATATCAATATGCCTAGATCCATCAAATATTTCCTATGCAACAAAGAGGAACCTTTCTAGATTTGGTTTTCCACCCAGTACAATACCACTAGAGATAGTGAGGTACAACAACATAGTAACATTAGATTTGGATTTCAGAACTGAAAAGCCCATAAAAACAACTCTGCATGCAATCAAAAATCCATGAAAATAATAAGCTGAGGCCTTTGAATTTTAAAAATTCAGTATATAACCAAAAAAAAAAAAAAAAAATACTTAAGAGTTCTGCAGGTGGTCAAATTGACTTCTCAAGTAATTCAATAAAGCAATGCAAATTAGGAGGAATATGTACATATGTCAAAGCAAAAAAGGCAACCAGATTGATAATTGAAAGCAAGGTCTACCAAATAAAATTCAACACTTAAAGGAAAATAGCAATTGAAAAACAAACCAGATTGCTATTGCATCGATCAAGATCCAAACACTTGACGGCTATGACCTCGTTGTAAGGAAGGTAGATCGCTCTGAATACAGTTGCACTGGCGCCATATCCAACTTCTTCTAGAAGCTTGTAATCGCTGGCGTTTACAGAGTAACCCCTCTGACCATCCCCCTTCCTCCCCATGCCCTAATACCGCTAACCAAAACCGCCAATAATTGATCGGAAAACCACTCAATTTCAACTCCAATACCAGCAGTAGTTGAAAAAGATGAAGTAGTACTTTCCCCTCTTAAATCGGTGTATGATATGATATGATTCTCTCTCCTTTACCTTTGCAGTAGAATCTCGGATTTGCTACTACGAGTTGTTCGTAGTATTTACTAGCAGCATCTTCTTTTTTTTGCCCTTTATATTTTGGTTGCGATTTTTTGGGGTTTTGATTTGCAGCCTTTTTTGCACTTGGGGATGCGTTGACTGCTACTACTAAAGTTAATCAAAGGGCTAGGGAGGATCTAATTCTGACCTGTCTTTCTCTGCCTCATCGATTTTTTCAGCTCACACGTGAATTCCGATTTTTGGGCAGCGGCGCGGCGTGCCGGGCTTAATAATACTCCCCAATCTCCAAAATAAACTTCTTATTTTTGGAAATATTTTGGAGACAAAAACATTAATTCCCACTATTAAAAAAAATCCTAATACTACTGTAATTATCAAACTACCACAAAATCTCTATTATATGGTCCAAAGTGTGATAATATATATACCAAGGGACATATGTATTATTTTTATAGAGTTATGGTGACCTTTTTATATTTTATAAAGATTTTTTATATAATAAATTCAAAAGAGATATTATTTTTGTTCGATTAATTAATTAACACTATACACTCTCCTATCGTGGTTAACTTACTTATTGTTATAAAATAGGTTAAAGTTGAAAAAAAGCGAGGGTCTTCAATTAAAGAATGATTGTCATATCACATAACGGGTGAGGATGTAATCCTCCTTGTTTCTAACCAATTCTCTACTCACATCCATAGTCCCTCTCAAATGTTTCTCCCTTAGTATCTACCCCTTCCCCGTCATGACCATGTATCGCGGCTTAAGTATACATAATTAAATTAAAATTCAAGGTCAATAGATGTACGCATTCACGATAGAGAAAAGCAAAAGGCGTATGATTGATGAGGGATACTTCATACTAGTAGCAACCGAAAGTAATTTTGTAGGGTTGGTGAGAATTTGGGAAGGAGGAAGTTATATCAATGAGGTAATATTCCACGTGATGTCAAAATTGTCTCATCACTTTATGTGATCGCTTTTGTCACTTATATTTTTTATTTTTAACGGTCAGGATGTTATTTACATTTCGATAATTTCACTCAATAAGTATAAAATTTCCAAGTTCACCTCCTCCCTTATATACTAAACTATATATAAATTGTTGAAAGATAAAGAAAGAATGTAACAAATACTAATAGATATTCATTCATGTTGTAGAGACGCGAGTTAGGTTTATTACGTGATGATTAAGTTGAACTTTTTTTTGGTGATGTTATTGCTAGATAAGTCAATAAACAATATTATTGTCAGGTTTAATATCAAAAGGCTAGATCCTCTATATTTTCATTTATGGTATAAAATGACCTCACAATGGTGATTTATGGTCTAACAATAACATTGTCCCTCTTTTTTCTTATCAAAATCGAATCATTATTCCTACCGTTTGCATTCAGTTGTTAGAAATCAGAATGCCATTTTTTTTTTCGTTTCAAATTTAAGATTTAATTTGTACAGTTCACTTCTCTTAAAGATAGATGTACAAAAGCTTTTAAATCCTTGTATCTAGATTAGAATGGAATCGATAGATCCGTAAAAGTTATAACTCACAAAAAATTAAGAATAAATGAATAAAATGTCTCCTATGTAGCCGCCTCATACAAATTTTTGTGATAAATGAATCAAAATTGGTGTTTTTGAATGAATCAAAATTGGGATAGTAGTCCATATAAATAAATGTAAAAATGAAGGGCAAAAGGAGTGGTGTGAAAAATTGACGCTTACAAAATGAGAAAAGTATGTTGAAAAAGTATAGGCAGAGAAGTTATCCATAATGTACATGGGTAAATGCCTAAAAATGTGAATAAAAATGCCTAAATGGGAGAGACTGGAGTAATAGTAGTAATGGTAATGTTCAAAAAAGAAATTTGTTCCAGGTGAAGGTTTTGGGAGAAGCCCGGGTGACTAAAAGGCCGAGCCCGAAACACATAGCCCAGAAACCCACATCGACGGCCCATTGAATACTTTCCGCTATCTCCATATCCAGGAGATCTGGCGAATGGTCATCATGGCCCGGGCTATGGGGATGTGGAGGTGGAGCAAGAATAACATCATCAGAATCGTCATAAATTAGGATGTCACAGTCTCTTTCCTCCGGGATACCCTGAAGACGCGTCTTGAATCTGAATGTACTACGACACCTGATTTTCGAATTCCTCCTGGTCCTAGCAGTGGTGGGTATTGCCACTTTCTCTGTCATCACGTGTGCACCCTCGTCGATGGAAGCAGAGAGCTGAGCTTCTCTCAAGTGAAAGGCGGCCATAATTTCTGAAGTAGTGCTGCTACTGGTAGTATTATCATCAAGGATGCACTTGCATTCCATCCTCCAATAATTGCTATTGCTATTGCTATTGCTATTGCTATTGATGATATTTGATCTGCTCAATCTCATCAACATATCATCATCATCATCATTATTATCATCATGATCACGAAATATTCCCCTGAGGAAGCGGTGTTGGCCGATGTGAACCTCGAAAGTCAAGCCATCGCAGGCACGGACACAGTCCTTGGCAGAGAATACGATGACGTTGCCTTGAGTACTTAAGAGGAGACCGAGACCACGGTGGAGAGTGATAAAGGCGGGGGTATCTGGGCCTATGTTGGAGCCGTTAACCTCAAGGGGGCTACCATTGATACGTGGGAGGAACACAAGAGTAAGACAATCAGGGAGACCAACATCCAAATCCACTTCATGGGAGAGAGAAAGTTGAAGAAAGAAATACTTGATTTTGAGACGGTGGCTGTGGCTATACAGACCATCATGTCCATGGCCGTCGTACTCGGTGCCTGTGCCTTGACACATTTTTTTATTTTTAATTTAATTTAATACTCTGATTTGTTTGATTTTGAAATTTAAGTAATTTTGTGAATTGGGGGAATTCGGAGTTCATATAAATACTGTCGCATTGTTAATTGGGTATATCTTGGTACTAGTAGTAACGGTGGGCGGTGAGTTATTGTGGATTTACGCAGCCCGCCCTTGGTTTTTCAAGAATTCAGGGGGAGAAGTCTGGAGTCCGGAGTCAGGACCCTGAATTTGCAAAGCACACGGTTTTCCTTCCACCTCACAATTCACATACCTATAATACATGCCCCTAAACCACAAATACATACATATCATCAATCCTGCCGTTTAATGTGTTTTACTTGTAATTTAAGACGATTAATTAACTACTAATTAGTCATCAAAAGCATTGACTTTCCTATCCAAAGCATTTAACTTTAAAGTAATTCTTGGAAAGATGTAAGACGCACAAAACCATCCAAAATGAGGGTATGTCTAGTCTAATCCTATACATACTGGAGTACGTATGTATTACAAACTTGAATGCTGAGCAAGTCATAACTTTTTCTTACTTTTTGTAAAATGATATGTATATGGTAGATGAATCTAGCTGCTAGCTATTGGGATAATTTTAAAGTAGAATGTAAAAGAATATATATGCACATAACTTTCATTTGGGTCCATAAATATAATATCTGAACTTAGATCGATTACATGCACAGAACTTGTGCGCAGTTACATATTAATCAACATGGCGTGTGGTGGACTTAGGGCACTGCTAATTGAGTGGTTTTGGTACCTATCTAAACTTCTAAATTAGCCGGGCAATTTACGCCTTCTATGTAGCCCAAAAAAAAAGTTCTAAATTAGCCCTTTTCTTTCTAGTTGGTACCAAATACTTACAAATTAGCTAGCCAAGTGATTAAAAAAAGTCTTATAACATATATGTCAAAGTGATGGCCATCAGATTTGATCTTTGATTAATCCTGACAGCGCGCCATGGCCAACGACTAATTTATATCAGAAAAAGACATGAATTGAAATTACTAGCTCAATGATTTCTTCTCCTTGTACCTTTCATTTTCCAGCTTTATTTATCCATCTCTAGTTATTGATTCGACTTGTATGGCTTCAATCCTCTTAGTCGGCGAACCTCATCCTCTCCCATCCCATGAATATGATGTTTGCGTTCTTCTGCCCCCACCAACCAATTTAAGGAAATTCTTCTTTAAGCCAAAAATTCGATCCTTTTTTTTTCTTTATTTGTGGGTAAGAACCCAATTTTATAAAACATAGTTTTGTTGATGTAATTTGTTCACAAAAAATGTCCAGCTCAGTAAAGATTGTGATGACTGACGAGGGCACCATATATCAGCAAACACAAAAATTCAAATGGCGTGTTAAACAAGTATGACGTTATGATAACGTCATGCTTGGTTATAGAGAATGTCTCATAAGAGACCCATTGAATTCGCAAAATATGTGAGCCACAACTTTGAATCTACTGTACAAAATTACCAAATTTCAAGTCCTTGTGCTACAGTAGGTGGAGCACAGGTTACGGTATGAGCCTATATATGCTCTTAACACAACATGGGAGTGTCTCTCTTGTTTTCAAAGGCGAAAGATGGGCAGCTAATTAAGCCAGTACGTAATTAAGCCAGTATTCCACGATATTCGATCTTTTGGAATTTTCCGTCCTTAATTCCAGACGTACAATGCAAGTTGAGTAAAATTCTTATCAGTTGCGTTGGATTTGAATTATTTGTTCGATTTTTCTGTCAATGCCTTTTATCTCGTGTTAGCCACACTTCATTTCAGCCACACGACAAAATATCTCTCTATTGGGTACCTAGCTAGCTAGCATCTAGGCTATCTAGAATTAGATGGGGGCTTTCATATGTAACTATCAGTGCCTCATGACTAAGTGCCAAAAACATAACATGACTAACCAAACATCATTTCTAGCTGGCAACCTGGATGGACTATGTTTTTTCTCAAGAGAAATTATATTTATATATTTATATATATATATATAGGCCGGCAATAAGACAGCAAAAAATTAAACTTGAACACAGGTTCACATTTTGAACCACAACTTATTTATTACTCATAGTAATAACCAATGCATGGAGTAGTAAAAACAATTCTTAGAATGCCAGATACTGTTTATTTTAGGATAGTAAGTAAAGATGAAGATACAATTGTCATACTCTATAGTAGGTAAGTTTTTCATTCAGTTCATGGCATAATACTCCTACTATATATATATAAGAGTAAATAGTAAGAGATCTTACTCCTGCATAAGTTACTGATACACTGATTGCACGAGAAAAAGAGAGTCCAAAGCCATCATCGAATTCATTCAACGTGCCCAACTTTGTCATCACTCATTCCGCATATATCAAGGTAACATTAAACTTAACAACTGTCTCATCATCACTTCAACTTCACCATTGGAATAAATTCGAGTATATAGTAAAGCATGTATAATATGAATGCAAATCATAGACTACTCCTTACATATATATACTATGAAACAACTAAGTATATACTCCATGCTTCACCAGTGAAAATAAACCAGTACCGAGCAAATTAAAAATGGAGGAGTTGGATGATGAGCGAGACCGACAGAGACAAAGGGAAGGCAAAGAAGGGAAACCGGAGGGTGAATCTGCTGATGAGGCGGCAATACTGATGAGTACAGTAACAAGACTCCCACCATGGACTAAACAGATAACAGTGAGAGGGGTGGTGGCAAGTGCAACCATTGGGGTCATTTACAGCATCATTGCTATGAAGCTTAACCTTACCACTGGGCTCAGCCCCAATCTCAATGTCTCTGCTGCTCTTCTTGCCTTTGTCTTCATTAGGTCCTGGACCAAAATCCTCCAGAAGGCAGGCTTTTCCCCTGCTCCCTTCACCAAGCAGGAGAATACCATGGTTCAAACCTGCGCAGTTGCTTGCTATAGCATAGCTATTGGAGGTCTTCAAATTCAAATCTCCCCCTTTCCTTTAGTACTTGCATATCCTAAAAATCAGATTTTTCACCTCTTTTTGGGGATTTTAATTTCTGGTTGTGCTTCCCTTTTACTTGCTATATATGCAGGTGGATTTGGGTCTTACCTTTTGGGTTTGAACAAGAAGACATATGAGCTTGCCGGAGTGAACACAGAGGGGAATTCACCAACAAGTTACAGGCAGCTACAACTTGGATGGATGACTGCTTACCTCTTTATTGTTTGCTTTGCAGGCCTCTTTGTGTTGATCCCCCTTAGGAAGGTATGCATATGCTACATTCTTCTCTTTTTCCCGCTGGTTATTTATTGACGCAGTTAGATAACTACTTACAACACTGGGATTATTTCGTGTTCCCAAGGAGGTCGATGGTTGACAATAATGGTGTTAATTGCAGATATTAATAGTCGACTACAAATTGGTTTTTCCAAGTGGTATGGCAACTGCTGTGCTCATAAATGGATTTCATACAAGGGGAGATAAAATGGCAAGGTATGCATAATCAACTCAAAGGAATAGATTTGCCACTATGCTTATGCCCTCAATTTTCCTTTTAGCTTCATAAAAGGATGCAAGTAGCTAGCCACAGTTGGGATTTTGTAAAGGTTCAAGTTGTGGCCATAACATGTATGATCTAGTTAGTAGTATCGTCTGTCAAATAAATTTGGCTGATTTGAGTAACGAAGTTAAAACAGGATTGAACTTAACTTTACAAAGTCAAAATGGAAACATTTAATGCGTTCCAACTTGCCTGGTGCAGGAAACAGGTACACGGATTTTTGAAGTACTTTTCGATGAGCTTCTTATGGGGGGTTTTCCAATGGTTTTATGCTGCAAAAGAGAGCTGCGGATTCAATCAGTTCCCTACCTTTGGACTACAAGCTTGGAGGCAAACGTAATTAATTTCTCCAGCTCCTTTTCTTTTGACACAAGAGGAAAGGGAAAAAATGCTGACTGTACTACAATATCTGCAGGTTTTATTTTGATTTTAGCATGACCTATGTGGGCACAGGGATGATTTGTTCCCATCCTGTGAGTTTGTCTTTGCTTTTTGGAGCTGTGCTCTCATGGGGACTGATGTGGCCACTTATAAGTAAGCTAAAAGGAGATTGGTTTCCCGATAATTTACCGGAAGAAAGCATGCAGGGTTTGAATGGCTACAAGGTTAGTAACGTGGATACGCCATCTGATGGCTAACCAGTTGGAAAAATTGCCAATATGGTCATCTTAATCCATCTGATGGCTAACCAGTTGGATAAATTGCCAATATGGTCATCTAATAAACAGATTTATGCTTAATTTGGCAGGTCTTCATTTCAATCGCCCTTATCTTTGGTGACGGTTTTACAACTTCTTCAAGGTGCTGTTTATCATCCTCATAAACGTTCATGGTAGAATGAAACGCAAGGCCCTGACTAGAGGTGATTTACACACTTTTCCCAAGTTTATCATAACTTAAGTGGAATTTTTAGTTCCTTCTGATTACTTATACTGGATACACCGATTTTCCTTGTAGATGTCAATGGCCAGAACAAAGCTCCTAGCATCCTAAAACAGAATGAGGTGTTTGTAAGGGAAAGCATACCAATGTGGCTTGCAGGCAGTGGTTACATCTTCTTCTCTACAATCTCTGTCATCGCCCTCCCTATCATGTTCCACGAGATCAAATGGTACTATGTTATCGTAGCTTACATCCTGGCTCCATTATTGGCCTTCTGCAATGCCTACGGAGCCGGACTAACCGACATGAACATGGCCTACAATTACGGCAAAGTGGCCCTTTTCGTGCTAGCTGGCCTTGCAGGGAAAAGATACGGCGTTGTGGCAGGGCTTGTAGGCTGTGGGCTTATCAAATCAATGGTCCTGGTATCTTGTACTTTGATGCAGGATTTGAAAACCAGCCATCTGACTTTAGCATCCCCACGATCGATGCTCATTAGCCAGGCCATTGGCACAGCCATCGGATGCGTTGTGTCTCCACTTAGCTTCTTCCTGTTTTACAAGGCATTTGATGTAGGGAACCCTAATGGGGAATATAAAGCCCCTTACGCACTAATATACAGGAACATGGCAATCTTAGGGGTAGAAGGCTTCTCAGCCCTACCCCATCATTGTTTGCAGTTTTGTTGTGGCTTCTTTGCTTTTGCAGTAGGAGTTGACTTGGTGAGGGATCTTTCTCCATCAAAGATCGGAAAATGGATGCCTCTTCCTATGGTTATGGCGGTGCCTTTTCTAGTGGGGGCGTACTTTGCCATTGACATGTGCGTGGGAAGCTTGGTGGTGTTTCTGTGGCACAAAATTAATTCAAAGCAGGCCGAGTCCATGGTGCCAGCAGTGGCTTCCGGTTTGATTTGTGGGGAAGGTCTCTGGTCTCTCCCTGCATCACTTCTCGCTTTAGCCAAGGTTAATCCTCCGATTTGCATGACATTTTTATCTTCTAAGACTTAGCTTAGTGAACCAAATACTTGTCCAGGGTAGTTTTGTTTTAAATTGTTCCAGTATAAAACTGGGAGTTTGTACCGTGGTGAAAGTTTTACATTGGTGGAGAATGTTTATAAGCCTAAAAGATTACGGGATGAAATCACCTTAGCATAGTGGATGATGAATGCGATATGCATCGATATCTTGAACTAAATCTAAGATCTCAGGACTCAGGTTTTCCAGCGTTGGTTATTGGGAAAAGAAGGAGACATTGTGCAGCTATTCATATAGAATCGCTTGCCGCTAACTTGCAGGATATCAGTTCTTAACACTTCTCCTGATATCCAGGTTACATCACAATTTAAGATATTGAATTCAGTTCTTACTTAAGACTGAATTATTCAATTCAGTGTCACAATCGTTTTTATTTTTGAACGGTCAGTTCAGTGTGACCTCAACTAGACTTTCTCCTAGGCTCCCACTACTAACTGGCACAGTGGCACGTTTAGCAACATTATCTATGCACACTGAAACAGCGGATGTAATCAAATGTAAAAATAGTACTTCAAATTAATAAGAATTAAGTAACATTCTATTTCCTTCCACCCGTGTTTTAATATACAAAGTCTTGCCTGATCTGGGCAACAGAACTGGAACATCATTACAACTACAAAACTATATAATCTGGGCACTAAAACTCTCAGACATGCTTGCTCACCCAAAGCCAAAGGCTGAAAATAAAAATAAAGATAAACTGAAGAATTTCCTTCTCTCTAACTTCTCAGGCTACATCAATAGACATTTATGTGAAATGCTTGATAACTAACCACAATAAACATCAATTGCAGTATAACTAAAGCCGATCATATCAGGAAATTTTTCATAATGTACATTAATTTCCGTAACCAAACAAATCTATGCTACACAAGTGAGGCAAATTCAACCGAGGGGAAAAATGACAACCAATACAAAGATTAAGACATATGCTAGGGCCTAATCATCCAGTGATTACACCAGCAAGAACATCACTTTTACCTCGTGCAAAAATGGTGTAAACTAAACGAATTGCATCCAGCCATCCATCCAAAGATTCCCATGAGTCCGCTACCTATATTGTCCAGGGACAAAATAGTTGTGTTACTAGGCCAGAATTGACACATCTATGTCTGGTCACTCATTATGATAAATTAAGCAACTGGATATTTGGTGGGAAAATGAGCACTGGAAACAAAAATTTAACAAGATCAGAAGAAAAAAAACCAAGTTGCTTACCAGGTAAACTGGTCCAGAGATTGTATCGATGCAGAGACCAGCTCCAGGCGGCAACGTAAGATCAGAACAAGCTGACACTGAAACTATATCAGGTATGTCAACTTTGACGGCTGATTTTTTTTTGTTTGCCGCATCTGTAGGCTTGCCGGAAAGGCTCTGCCTTGATGGCTTTTGTTCAGATTGAACAAGCTGCATCACAAAGTGAAGTTTCAGAAAGATGTTTTTCCAATCATCCATCATATTGCATGATGGCTTATCCCTCTCCCATGTCCAACACAATATAATGCAAATAAGCTCGCAACATCAGTTATAAGTCCTGAAAATGAATCTGACAGGTTCAACTGAGTTCCGTAAAAATCGAAATGAAGCAAGTAGGTTATTTTGCTACAGGCCAGTGGACAGTTGCTTTCAAACATCTCCGGGAAATTTACACTATACAGCATGTCGTATGACTTGGGCATTAATGATGCAAGTAGTTCTCCAGGACAGTGCACAAAGCCACAAAAAACAAACAATTATGCCACAAATGCATATTTCTGTATTGGGTACTAAAGAATTATTCCTTCTTCCCCTCAACCAACAAACGTAATATTTACCTGATAAAGTCCCTCATGATTAAGGACAAACTGTGTACGCTTCCAATCACTATGAGGGGCAATTGGATTGCCTACAGGTGGTGCTGTCAGATATCCCACTTTAAGATAGGGCAAAGGCAGCTGTCAAATAGATATCATAAGAGGGAGCGTTACATTATATTGAGACTCAAGACCTGTGAATCGTCATAATAGATGCAAATTGAACCTTAACACACACAAAGAACAAAACATTAAAAAAAGAAAAAAAAAGACAAGCCGTGTGCTAGCAAGCAATTTGGAAAATACACTAAATTAATCCACAGTTAAAGCCACTGCCGTTAGGTCATTCTAGATTGACCTCCCAATCTCTCCTCAACAGTCAGTATGAACGCCTTCCACTGATATTTCGTACAGCTTTTGTAAAAGCAGGAAGCACAGGAAAAAGAAACTGTGAAAATTGAACGATAATCTCTCAACCCATAAAAAAGTGATTTTAAGGAAACATCATATATTTTCATTATTCCATTCACGCCAAAGGGGTAATTCACATCATTACAAATAAAAGTCGGCGACCTTTTTCACATAGCAAAGATAGATATAATGGCAACAGTTTGAGGTGGAAAGAGTAATTGAGGGCTCCCAGCAAGCATCAAGGCCTCAAATGAGTACTATATATAGCTAAAAGAAAACAGGATTCTGTTCCAAGGAAGCGAATCATGAACTCAACAGGTCATTTGATATACCGAAAAGGTAGTCAGAATTCTCAAAGCGTGTAGGGAGATTTTCTAGGAATATAACTACGTACCATTGAGCGAACAAGCCTCAGTGCACTGTGGTAGACCTGTATCAGGAGAAACAAGAAAACTGTTTCACAATCACAATCGATTAGGAGTAAGTCTTAAGAAAAGCCTGATGATACATGCAGTTGCTTGCAACATGGGTCCACACTAGTCAAGCACACCCAACTTTTTTTACTACACATTTAAAATTTCAAGTTCATGTTATAGTAAGATGGAAACGGGATAGTGAGAAAATCTATTGGATCAATCTACGACACAAAAACCCAGTGATAGCCAACTAAAGCAGTGTCAGATGGGGTATGGTACACATTCTCTAATCCCTGAAAATTATCTAACAGGCTCAAGCAGTTCAATCAGTAAGAAGCAGAAACAATGGTAGAATGAAACAAAAATACAGAATGCCTACTGAGTAATTTGGCTTCAACGCATGAGCAGCCGCAATGTAGATAGCACATTGACTGTATAACTCATTAGGTGATACATCTTTTGGAGTGACTGAACCCCCAATTCTGAGCAAGTCCTCCGCTAAGCCATACTGCATAATACAGAAGATTATATATGATTTCACTGTAAAAAAGACAACCAGCTCAATAACTACTCAGACGATTGGAAGTAAGGAAAGGGAAAACATGTCCGGATGTGTGATACGGCTAAAACAGAGAAAGTTAATGAGAAGTGAGGAATAACCAGAACAGTTCCCAGGTTGTAAATGGCTCTATGAAAGTCAAACTGCAATTGAATCGCGGCGCGGAACTGTATGAGGTGTGGGACAGAAAATCAAAATAATGAGTAAACTAAGGAGTGTTCAAATATAATAAAATATTAATATAAAACAAAAACACAATAGAATTAAAACCAATTAGCACCTTACTAATTGCCGTCTTCACAATGTTATGCTTTTCCTTTGCCGGAACAATAGTACTGAGTTCCTGTACCACAAAAATATGAAGAGTTAATGCCAACTCTGTGAGCCTCATATTGCTAGTATATTTCTAGGATGAAACTACGTTGGGATTGGCTCCCACGGTCCCACCCTCCACCCCCTCCCTCTCTACATAGTATAGATGAGCTAATTACCTGCAATGCAAGTCCCCAGTTGTTAAGTGCCTGAAAAAGATCAACAACATGGTTGGATTTCAGTGTATGATGGGAATCTAAAGGTCTCAGTGAAAAGGAAAAGGGCTAACACCAGAATGCCAAATACAGAGCGGGATAAAGGTTTGAAAATGAAGAGAAAATACCTGGGGACTGTTCCAATTTAGCAGAACAGCTTTTTCATAGTGTTTCGTGGCCTGAAATGGATACAATGGGGTCAGGCCAAAAACCAAGAAAAACTAAAAAGTTTAAAAAAATAGTTGAGCATATTAGACCAATAAACTGCAATTTCTATGATTTTTCATTGCAAACATTGCTTAATGCCTTGGATAAACTTAAGTCTAAAATTCACAGCACCCATCATACAGTGAACAACTTGAAACGACAACTGTTTATGCTTAATTCATTTACAAGGATCAGGGCAGTCGTCCTAACTGATCAGGAAGATGATCGTGAAGTAGAGATAAAAATATCATAAAATGAATCAAGATCCAAAGCAGGCACTACAGGACATTCCTACAAAACCAAGATTTTCAACTATCAAAAAGAATAAGAGGGAGAAACAGAGAGAGAACGACGAATTGATGCAAGTTGCATGAAATACATAGAGGCAGGGTGAAACTACAGGGATATAAACCACTTAAGTTGATCACAGCAGATTGGCATCATTGGATGATGCTTAAAGAAATTACCCTCTTAGTGTTCCACAGTTTGCAAATTCAAATCCTACAATATGATTCTATGTAATTTGCCAATACCTTACATAAGCCCTGGTGATTGTTTAACCCTAAAACAGCTAAGGATGCATCAACCATAAATTATTTTTTTTGCTAATCAACAACCATATTTTATGGATGATAGTAGTAGACACCATAGTAAACATCATAAATTATTATACAACTTGAAAGCTTTCACACCTGCTTCCACAATTCTTCAGCCTCCTTTGTACGACCACGCATTCTCGCTCGATCAGAGATAGCTATGGCCCAATTATAATATGCCTGCAAGAAATGTAAACAAATTACTCCAATATCCAAACAAGACTAAATGTTCTTCTCAAACAGTCCTCCTACTTCCATTCTCTCTCTATCCCTCTATTTCCATAAGGTTCTCTACTGATGCCCACTATTGCCCAACAAACACCCATCCCAAGCCCGATATTAACTTCTTCACCGTGCATACATACATCATGAAGGGTGGGACAAAGACGAGTTGCTTCCTCATACTTCTTGCAAGCTTCCTCAAGCAGCGCATCTTTGGAAGACGAAGCAGATTCAGGATCAACATTGTCTGCACTCTCCTGAAAAAAACGTCCAATCCAAGTCAGAACGATAATTTACATTTTTATGCATCCTCTTCTTGGATTGCTGTAGCAATATGCTTAGATGGCGGAACTTGGATTGGTGATGCTAACTCACAAACTACAGTACTCAGAGCCAACTTGGTCCAAGCTCCACAAACTCAAGGTCGACCCATATCTAAACAAGCAGAGCCCCAGCTGAGTGCTATTGGCTTCATAGCTTGATGACCTACTAACTCGATATATACGCGCACTCACACAACCATACAATGTCGCATTGGGCAGATTTTTTTGTTTCTATTATTATTCATTTATATCTAAACTCAATAATTGACGAATTCTAACTTATTTTTATTATTGCAAGTAACCGGATGAAACTGCAAGTCTCTATTAGTACTGTATTGTCCTAATTTGTATGTGATTTGTGAACTTCTTATAGCTTTTCATGGGTAAAATGCGACAATGAATTTCATTTCCTATTACACAGAGTAGTTCTTTTCCCTTAAGACAAATTGACAAGAATACAAGTAATCAAGTCGAGCTCAAGATATAATAAACAAGTCAAGTTCAAGACAAACAGTGTCTGCTCAACTCAAACTAGAACTCAATTACACTCTCTGGTGAGCATGAGTCAAGCTCAAGCATAGTGATACAAGGGCTCGACTTGGATCATTATTGCCCCTACTTGGATATGATAGTCCCTTTCTCTATGATACCGTGAGAATATTGACAAGCAAGTGAAATCCTGACACTAATTTGTGTGAACTTGCAAACGCCAGACTCCGAGTAGTCCAAGATCATACACTTCACATAATATAAGACTAGCCTGCCCCTAAGTCGTGTAGATACAGATACATGGACCACATACGTAATATGTTCAAAAAGAAAAACACAGAAGAATACAGATAAGAGTAGAAGCACAGCTGTGAAAAAAGAACAATAAATCTTAAAAGAGCGTTGCATTATGAGATGAAATTAAACCTGAAGAACCAAAGCCCAGTTGTAAAGGGCATCATAGTCTACTGGATTTCTCTCTATCGCGCTAGCATACCTGCATTGAGCCAGGAGGAGGATACTAATACTACTTAGCATCATGTAGCATAAAGATGGCAACACCATCCATGGCTCAAACATAGTTCCACAATATATCTATTGTACGCAGTTATAGGACCAGCACCTTATTTGTTAATAAATTTTAGGCAGATGAGTAATGAAGAAGACACATTTGTTAATAAATTTTAGGCAGATGAGTAATGAAGAAGACACATACCTCCTGGCAGCAAAAGTAAGAATCCTTTGGCGAGAGCGACCTTCGTCATCAACACCACTAACACTATTAATAAGTTCCATGGCAGCATTGTTGTGGTTTGAGTCTTCCTCACTGCCAACATGGAATAGGACAACTTTCAGTTGCGATGCCAGTAAACGTTTCTATGGTGAACCTTAAAGGCCAAACACAATTTTGTATTAACAGGTTTCCCTATACCTGTTTTGTCCTGGTTTTTGCCTCCAGAAAGAGAATGCTAAAGCACTAGGCAATGAGGTATTTGCATCATTAAATTCATGTAGGGAGCAATTACCCTAGTGGTTGGATGTCAGATATCACAAGGAAGGGAATAGAATGGGGATTAGTGATCACATTTTTTGTTTTGTTTTAGAGAGGTAGGGAAAGGGGTGATGTTAGGAGCGCCTCCTCTGGAGGGTAGCTCCCAACCTAATAAATACCTATAGCATTAGGGATCACAGAAAGCAGATTCTGAGTAGTCCCAAATTCAGCATGTAAGATAAAAAAACAAAGATGATGTAAATGGCACGACGCACAGCAAGAAGGTAGATTTCAAGTGATTTGAAGCAAATGAATCCTATGAAACCCATAGGTAATTGCAGTAAATCTGAGAGCATGACGATTTGGCGAGCGCGAAGCCAAATCAGTTGAATTCAGCGAGGATGGACATGAATAATATCTAAACATGTAATTGGATCATTGATTGTTGAGGCCAAAGGGATAAATCATACATGAAAAGACAGGAAGAGATAGCGAGTACCTTTGAGGAGAAGCGGAATCAAGTATATCGGCAGTAGGGGAATCAGTGTGAGACTGATCCCCTTTGAATCCATTCAACAATTCTCTCATGGTTAATGTTCGGGTTTCACTTGATTCGGGTTCGGTGGTTGATCCTGATCCACCGTTGTCGTGAATCGGATCCTTTTGGGACGCAATGGGCTCGAGTTGCTGTTCAACGGCATCATTTGAATGGTGGTCGTGATCTGCATCTCTGTTGGCCGTCGTCGGTGATTGTTGGGGTTCAGGAATTGTCACATTCTCAGATTCCGATTCTTCCAAACCTGCTGTTGCTGCTCCTGACATTTCTTCTTTGTTACAGTTGCTGCTGCGAGGAGAGAGAGTAGAGAACTAGAGATTGATCGCTGGGAATGAAGGAAGAGATTCAGAGAACTAGAAAAGCCAGGCTGGGTATGTGATTATGTGAATTGTGATTATGAGTTAGTACTTAAAAAGTTTCAATGTCTCGTCCCGTCCCGTCCCGTCCCGTCCAAGTATAAAACTGCCAGATCCCTTAAGATTGACAACATATCTCGTTGAGTAGCCTCATTGTCTTAATCCTCTTTTTCATTTTCCTTTTCTTTTGTTCCCTCTACATTGATTTGACTCAAATTGAAGTAACAAATCAACCCTCTACATTGATTTGACTCAAATTGAAGTAACAAATCGGGATCCATAATGTCACTGCCATTCAGGGACACACACACCGCAATTAGCTTGTTTCATTTTCATTCATTTACATGTACTTTGGGTGGCAAGTGTTAACCTATTTCTCACTAATTTCTTGTTAATAACCCATTTAATTTCCATTCCTAGAACATGCAATTTTGTCTACCATTTTTATTTTTCCATGTCAACCCAAACAACTCTTTTTTTTTGTTCAATAAACAAAACTAATTACTCAACTCCTATATTTGTTCATAGTACTATATTCAGAAAAGTCAACAGACGTTGGTCCATTATATTATGACACACTAGTAGATACTCCTTTTTTTTTAATCACATAAGTAGATACTCCTATATTGTATGTAAGACCTTTTTCTTCCTTTTTCAACCTAAGAGCACCACTGCTTAATTACTTGTTACTGCACTGCATCAATTCATCCAACAGGTATAAACTCATAGGTTAAGAAATTCAATATAGGCAGAATGTACTTCAGAAACCAACAAACAAGGGGAAGATGAAATTTTGTTTTTGCTATAGGTCATCCAAAGTGGGATAAACTCATATGTTAATAGATGTGGAAGACTACAATCTTACAAGTATTGCATATTTTTGGAATTCCGCCTCCATCACTCATATTAGTCCAGAGCGCGGGCAGTACATAGATAAATTCCATAATTAAGCAACATACATAAATGGTGTATCAGACTATCAGATGTTTTCGATTCGAAAACCCCTATATTGGAACGGGAAATCCTGAGCCAAAATGCATCAAACACAACCGAATAAAATAACCAGAAGCAGGTTTCCTGCCAGGATTTTTAAACTAGTTAAATCTTGTCATGCAGAGTCACCACTAAGTCATGGGCATCATCCAAGAGCTTCCAGACATCCAAATTCCCAGCCATGCTATTACATTCTCTTAATATTTCATCCATGCTATTGTACTTCTCAATTATTAGCTTCCTTCTCTGCAGTACACATGCTGCTATAGCATACAGAAGTAGATCTTCAGTGGGAGGAGCTCTCAGGCGCATCTTTCCCCAAGCTGACTTACTGATCCCGGCCCTGATAGCAGCCTGATCTGCCCACATAACCTCCCAAAGGCAAAGTGTCTGCTCAAAAGTTAACTCTCTCCTAAAGAGGACTACCACCATTCTGTACACAAAGAAACAGTCCTCTGCTTGAAGCTTTTCTAAATGTCGATAAAGATGGGAGTCCTTGCACTTTATAATCTTGGATATAACACCCAGCTGCCTTCTGATTCCTATCTCGTCAAGACGAAAGTTGTGCCTGGCTTTTCTCATGAAACCAACAAAGCACCAGAATGCTTCATGGTCCTCTTCTATGACAGATATGATGGGGGAGAGAAGATCACTCATCCCTTGGCAGTATCCAGTCTCAGAATCATAAAGGGCATAAGCTTCGAGGATGGCAACAAGGCGAGCAGCATGGTAAATCCTGCATGGTTCTAAATGATCATAATCCTCCAAGCCGACTCTCTCTGCTTGCTTTCTAGCCTTGGTCTCTGACACTTCAGCTTGAGAGGGTGTGTACACGATCCATTCAGAATTTGCCCGCAGAGCATCAATGCGGATGATCCTCTGCCACGTAGCAAAATCTTCAGATGAACAGGAGTTCAACCCGATATCCATTTTTGAGGGAATACTTGTGTCCTCGTCCAAATCATTCACTTCAAGTTCTTCAGCGGCAAGGAAAGGTGTATTTTCAGCTTCTTCAGATGAGTCAGAATCAGATGATACTGAGCTGGCCCCAAAACCCTCTTCACAAGTCAACCCAATCTTATTGCCTTCTTCAAATGGAGCAGCAGAGGGCAAGACCTCCAGATCCCAGATAGGCCCATCTGAGTCAGACAGACTATCACTGTCGTTTGAAGCTCTTGGACTATTTATGTCAACTGAATCAGGAGTGTCAAAAATTTGACTGAAAAACCCACTGCTACTGCCATTGCTATTTTCGACAGTTTCATTTCCCTTGAGACTCGAAACACTGTGTCTAAGATTTTTACGGCATTGTCTTCGGAAGTTTCCATACTCTTTTCTGATCAAATACAAAGAAAATGATCAGCGTTGTCATAAAAGAAATAGATGGAACGGGAGAACATAGGAATGGCTGAAAGTACCGTTTCTGTTGTCTAGCAGTCTCTCTTTCCTCCTTGGTGCTGCTCAAGTCATAACTGTTCAAATAAAGCAGCTTAAAGATGAGAGAGAGCGTGATGTGCCCATATAATCATTAAGAACTGAAAGAACAGACATATAACATAAAGCATTAATATGCATTAATGCTTAGTGGATTCTTAGAAGAGTTTACAGCTAAATTTTTGTTTCAAAATCACCCCACTGATACATTTCCCTACTATGTAGAGAACACTTTTAACGTTACTATACACATTACACAATAGACAAAGATGACTTTCCACATGTGACTTAACCGGTAACCATGGATGAAAAATGCATCCACCATCACCAACTTAAAACAGCTTGATTCTGTTAGTTCAAGTTGCGAGGATAGCCATAAAATCTTAAGGAACTATAATGAAGTGAAACTAACTCTTAGGGGCCGTTTGGTTGGGGGTAATGATTAAGGGGGTAATGGAATGAATTTATAGGCTAAAATGGGAGGTATGTGAGGTAGTGGAGGTTAGATTTTGTGAGAATGAGGGTAATGATTACCCCCAATTTTGGCATAATTGAAACCCACCTTCCCTTAGGGTAATAATATTCCCCCATTTTCCTTCATTTTCTCCATTACCCCCTTAATCATTACCCTCATCACAACTTCACCTTACTATTTTAGCCTAAAATTTCATTTCATTACCCCCTTAATCATTACCCCCAACCAAACGCCCTGTTAATAAACCAGCATCTCCATAGCTAGAAAGTACTTATTCCGAGACAACTGCCTCAATTCAAGGTAATAAAAGAAAACCAACACAAAGGGATCAAGGAAATTAAGGATGAGATGTGCGGTACATAGGGGTTTGAGTTGAAGTACAAATTGGTTGGCGTCATTTACAAAGACAAACACTAATGCAGCTTTTCTTGCCATGTGATTTAGATTTAGCAATTAGTTATCAAATCCAACAGAAGAAAAGGAGGCAGCCCTAGAACTTGATATAATAAGTATGGCTGAGATCAAATGGAGATCAAAAGAATTGTAGTCATTCAGTACTTACACTCCAAGAAGGAAAGGCCAAGCCTCGGCTCTTAAACTGGGATGAACACCCTGCATCAATGATACGAACCATGAGTAATCCCACAATAAATAATATCACATTTCATGATATACATGATAGCATGTACATACATCCTACAAAATGAAGCGGTTTAAATGGCAAGCAACTTACTCCACTTCTGATTTTCTTCAAAAACTTGACTCCACCACTGGACAGTCTTCCATCTGGTTCAAACAGTCGCTTCCATTGTTTAGGGAGAAGGGCGTGTTTTCTCCTCCGCCTGGACCAGGGAGATTTAAGACTTACCCTGAAGACCAATGGGGGAGAACTAAATCATTCATTCAAGTAAATGAGTTGTAAGTTGAATTTACCCAAAAGAAAAGACATAGAGAGTAATCATGAAGATTCAATTAAGTGTAGTCTGTTAGCTCAGGGATGAATTGACTACAGTAGAATGTTGAATGTTGTTGTTTCACAAGGAGAGTAAAAGCAAAGTGAAGGCATGAGCAATAATAAAGCAATAGCTTCAAACTCAAGAAGGAGCTCAAGGTTTTTGAATGAGTCTTACTCTATGATTTTCAAATGCTTGATTTGGCAGTCCTAGTAAGGAAATATCTTAATTTCACATCCTCCAGGAAAGAGGAAAGCGTCAACAACCGCAAGATTAGAACTTTGATGGAACTAATCAATCAAAAAAACCTTAAATTGGCAGCACCAAAGTTTTCAATTTACAAATAATATTATTGGGGATAAGATCTGGGCGAAGCTCCAAGAGGGGAAAATAAAAAATGAAAGATTGAAACTTGATAAGAATTGGTTCAAGGTGAAATGAGGAGCAGAAGGCTAAGTAGGGGAGTTATGAAGTAAACCTAAGTAGTAGAAAGGTGATTGAAGTAAGGAAGAAAGAAATGAAATCCCCAGATCTATGTATGGTTTATGTTTAAGAAAAGGAAAGGGTAAAGTGGAAGGGAAACTTACCGATCAGCGGATACAGGTGATGATGTGGATGAGGAGGAAGATGTAACAACGAAAAGTACGGATCTCAAATGAATCCATGACGATGAAGGTGACGAGGGATGATGATGATGATGATGATGTGACGACGACGACGACGGCGTAGAAGTGTGAGTTCGCCGGAGAGATCTGAGCAAATGTTTTTGTTCTGTCATCATATCTTTATTTATTTATTTCCTAAATTAGCTGATCTCTCCCTTTCTTTCTTTGAACTGTCAATTGTGAACTGTGTGTGTAAATTTCCCAATGAAATTGATGGCTGATCTACAAGTACAACACAAAATAACCGCAGATTGTGATCCAATCCAACTGAAAAACTTGTTATTGATGGAATGAATGGATTACCTAGTCAGGTAAGGTTGGTTTGTATGTTTGTTTGATTGTTGGGAGTATGTGTATTTTAACTACTAACAGTAACAGGGGAGTAGATGATGGTGGTGGTGGTGGCGGTGGCCTCGGTGGGGCCAGCCATGACCATCACTGGAAAAAGCTAAATGGATGTAAAAGGCCGCCGCTCCCGCTTGTTGTGGTGGTGGCTCCAGCGAACAGAGAAGCTCTTCGACCATTACCGGCGAAGCGAGAGAGAGAGAGTGTGTGTGAAGGTACGACTTGAGTTGACTCGTATTATTGTTGGAGTCGAGTCAGCAGACTCAGCAGCATGAATATGAATATGATGAATATGAATATGATGCCATCACCAACTGAAACCCCTCTAGTGGCTTCCTCCCAACTACCCAAACCCCACCCTGTAGTCTGATACTCTCAAACTCTCAACTCTCAAGTTGTGCCCTTGCCCTTATTATTATTATTATTATTATTATTATTATTATTATTATTATTATTATTATTATTATTATTATTATTATTATTATTATTATTATTTTTCTCTTTCCTCTTTTTTCTCTTTTTTGGCTGCACTGCACTGCACTTCCTACTTGCCTACTTGCCTACTATATGATCTACTCTAATATTCCCCACTCAACTCCCGAGTAAAAAGAGAATTTTATCAGAGCCATATTACCGGAATTTAGTGAGTGCCCATTTTGTTTCCCTCCCTTTTATCATCACACATCCCTCAAATGAAATGACTTGTTTCTTGGATCAAATCAACTTCATCCTCTATCAACTTAAAATATTTATTGTTAGTGATTCTTTGAAAGAGAAAGCTTATGATGAGATATGAGTACCTAGCCAAATGAGGGTCCCAATTTCCCCACCCTTTTTTGACTTGGATTTCTTTTGCCTCTCTTACCAACTTTGCCCCTTTCTCTTCCTTTTCTTTTTCTAACCTATTTGTTTTTATTTCCTTCTCATTTCCCAACTTGATTTGATTCCATTTTGATAACCCCCTAAAGATGAGAGATTATTACATGATTAAAGAACAATACTTCAACCTCTTGCAAATAAATGTAACCCATTTAAATTCAACCTTTACAAAATGATAATTGTGAGAGGTTAGAACATGATTTGCGACCATTTAATAATTTGTTATTAAAGATCCATATTCTATTTCCTTTTCTACCTACCTATCCTTTTATTTCTGTTTTGGGGTGAAAATTGATATTGTCCCCATTCCAAATTTTCATTTCAATTTGATAGTAATATTATTACGTACTCTGTTTCTAAATATTAAATTTTAGCTTAAAATTAAAGCTCAGTGAATCCAACCAACTTAACTTGAAATTCATTCTAGATCAACGTTTGAGTCAAAAAACACAAATTAAACACAGTCACTCTATCATTTTCCTCTACATTTGCTGCATTTTCTCAATGCATTATAAATTCAAAATTCACAACTCTAGAGATCTACTACCAACATACCTAAATCATAATCAAGAAACGAAAAATCATAAGTAATCAAAAGGACAAAAATAAAATCGGGATTATTGGTAGGTGATGGAGATTTTGTCAGTTTGATGGGGTGGGATTATTAAGAAAAACTAAAACAATTATTGTCATTATTATTAAGCTAAGAGAAGGCATGAAGTTGGCATGTTCATGCACAAGGCATGAAGGAGACAAGGAGACAAAAAGGAAGGATACAAAATTGCATGCTTAGTAAATAGTAATGCTGCACAACCTCCCCAATTCAAAAGGATCAATGTCGGCCCTCCCGATCTCTGGCTAATTAAACCAGAATGAATGAAGTAAAGGCTTTGTACTATGGAGTATGGAGTACTTGTTAATTAACTCATGATGTAGTGGTTAATTAAACTAAAATGACATCTAAATAGTCACAATTGAACGAATGAACTTTATTTGTCAAACTTAAACTAGCTCTATGTTATATCTTCATATCGACAACTGATATTAATACTCTATTTTGTAATTCCAAGGGTGGAATAATGTCCTTGGTTCATTCCTAGTAATAAATGGAAAATAAAATGTCAGCACCGCCTGAGCTAATAAAAACCCAGCTTTTTCAACCTTAATTTACACATACAATAAACGAATTATAGGCAGATTGGTGAATAATGATGATGGATTTTATGACATGTGAGACATAATTATTGATAAGAGTGATGCAAGTTTTCGGAAAGGACAAAAAGGATCATCATATATGACATTGCCATGTGCTTTTTAATTGGATTATCATACTCATACACCGCTCTATAGTTATACCACACTTATTTGTTTCCTTTGTTGTCAATCCTGATGATGAACCCAAATCCGTAGGGCGGCCCAGGCCAGATTACAAACAAAATGAGGTTAAAAATAGTACTCTAGTATCAGTATTGAATTGAAACAGGCCGGCCCAAACTGAAACAACACTAAGGTCCGGTTCTCTTCAACGGAATGGTGCGGGACGGAACGGAACGGATTGGAACGGAACGGAACGGTGCGGCGCGGATAATTCAAAAATATGTGAGACAAAATGAAGTACAGAATGCGGCGTGGAACGAAACGGAACGGATTGGAACGGAATGCAGCATGAAATCGACGAAAAGAACAGGGCCTAAGAGTATGTGTATGCCCACGTCTTAATGCCTAATGGATTAAGAAGGCGGAAGGCCGGCCCACCAGTGGAGTAATAGAGAAAGAGAATTGTTACTATCCCAGTTTTGAATTAAGTAGACACAACCTGAGCCAAAGGCATGCATTATTGATACTCTGATCTTTAATACGAATACTACAATTTACAACCGTATTGACATTGACACGCAATATGTACACACAAAAGTCATATCGGCTAGTTATTGGAGGACTAACTGAGGAGGTGGTGTAATGTAGGTGAAATCCTGCTGTAATTTATGTCTGAAACTGGGATTTAGGTGATCAACTACATACAACTAAGCAATTTGCTCAACTCCCCCCCAACTAACCAAATAATTAAGCTGATCAATCCAACTACAATTTCATTTCATTAAGTACCTACCTACAGTTCCAATTACTATATATATATATATATATATATATATACATCATCAGCAATCAAATTAAAGATAGATAGATAAGGGATCAAAATGGCTGGCGGGAGTAGTACCGTAGTGCAAGTAAATAGAGATGAAAGGGGCGGGGCAGAGATTGTTTACGGGGCGGAGGAGTGTCAGAAGCAGTCGCTGGAGCTGCTGGAGGAGCTGGGATTCCCCAAGGGGGTTATGCCTTTGAAAGACCTGATCGAGTGTGGCAGGGTTCGAGAGACGGGGTTCGTATGGATGAAGCAAAGTGCAGCCTCACAGCACTACTTTGAAGGGAGCAAGACACTAGTAAGCTACGCAACTGAGGTAACTTGTTATGTTGAAAAGGGTAAGATGAAGAAGATGAATGGGGTTAAGAGCAAACAAATGCTTCTTTGGATTACTATTGTTGAGATGAGTGTGGACTTACCTTGTAGTGCCAAGATCCACTTCAAGTCTGCCCTCGGTGGAATCGGCAAGTCTTTCCCTATCACCGCCTTCATGACTCATGACGAGAAGGCTAAGTATTTGGAGGATACTTCTACTTCGAATCAAACCCACGCCTAAGCTACCTGCCCTGATCTACAAAACGTAGTAACGCTTCCTATTTTTTATTTTCTCCTATTTAATTTTATTTCTTGTACTGTGCTACCTTGTTGCCCAAAATCATTAATTACAAACAAGTACTATTAAGTACAAGTACTAATTAATGTACTTCTTTGGAGGTCGTAACGTTGCTGCTCATCTTCTTCAATTCGATCCCCCTATCTTTTTCTCTATACATATTAACTTTTTTGAAAAGATGTTTTCTCTATAAATTTTTATTATTTTTTGAGGGGGAATATAAGACTGTCATTCATATACGTCGATAGTAACAATTAATAAATTTGCTAACAAGATCATTGACTAGAATATATATTCGAGTGCGCGACTACTGACATGCATAGTAACAATGTGCTTTCTTTGATGCTTCATTTTTTTTTACAAAATTGGAGATCTACACCGCAGTAACATAATTGCTTGCACACAAACGTTGTATAATACCATCAATCTTGTGCACATTTGGAATTCCATATTACTCGTTACTAAATCGTCTCAATACGCGTCATACTTGTATATAGAGGTAGCTTCACCTTGAGGCGGCCTCATAAAAGACTTATTGTACACAAAAAGAGGATCCTGTAAAAATGGGAAAATTTTTTTTGAAAATTCCTAACAAAAGGGAGAGAATTTATTCCAATTAGAGAGAAAAACTAAAAAATCAACACAAAAAGAGATCGGAAATATGAATCACATGTCGAATTGGCCTAAATCGATCCTTCCGACTTGAAAGGTTAGGGTTATAGAGAGGATAGAGGAGAAGCAAAGAAAAATTAAAAAGATGTTTTCTCTCTATAATTAAGTAAACGCCAAAGTAGGTAAATCACACCTTTGACTATTAACCGCAGGGCCGTCTCCAATTTTTTTGGGGCCGTGTGCGAAAATTTAAAATTAGGCCCTAAAACTTTAGAGCAGACACCTTATATTTTTTCTTGCATCAAAAAATAAATCATTCGAAGTTACTTGACAACCGGAAAATATCACATCACACAAACCAATAGAAAAATGGAATAAGTAATACAATATGATCAAAAACTAAATTTGTAGTTCCTATAACCCAATGAAAAAGGCGGCTCAGATTCAAAAACTCCAAATTTAAGTGCTTTAGGCCACACCCATTTTAAAATTTAGGGCTCCAAAAAACTTGAGGCCCTGTGCAAGTGCTCCACATGCACTTGCTAAGAGCCGGCTTTGATTAACCGTATAGTCTTAACCCCTAAATTTAATTGTGTCAAATTACCCCATAAGTTTGTATTAAGCGTACAAAAAATTGTGTGCTTATTCATGATCCTACAATCAAATATATATGGAAAATACTATGACAGTTGGCAATAACGATTGTTAGTGGACACTTGCAATTGGATTGAACAATGTGATTATCATCCAATAAAATAGCAAGGGTTAATCGAGCATGGCTAGCATTTCCCAATAAAATTTTTTGTCTACCTAATAATTTACCCAAATAATGTGTGAATTGTTACTTAATTACTTTTGGACGTTCTATTTTTGAAGTACAAAATGATTTATTTGAATCCTAAGGCACAAACCTTATTTTTGTACTCCTAGTAAATATGATAGATAAATTACCCTGATAAAGTATGGTTCTTGTATTGAGTTCTTAGATGATAGTCTTGTATTGAGTAAGAGTAGTAGACGACTGAAATTGAATAGTTGAGTAAGTAGTCCATTAGATTTGAAATTGATGTGGGTGTTGAAAATTGAGCGTATGAATTGAAGGGTGGCAAAATGGCAAACCAAAAGAGTAAGAGTAAAGTGATGGGATGGGATCCGTAATAAGAAGCGTGGTAAACGTGAGGCTATTATTGTGGAGTAGGAGTATTATTGTGTTGATTGAATTGAAGCTTGAGGCCAATAGATTTGAAATTGAGTGTGTGAATTGAAGGGTGGTAAACCAATAGAGTAAGGCCCTGTTCTTTTTGTCGATTCCTTGCTGCATTCCGTTCCGTTTCGTTTCGTTCCGTTCCAATCCGTTTCGTTCCGCGCCGCATTCTGTACTTCATTTTGTTTCACATATTTTTGAATTATTCGCGCCGCGCCGTTCCGTTCCTCACCATCCCGCACCATTCCGTTGAAGAGAACAGGGCCTAAGGGTAAATTGATGGGATCCGTATTAAGAAGCGTGGTAAACGTGAGGGTATTATTGTGGAGTATTATTGTGTTGATTGAATTGAGGGTTGAGGCCTACTTCCAAATTCCAATTGGTTGTTCTTGGTTGGCTTAATTTTATCTTATCCCATCCCCGAAGTTTTAACGCGTTGCCTGCCAAAATGGGAGTGGTCCATCTATCTTCCGTCGGACTAGGACTAGGACTGGGACTGGGACTGGGACTGGGACTGGGACTGAGAGTAGCTACACTTGTTACTCATAATCATTTTCATTGCCAATTTGCCATGACATCCTCCGTCGCTTCCTCTGTCCATCCGTCGCTGCAAGTCCTTGGAGGTGGGTGCGACAAGTATCTCCCCTGTCTCAACACCAAATTGGAGCGTCCTTACAACCCGTTTCCCATATTCGGATCCAATTGCCACGTCGAGACCATTTTCGCCGCTTTCTTCCGTTCACTTCCACAAGTTAAGTTCCGCCGTGAGTGTTTGAGGACCAAAGATGATGGCGCCATTGCTCTCGATTGGGTTGCCGGAGATCATCAACACCTTCCCCCTCTCTCTCCTATCTTGATCCTACTTGTCAGTAACTAACCTTTATCTTCTTTAACATTGAATTTCTTAATTAGTTCAAATACATAAATTTCTTAGTTCAAATTTAAACGGTGTATAGCATGGGTACTAAGCTAGTTTGATGATGTGCAGCCAGGTCTTACTGGAGGCAGTGAAGACACTTATGTTAGACATATGCTGATTAGAGCCAAGAAACAAGGCTGGCGGGTACTTGTCTTTAATAGCCGTGGCTGTGGCAACAGCCCTGTCACCACGCCTCAGGTAAACAACTATCCATTCCCGCAATCAACAAAACATAATTCAGCTGCTACACATCATATTCACTTTCATTTTGGGCTTTGCAGTTTTATTCAGCATCTTTCACTGAAGATCTCAGGCAAGTGGTTCAACATGTCAAGGGTAGATATCCTAAAGCCAATTTATATGCTCTTGGCTGGTCTCTTGGAGCTAACATTCTTGTTCGTTACCTCGGTGAGGTATACATACATGCTCTTTATATAACCATTCCTCTCAATAATCTGCACCTATCAATATATGCATCCTACATTTCCTACAATGTTATGCCACTATGTACATATAATATGCACCATTTTCAAGCACCCCTTGATCTGAGTGCATTACTTGTTGGCATGACAATCTATTTTCCTGTTGCTGTATCAAATCACCAAATATGATGAAATTCTATTCATATAGCAAACCTTTTTGCCTACAGTTGCACACACAATTTGTCTGGTGGTTAGATCCAGGGTTCAAACACCTTTGGCTATCTTTGGTGTTCAGCAGACTTGTTTGCTGTTGTAATATTGTTGACATGGATCAAGCTCTCTGGTACCATTTTGTCTTTCACTAACAATGTTTAATTGCTTCTCATGCACTAATTACTCTGATTCGTTTTCAGGAATCTCACAATTGCACTCTTGCTGGGGCTGTGTCTCTGTGTAACCCATTCAATCTGCCCATTGCAGCCGAGGATTTAATGAAGGGGTTTAATAATACTTATAACAGATCTCTTGCAAATGCCCTGAGCAAAATATTCAAAAGGTAATAGGAAATAACACAATGAGGCATGTCTGTCTAGTGTCTCAGTCTTCTTCTTTCTCTGTTCTTTTCTGCCCCAGTTTCTTGAACTAACTCTGCTGATTTCTTTCTTCTAAGACTAAATTTGGTTGTTACACAGGCATGCCACTCTTTTTGAAGACATTGGTGGAGAATATAACATACCAATGGCTACAAATGCCAAGACTGTGAGAGAATATGATGAAGCGATTACGAGAGGTGGATGATTTCTCATGGTATAGTAAAGTGATCTCCTTGCTGCATTTTGTTGTCAATGGCTAATGGGGTTTTCTATCTAACATTCCGCAGTATGTTTTGGTTTCAAGTCAGCGGATGACTACTATTTGCATTCGAGCAGTTCAGATTCAATTAAACATGTTTGCATTCCGTTACTGTGTATTCAGGTAGTTAGGCTATGTCAGCCATTATTTAATCTATCTTTATCGCTATATATCTCACTCACCTCCTGCACCATTTAACATAAATAATGTTTGCAGGCTGCAAATGATCCCATTGCACCAGCTAGGGCTATTCCTCGTAAAGACATTGAGGTGCGTACTTTCCCTTTATCCATTTGTTGCGAAGCCTATAATGAATATGAATATACACCCCCAACACCCACCCCAGGCTATTCTTCTTACTTTTTATTGGATCTTGGTTGATCAGGAAAATGAGAAGTGCTTATTAATAGTGACACCGAAGGGTGGGCATTTGGGATGGGTTGCAGGAAATGGAGCTCCTAGTGGGGCACCATGGACTGATGAATTCGTGATGGACTTCTTGGAACATCTGGAGAGGAGATCAGGTGAAGCAGCTCCATCTGCTGCTTCTAGACAATTCAATGAGACGCAACAGCAACAGAACATGGAGGGCTTGGAGGTTGGAGGTATAGCTGGTAGTAATTAGTTGGTGTCAGTATTACAAATTACAATACTGTGATTAGAGCTCCCATCCAACTTGCCAATTCTTTGAAGATGTAGAGAAATATTTTGTACATTTGAATGCCCATATTCAACTTTGAGAAGTAAACCAAAAGGCAAAGTAATTTAATTCAGAAGCAGAAATTGCTTTGTGATCCTGTTTTTCCAATAATGGTTTCTCAAAAACGAGCTGGGGGTTCAATAACAGGGTGTTTGCCTGTTTGGCCTAACTTTTTTGGAGTAATTGTTTCTTGACTTAAGAAATAGAAATTGGGCCAAATACCATTTTTGGAGAAACTCATTTTAATTTCTGAGAAACTAAAAGCAATTTCTTTGGGCCTAAAAACAGAAGGCTTAAATTGTAGCTTATATTGATCTATTTCTTGCGCGGCCCGAGCTTCTTTCAATGATTTTTTTCTTATTTTCCTCCGTATCCCCTCTATTTTCCTGCTATTCCCCTTGTTTTCTCTCTCTTCCTCATTCGTACCTTATTTTCTCACTCCATCTCACTTCTCAAGCAACAATGGCACACCAAATTAGGGTTTTGTGCTTTGCTCCTACTTGACCGCAACTTTGTGAAGTTTTCGAAATTTTCTCATCTCATCCTCTTGTTTTCTTCCCTATTTTTTCTGGGTGGATTTAATTTTCATATCTTGGGTTTGTCTGAGTGTTTAAAAGTTCAAATTGGGTAAATTAGGGCTTGTACTCCTCAAATTTGGGGATTTTTGTTGAAGATTGATTAGGGTTTTTGGTTTCTGGAATTTTGATATTCAAAAGCTCGAACTTGCGTGGATACAGGTACTTCTCCATTTCTTCTCGTATCTCCTTCAATTCGAAAATTTGAATGATTTTACTATTTGTTTTCAACAAATTTTAGTTTTCTTCCCTCTCCCTTTTCAATTGATTTTAATTTTTGGATCTAGGGTTTTATTGGGTAGCGGTTGTAAGGATATTTAAAAAAAAAAAGAAAAAAAAAAGAGTAAGGTTATACCAACTTATAAGGAGTGCGGATCCTAGTTTGCGGGGTATGATGGGTCAAAAAGAGTCCGCTGCTACCACGTCAATGCTTCTATCTTCTCCCACGCGGATATCAGCCCCAATCTTTGCTTTTTCCCCTGAAACTTCCAATTTAATTTTAAGATTTTCTATTTCTTAAGCAATCAAATTTCTCTGCCATGTACATGCATCATGTGACGTAACTAACTAGCTACTCTCTCACCAGCAAGGGTGGTGGTCTAGTGGTTCCAAGCTTATTTCCAAGTGGTTTGGTAAGGCAAGGTTATGGGTTCGAATCTCCATTCTCCCCATGCCTTGTGTCTGCTGGCTTCTAGGAACTATACTAGCCTCTTGTTGGTGCTACATTGACGGGATCAGTGCTTGTGCTGGTTGTTCAGTTAGTCTGATACGTTCGCTATTGAACACGAGAGTCCGAACATGATGTAGCGGAGGGTGCCTCGATCGCCATTCACTTGCACCCTCTTTTTTAACTAGCAAAACTAGCTACTCTCTCGTTGCTTGCTTTTACACGTACTCCTTGTCCGTATATTATGAAAAAGAAATACGTAAGATTCCGCATGATATCATACTTGGATCGTTAATCGTATGAGTGAAAGACCTCACCTTATGAATGAATGAATTCTCTTTTTTTAAAGCCGCCTCACACTAGATTTTGTGCCGATTTTTTTATTGTGCACGTTGTTGTGATTATTATTGTTGAAGTTTCTCTGTCTGCGTAGCGCACATTAGAGTTAGGAGACTATTGAAGATTGGCATTACGGCACCGCTTCATTGTTTACAGTATTGTTTATTTTAAGGGGGATAAACAAATTCTGTCTTCCCTTTCACCCGTGGAAAATGGAAATGTGTCCAGTTCCATTTCAAGAATTGTATTTGTACAATTGTACATTTGTACCTATGACTATGACCTCTATATGACAAATTAAATGACACGAAAAGATGATCAGCTAAACATGTGTTCATGTTCACTAAAGGATGAAATAAAGAAAATAATCTATCCACTGTACGTATTGTAAGACTAAGAAGATACTACTAATAAAGACTAAGGATATTACGTCTCCTCTTTATTCTTTTTAAATGTCAAAACACGGTATGAAATAAGTTATCGAAATTATTTTATTTTTATATCAATTCATTCACTTGTTTAAGTTGTAAGACCACGGTGTCACGTTTGGCTAAATTTCTGCTGAGGTTTAACTTCATCCACTACAAAAAAATCGCTATTTAACTGTGGAAATTTTTCCGCGGCTAAATAGCTACGGAAAATTTAATTCCGTAGCTGATATTTTTTTTTAACTGCGGAATTCTCCGCAGCTAAATTAGTGGCGGAATTAATTAATTCCGCAGCTAATTAATTTCGTCGCTAACTATTTTTTTTTGGCTAGGTTAAAATATGTGTTAAATATTATACATTGCATTATATATTGACAACTTGGTGTGTGGCTTGCTGGTGGAATGCTTTGCCCCCCACTTGCATGAACAGGGATCGAATCCCCTTGGAGGCAAGGAAGCTGAGTTTAATTCTCCTTGTGCTCTGAAAAGAGAGGGGACAGTGTGGGGCCCAGCTCTGCACAGTCAGTCAAAGTGGTTGGAGGGGGGCCCACTTGCTAGGTAGGCACTCCTTGAGCTTCAGGCGTCTAAAACATTTCATCTTTTCAATTTTATTTTAAAAAAATCTCAGTTCATCCCGCCGCTAAATTCGCCGCTGAAGTTAATTAGCTGCGGTTTTAGGCTAATTAAGAAAGCTACAAAAGAAACTCAAATTTGTTAGGGTATTTAAGTTTGGTAGAGGAGGAGATGGAAATGAAGGTAGAGGATGAAATAATTAAAAGGGGAGAAACTAACTACAAACTAGTATAAGTTTGGCCAAAAACCCCAACTATTATTAATTGAACCAAGACTTAAATTCAAAATTCTATTTATATATTTATCGAAATTCTATTTAATCATTAATAATTAATTAAATGAACAAAAAAATTATAAAAATATAATTTCTCAAGAGTTGGATCTATTTGATATTATAGTATTAAACTTCCAATAAATCTGAATTATATGATTATATTTCTCCCCCCTCAAGTGTTTCGAGGTGGAACACAAGTCCTTATTCACTCTAACACAGGACAATATAACTTCCCATCCATATCTGAAGAATCATCATGTATATCCTATATACTGTATGTCACTATCCTAGATTAATTTTCCAAAAAGAATAATCGTACCAAGTTAATAAGGAGGTGTTTAATTAGGCCATCATCTGTGCTTGTCCTGTGGCTCAAGAAAGTAGTAGATAGTAGCTAGGGTCCACTAGATAGTGGGGTTGTATCTTGTATGTACTACATATGTATGATGGATGTGCGCTACAGTTTAATACTACGCAAAAGCTCGTGAACAATCTTGGAACTCTAAATACTGTCCATTTGTCCAGGTGCAGTGCAGATCAGGAAAATTAAAGAAAGGGACCATGAGGCCAATTCCCACCCACTTGGAAGTTGGAAGTTGGAAGTTGGAAGTTGGAACGGGTTACGGGTGAGTGAGTGCCTACCTAATAAACAGATTCATTCCTTCCTTTCCTTTTAATTTCTCTACACGGAATCAGGATAAGAGCAATTGGAATATATACAGAGAATCATCGAGTGGAGTCATATATATTCCAATAATTCCATACTGATACACAAGGCAGGCCAGGAGCATTTATGAAACCATATATCATAATCATATATGGGTCCTCAATTCCATCTCAACCATCCACTTTGCTATTTTTCTCTACTACATGCAAATAAATATACTCATATTTGAGGCATGGAGCATATAAACTTAATTTGGTCTCCTGATCAAATTTAATTATTTTGGGCGCCCAAATTTTTATTACGTACAACATAATAAGTGTAGTAAGTATAATATATGAAAACACCAAATAAACTTAGGAGCCGTTTGGTTAGGAGTAATGATTAAGGGGGTAATGGAATGAATTTATAGGCTAAAATAGTAATGTGAAGTGATAATAAAGGGTAATGATTAATACAATTGAATACTGATGATGATTGAAATACATGGGAATGATGGGATGATGGAGAATCGTGCATTGTGATCATATCTATCCAATTATCCAATAAAATTTCATTGATTTGGGTTATCAAATGAAAATGAAAAGTGAATCCCCTAGATATTAAAGTGATGAGGATGGAGATGAGCAGTAGGCAAGTGAAAAGGAAAAGGATAGACACAAAAGGAGTAAAATAAATGATTTATCTGATCTGTATTTTGTATAGATGCATTATATAGTGGGATGGAAAATGAGGAAATTAAGTGAGCGAGACATATACATATACTCCTACATACATACTGGTATGAATTAAAGTCAAAGAAAAAGACTCAATAATGTACATAGACGTAGTGGTAATGAGTATTACAATTGCGTATGTATTGGGTGGTTTCTCCCCTATTGACCATGAATGTGGCTGGGTGAGGGTATCCATCGTCGACCACTATTCCCCGCACTGGCTTGTAGACAACTCAAAAGGTGGGACAGCTGGCCAAGAAATTTAAAGTTACTCTATGCCCAGGGCGAGATTCGAACCCTTGACCTTGGTTAAGAATGAATGAGTCCCTACCATTCAACCACACCTCTTTGGTTTCGAACTTTCGTAATTAATACTCTTAATAAACAATAAAATAGCCGTATAGAAGATAAGTAATCCATGTAGTTGAGTAGCCTCGCCCGGGCTATCTATATAAGCGGGCTACTACCTCTCCCCTGAATAATCAAACTCACTCCTATAACCAATCTATCTATTCTCAATTTCTCTCCCTAGCTTTAGCCAGCTTATTAGCGAGCATCAATTAAATAAGTTCATCTCTCTGTTTTTCAAACTAATCCCCCTGCCTCCATTCTCGATCCCGGCCACTACTAAATAGATCGTATCAAAATGACAGCTGATCATGAAACAAGAGGAATTTCTCCCTCCCCTACCATGTCCACTAGTACTAATAATAATACCATTATTAATCCGTTATTGGCCACGGCTATTAAAAAACGCAGCAGCGGTGATGATGATGATGATGATTACGCAGCAGCCAGCAAGAAACCTCATCTTCATCAACATCATTATGACCCAGTGGCAGCCCTTGGGAGTGCCCGTCATGAGTTTGGGGAGCATGGTGGGGTTAACATGTCGATCGAGGCCTCTGTGACCTTCACGGTGATGGAGCCAGAGACGATGCCCCGTCTGTTCTCAGGGGAATTGGGTCCTGACCGTGACTTCTTCGTCTACAGCAGGCACTTCAACCCAACTGTCCTCAAACTGGGACGACTAATAGCCACCTTGGAGGGGACTGAGGCTGCTTACTGCACAGCAAGCGGCATGTCTGCCATATCCTCTGTGTTCCTACAGCTAGTAGGTGCAGGGGGACACCTAGTTGCCTCTCATACTCTATACGGAGGCACACACGCCTTGCAACCACCTTCGTCGACATAGAAGATCACAAAGCCGTAAGGGATGCTATCCAAAAAGGACGCACCAAGCTCCTCTACTTCGAGTCCTTCTCCAACCCAACTCTCACCGTAGCCGATATTCCGGCGCTCTCTGCAATTGCCCACCAGAATGGGGTGCTGGTCGTGGTGGATAACACCTTCGCCCCCATGGTCATTTCCCCTGCTCGTCTAGGTGCAGATGTCGTCATCCATAGCATCTCCAAGTATATCAGTGGCGGTGCTGACATCATTGCAGGTAACTAATTACTTCCATCAATCCCACATTATTCAGTAATTCCATCCATTTTGATCACCAAATTAAATATAATGTCTCTTCCCACCGCACACGTGTCATTTGTTTCTTCGACCTCCTTTTCAATTTTGTCATTCACCCTTCACCATTAACTTTGGACTCATCTTTATTTGGACTACTTATGTTGGACCCATCTTAATTAGCTTCTTCCTGCTACACTGCTGCTATCTCTTGCTCCAATACCAGATGATCCATCATACTCCCTAGAGTCCCTACATACATACTCTAGTAGAGTAGGAGTAATATATACGGTACATAAACTACATACATGGATTCATGACAACAATTCATGTTTGATGATGACACTATATCTTTGGCCTTCGCTTCCCATTTTTTCTTTCCTGTGTATTTCTTCTTCCACTGCCCCTCAACCTTTCCTTCAATCTTACCTAAATCAATTTATCTCTTCCACTTTCCCACTATAATTAGGCATACCATTTTATTAGAGCGAGATAAGATATCACAAAATTTATTATATCAAAAAGTATTAGCATCAATATTGGATTAGAACTTGTCTTATATGTGTGCTTACTTGTTAAGGGCCTTGTTTGGTTGGTGGCTTTTTAGCAAAATTGTTGGACAATCTGGATTGTTTGACCAGTTAACCATCCAACCATCCAAAATTTGGTGTTTGGTTACCAGCTTTTTCATTGGCTTTTTGGACCCAACAATCTGATTTACAAAAAGCTGGGTAGGGCTAGCTTTTGAAGTCAGCTTGTTGAATTATTATGTGAAATGACAATCTTAACCCAATACTTATATTATAATAATAATAATAATAATAATAATAATAATAATAATAATATTATTATTATTATTATTATTATTATTATTATTATTATTATTATTATTATTATTATTATTATTATTATTATTATTAGAAGTAGTTAATATAATTAATATTAATATTATTATTAATTATTATCATTATCATTATTAGCATTAATACTTACTTAGAAACTAATGATAATTTAAATTAAATAATTAATCAAATAAATATAATTAATTTACATAATATATATTAATAAATTTGTAAATATTATTATTATTTTCATAAATAATATTAATATATATAACTAATAATAATTATCTATTATTTTTATTGTTAACAATAGAAAGTTATCTGCATGTCCATAGTGGTCATTTTACACTAAATCAGCTACCAATAGTCAGCTCACTATACCAAACATCTTTTTACAATCAAATAGTCAAACCAGCTAGCACAACAAGTTGACGACAACCAGCTAACCAAACCAGCTACCAGCTACCATCTACCAGCTGCGTGCCAAACAAGGCCAATGGTCTAATTATTCAAAATTATCATGGTATCAAAGTGAGTTTTATCCTGGTTTTATGCGACGACCCTTATGGGCCCACGCGTGTGTGATTGGCTATTAGTAGACTTTATTTGGTCCATACTTCAGCACATGATGGTGTTAAGGTCCAATTATTCAAGTTTATCATGGTATCAAAGTGGGTTTTTATCTTGCCTTTATGTGACCTTTATTGGCCCACGCGTGTGTGATTGGCCCATAGTAGACTTTATTTGGTCCACACTTCAGCCCATGATAGGTCTTTATATAAGCAAGTAGATTACTCCACCCATTACCAGTTGAATTCAAGTTGAAACCTGTTTGTCTTATATATATATATATATACTCACTTGTTAAGGCTTAATTATTAAAATTTATCATTTTTTTAAAATACTCCTAAATATCATGTATTCCCTAGAATTACATGTTTAATACTCATCTCTCTTCTTAAATTATCCACCCACTTTTATTTTGCATTGTGAAAGGTAATGACAAAAAGAACAGGACCTAAAAAGTTATTCATTAATCTTACATTTTTGATCTTATCCTTCAATTCAAATAATTAGATAATGGCAAGAATTGGGTGAAGCCAATAGGGTAGGGAGGCAACCATGAGCAGTATACAGTTTCTTCTTTGCTTATTATTAGGTGAGAAGCTCAAGCTGGGGGATTGATTAGGTTTCAAACTTTCAATATTTCGATTTATAGCTAACATCTTTTATATGCTAACTTAAGAGAGAGTTGTATACGTATGTGCCAATGAAATGCTAGCATTTTAGTTAATTTTTGGTCCTAGTCATTGTAGATGTTGACAAATTCCCCATTTTTTGAGAGAGATGGTGACACTTACTTATTTGGTATAGTTTTAAGCCAGATACCTAAGTTAAGCCATGAGCTCCACATGAATAGAGAAATACGTGGTTCCTCTGCTGCTGTATATGTTTCAACCATGCTTATTCTTATTTATTTGCGTGCCTTTATATTTCATAAATGACTTATAACTCAATAATTCTGTATACTATAGCCTATAAACGATCACGCCACCATGCTTCATTGCATTTCTTCATATCAGTGAAACTTTATGCGCTTATAATTCGTTTATATTTTACCAAGCTTAATCTGTGAAACTTTATGCAGGAAATGAAGCGGATGGCACAAGCCCAGAGTGTACTGCCCAATGGCGACATGAAGGTCAAGAGTGACCTATAGGTTCCGTCCACAAGTAATCACGTTTCTTTGGCCTTAATGTTTTACTATCACATTCTGCATAATGTTAATATAGGTAAAATCATCTGAAATGGAGGTATTCTGTAGCTTAATTGTCCTCACTTCAATACTTGTTTTGATGTGAAATTGTGAGACTTGTAACTTGTATCTATGACTTCCTATAATTTTCGAGCCTGCTGGAATAACAGAATGTAGGCGTTATACTGGCTCTATTTGTGCATAAATTATTACTTGTTGTGAATTGCTAAATACCGCCCCTTTTTACTAGCTACCGCCCCCCCTTTCCAATTTTACCCTCACCCACCCCTCTTCCTCACTCACTCTCACTCATCCACTCTCACTCATCCTCTCTTCCTCACTCACTCTCACTCATCCTCTCTTCCTCACTCATCCTCACCACCACACCATCACACCGGCAACCACCACCACCACCACGACCATGTCAAGTGCTAGCGGCAGCGGCGGCAGAGGTTTCGACGGCGAGGGAGGCGGCGACCGACGGCGCGGGGGGTAACTTTTCGAATTTTTTTTTTTTTTGTTGTTTGAATTGAATTTTTTTTGCCTTGAATTGAATATTTTTTGCCTTGAATTGAATCGTGAAGTTATGAATTGAAGTTGTGTTTTTTTTTTTTTTTTTTTTGCGTCGATCGTCTGCCGATCTCGACTCACCCAAGGGTGAGTCGTCTGCCGATCTCGACTCGCCCAAGGGTAGTCGTCGGTCGCAGACGACTCACCCTTGGGTGAGTCGAGATAGGCAGACGACTCACCCAAGGGTGAGTCGAGATCGGCCGACGACTCACCCTTGGGTGAGTCGTCTGAGACCAGACGACCGACACAAAAAAAAAATTATTTTTTATTATTATTATTATTATTATTATTATTATTATTATTATTATTATTATTATTTATTATTATTTATTATTTAATTATTATTATTTATTGTTATTATTATTATTATTATTTATTGTTTATTGTTTATTGTTATTATTATTATTATTATTATTATTATTTATTGTTATTATTATTATTATTATTATTTATCGTTATTTTTATTATTATTATTATTGATTATTGTTTAATTAATTAAAAATGTGAAATGATAGATGGGAGGAGCCGGTAAATCGGTGCCTCGGTTATTTAGTGAACTAGCTGGTTCAGGACCGCGTCACACGAGGACGCGCGGGATTGATGCCTCTGTACGGAGACAGAGAGAGGCAGTTCGGATGAGGGAGATGACTGCTGAGCAAGACGATTACGCAACTAGCGAGTTCTACTCCGGTGAGCAAGACGATGATCAGATTGGCGTCGAATTATCCTCAGATTGGCGCGTGGTGAAGGGCAGAGGCGGTAGGTTTGTTAGTACTGGGTCGTCCAGTACTGGCAAACGATCTAGAGCGGAGGACGACACTACGTGGCTTGTTACAGAGCCTGTGCCCGGTGGGTCGGCGGATGATAGCGTCATACCGAGCTTCCTGGGCCACGTAGCGTCTCGTATGTGGAATGGAGAGATGAGAGGTCTCTTGAAGTGTCATAACCGATGGAATGTCTGTCAGCGGCTGAGTCAGTGGCGAGCGGAGATGTCGGCCGAGATGAGGGCCCAGATCGAGGGGACTGGGTTATCACACCTGGCAGACATTATGTTCAGACATATTGACTTCCCCCTGATATCTGCATTCGTGGAAAGGTGGCAGCCGGATACGAACTCGTTCCACATGCCGTTCGGAGAGATGACGATCATGTTGCACGATGTATGGCATATTCTTCGGATTCCTGTAGACGGAGAGCTCGTTTCCAATGAGGGACGGGATGGGCAGCTGCAGACGGCGGCCATGGAGGTTCTCGGGGTCAGCCCAGAAGAACTGATGTGTAGCCACTGGCAGGGCGGTGCGGTCCTCACGGAGTCGATTTTTGAGCTTTGCCGTGAGCAAATAGATGACATCCAGGCGACAGCTTGGATGTGGTTACTTATTGGATCCACCTTGTTTGTCGACAAGAGTGGTAACCGTATTAGACCCTCCTGCGTGATGGAGGTGATGGACGACGGTGTCGATACGGTGCATGACTTCTCTTGGGGATCTGCTGCCCTCGCCTTCCTATATCGTCAGCTCGGTATAGCTAGTCGCGGGGATTCTCAGGGCATCTGCGGATGCCTAACTCTCCTGCAGGCATGGATATACGAGTACTTTTCCTGCTTCCGACCTCATCGGGAGCGGATGGTTGTCGGGGACGATGAGGCTCCCCGTGCGTCCGTATGGAGTGCCCTGGCTGAGGGCAAGGACATGGGTCGACTGGACTCCTTACGTAGACGCTTGGATCATCTGCGAGCGACAGAGGTACGTCATTTAGTTATCGGTGTTCATGATTTATTTCGTCGTTTGCTATGTTTTTTTACTTCACCGTAACTTTCAACATTTCTACGTAGGTGGTGTGGCTGCCGTACGGTTCTAACCCGGCAGTATCTGTACCGAGGACTGTATTCATGGGGTGGCTACAGTATCGGGATATTATCGAACCGTACATGCCTGGTCGTTGTTTACGACAAATCGGGTACGTACAGAGTATCCCAACCCCGATCTTTAGGCCAGTCAAAGCGATCAGGTCATGGAGCAGTCGTTCGTACAAGGTTGTCTTCCCCGAACGGATGTCATCTGATGCTTGGCGTATGTTCCCGGGATTTTACATTCTTGGTCTCCATGGGTTTCAGGCATCCACGTCAGATCCCACAGCATGTACGGATGACTACCTCGCATGGTACTACCTTCACTCCCACCCTCGGCTGATACGTGACGCTGCAGCACCTGTGATTCCTCCACGATCCAACAGCGATTATGTATGTGATTAACTAAAATATATATTTTTTTACGTATTACATATCTCTGAACTCACACTCATTGTTACTTTTTTGCAGTGGGTGAATCGTCTAGCCGTCGGATTTGAGTCTTCCATTACTTTGATTCCTCCGGAGCAAGCGGAAGGTCCTCGATCATTTATGGACGAGTTTATGAGAGATTGGCGGGCTGCCAAATGATGTATTGACCCTAGATGAATTTGTTATTATAAGAGTTTCATTGTTATTGTTATTATTTATTTGTGTTATTGTAATTTGTTGTTTCTTATTTACATTTTTTGTTTTATTGTAATTTGTTGTTTTATTTACCTCCAATAATCACGACCACTCTCCACATAACAATCACACAAAAATGTGACAATGATATAAGTATAACAATCACGCAAAACATTCAATTACATCGACCTCGCTAAACGATCCCAATGTGCTCTTCGCGTAACATACATTTGCTCCCAACCAGCGACACTATCAGAACGGAAAGTAAACCATGCTTCGCATATCGGAGGAACAGGGAAATCTGAGGCTAAATCCAGACGGATATAATGGGAATACGAATCACCTAAATGACACATGACAATTTCCCTACTTGGACGTGTAGCAGTCGAAGGTGCTTGGAACGGTAGCACTGTGTAACAAGAATATAACCCCCTTCCGCTGCCGTATCCGAATAACATAATCGCTGCATTGAAGAGGTTGGCAATCGGGAACAAATCCTCAATTACTGTCATCCAGTGATCATCGTTACACGCACCTCCGTCCCACATAATACGGCGGTAACCAGCGTCGACCCCTTCAACGTATAAGTTTTCGTACAATGCTCGGTTAGCTAAGAGTTCGTGTGCAATGCAAACTCTCGCCACTCGCCATTGCTCTTGGTCTCTGAAAATGTAGTCCGCAATGACACGGAAACCGCAATTACCATCCCCAAGCACATCGAGATATCCTTCAATGAAAGGTACGATGATTCCCGGAATTTTGTTAACATGATAGAATTCAGTGATATCTATTGCGTGTCCAGCTGCAAGACAATATCATAGAAAGTCAATAATAGTACTTATCAAAAAGTAACAACATTATGTACATGTTAATAAATTATGGGTTTTCATACCAGTACTGTTTACGAAGTTACTCGATGAGGATGAGGTACGACCACGCCCGCGGCTCGAACTGGATGACCTAGGGCGACCACGACCCCTCTGGGAGTACTCCCATGAACTAGGATCACGTCTGGTAGAGGAACTCCCTCTCGGTCGACCTCTGACTGTCGTGTTCGCTTCCGGCTCGACGTAACTCGCTTCCTCAGGATGAAGCTGCTCATTCATAAGGACAGATATGTTGCGCACAACTGCCGGGTCGCTTGAGTTAACCTCATCGACCAGAGACCGAAAGTATCGATGGTCCTCAGATGGATGCTCAGTCATGTCAAGCGTAGCTATCTCCACTACATCACTAATAACGAGTGTTCGCCAAAATTTGTGGACACTATTCAAGCTAATTGGCGTGCCCGTATCCGTGGCCGTTTTCAACTCACACGCACACGGGATCTGATGAGTGGATCTCAATACACAACCGCAACGATCAAATACTTGGTGACTCAATTCTCTCATCCTGTTCAGCTCAGCCAATAATATTTGTAAGCAGTAATGGGAAACATACCCGGTCAGATAGTTGAATGGGAAACCCGAGTACACCACACTTCTTCGTCTTCTGCACTCTTCAAGTGTGTACTTGATCTCAGTTATTTGTGACTCGATTGACTTGTTGACCTTGTTCCAGACATTGTCCAAAGCTCCAGTTGAGGAGTTCAACCACTGTTTTAGCGCGGCATGTGCACTCTCCACCCTGCAAGTCGTAGTGTTGCCAAGGTGTAGCACCTTATTCGTCCACGCAGCCACAAACATCTCTTTGTGTCTCAGCCAGGTCTCCTCTACATAGGATATCACGTGAGGGTAAGTCCTCCAACTAACCTTCATCGTACGCACTGCTCTATCGTACGCAGCTTCTGTGGAAGCTTCCATGATAATTTTCCACCTCCCATTCTTGAACCTCTGCGCGACGGCCTTATCTTTTCCACAAAGTCTGTACACTTTGTCTTCAACGACTTTGTTAATGTGCCATGTACAGAGCAAATGGGCACTCTCGGGAAATATCTCTCTAATAGGTGTCATCAACCCTAGCTCACGATCGGTCACAATTGCTGTTGGGTGTACATCATTTCCAATAAGCATCCTCAACTTATCTAAGACCCACGCATAGCTTGCCTGAGTCTCATCCTTCATAATGGCATAAGCTATGAGGAAGTTCTTATTGGTTGGAGTCATCCCCACTATCTCAACAAACGGCATCTTATACTTGTTTGTTTTGTACGTGGAATCTAAGCCAATCAACCAACGAAAAGACCGAAGTAACTGAATTGATGTAGGGTGTGCCATGAACACGTGAGTTACCTCATTAGTAGCTCGGTCGGCTCTTGTCAAATGTACGTACTTATTCGCCACAGCTAAATGATGAAACTGACCAATGACATCTCTCTCTTCAAAATCAAGTTTCCTTATACGATCTCTGTGGTTGTACACATGCCGTCTAGTTGCATTGTCCTCGGGAAATTTTTCCTTAATCGCGGCCAAGATAGCACATGGCTTTGTTTGTGCCGAAGTCATGTCACGAACGAGTTTCTTTGACCCAGGACTAAGACCACTCATCTGACGATATCCCTCAGGATACACAGCAAAGTCATGGTTGTGCGTACCCCTAGTCCCAGGCAATGTGACAATCATCCAACTACTGGACCCATACACTTGCCGAGCTCTCAACTGGAACGTACATTTACAAGCCTTTGTTTTCGATTTCTTCCGAGCAGCAGTATCTAAGTCTCTTAATTCCCCTCTGTAGCGTTCACCTCGATTGCATTTTAACAATTTTACGCTTCCACTCTTCTTGTGTGACGAAATTATCAACTCAAACCCGATAGTAAGTGCAATTTGTTTTGCCCAATTAATTGCATCTGTATCACTATCAAATAACTCATCAGTGACGAAATGCGTACTGTAATCAACACCATCACCACCGAACCGCTCCAAAGGAATCTAACGAAAACAACGAAAACAATGTTAGCTTAATCTTAAATTCAAACAATAAATAATAATAATAATAATAATAATAATAATAATAATAATAATAATAAATAATAATAATAAATTTTTTTTTTGTGTCTGTCGGTCGTCGATCTCGACTCACCCTTGGGTGAGTCGTCTGCTACAGGCGACCAACCCAAGGGTGAGTCGTCTATTGATCTCGACTCACCCAAGGGTGAGTCGCCTGTAGCGGACGACTCACCCAAGGGTGAGTCGCGATCGACAGACGACTCCCCTTGGGTGGGTCGCCTGTAGCAGACGACTCACCCAAGGGTGAGTCGAAAATCTCAGACGACCGTGCAAAAAAAATGCGCAAAAAAAATTAATTTTACCTCCGCCACCGTCGACGGCACTTCTTCATCGCCGGCAGACATCCGCGGGTTGCTTGAGTGAATGTTGATGAAGGTTGGGTATGAGAGTGGGTGGTAGAGTGGGAGAGAAGTGGTGTGAGAGTTAGAGAGGGAGAGAGGGAGAGGATGAGTGAAAAATTAAAAAAGGGCAAAATTGGAATTTTGGGGGGCGGTACCTAGTAATTTAGGGGCGGCATTTAGTAACACCCTACTTGTTTTGTGATTGCTTGTGAATGTGGTACATGTCAAATGCAACTGTAGAAGACTGCTTTAAGTGATAAATTGATTTGTGGCTGCTTTGAATATCTCTTGCCACAATTACAATCCAGTGAATTCATCATGTCTTCTTTGTTTCACTATATAGTTATTAGTTAGGTAAGGAAGTTTTTTTGTTCACAGAGTACATCAAGCTGCCTTAATAAGTAAGGAGGTCATTATTCTTCCATTATTGAGGAGAAGTGCTTCAAGACTTGGATTACTCAGGCACAGTGTAATAGGGTCCATCAAAGATTAATGCTATTTGCATCCTTAGTGTGTTCAACCTCAATCAATAGCCGGGCTAGAATGATGGTGGTTACCTGAGTGTCGTCCTGAGATCATTAAGCTGTTATATGGTGGTTAAGTAGGTGAATTTTGTGACAAAAGTGAATAGTGTCTTCACCACAACAGAAAGGTGAAACTTCAGTTGAGCCATGTTGTTACCTGTAAATTGGTGGGTAGTCAAATAGATGACATAGGAAAAGGGGGTTAATGCAACTGTAGAACCAGAAATCTATTCATATTGTTAGTTGTTACTACTCAAATCTTTCATCTCCCCCTCATCCCCGCCCTCTTGTTGGAGGTTTTGCAGACAGAATAACTTGCTTGGCTTGCTAGTTTATAGTGGAAATGGCTAAATATGTGGATCCCACTCAAAATTGCTTTCCAAAATGAGTACGTATATTTTTTGTGAGAGGATGAACCAATCGTTGGTCATGATATCCTGTGTTTTTCCCCCTGATGTACAGGCGTGCAACTTCAAATTGGTTTGGTAATACAAGGCGTCAGTTCAGAAAGTCCCTGTTTCCAATCCCCCTTGCTGCATTTCTTGTTGTAAAGAGTATTATTATTTTCTTATGGGCAAATGTATAATTTGAGAGAGAGAGAGAGATTCATGGGGTTATCTTTTACCTATCCCCTGCTAGGTAAACACCTTCCTATACCTCGTATGATCTAAGTTACATAAAGAAGTTCAAATTAAGCTTAAGCAATAAAGTTTGTTCAACTTCCGTGGAAAAGGCAAGCCTCATAGTTAGTTCTTACAACCACAATACAAAGAGTAGAAAATTTGAGAGATGAAGTAAAGGCTATGACAATCCTTCAAAAAGTAGATCAAAGTATGTATTTAAATCAATTACATGAACTCTTTGAGCCCCCTTCCTTCCTGTTGGGGATTGGGAGATGGGACATATGTTTGAAATAAATTGATACACAGGTAGTGCTATAGCGAAGAGGCATCCATAACCATAGCTAAGATTGAGCGTATGAACATATATATCATATGGCCTTATAACTAAACAAATAAATAAGGACATTGCAAAGCGTAATAAATAACTCTCATCTCCTTCTCCAATTAGGACTTCACACTTGTTGAAAAATCATAACCAAGAGAAGATCAAAATAAAGCCCCACCAAACAGGGCCTTCCTTATAAATTTTGTAGTTAATTCTTTCTTCCTTTTCCCCACCTACTAGAAACTAGAAAGCGAGAGCAGAGTTGTTTTATACTGGGATCAAATATATTCTTATGTAGTATGTAGATTTGATTGATTAAGCAGTAGTAGTAGTAGTAGTAGTAGTAGTAGTAGTAGTTGAGGTTGATGATGTTGTCCAAATAGCTTCAAGTTCCCTAGCAAAAGCCTTCTGACGGCCAACAACAATGGTGATATGATCCTTATTATCAACCACCTTAACATTGGCGCGAGGAATTCTGGACTGAACATTGTAGCTGCATTCAACTGGTAGCAGCTCATCATCTCTACCATGGAATATGGTTACGTTACATTTGAGCCGATCTCGGATGGCATCCAGATATTTATCAAGCTTGGTGGCTGTCCCACAGATTATATTGTGCATCGTGTGCCAGGCTGAGTTATGAGTGTGGCACATGAATCCTTCTATTAGGAATGTTCTTATCCTGCAACCCATATAGTATTTATCCGCCAAATTAGTCTTTAACATGCAGTACTTATATTGCCTAATTATTAGTTTAACAAAAGTTGCGTGGAAATAAAAGGACACCAAAAAGCTAAGTAAGGGCGGGGCGGGGTTAGTTGCCGCATCATTGTTTCGTTCTCAAATGAGTCAAATAAATCTGTTCTACTTTGTGGACGTGTTCATTGCTTGCTTGCATCCTTTTCAATTTAGAGGCTCAGCTAAATTTGACCCTACTTAATTAATGAATACGCTTTTTGGTGATATATGCCAAAACAAGCTAAATCTCTCTATCAAACGCAATGACAATTGACATGTGTATGGAATTATGGACGGGCCTGGGATGAAAATAACATAGGGCGCGTCACCAAAATCAAAATCCATAGTTTGTAGAAATCAAAATTTGGCTTTTCAGGACAAGCAATCCAAATAACTTTATAATTTACATCATATGTTGAGGTAGCATGTGGTAAAATGCTGGAATCATAGTCCGGTGCGTCATATTTATTCCGTCTTACCCACTACGTAACCACCCTTCGGACTACATTTTTGGATTGCTTATTTTCGTTTCATGAAGAGAGAAAAAGTTCACAAGCCATTTAGTTTAGTATACATACATACATACATGAGTAACAAGGACCAAACAATTCGGTTAGTTTTGACATTTAGTCTATATATTATGTACGGTTATAGAAGAAAGGTGGTGTAGTGTGATTTTATGATTATAGATGAGTTGGATAATGGAACACAAATAAAGTATATATATTGAAGATTGAACATCGAAGATTGACGTGATAGGCTCAAATGCACCTTATATATATATATATATATATATATATATATATATAGTAGTAGAAAGGAGTAATTGCTCGCAGTTGCAGTTAGTTGGGTGAGAAGCCAGAGTACCAACAACACAAGTGAGCCAATCACTATCACATACTCCTATATGAGGTGGTGAGGCCATTTAATTAAGGGCGTTTATGGGACGGGGACTTTCTGGGGGGAAATTAATGGTGTTTCAAAGTATTTGGTGGTTTTAAACGTACACGTCGCAATTAATTAAGATGATGAATGATAATTATAAAAAATAAAAATAAAAAAAAAAAAACAAAAAAAAAAACAAGAGGGTCAATGGGAAGATAGGAAAATATATAGTCAGTGTAAGTGAGTAGAAGTTTAGTTACCTATTTCGGGTGATGAGTTTGGTGAGAAATTCCCAGACACGGTGATTCTTGCAAATCAAGAGGCAAATAGTCCTTGAGATGTGCTCATACCAGCATGCTATTGATGATCCTAGTGCTATTAGTGGCCATACCCTTCTTGGTGCCACTCTCCTTAGCACATATTGTGTCCCTTGCTCTCCTTCTGGCACTGGGAAATATGGCTGCAATTTAAATCCATCCACGCACCATTCAATATTACTATTCATTTTATTCTTAACATTTTAATTAATCAGCAGCAATTAATGATGTCATTAGTACTGGTAATAACGGAATTACTCTACATATGTATACTGGCCGGTTTCATTAAAATAAAAAAGCCGGAAATGAAAGAAACAGAGAGAGATAGAGAAGGTATGTAGTTACATACAGGTGCGATTAAGGTGAGAGATTTGATCTTAGAAGGATGCCTGACAGCGAGAGCGAAAGCCAAAATGCATCCAAGTGAATGAGCGACGATGTGGAATGACTTGACTCTGTGTTTATCCAACACCGACCGCTCTATCATTTCAACATGCTCTCTCAGTGTGTACATCGAATCTTTTGGCTTTGGGCTCCTCCCAAACCCCAGCAAATCCACCGCAAACAAACGGTACTTTGATTTTGTGGAGGCTGTGAAATTTGGAAACACAGTTTCTGTCCAAAACTTGGAGGATGATATAAACCCGTGAATAAACAACACATCATCCGAATTGGCCTTCTCTCCTATATGTTACCATATAATAAATATAAATAAATTCCATACTATTACCATCACTATATATTCTCGCTACTCACTATACACATTTTACTTTTACCCACATAATTAACAATAATAGACTAATTAAATTAATTAATTAATTAATTAAGAGAGAATTGATTATTATACTAGTAGGAGTATAACATCACAAAATCCTGCAAAAAAATGAAATAGATGGACATTGAGAAGGACGTACCTGCAGCACCGTCAACATGGACAAAAAGTGTATCTTTGGAAGATGACGTCCAGGAATTGCAAGTTCGGCAGTCGCAATCAGACCACCTAGGAATTCGAAGGGATTGTTGGGCGCCAATCTTACCTTGGAGCATCTCGACAATGGTAGAATTGACAGTGAAAGTGGTTGCTCCTTTCTTGGTGGACATTGTGGTCTTGTCACAAAGAATCGAAGAATTAGTGTGGTGGTGGTGGTGGTGGTGGAGTTGTTGAATATGATTATTAGCAGAGTCAATCTTATTGAGCTTTTTGACGGTGGTCTTGGAAATGTCAGAGACTAAGGAAGGTCGAGCATAGAGGGTGTCGGAGATATCTTCAAGCTGGATCTTTCTGGAGGAAGTAAGGCGGACAATTTTGGCGGACTCACCCTTTTCAGAGACCAAGATCTTGCCACTACGGGTTATGACTTCCTTTGGGGAGGAGCAGTAGCAGGGCTTGCACTCTGCTTCTATAACTAAATCTGCTATTTTGTATACAAAACAAAGTATCATATCCAACACGTCTAGCAATGTGAACACAAAGAAGCTCACTCCTTCGTTCATAGCTCTACCCGTTAGCAAGAAAGCCCATCTGGCTTTAACCATCACCCCCGTTCTCATGATCCTTAATTAATTCTTGGGATTCTCTCCTGTCTCTGTCTCTCTCTCTCTCTCTCTCTCTCTCTCTCTCTCTCTCCCTTAGCCTTGTAATTAACAGAAAATTAAAGGAGAGAGGGAATAAGTGGACAAGAATAATGAAGAAGTATAATTTACAATGCGCGGCGCTCTAGCTAGCAGCTCATCAATCTTAGGATTGTATGTATGTGGTTGAAATTGAAATAATTAACAAACATACGGAATTGAAGAAGCTAAATGAATGTGGGTTTAGCTAATGTGTAATGGAGTGCTCCTATTTAATAAATGTTGTTGTTGTTGTTGTTGTTGTTGTTGTTGTTGTTGTAATATGCAAAAGTAATAGTAGTAAGAGTAGGTGGTAGAGAGGTGCATAGGTAAAGAATGAAGGGGAGAGAGAGAGAGAGAGAGAGAGAGAGAGAGAGAGAGAAGCTACATATAAACAGGTTTAGTTTGTGGAAATGAAGAATGGTGGAAATATGTATTGGGAGGAGGTGGAAGAGAGGCCTTAAAGAGTTGATGGCTATAAAGCAAGCTAAGCTGGTTCACTCATAATTAGTAGTAGTAGTAGTCTACATAATAATCAGCCAACCCGGATTAATTGGCCTCTCTTTCTCCAAACCATCTCACTATGAGAGAATTAAATCACTCCATCAATTGGAACACACACCTTCCAACGCCTGAGCGCGTGTGCGTGTCTCATGTGTATGTGAGATAGCCCATAGAGTGTGTGTGTATGTGTATGTGTATGTGTATGTGAGCTGTAGAGAAAGAAAACTATGAGAGAGAGAGAGAGAGAAGAAAAAAGAAGGGGTCGTATGGGACACGTTACAAGAAAGGTAAGGGGAGGAAGATGATGAAATTCATTGTTTCATTTAACATTGTTCGTTGGACAACAGGGCTATGGTAGGTGGTGGTTGAACCCCCCTCTTTCTCTCTCTCTCTCTATCTCTCTATCTCTCTCTCTCTCTCTCTCATAGTTTAAAGTTAAACTTAAAGCCTCCCACTGCAAGTCTTTCCAGGAAGCCTAAGTTTAAGATGGACTAGTCAATTCATTTGCAAATACTACTACTCCATTTTTCTTTTATTACTAATTCCTTCCACAAAATCACACACTACTACTGCTCCTTCATTCTCCAAAATCTAAATACAATAAGATCAGAGGGAGACGACATTTCACATATATACAATAATTGGAGTGGATCAATCTAGCCCCTCAAGTCAATGTATGCCTTCCCCGCCATATAATCTACCACTTCATTTCTCAATTTCTCTCAAATGGCCGGGATCATTACCATTACATCTTGGATCTAATACATCATCAATGAAAGAATGAATTACTTACTACCTTACTATGCATTATTTATTTCCATTACACTATCAATCGTTATTTATTTATTTATTTATTTATTTATTTATTTCTAGTGCGTGAGTATTTTTTTTGGAGGGAGGGGCCATTAAACTGAAACTTAAAAAACATCAATAAATTCTATGCATGTTTAATAATTGAATTCCTGCTCATTATAGTAGTACAACTATAACACATAGATGAATTGAAAAGTGGAGGACCTTAGTATTATTTTGTTGTTTTCCGTCTTAAAGAAGATGCGCAAGTCAATGTTAGAAAAGTTATGGTAACGATTCTTCTTAGGAAGTTATGGGGTATTCCGTATGCGTATACATGTATGAATATTCCTAATGTGTGTGTAATTGTTAAAGCGAAATGGAAGAGGTAAATGAAGGAATCATGGAGGAAGTTGAAAACACATGGACGGTTTCTTGGGTAGGCTTCCAATTTGTTAGAAAGTTGATGAATTGGAGCAAACAGGAGCCTAACACAACCAGACGTGGGTGAAATTTTCAAAACAAGAGAGAGAGAGAGAGAGAGAGAGAGAGAGAGAGAGAGAGAGAGAGAGAGAATGAATTAATAGAGGCTCAATTTCATTTATGGCAGGTTTCCTGCCCACATGACTCTTCCATAACCATTAACCCATGCCAGATAACAGTAGCCAAACCCCTGACAAATAGGGTGACACCGCCAAGCCAAACCCTCCTCCTTTAACTACGGAGGCACATAGGACGATCGAGTACAATATTAACAAAACTAATCTTAACTTAAAATCATTTTCAAGCCCACTGGTTTTCCTTAATTCCCTTCATGCATGTTCTCAACTTAATCTAGTACTACATACTTTGATCAATTTTCATAACATACATGATTTCAATCCTATACATACACCAGAAATCCATCTTCACTTCTTAATAACAAAAGGCGCCGTGTTTAATTGCTAACCATGTATTAGCAACTTCATTTTTCTTAAACTTGTTATATAATCTAAACACTCCCTGTTTTAATTTGTCATCTGTCTGAGATACAAATCTACAATATCTACTCATTCTTGGTTAATTGCTCACTCATTCTCAAACTTCAATATTGACCGAGTCTTCCCCATTCCACCTGCCTCAAAAAATCTTATATATAGCCATATACACCAAGTCGGTGAGACATGAAATTGCTCATCATAAGTGACATGGTTTATATGTTAGAATATTATCATAATTTAGAATTAAAAATAGGGGTAAAAAGGTAAAAGTACATAAATATAACGGAGGACAAGCAAAAAAAAAACATGAATATGACGGAGACTTAGGCTCTGTTTGATTCACCTTAATTTTACTTAAATTCAGTTCAGTTCAGTTCAGTTCATGTGTAACTTTATTACTCATATAGCTTTTTATTCCAAAATAATTTCATGATGAAAATTATGTCATCGGAAAAATCTCAAAGTATATTTTCAAATGAGTACAATATTGACTATGTTTGGACGAATTTTAAATAGTTAATGGTCAAGTTCAGAAAATCAATTAAGTTCAGTTCAGTTCAGTTTGGTTCAGATCAGTTCAGTTCAGATCAGTTTTATCCAAGTGAATCAAACGGAGCCTTAGCAGGAAAAAAAAAAAAAAAATAGGGGCTACTCTTTTAATACAAAATCGTAGTTAGGGCTGATTTTTGGCAAATAGTTCACTTAGCGTGGTTTTTAAAATAAAAGGTCCGGTGATTTTCTGCAATAACACGAGGTTGAACACGAGGTTCAATAACACGAGGTTGAACATCCAGCAGCACTATCTTCTTTCTTTTTGTCACTGACCATGTCAACCGTAGGTCAGTTAATCATGACCACATCCATACTTGTATTAGTATGTCGTGTTTTTCTCTTCTTCCTCTTTCCTCTTTATATTTGTCACTATTTTGTTATCCTTGGAGACTGGGGACTATATGTAGGAAGATGAGCCACTTTAGTAAGAGCAAATCCTGGACAAGTGAAGGATCAAATTGTACAATGATAGCCCAACTGATCACATAACAAAACAAAAAAAGTTTAACGTATACCCAAAGACTTCTTAAAATTATCGTAACTTTCGGTGAGATAACCCATACAATTCTAAATAGTGACCTCATTTATTTTAAATTTGTGAGTTACTCTCATACAAGACTTGCTCTTAAGCATACATTCCTACTTAATCGACTAATCAAGGAATAAGTAAATCAGTAAATATATCAATTTTTATATAAAAAAATGTCTATTGTACTAATTGTAACCCAATCTTCAGACCACGTATGATTTGTTTAATCAATCAGCTTTTCAATTCACAACTTCACATTAAATGACCAACATCTATCATACATCAAATAAACTTCCTTATGTATGCATGTGTTTAACCAAATATTGTCTAATAATACTAGTATGTGTATATATAAAAGAGGCACGTACTTCCTAATTCCTATTGAGTGCATGCATGAAGGGGTATACAAAAGTAATACCAATTACTGTATAAACTTACCTTTGATGACATCTATATGTGACATGGCCTAGCTGGGAGGATACAGAAGAGAGAAGACCCCTTCAACGAAAACCAGGTCAACACATTTTACCTGCTTGCTGCAATGCAACTAACTGCAAGTGAACGAGATTGCTGTTGCTGTCAACCAAGTACAAATGTACATACATAAATTCGATGAAGACGGTATAATTATAGTACACAATATAATCTGAGAATGAATATGGGTAGGCACTCCAAAATATATACATGGAGATGAGGAGTATCAATTTCAGCTGTTTTTGTCTGATAATAATACTCTGTTTGTTTGTCATGCCTTGTGTTCCCCTGAGTTTATTCTTATTTGGTGACTCCTTAGTTGATGCTGGAAATAATGACCATCTCTTCACCCTCTCTAAAGCAGACTTTCCTCCTTATGGTATTGATTTGTTACCTTCCCGCGGACACCCCACCGGAAGATTCACAAATGGTCGGACTATTCCCGATATTATAGGTACTACTTCACTCCTTCTCAGACAACTTTATGAATAATACACCTCACTAATGCTTAAGCAACTCTAAAGAACAATACCTGTGTGATACTAATAAAGGATTTATGAGGATGATTTAATTTATTTGATTAATATGGGTGCAGGTGAAGCACTAGGCGCTAACTCTTTTCCTCCACCTTTCCTAGCTCCCAAATCCCATGCTAATGTGGTTCATAATGGAATCAATTATGCCTCTGGTTCAGCAGGAATACTCATTCAAACTGGATCATTTGTCGTATGTCGCTAATTAAGTACTGCATATATACTTCTCATGTATGATGTTCCATTTTCAGCCTACAAACATATACTGTACTAGAAGAAACATATCTTATGACAGATATGTTTTGCCAATGCAAGCACAGATGGGGCGAATTTGCCTAGAGGAGCAAGTGGATTATTTTGAGCAGACTAGAGCTTACATCCTTCACTTAATGGGAGAAAATGCTACCAAGAGTTTCTTGAAGAATGCAATTTTCTCTCTAGCAATTGGTTCCAACGACATCCTAAACTATATCCAGCCATCCATACCATTTATAGGCCAGGACAAGGTTGAACCTGCCAAGCTTCAAGACCTCATGATATCCAACTTAACCCAGCAGCTCAAGGTATGTACAAAAGCAAACAAAACACATACTCTTATGTATTAAGAAATTATTTAGAACGAAAGAAACTGTAATTACTGCTGATTGTTATATCTTGATTCTTGAGAAGCGATTAAACAAGCTAGGAGCAAGAAAATTCTTCGTACTTGGGATTGGACCTCTTGGATGCATACCGTTTGTTCGGGCTATCAAACTAGTGTCTCAGAAGTGTTCAGTAGAGGTGAATGAGATTATTCAAGACTACAACACAAAACTGAAGGCGGCCTTAAAGATCCTAAATGAAGAAACGGACTTGGAGGCTATCTTTGTGTATGCAGACTCTTTCGAAATCTTCATGGACATTTTATCTAACTACGTGTCCTACGGTAAGCATCCGCCATGGATACCAATTTTCAACTGCCAATATCATTAATATGTTAATGTACGTAATTGCCAAGTAAAGTACATATACATTAATTAATTGATTCATGTGGGTTCAACATACAGGATTTGAAGATGCGCAAGAGCCGTGTTGTGGTGGATACTTCCCCCCATTCATTTGCTTTAAAGGGAAAGATACAAACACGAGCTCTATTCTGTGTGAAGATAGATCCAAGTATGTGTTTTGGGATGCATATCATCCTACCCAAGCTGCCAACCTAATCATGGCCAAGAAATTGCTTGATGGAGATCAAACCATCATTTCCCCAATTAATATGCGCCAGCTTTATAGTTTATAGTCACTACCATCTAAATATTTGAAACAATATTAAAACAGAGGGGAGGAGGGTTATTCTTATTCATGTCCCTAAAATCAAATTGTAAAACTCTTGCTTCTCTGTTACTGAACAAGTGGTACTACATAAGTTGGGACTATCCTTGCCTTAACTTATCATTTCTGGATGCCCACTAATCACATATTATCGATGTGTTTAGTCTAGTCCAGTTCAGTTCAATTCTACTCTAAAGAACACATCGATAATACTCTAATAATTTGTACTCCTAGTAGACAAGCCAAGCAAGTGTGTCTCAATGGCTGGCTTAGCTTCCTCAATGTTGACAAATGGCGTAACGGGCAAACACCATCCTACTATTAAAGAGCAATAGTTGGGGAGCAGGTGGGGGGTTTGACCAAATTGCTTCCCCTGCAACTTAAGAGTTAAGAGTCCAGTCCTTCCCAATGGCCATGACTATGAAAGGGACAACAAAAGGAAAATAGGAAATTTATAGAGCAGGATCGGAGTGTTATTTACGAGTAAGAGTATATTGGTCAACTGCCAACAACACCGCAGTAGTACTAATAAATACAGGGGGGGTTGACTCATGGACTGCAGAAGTTAAATTGGTACCAGAATTAGACGCCCCAAGGATACAGACCAGACAATCCCCCTTTTTGACTAAGGACTTCCCCAACACTAGCTCTAAGGTTTTGGTGGCAAAGACAGCAAAGCAATATTGCTGGCTACTTTTACTGCAATTTTAGCTGTTCTGTTTGCGGGTTACAGTTAATAGACCTTATTTATAGCTAGCTAGTGGATAAATCCTCATTGGTGACTTTTCTACATCTCAAATTCAGAAGCGTAGACTCAGTGCGTTAGCAACCCACGTTACATTGTATAGCGGAGATATACAATATACAGCTCCATAAATAAGTGTAGATAGCGAGAGAGAAGCGTGGTGCATTTTGACTTTAGGAGTGTCAGCAAAATGATGGTCTGGAATGTGAAGTAGTAAATGAAACATTTACATATGAGGAGATCATAAAAGTATGGAGGATGCGCGCAGGGTGTGACCTTGGTGGGTGGGAGTTGAATGTTGATTGATAAGAGTATTGACTCTGCCTATATAATTATAATTAACATCTCCTGAATGATATATCTTTGTCCCAAACTCCCAAAGTCCAGACTAGAAAATGCAACAGGCAACTCATCAGGGTTTGGCTTCATTTCCAGCCATGTGGATGTGGTTATGGTTGTGGTACTGCATCTCCATCACCTCCCCAATCCTCATTGTTTTAGCATTTGACTTTCTTGCTCACACTCAACATTTAATACATCCCAGTAGGAGTATTTTCCATGTCAGAATTTGTTTCACTAATGTCACAAACAATTCAAACCGACTCTGGTAACTACGGAGTAGTAACTAGTAACTAGTCTCAGGCGGTAACTAAAGCTCCAATTTATCATACTTCATCCTTGAATAAATTGTTACATACTATTAGTGAATTCATGAAAATAGCTACTGTTAGTTACTAATTTACTATCATTAATTAAGTCCATTTTCAACTATAACATGAACCTAGGTGCCTACTAGTACGTGTAAGTCTACTAGAGTGCGAATGTGCGATGCCGAATATTGTGATCAAAACCTGAACAAAGATAACTCTACCTTCTTCTTTTTTTCTTCTTGTTTTTTTTTTAACAACTTGATGGCTAAATTTTTATTAATCAAATGTTTAAAAAATACAAAACGCTTGACAAAATATCCTCATAAACAAACAAAAATATTTACAAATTTTACCAATAGCGTTTAACTACCTTGAGCGGAACATCCTTAAAGATCCCCGTCCGCCGCCTTAGTCTAAAGGAAAACCAAATAAATTACATAGTCCCAAACATAGTCAATAGTCTTCCCTGTATCAGAGAAAACCCTTGAGTTCCCTTCCAATACACCAAAAAATGGCCATACAAGCACACCTCCAACACAACCTCCCCTCTATGCCCCTCCTCATCGCACCAAAGCGTAAGCTAAGAATTCTCCCACCTTAGCTGGACACGCAAAACTCTCGTCACACAACAACATATCCCATAAGGACATGGCAACTCAAACATCACAAACAAATGCAAGTGATATAATCCTCCCCATCATGACACCATCACACAAAACCCCGACAAAATTGACCAACCAAGCCTCCAAAGTTGCACCATATCATATGTGTTCAACTTACTAGCACCAAAGTCCATGCAAAAGCATGTACCTTCAAACGAACCTTAGACTTCAAAATATAAGTGGATAAAGGGAAGTGAGGAAATACTGAAATAGTGAGGGAAGGCTAAGTTGATGGAGGAAGGACTTGCAAGAGAAAACTCTAGAAAGATCCCCAATCCAAGTCCGAGAATCGTCCCCATGGACGAGAATAGTAGAGTTAAGGACACTCAAGATGGAAACAACTTCCTCTACATTCTCTATCATGTTGTGATCGCCGCAAATGCAAGTCCCATGACCCTTCTGTGCCCGAGAAAAAAGCAGACACGGACGCCTCGTGAACATCTACGACCAAGGTGAAAAGGAAGGGAGAAATGAGGTCCGCCTGCTAAGACCACCCGACGAAGTGAACTCACGAGCTGCCTCATTAACAACTAACGAGCATAGAAAAGCTACAAAATTAATGAATGAATTTACAACTTTATAACTATTTGAGAATTACGCTTTCCTACAATTTTATTTATTTATTCAATCGGATATACATACTCCATAAACACTTCTTACACAATCTTAACTTGCTTGACTAATTCCATAAACATGAGGTTAACAACCAGAAAAATCTCGAGTGGTCCAATGAGACTCGAACGGGCCACTCAAACCTAGAACCTCTAGAATATATTTCAAAAGTTTTATCATCAGCTAAGCTAAGCTACTCCCATAGGGTTGCTTGCTTGAAACTTAAAAGAGACGAAAAAGTAAAAAAGAAGATGAGAAAGACGCCAATAAAGCAAAACTAAAGAAAGCATGACTGCATGAGGGCAATCGAATTGTTTGGCCATCTTGCTCATGAGAATGAGACAGTCCAATTCAGTGATTGAACCATCTCAAGGGCCCAAATAGTTTAAAGAATCATTAGAATGGGAGCTGAGAGCAGCGTCGGCGTGGCATCAATTTATGCCTCACAATTACTACTATCAGCTTCTGTGCCTTATCATCAACAAGGTGTGCCTTAACATTATCCATATATATTCATATGAAAAGTAACCCTTTGGCAAATTGATCGAAATATCTTTTATATTTCTTGTTTCTCAAAATAAATAACTAAAACAATAAAGAAACGAAACATAAAGGAAAAAATGGATTCTATCAGCCAATTATCCATAGCCACAAGAATTCGAGTTAAATTATTTTGAAAGCGTATTGTTGGTGATAATATTCTCTGGTAGAGGAGAAGAAGTAGAAACTACTTGTATATCCAGGAGAAGACATATGTTGGTGGTTGACACCAAAAGTTGGGAGACTCCCATCGTCTGTTTAGTGTTTACACAGCAAACAGTTGGGGAATACAAAGCTAATATTACAAGATAGATAGTAGGATATATAGAAATTGATGGTGGTGTTTAGCTTCCAACCTGTCCAATTACGACTCAATGCTCACTGCTACTACAGCAACAGAAAGCAATGTAGCAACAGAAGCAGAGAAAGGATAACACTGATCCCTCGGCCTCGACTACGTTGCGGAATAGCAGAGCCGACAGGGGAGCCGGCTCCCATGGGACAAAAGACCAAGTACAAGGATGGCTTCTTTGAGAAGGCCTTCATGAATCTCTTTGCTCGTAAAATGGAGAAATTTGCATCAGGAAGAATACAGCAAAAGCAAAAACCCAAGGAGGAGAAGGGTGGGTGGTTTGATTGTGACTATGAGAGTTTCGTGGATGTGTCCAAGAGAGTCATGCAGGGAAGGTCACGCTTGCAGCAACAGCAGGTGGTTCGAGAGGTGCTCTTGTCGATGCTCCCACCCGGTGCCCCTGCTCAGGTCTCCCACTGCCCTCAGTTTCTCTCCCCCATTTTCAACATTATTAATCCATTTATGTATGTGTACTTGGCTCAATGCTTCATGATTTTAACTTTTTAGCACCATTTACCTTACAGTGGAACATTTTCCCCTTCCTTCATCCATTTATCTTGTGAAAGAAAGACTAAATGCCAGTGTTAATATCTTACAGTTCAGAAAATTGTTTCCACCAACTAAATGGGCTGCTGAGTTCAATGCTGCCCTAACCGTGCCTTTCTTCCACTGGCTGGTTGGACCTTCTGAGGTAATACCCCCCCCCCCCCTCCCCCTCTCACCTTGATAGATGCTCAATATTATTATCATAAATATTTTCAAAGAGCATCCGCAATGCATGATCAGACTCAAATCAACTTCCGATAATTAATAAGAATTTATCCCCGTGATTTTATCCAACCTAACATGTATTTCTAACTTCACAAAAAAAAACTTTCCCTTCAATTCTCAGACTCCTCAAAAGCAACACACATATTAGTGTTTTTTTAATGAGTAATTCATCAACTCAGCTACAATTACAAAGTACTACAACACAAACTCCCAAAGGCACTTGTCTAGTCTAAGCATCATTCAACCTCAACGACCGACCTTCTACGAAGGGTTGGAATTGGAGTTGCAATCAAGTGCTTGGACAAGGCTAAAAAACTAATGATGACACACTATTAGTTTTTGAACGTGTAGGAGTATTATTCAACTCCATCCTCAAAAGCAATCCTGCTTTTTCCCTTGACTCTGAATTGAGAATTCTCTACAATGCTAGTGTCATGAGATCTGGGAGTCTGAGTCTAAGTCTTTAAGAGCTCAAATCCAAACTCAATTTTCAATGTGGATACTAATTCCTGAAAGCTATTACACTATCAAGATAGAAAGCTTGCCAACAAAAGATTTAACAATCGAATTGTCATACATTCAATATTCGCAAATTAATCAACTTGAACCACAGATTGAACTTTCTGTAGTATGAATGAAGCCAAAATATAATATAACAGGGAAGAAATTACCTCACTCAGAAAAAAATCATCTATTCAGCCCTCACCAGTGTAGTGCTATCTTCCATTTTGTCAGCTGCACACTTGTGATTTTGCTTTCATACATCTCCTGAGGTGCATTGTGCATCTACACATTCTTAACCTTTACTACGGCTGCTATTGCTTCCACAAAGCTGGTAATCAGAAGCCTGAAAAGCATTATACATGTAAGACATGCAGAACATGAACATAGGAATGAGTTTCAGGAATTTAAAATAAAAATTGAGGATATGAAACTTCTTGATATTTTTCTTTATACATTTCTAGCTATATGTAGGTCTGCTTGGGATACTTTGTTAGTGAAGGGTAAGAAATATTTTCCTGCGCAGCTGGAGTGGATAAATAAACTTGCAATAATACGTCATATGTTGTAGGTTGTGGAAGTGGAAGTAAACGGAGTGAAGCAAAGAAGTGGAGTCCATATAAAGAAGTGCAGGTAGAATGTGTAGAAGCTGATTTAAAGTATACTAGAAGCTGATTCTCTACATTAAGACTTCTCAACCAAATTTCTATTCTGTCCTGCGGTTTTCTGGTTTAATGAAGCAATCAAGTCATAAACCAAAAACTGACTCTTTCTTCCTCCTCTACACTAAGGTACTTGGAGAACAGTGGATGTGTCGGAATGTGCGTAAATATGTGCAAAATTCCAACCCAAGACTTCTTCACCAGTGACTTTGGGCTACCTCTAACCATGAACCCAAGTGTGTTTCTGGACTCTGTTTGGTTCAGCACTACTTATAGGGATCAAGCTAGGGGCCTACCCACCCCCAGCCATTTCCTTTTCTCTGTTTCTACTTTCTATCTCTTAACTTTAGAAGCTTAACTTGTGTAATGGTTAAAATGCTTGCAGATTTTGAGGATATGAGCTGTGAAATGGTGTATGGGCAAACTCCACCCCCATTTGAAGAAGACCCAGTTTCCAAACAAGCTTGCTTTACAGATCTTTGTAAGCACGTACAACTTTTGCTATTCCCTTCAATAAAAATGAAATGTTTACCTAACCTATAGTGGCATGTCATCACAGGTTCCATGGCAAATCCAAGTGCCAGTATGTGCCCCAAGTTACAACCATAAGGAGGCTCGAGTAGCCTAATTTCACCAGTTGCCATTCCCCATATCAACATATAATGCACCTACACGGAGCAAAGCATATTACTAGCTTTAGTCACTATAGTGGATAGCAGAGTAAATAACACCAATTTACAAATTTATACCAACAAAATGCAACCATGTTATCGTGGTTTTCCTGTTTCTACAATTTTTGGTATATGTACAACATCAAACTGCATATATGTTACAGTTTCTATGATATCCACTTGCTACTCGCAGTGGTGTGAGGATGTTAGAATGTGGAAGATCATGTACACTGCATGCTCTAGAGGGCCCTATCCCCTGGCTGACCAGCACTAAGCTCCTCTTGCTTTCATGAAGTTAAGGTACATAGTTGTATAAAGATCAGTATTCCTAAACTGGGAAAAATCACGAGCTTCTCTTCTTTCATTTGACTTGCATCGAGTATTACTTTAAAAGTCAGGAAAATCATGTGCAGTGCTTGTTCTAGATACCTATCCTCTGAATTAACCAACACTTAGCACCTCTAGGCTCTAGCTAGTTTCTTGAAGCCAAGGATACATACTCGATAGTTGTATGAAATCAATTTTCTCTCACTGAGCTTCCTCTTTCTCATTTGACTTCTGCCTTATTTCTATTAGGGACCAGGGATAGGAAACCTGCAATCATCTGGTTTTCCCTGGATCTTAAGGGGCTAAGGGTACCACAAGTACGGATCCAGATCAGATAGCTTGGTCCTTGGAATTTCAACTTATGATCTTAATGAGCTCAAGAGTTTGAAGAGAAGAAGACTATAGCACGTTTTTAGAAGGATATATAGCTGTGCAGAGAAGTCAAAAAACGGACATGCGATGGAATATAAAGAAGAGTCAAAACAAACACATTGTCGGGTAGAAGAAAATTGCTGTATAAAAATTTTCCCGGCAGCCTGAAAATGTAATAGTGGGTTCTCTATTATTATCTCCTAGAGCTGCCAAAATCTGATCGGACCAGAACCCGACATGACCTGCTAAAGACCCAACCCTAAAGTGAACCGACATGCTGATGAAACGAACCCGAAGTGACCGACCAAACCCAACCTGTTTGTCAGGCCTCACTATCGCTATGTAATACCTAGGTTGCACAGATACGGATACGGGTGCAGAAACGGGTACGATACGAATACGGGATATTGCATCTCTCAAAAAGTAGGATACGGATACGTGTAATAATTAAACAATATAATATATAAAAATGATTCTTTTTCTCAGAAATCTAGGCACTAAATCTTAATATTATGAAAATAACTAAGGAAATTGGAATGAAAACAATTCAAACATCTTTTCGTAGGTGTATTTTGCAATTTTTAAGATGAAAAATAGATAAGCTATGTAAACATGTTTAAAAATTACCGATCAATTATTCTTAAGTATCGGACAAGTATCCTACAAGTATCGGTATCCTAGAAGTATCGGATACGGGATACTGCACCTTTGAGAAGTATCGGTGCAACGGAGTGTAATACGCAACTTATACAAAAATAAAATAAAATGATAGGCAGGATGTTCTTCGTCATGCGTCTCTATGAACCTCTGAAAAGTTACACTGTTACACATACCAGAATAACAAGAAGTGCGTCTAGCGGGGTCAAGAGATACCCATGTACACATTATTAGTCAATTTGAGAAGCATATGAAAATAATGGAATAATACTAAAAGTAAAAATCAAACAACTTTCAGAAATAGCTCCGATATTGCTAGTGGTTGCACTTATCATATAGCTTAGCTTCTTAAGCCTATATTCCGGTTATTTTATTCACCCCAAAAAAAAATGAATAGTTGATCGAAGTTTTGCAATGCTATTGTCGTAGAAACTACTCAAAAGAGAAGCAGATAATTAGAAATTTGCATTGCTTAAATTTAAGTCTCTCCCCCCCTCCTCTAATAATAGGAACATCACCTCCAAAGTATTGCACAGGATCCATTCCGATGTTTTCATTCTCCTCCAAGGTGGTAGTATTATTACTTACTACCTCTATTTTTGAAAAATGGTAACATTTACGTTTTGTCAAACTTTACAAATTTTGACCATTAATTTCGAAAAAAATATAAGAATTTATAATGTAAAAATAGTATCATTGGATTCGGTTTAATTAGTACTTTCGGAAAATCTATTTTTTATATTATATGTATTCATATAAACACAAATATTTATGAACAAAGTAGTGCATTGGAGACCGTGCAAAAGTAAATGTTACTATTTTTCAGAAACGGAGGTAGTACAATGTAATGCACCATTTTATAAAATAAATGTGGGTTAGTATCTTAGTGACCCTCAGTCCCTCACGAATCACTTATCACAATTCACAAAAACCTTTTCCATATGTTTTGTGAAAGTCCCTTACATCTGATATGCAGTCATTTTCCTCAATTAAAGCCGTCAGTAATGCATTAACAATTAACATGCCTAACGTTAAACGACTTGCTCCTTTTGAGGAAGATGGCAATAAAGGGACCATCCTTTTTGACCAAGAAAATACCATAAACAGCCTAACTACATGCACTCAACATAATTATGTTCTAAACTTCGACAATTAGACACTACCGATTGAACATAGTTACCTTTTTGTTTTGCTCGTCACAGAACACAGTTACCTACTCACCTACCTACATTATATGCTCCACGTGAAAATATAGTTACTACTCCTACTACTTACTTACAACCTACCAATCACATGTTGACTGGTATTCTCAAGAATCTGTGGTTTTCTACTAGCCTCAGAGTATCCCATGAATGAGCCAAAACCAGACCACATCTCACCTGCTCTTAAGTTATGGCCTCAGCTTATAGCAACTCCAGATGCATGTGACTGTGACCCAAACTCTTGAATTTGTGACTTGCTATTGCCTGAAATCTCACTCTCATAACAAAAACATTCGTACAAATCCTGAACTAAGAGAGAAGAACATACTTTTCCTTCTTTTTTGAGTCACAGGTTCACCATGAACACGTTGAGTTACGAATAGGATTAATCGAGTTGGCACCCAGTCAACCCATAAAAGGGTAAAATCTTCTCAACAAGCAATTTCCCTCAATTAAGGCACCCGATTTTGCCTTAAAACCCATTTTCAGATTCTTTGGTTTTGACAATTCCCCTCAATTAAGGCACCTGAAGTCTCCTTAAAAACCCTTGATATATGTTCTAATTACTTGAAACCTGGTAATCCTAAATTATTTAAGTAAGAAAATTACCCATATGGTGAACGGGCGCTTGTCTCTCGCGTAGGATAGTGTATATATTACAAATAGATAATTTGGCATTCCGTGACTCTCACAGCAATGGGCTGTAAAACAGAGCAAAAACACAAATAAGAACAGTAAAACCAACAACAGTAATCATAATTCATAGACCTTTTTGTCTTTGGTTCTTGGCTTAGGACGTCTTCTTCTTTCTCCCTCTATCGTTGGCATATATTCCGTACTATTGGCCCCACAGTTAGACATTAATTTATAATTTTACATACAAAGCCGTCCCGTTTTGCGCAGTTAATCCCGTGACCTCCAACCTTCTCTCATAACGACCAACGAACTCCTCTCCCCTTCCTTACATTCCACCCACTATAAAAAATGGCAACTCTAATCCTAAAAACATCCCCTTCTCTTTCAAGCAGACTATCTCAATTAAGGTTTGAGGGGTAAAAGGAGAGAAAAATATTGATCATTTGATCCCACCCATGGCAGCAGCAATTTCTTCTTTGTCACTAACCATGCTTTTTCTTTGTATTACTATATCTTCCCTTAGCGTAACTTCCAATTCCAAAGCCTTCACCATTCGACACTACTACGACGCCCTTGAGAAATCCATCCTCTTCTTCGAGGGACAGCGTTCAGGAAGACTACCACCAAACCAACAGCTCACCTGGAGAGGTGACTCTGGCTTGTCTGATGGCTCCTCTTGCAATGTAACTACCACGACACTAAGAATACCCATAAAATTTACTTAATAATTTTTGCTAAAGCTTTCATGCTAGTCTTCATTTCAGGTGGACCTAGTGGGCGGTTACTACGATGCGGGAGACAATGTCAAGTTTGGCTTGCCAATGGCCTTCACCACCACCATGTTAGCATGGAGTGTCATTGAGTTTGGTAACTCAATGCACGATCAGCTTCCCAATGCCAAAGCTGCCATCCAATGGGGTTCTGATTATCTTCTAAAAGCAGCAACTGCCACCCCTGACACCTTATATGTTCAAGTGAGTAATGCAAAAAAGATATCACTATAGCAATACATGTAAGCACACAAGTATTTAACCAACATACAGATCAAGCTCCAAGGAAATATGTGAAAGCTTCAAAGATCTGTTATCGTCTTCACAAATTTTATTTTATTCTTTCAATGTCATCTCATGCATATATCATATATGTCATTATGATTATGTAATATGCACTTGTTTGGGTGGCAATTCGTAGAAGGATGGGAACTACATGTCACCCAAATTCAACCTTGCCAATGGAGACAATAAACAACGAGCAATAGCAATATTAATCAAACATCAAAAAGCATCACAAGAGAGATTAGCATGAAAATAAAATCACTGCATAACCTTAACTGACTCAAATATGCAGCTCTTTCTCTAAAACTTTTTTGGTGTGGGGTTCAGGTGGGAGATCCAAACCTGGATCACAAATGCTGGGAGAGGCCTGAGGACATGGATACTCCACGTAGCGTATACAGGGTGTCCATAACAAATCCAGGTTCTGATGTTGCATCAGAAACAGCAGCTGCACTGGCTGCAGCTTCAATAGTTTTCAAGGACTCCGATCCTTCTTATTCTTCTACACTACTGCACACAGCCATGAAGGTAACTGATTGGCGCCAACATAGATAGTGCGCTAATTAATAGAACTCGGTTGTTGACATCTAATACATTGTCTGCCCATTTTACGGCTCCATTGTCTGCCGATTGAAGGGATCTTCAATGTTGCAGGTGTTTGATTTTGCAGACAGGTATAGGGGTTCTTACAGCGATTCTCTAAATTCCATTGTCTGCCCATTTTACTGCTCCTATTCGGGATATCATGTAAGTCATCCCACCTTCTCCACCCCTTACACGCATATCAGTCGTTCCTAAATTCTATTGCTCCTCATCAGGATGAGCTCCTATGGGGTGCATCATGGATTCATAGAGCTTCTGGTGACGCCTCATACATGGAATACATCCAGTCAAATGGTCACATACTGGGTGCTGAAGAGGATGATTTCTCCTTTAGTTGGGATGACAAAAGAGCTGGAACAAAGATCCTTCTTTCCAAGGTTTTCTTTATTGTATGTCTCAATTTCATGCAGCCAAACTAGACGTGAAGCCCTTACTTAAACATGGCTTTTCTGACAGGACTTTCTAGAAGACAGAACAGATGAATTTCAGGTGTACAAAGCACATGCCGATAACTTTATATGCTCTTTGATTCCAGGGGCAAACAATTTTCAGGCTCAGTATACGCCAGGTAAGACAGCACCATTCTTCTTCCACTGAGTTTCCATTTTTCCACCTCTGCATTTAGAAAAGGCAGGGCAAGGCGTCAAAAGCACATCAAACTTCCACACTTGTGACCTGTGAAAAATCAACACCTTTTGACATATATCTCATGCAAAAAAAAATGCAGGGGGGCTCTTGTACAAAGAAAGCGAAAGCAATCTCCAATATGTCACTTCAACAGCTTTTCTCATGTTGACATATGCCAAGTACCTTGGTTCAAATGGGGGAATTGCCTCATGTGGTTCTTCAACAGTCACCGCAGAAAAGCTCATCTACCTGGCTCGGCAGCAAGTCGACTACATTTTGGGTGATAATCCAGAAAAAATGTCTTATATGATAGGGTTTGGGAATAGGTACCCATTGCATGTTCATCACAGGGGTTCCTCTCTTCCATCTGTTCACTCCCACCCCGCTCCTATTGGTTGCAATGATGGTTTTCAATATCTCAACTCTGGATCACCAAATCCAAACATCCTTGTTGGAGCCATATTGGGAGGGCCTGATTATGGAGATAATTTCGCAGATGATAGAAATAACTATAGGCAGTCAGAGCCAGCTACATATATCAACGCACCATTTGTAGGAGCGGCTGCTTATTTCTCGGCGGAAAACACAAGAAACTAACAAAAGCATAGGCGCATAGCCGATCTGCAAGTCAAGCTTAGCTAAGGATGTATTCATGTATGAGAATGAAAACTAGAAGAGAAGCAAAAAAGAGTGGTCTCACTATCCACATTAAAACTACATAGATTCTAATTAGATAAAAACTGGCATCTCAGAAACATAATGCAATATCATCACATTCCTCAAAGACAATTCCTTAACAAGTATTTTAAGTATACATGGCTCAAACAATCACTGAAATTTGATGGAAGATCATAAAGGTAAGCAATAGAGAAGAACACGGTGCTTAAGCTATGTAATTTGGACTTGCATCAATATCTTGGCCACTGGGACTGGGACACATGTTTACAAGGACAGATTCAACTTCTTGAACTTAACATGGTATTCCATATATTTGGATTTCAAGTTCAGGTCATATCTGTATCAGACTGTATCCATTGTCGTTTCTGGCATAATATGGGGCATCAAAGAGAACAGTTACAGAGAAGAACAATTCTGGACTGATGGACACTGCAATACAGGGAACTTAGATTCTATACACCTGGAGTTGAGGGACTAATTACAAGTGTAATTTCTGGATATAGTGGGATCATTACATTTACAATGGTCAATCAAGTGTTGTAGAATCACTCAAAATCATGCATTCCTTCTTGTGTCCTCCTAGTATGCTATCCTCCATGAAACCATGTCCACCTTGGGGGTTGTTATTGCCCCAAATAAAGTGGAACATGATAAAGTGGACTTGAGGGACTTTTTTACCATACAGATCAACCTATCAAACCACAAAGCAATAGAGAAAATAAAGTGGTCGACTGAACACCAAGTTCCCAGACATGGTGAAAAAGTCGAGAAACAGTATTTTATCAAATATCCAGGGGTTGTTAAAATATCAGTTTTGTACATCTGGTCAATTCTGACTAAGGTAAGTGTATTGAGCATGAAGCAACATGATAAATTCTCTAACATAATAAGTTATAAGTACAATGTCCCTCTATGTAGATGCAAATTAAGCCTCGCTACAGCTCCGCATTCTTACAAGTAAAATGAAACTTCCCTAATCAAACAATTATGTAATTGGACTCAATGGATTAAACTAGGCTACTAGAGATATGAAAACAGAAGCATAAGAACTAGTATGATTTAAATAAATAATTTGATTTGAAACAAAAGCATAACAACAACTCAATCCATGTATGATTGATGATTCTCCTACTCTTAAGTCTTAATACAAAAGAACTGATCTCGAATGCTTATTAAACCTCGAAATATTATACTCATGAAATTCATTATGGTATAATTGCAGAAAGAGTATAGATGTTTACCGGTGGTTTTGCTCAGTTTCAACACCAACAGCCAATGCGAGATTCTCCAAAATCCAGTGCTAGCCACCAGCCACACCATTGGACCCAAATACTCCGATGGCGGTTAGGTTTGGTTTGCATCTCCTTCGCTTTACCTTTTAACAAACAAGGTGATGCGGTGCCCTATCGGCTACTCCCCAAGCCCCAACACATTAACCCATCCCCATCCAAAATCTTCTCATTCCCCCTTCACAAACGCCCTGTGATTCTGCACAAAAAAAAAAACGCCCTGTGATTTGACGTCCTCGGTCCATCGGTTTAACTCTTTTTTTCCTTTTTTTTTGTTTTTGGGTAAATTTCTTTGAGGTATGTCTGAAAAGGTAATGAACTGGTTAATTAGTAAAAATAGAAATAGAACAAAAAACAATCATACCTAGAGCGTCATATTTGGGATCTTTTTTTGTTTCAAAATGGATGTATTTCGTAGAGTACCGTACTAAAAGTAGATGTAACACTTCGAATTTTCATCTAATTTAAAACCATTTAAAATCACGAGTTGCAGTGGAAAAACACTGGAAATTCGAAGCGTTACCGCCGTTTTAATGTTCAAATCAAATACGAGGCTAGAAAGAAAACAAATGCTAGTGTCCCCAAATAACATAATAGATAATTAAATAATAACTATATTTTTCAACTAACTTAAAAACGGATAATCCAATGAAATAGAAATATTAAACTTATTAATTCTCATGCAGGAGAATTAATCTCATTACAATACAAAATCCCAATAATAACAAACTTCCAAACTAAACAATAAATAAATGTTTTTAGAAGATACACTATCTTCTTGGCACGCCTTCACTAGCTCTACTCCTCGAGCTACAATCCTGTCAATCTACTCCCCCATATAGACAAATTCCATATAGGTTCATCATAGACCCACCATTGAAGAGAAATGGACAACAAACACAAGTAAAAAGAAAAACAACTAATCAGCGATGTTGAGTAATTCATAACCACATAATCCATTTCAATCTCCAAAATTTAGTCCACATGCTTAATCAAATAAAAACATTAATCATGCTTTAAGAAAAGTAAAGGCAACATGCTTTAAACTTAAAGACACCATAATCACCAAATAATAAATCTCATTATTTATTATTATCCACTAGCCAAATTCATTAGAGAGAAGAGAATCGTAAGAATGTCGGAACTAACCGCAGAAGGCTCAATAGGATCTTAGCCCGTGCACAGTGGAAAAAGATGGATCAACCGTCCCGGAGTATAGATGACTCCCGAAGTACTTCTAGATGTTCCTAAGTATGCATACCCTCTCTCAACCCTTAGGTTTACAAGAAGAACAGTTTCGTAATAAAACTTACTCGCCCAATCATCATATATGGATACAAGATTTCAATACGTTGGAGTCATACCCCGCAGAATATGAACTCTCTCAACGCAACAATTGACAATTCCCATTCGCTCCCTTTAGTGGATCCATTACCAAAGAAATCTTAACTCCCAATTAATTTATTCAAAGGTGATCACATAGACAAGTAATTCACATAATCTTGGCATTTCTCAAGTAACATAATATGGTTACAATTTCCGATGACATTTTACATGAAAGGGCATCTAGGCCTTAATTCCAAACCACCTAGTTCAATAGTCAAAGTTCAATTCAACTTATTGAAGTAACATGCTTCTAACATGATTCACATGATTATTAACATGATACCAAAAATAGCATTACAAGCTAAATTCCAATTGAACAATTATTAAAACATAATTTTCGTTCAATAACCAATAATAAAACATGCATCTCCTCACATGAATATTAATCAAGTAGACATTGCTACACAAGTGAATTTCCAACATTGTACATGCATTCACTAACATATAATTCTATACGAATTATCAAAAGGAAATAAACATCGATTATCCCTTTTCAACATATTCACAAGTCCAAATATGAATTCACATTCTCAATCCAATACTAGACAAATGAATACAAATCCCAATAGATATGAATTATGACAAAGAAATTACATAATTCATCTAGACATGAATTACCTTTAACAATAGGTAATCACAACAGATAACGTAAGCTCCTTACGTTTAAGCGCGGTCAACGGGTCCTAACAAATCCACAATATCACAATAGTCAATACCTTGACTTCTAAACCACTTTATTAAACTTTAAAGATGATTTAGTACCCTTAATTTAATTAATTAAGTTGCTGAAAATTTCAGTTACTCATGCATGCTTAAAGTTTCCAAAAACGAATTTACATAACCCAAAATAGGAAACTTTCCAAAATCCTTAAACAAGTCAACTAGTCAAAGCAAGTCAACACCAAAACACCATCACCATCACCACCACCAGTGGGCCCCACCACCAGCAGACGCGCTGGTGGTTGGCCCGCCGGCTGCACGGCCGCACGGTCGTGCCTTCCTGCACGGCCGTGTCCCCCTCGATCTTTTCTTTTTTCTTTTTTCTTAAAAAATTCAAATCAACAAAACCCTAATCTAATTAAATCTATAATTAATAAATTTCCAGATTTAATTAAATTACAAAGATCTAACCTTTTGAACTCAAACTTGATTCAATTCAATAAAAATCACAAACCAAACCCTAATCATGATCCTATCATGCAAAATTAATAGAATCTAGCAAACCCTAGGCAAAACTAAATTAGGGTTTACTCATACAAAAACTAGGGTTCATAAAATCATACTTGAATTGAATCTACAAGCTTTTAAATAATCAAAGGAAACAAATTTAGAACACTTACTTGAAAATTCAAAGGATTAAAACTGAGCAAGATGGATTGTGAAAAGTGACGAACTTTCTCATTCTTTTTGCTCTTGGGAATTTCGGCCGTGTGAGTGGAAGAGAGAGAGAGCGTTTCTTTTTTTTTGTTTGGTAAAGAGTCAGTTAAGTTTGGAAGCTGAGTGTATTTAGGAGCCCAAATACACTCCTTCCTTAACTCAACTTATTCTTTCCTAAAAACTCTCCTAAATTCCCTCCACTTACCAAATATTTAGGAAACAAATTTTGAAAATAAAATCAGCAAAATTGATCCCTATTTTCGGCTAGGGTGGCCGAAAATAAGGCTCTATTGAGCCTTATAATTTTCGTCCACTTCCGAAAATTATAGAGCCCAATCACTTTTATTTATTTTGGCCTAATTATAATTTAATGAGGTTCAAAACTAAAACCCGATATTAATTAGGCACTCAAAAACATTATGAGCCCAATTAATTATTTTAAATACTAAATTGAAATTTCTTTTTAAGTAATTATTATTCTAAAAATGAATAAAAATTATGGGGTATTACAGTAGATGTGGTATGAGTCATTCCTTATGAATTTGTCCATGGATCATAAAAATACTAATTCAACATATGCGGGTAACAAAGAAGGAGGATTGAGTATTAGACATAAATCATATAATGCATGAGAAATCAGAGTAGTGTTGGGAATCATTTTAACCGTGTTTTTTTTAACTGCTTAGTATATATAAACTTTGTTGTTTTTGTTTTATTTAAAAAACTTGAATAAATGTTGTGAAAGATAAAAAAATACTTATGAAAAACAATTTTACACACTGTACGTTTGGCGCAAAAGTAATTGCACATGCATATTTGTGTATCAAAATTTTGATTTTTTTTAAGTAATTATCTTTGATTAATAGCCAAACGACATATACAACAATAAGCATTCCTAACCGATGAAAGATGCAAAACAACAATACAAACTTCCTTCGTCAATTCACTAATTTCATTACTGATTTTCAGCTCCAAAACCATGGCAGAAATTCAATCAGGTATAATAATCAATGAAATAATTTTTCTGATGGAGATCTTGAGTGATGGACTACTAGTGTCAAAAGTGGAGTTGGTGTAAGGGAGAGCGGGAAGGTATCAAAATTGGAGTTGGTAGAGGAGGGAGAGCGAGGATGGGGGAGGAAAACATTTATTTTGATTTTAAAAGTGATATATTTTTATTTCTTTTTCTTTTGTTTTTTTTTTAAATCAGTTTTAACACCATTTTTACCATACGAAAAAAAATTCTACTTATTTAAATAGGTAAACAATTTTCAAAAACTGAAAAATAAGCTAGAACGTAAGAGCCAACTTTGGAATAATTTTGAGTTTTTAGTTTTCTTTTTTTCTTGAATACTAAATTAAATTTTGAAATCACAATGTTTGAAATCGTAATTAGTATATGCATTCTAATTAATGACAAAAAATTATGGCATTATTCTATCTTTTAATTTTACGATTCACAGAAAATGGTTTAACTATTCCATAAAAGGAGATACAAACCTATTCAAACTAAACAAAATATCAAAACTTCAATAATAATAATAATAATAATAATAATAATAATAATAAAACGATGATTACAGGTCGTGAATGACTAAAAATCGATCATTCTCGACTTGAAAATGATACTCTTTGGTAGTGGAAGTTAGGGTTTAGAAAAAAAATTTTATAATATAAAATAGTTTCACCATAAAATCATCTTTATATTATTATTTTATTTTATCAAAACAATACGAGTATTACATTTTTTAAAAACACCTGTGATTGATGAGGTTCAAACTCCAACATTGTTAACAAAAAAAAAAATTAGAGAACGAAAATGAGAGAGTGAAGAGGATCTATGTGGGCATTGAATTTGAAATTGAATAAAGAGGAATTGAAGCTTCTGGCACACGCGCACCTTCTTCTTTCCTTCGTTGTTGTTGGGTTGGGGAAATGAAAAGTCAGAAGCAGGAATAGAATTAGAGAAGAGTGTGATCAGATCTGGTGGCGGCGAGGCGACACCACCCAAAACAACCGTTATTGTGAATTGTGATGGCGAAGTTACAGTCTGTGGTGGTGGTGGCGGCGGCGGTGTGGGTTTTGTTGTGTTGTGTATCCTTAGCTGAAATCAGGAAGATTGAGATCCGATCGGACAACAGCCCTATCATACCGGTTGATGAATTCGGATTCACCCACGCAGGTCGTCTTGAGCTCAATGTCAGCGGAATTCGACTCTCCAATCGAAACCTAGACCTTTCAAAGGTAGGCTTCTTTCTCTGTACTCGAGAATCATGGCTCCATGTCCTTCAGCAGCTTGAGGATTCTGAAATTGTATGTGCTCTCGATTCCAATCTCATCAAGCGTGTTTACACCTTCAACTCTCTCCCTCTCAATTCCGATGCTTTCAGCTCTCTCTATGTCGAGACTGATTCCGATCAGTACTCCCTTGTCTTTGCTAATTGCTTGGATAATCTCCTTGTTTCCATGTCTGTCAATTCTGCGATGTACAACCTTGAAAGGGATGGAACCAACTCCATCCGCCGCGATTACCTCTCCGCAGGCCGCACTGTCCTCCCTAGGGTTTACTTCCTATTCTCTATCATCTACTTCTCCATGGCCGTCTTCTGGATCTATGTCCTCTACAACAAGCGCATCACCGTCTTCGGAATCCACTTCTTCATGCTCGCTGTCCTTCTCCTCAAGGCTGTCAATCTCCTTTGCGAGGCTGAGGACAAGTCTTACATCAAGCGTACAGGCACTGCTCATGGATGGGATGTCCTCTTTTACATCTTCAGCTTTCTCAAAGGAATCTCTCTCTTCACCCTCATTGTCCTCATCGGCACTGGCTGGTCCTTCCTTAAGCCCTATCTCCAAGACCGCGAGAAGAAGGTCCTTATCATTGTCATTCCCCTTCAGGTCGTCGCCAACATTGCTCAGGTTGTCATTGATGAGACTGGTCCTTACGGCCACGATTGGGTCACTTGGAAGCAGCTTTTCCTTCTCGTCGATGTCATCTGCTGTTGCGCCGTTCTCTTCCCTATTGTCTGGTCCATTAAGAATCTCCGTGAGGCTGCCAGGTCTGATGGCAAGGCTGCTGTCAATCTCATGAAGCTCACTCTCTTTCGACACTATTACGTTGTTGTCATCTGTTACATTTACTTCACCAGAGTTGTCGTCTATGCTCTCGAAACCATCACCTCCTACAGGTTTCTTTGGACCAGCATCCTCGCTGCCGAATTCGCCACCCTTGCCTTCTATGTCTTCACTGGCTACAAGTTCCAGCCACAGGCACATAATCCTTACTTTGCTATTGACGATGACGAGGAAGAAGCTGCTGTCGAGCAATTGAAGCTTGAGGACGAATTTGAACTTTAAGGTCTGAATTTTTCATTTTCAACCCCCCCCCCCACCATACCTAGCAAGCAAGCACACAACATGTTGTTACTAGTAGTACTACCATTTAAGTACAAACAAATACTCATCCTATTGCAACCAAAACGTCTATATGTACCTAGACTCTTCATAATATCAATGTGAATCTCTCTTTTTCCAGTGTAGGTGCACATAAAACTATGTTTTTTCTCCTATATACTATATTTCTTTGCTCCATTCTCGGTTCTTGTCCTTTTTGGACACTTCATCTTCCATTGCTGTGCTATTTTGCTTACATGTTCTATGATTTGTATGTATAAAATTATATATGCCAAGAATGAAGAATCAGTGATTAATCTTTCTACCAATTGTGTGTTCTGAGCTTGCACTACTCACAGCTTACATGTATTCATTTCTTTATATTTATGTTCGATATTCTATTACCATTTGCTCTCATTCTCAAATTATTTTATTTATTTATTTAACGTCTTCACTCTTTTAGTGAGAATATGCTCAATCTTTGACAGAATCCCTTATCTTTGATGATGTGCTTCAATGAATTTAAGTTCGTGCATCATTGATGGTTTGGCTGACTAGATGTTTCTTAAGCATAATCAAGATTATGGGCTTAATCTCTATGTACAAGAATCATGAAACCTACATTCCTCCTACGCATATTTGCAGACTAGAATAGCTTTTGCACTATCTACCCTCAACACAAAGGAAAATCTTGTGACTACTAACACCATTCTTATAAGCATTAGTGTCTTTGTTGAAAGGAACTTGAAACATGCCCTGTGAAGATCCACTCATCCACAGAAGTTGAGTGCAAGCTCTAGTTATTATTGATCCCTAAACACCTCATGGAAGCCATAACCTTGCTAGCAAACCGAAACACCTTGTATACCACTGCAGAGTTCTGACTTCTGATTCGCTGGTCTTCTTTTCTTAAGCTGTAAAGTTTAGCCAAAGATAGCATCCCTTTCACCATCACTTGTAATTCATAATGGCATTATAATGCCCAAGCATTCAAGCTTGCTTAACAGCTGTAATCAGCCTTAGCATGTTGAGACTGTACAAGCTTTACTACTTTCCTTAATAGCTTATTGCTGCAGCAAACAATTATGCCTATTCCTCCACACTACCAGGGGTGCAGGAAGCTCAACCTGATCCTTTTCTGTTTTCTCCTAGTTATGAAGGAACAACCTTGATGATTGTAGTTACTTGAGCGATTCCTTCCAGAGGAGGTATGCTTGTCACGGTTAGATCGCTTTAACTTTTCTCAGAAGAGTAACAAATGAATTATGCGCAGGGATATTAGATTATTAGAGTGTTCTAACCTTTGTGATACAAACTGATCTATAACTGAGAATTCAGATCTTCATCATGCTCATCTATCCCAGAGCTTGGATAGAATCCCCATCTTGTTTCTCTTTTACATCGTAGTCCTTCCCATGTGAATTCCTATATGAGAACCTCTTGTCAATCACATTCATCAATTTTACCATTATGGCTTTTGTGAGCACCTAGGAAATGAGAGTCAGGGTCTAGATAATCACTAATAAATGGTTCTGTGCATGATTCTTACCAAAATTGCTTTCAACTTGCACTGAAACAATTCCATCTAACAGGAATCACCTTGATTGTATCAAATCTGTGCATAGCTGAAGTCTGACCCTGTCCATATTATGACCTTCCCATTTTTTCCAGGTTAATGGTCAAAGTTTATACCTGGCTTGAATTGAAATTCCTTCTTAGATTATATTTTTACTATTCTAAGCAGTAGCCCTTGCCCAGACCACACATCCTGCAAAACTGTTATAGACCAATATTAAAAAAATATAGAAAAACTCAAAAAATCAATATAAACCTGATTGATAGCCAATATTTTCACGTCAAGTTTGTCAACCCAGGGTTCTCAAATCGAGTCCATGCAATTTCTTAAGTTTTGAATGACATAACTTCACAAGACTAATCTTAAGTCGTGAAGTTTGAGTGCTAATCTTCACCAGATCCCCTCCTTTTGCACAAAGAACTTGAGGTCTCAAGCATTCTTTCTCTTCTGTATCTCTTCTTGCTGAGTAGTTCGGGGCGAGCTACCATTTGTCTGCCGAGTGCCAACTCAAGTTATTTCTTCAATTACCTTTCCTGGTGAAAGCTATGAAGAACCTATTTGATATATCCAATTATGCATAGATCTCCAGATCCTTGTGGTTCATGGCTCTTAGTTTGAAGCTTATGATGCACCTATTTGCTTCTGGAGATCTTTTCCGAATAAAACTTGCTGTCAGTGAACTTTGTTTAGTGTGTGCTTAATTAAAGGCTTATTTGCGCTAAATTATATGAGTTCGTTAATGTGTTCAATGTGTGGCAGCCTTTTATTCGGGTTGAGTTTACTTTTTCTCTGCATAATACTGCAATGTTCACTAGCTTAGCCTTGCTGCGTAGATTCTCATGCAAACTTAGTTTTGAAGTTGTGCGGTTACAGTTATGTAGTTAGATGTGAGTCAGAAACACGTGTGAGTTAGAGCATACTTTATGGTTGTTTTGTCTTTTGTTGTTCGTATCACAAGTATTTTGTTTGGGCTGCGTTAATTGAAATTTACTTTCCTGTGCAAGCTTTTTTATTGCTATTCTTGCTGAATGCTTTAATTACCCTCTATCTTGTTGAGAAACGGAAAGCAATCTTCTCTGGAAATTATGAAAAGTTTCATCGTGTTTGCAAGTCAAAATTTTCTCGTAATTCAAAGAGTTCAACGGAAAGATGTTTCTTCTAAGTTGCAGGTTTACAGAACAGAATCATGTTTAGATACTGCAAAAAGATTGCTGAGTGGTGGTGCCAAGCTCAAGAAGCCTCTGTCTGAAATGAAAACAGGAAGTAAGTTTCAGTTGTACTCCCTGAGAAATTCAAAATAGATGTTTAAGGTTTATACTGCGTACACACACGTGCACATATCTCTCATTTCACTTTGGGCTGATGAAGTAGTTGTTGGCACCCCAAGTGGGTTCCAGTAAATGAAAATGAGCTGTCTAGTTTTTGTGTTTTTTTTTTTTTTGTTTGTTTGTTTTAGGACGTAGAAGAAACATTAATATCCATATAGGGGGAGGGGCTGGAGGACGGTTTCTGGAGAACATTCCTTCAGTTGTTTTCGACAGACCTGTGAGCAAGCGCCATGGTGCTTGACGTTGTACTAGGAAGGAACAAGAGCTTGAGACTGGTGGTTTCTTCCAAAGGATCCACAGCTACCTTCCTTACCTAGAAAATGAAGAGATGAGATCCCCTCCAATTAAGATCGTGTAGTATTTGGTGTAGCAACTCACAAAACATATAGAAAACTTAGTGTTCTTTTTTTTTTTTTTAATTTTTAATTTTAAATTTTAAATTTTAAATTTTGGCCTTTGTGAATTACTACACCAAATAGTGGCAATTACTACACCATTTTGATTGGAGAGGTCTCATCTCGAAGTGAAGGCTTCTGGTGATGTAATCAATGGAACAAAACTTGTGAGGTTGTACTTACAGCTAGCGAGTTTTGAAGTGGATATAATTCATGGTTGGGGTGTAGAAGAATGAGCAAGATTTATGGTTCTTGCAGAAGGATCTATGGAGGTGTAGGAGGTGTAGCATTCGCATAAATCTGGTCCAAAACTCGCTAGCTATAAGTACAACCTATGGAGGTTAGAGAGGTGTAGAGAGGATAACATGGAAGGAATTAGTCCAAAACTTCAAATATACTAGGAACCTAGGAGGATTCTTGGGATAGTGTCTATCTGTGCCCAGCAGAACACCCCTCTACAGTCTACGGCTCTACCCCAGGAGAATCACAACCGGTAATCTGTCAATTTTGTTACATGAAGTAATCTGTGCTACACGAGTCCCCTCAGGGCCACGGGAGGTTTTCCTGGTAGTAAACTTCGTCTATGGGATTAGTCAAGTAAAGCTTGGACATCCATGTTATCTAATAAAAAAGAGTAAATATTGGCTCAAAATACCTCTGTTTTATTTTCTTATATGCTGAATGCTGCTGCTGGCCTGCCTGGAGGGACCAACCTCATTTTATATATCTCATACTACTATATCCTATAGTTTAACACAGGTTCACCTAAGCCCTTTGAGCCTGCTCATGCTCAATGTCAGATCAGTCTGCACTTAATTGGTGCTGTTGCCTGCTGGTGTTAATGCAAGATGGTTCCCAAGGGCCCAGCCAAACCAAAACCCTGAGAAAAGTCTGGAAAATTTTGTTACATATCCTTTCCTTCTGGGCCGTTAAGTGCTAACAAGCCTTTCCTTCTTGGCCTATATAGTCCTTTTTTTTTTTGGAAAGTATATGTAGTCCTTTTGCCGAGGCCCTTAAATGCATATGCGGCCATCTGCCCCGGCTGTTCCCTTGACCTGAACAAGGAGAATCTTGAGAGAACTTCAATGATTTTTTTTTTTTTTTGGAGTGAACTTCAATGAAATCTTAAACGTCCAACGTACGTAATGTTTTACTAATACTACTAGTCTATTACCAATAATTAAGCAAATTTTGGTTAGTATCACCAATAACGTTCACTGAATTCGGTCATACGTAATCATTTTATAATTACCCGAGAATATAGGGGAAATGAATACAAGACAAAAACGTTAATCAAAATCTGAACATGGCATCCCATATCCAAGATTCAAATCTCAAATGATTTATTTTTAGTCTTAATTTTTTTTAAGATTTTTTTTTGGTTTACAACCAATGTCGACCACAGTGACTATTTCCCCGCGCTAGCTTGTAGGCACCTCAAAGGGTGGGACACTTGGCCAAGGAATTTAAAGCTGCTCTATGCCCAAGGCATCATTCGAACCCTCGATTTTAATTAAGGATGGATGGGGTTTATCACTCAACCACTGAACCACACCTTGGTTTTAAAGATCTCATATGATGAGTTTTTGAACACTATGGAGTATGGGGCACTTGGATTGGATTGGGGGTAATGGATTGGATTATAGGCTAAAATGGAAGATGAAAGTAGTGGTAGCCTAGTCGGTGATAGATTTTTGAATTTTGAGTGTAGGAGAGAAAAAAATGTACTCGTAATAGTTACTCCCATTTGGGGGCATTTGGAGGGTAGTAGTTCCCCTACCCGTTCTAAGTGGGTGGTGGGTTGTTGTCGCAACAGGTTCTTTACTTCCCAATAATTATTTGTGGCCTCAATAATTAGACATGGAACTCATAAGTCATATGGTCACATCACATGGTTCCCTTCTTGCAACTTTTGTCCATGGTGACATAAACTCTCTTCTCATCGTAGATTGAAATTGCCTTCTAATGAAAAGATATACATATACCAACTATGGCCTCCACTACCTCATCAATGCAACAACTAATCCTGGTAATATGTGTCTGCTCTAGTCCAGTCCAATCTGTGGAGGTAGGGATTTCCAAGTTTTAAGTGGAATCATAAAACATAAGACTTGTATATGCAAGTCTATGGTTTCAAACCAAATCACAAAAATGATTACAGTCTATATGAGTACAGTCCTAATTGTAATTTACCACTAAACCAATTTACCAATCAATGAACCACATTTACATTTATGTTTGTCAATGTTCCTCTGGGGCAAAAACTAAAGCTGAATCCTTTCCAACCAAAAAGATAGAATAATAATAGAAAAATAATAATAATAACAATAAAAAATCTTTTGCTGAATGATAATTCATTTAGTAGAAGTGAAGAGTGGGAAACGTAGACGGTTTGTGTAACAAAGAAAATGAAAAGTAGAAGAAGCTGATCCATGTCTGAAACCAAAGGGGCAAAAGCTAGATAGGTGATTAGATATAGGAGGTATTTATGGAGTAATATAGATATGAAGACAAGGTTAAGGTAGGGACTAAGTCATGATATTGATGAGAGGGTTGGAGGGAACTGGAGGAGAAATCTTGTGGTTGAACAAAACCCCAAGTTGGGGATTTTGACACTCGAGCTTAATAGACTTGGTCCTGATCATGTTCCTTATCTTATTAGGAGCACTGGAATTGGAGTGTAAATGTGTAGATCCATGATTTCCATAGATTGGCATGCTGGCTTTGGGTTTATGTTTGAGTAGCCTTGGGAATTTGACGAAGCCTTTAATCCCTCGCTTGATGTGGGGGTTTTCCGGCTCCCTCATTTTTCTCTGGACACCACATAATGATCTGTGTGAGGGATCATGTTCATGTTGATGTTCATGAGCATTGTCGTCATTGTAGTTGCATTTACCACCAGCAGCAGCAGCAAGTATGGATATCTTGGACTTGGACTTTGAGGAAGACGATGATGTTGACGAGGAAGAAGGGGAAACTTTATTCCTAATCATCGGTTTATTGTTGTTGCTGTTGTTGTTGATTGAATGGCCGTCGCCGATGATGGATTTGCCATTGTGGTGAAGCAACTTATAGTTGGACTTGGGGGAATATTGACTACTATTATTAGTATTAATATGTTGATGTTGATGATGTTGTTGCATGACTTGTAAATAGTTGTGGAGTAGTCTGTCCTCAGTCACCCGCAGCAACTGATGATGTCGTCTCTTCTCACTTGGAAATTCCACCTGTTTACTCTCAATTAAATTCTGCCACCTTCTCTCCATTTCTTCTCTCTCTTTCCTTTCCTCTGCTAACTCTCTGGCCAACCTTTTGTTCACAGCTTCCATCTTCCTCCGGACCTTGCGTTCCAAATCCAGTTCCGCCTTCAGCTCCGCAATCCTGGCCTGCGCCTGCCGATCCATTGAACTGTTGAGGCTGCACCTAATCAATTTATTCAGATCTGAACCATGACCATGATTAGGATGAATCATATTCATCATCATGTGTTTAGAAATGGCACTGTATCTGCTCTGTAGCTCTTTAGGACTCTGATGAGTACTCCTACTCCTTGGAACAGAGACAGTGGTGCTGAAGAAGGGATTCTCGTAAAGCTTCCAACAGCTATTATTATTGCTGCTCATGTTTTGATCTTCTTCCGACATGGATTCATGATCATCATTATCATTATTTCTGGGATTTTCATCAGAGAAACTATACATCATCGTCATTGTGGACCCCCTCTTAATCCTTTTCTTGCTCTCACTAATTCAGGCTTACAATTTATGCCTGGCCTTAGCTTTCTCCTTCTAGTGAGTAGAGTAGTTTTTAACAACAATCCACAATAAGAAAGGTGAAAGGTGGACTGGACTGTATGTTTAAACAAGAAAGGTGACAAGCAGGTCACATGCTTCCACCTCTTTTTAGATCACACCTTTTGTACCAGTATGATAATCTATGATTCTACATCGTACGTCCCAACATTATGGTAAATGGGCTTTTGTCAGCCCAGTTGTCAAACTGTCTTTACTCTTTAGTACTCCTACTACAGTAAATTTTGTTAACTTTGACCCTAAAAAATCAAATATAAAACTAATTGTGGTTTGGAGGGACTACTTTTAGGAAAATTAGCTCTAAATAATCTCAAGTTTCAACGATGTGCCAAAAATAATCCTTTAAAAATCTCTATTATTAATCCCAAATTTCCACTCGTGCGCCAAAACATATCCCACTACTAACGCCGTTACACTCCTGTTTAGTAGTTAAATTGGAGACATTGAAACTGAAAGGAACGTTGCTATTGATGGCTGGACACCATAGCAGCCATATCTCTCTCTCCCTAAATGTTTCCACTGGTTCTGCAAAGCTACAATGAAAATGTCAATTAAGAATGAAATTCCCAGAAAGCATATTCAATCCCCTAAGTTAAAAGGGTCTCATTATCAATAGGTTCTCTCAAATGCGACAGTGACATGTCAAAGAATGGCAAAAATGAGGGTAAGAATGCTATGGTGGAAAGTAAAGTGAAGGTCAGTTTAATTTATGTTCTCTTGAATTAATTTCATCAATTAATTGTACTATTGATTTAGTTATTTGTTATAGACCAAAATTGTGGTTTTCAAGTGGGGATATGAAGTATTGTTATATGAAATTGGGCAATTGGTGACCAACAGTGACGAATTGGGATGGAAGAGGGTGTTTGAACAAAAAAGGGAGAAGATGGGTTGAAGGAGAGAATGGAAAAAGCTTTGCTGCAAAGTCTGGAATATGGGTAACGAGATCATGTCGTCTAATTCTGAAGCCGGGTCTGCCCTCCCTGCTATGAGGAAAATCACATCAGAACCGTAGTGAGTGGAAAAAATAGGAATTGGTCAAAGCTTTCTAGAACTGATAAGATTACATTAGATCAAATCATGTAGTTCTGTTTTTGTTTCAAGTTTCATTGTTTGTATGATAGTTTGTGCAGGGGTGAGATAGCTAGGAAGTCTTTCTGTTTATACAGATGGATTCCTCTCACTAGCTTATAGGTGTATTGTTCCCTTTTTGGTAATGAAAAGCTCTAATTTTACCCCCCCAAAAAATGGCAATTGAATGGGTTTGTACCCCCTTCAAATCTACTACTATAGTTTGTCAAATTAAAATGCATATGAACTTTCTATGTTTGCCAATTTGTGTTCTTGTACCTGCAACATTAACAAATCAGTATCAATAATCGGAATTCAATCACCAGCAGCCACCATCTATAACTACTACAAGAGCAGAAACATACAAAGTCTATCTGTAGGTGCAATAACAACCTTCCACGAACAGTCCTGCAGAAAAATCTGTAGGTGCAGCAACAACCTTGAACTAAAAATCATTGCCCAGCAGCCGATAGTAAAGACAGTTCGCAGACTAGCAACTCTTGCTACCCCCCCAAAAAAAAACACCAGTTCCTGTAAACAGTAAGAACAACAAGCAGAGCAGTAGATCTTGTACTAGAAGGGGAGAAAAAAGGACCACCAGCCGCTCTTGTCCATACGAAACAAAATTTCATATTCTTGTTCCAAAATCCATCACACACTTTCTTTTTTTAAATAGCCCAACAGTTACAAAATCCATCAAAATCCAACAAAGAACACCTAAGAAATGATTTCATATCTATTATACGAATACAAAAAATCTCCTTAACAAAATAGCTCTTCTCCATCAACACGAGTGTTCAGATCAAATCGAGGGGTGACTTGTTCTTGGTTGCCCCATGGTAGTTGAACATTGGCTTTGAAGAGTTGCTGCTACTTGAGAAATTGTTACTGGAACTTGTTGATTAGGGGTCTACAAACAAAAGCAATAGTCAGTATATCTGTATATACATAAGAAAAGAAAAACAAACTAAGAACAACAAACAATGCTTACATTTATGTAACTATGCCCATCTCTTTCATTCACAAATACACCAATCCCACTTGGAATCTGCATCATTTCCCAAAGAAACACAAAGAAAAAGATGAAATTGACACATATATGCAATAGTTGTTGACTATGACAAAAACTTGAGTCACTTTCTCAATGTTACTTACATTTTGTATCGTTCCCCTTCCTCTGCCTCTTCCTCTTCCCGTGCCTCTACCTCCACCTCTCCCTCTCCCTCTGTTTCTGTTGTTCCTATTTGCAGGCTCAGCCGTGAAGGAGTGATGTGTAGTGTCATTACTTATAGGAGTAGAAGTTTGCTTTCTTGGTCTCCCTCTTCCTCTTGGCATCTTTGGTGCAGATTCATATGCAGGATCATCTTTGTGTTGACATTTTCTCTTAGTATGATCTTTGGAGCCACATACACTACAACTAAGCTGAAAGCCATGTCTGGTAAGCTTGCCTGGCCTTTTAGGATCTTCATGAGGATCCTTCCTCCTGTTTTTCTTAGGTCTTCCTGGGCCAATCTTAATAGGAGGAGGGTCTAGTGGGAAGTCTACATGTTCCCAATGCCTTTCACCCTCACATGGAGCTATTTTGGTTGAATAAGCACTAATCCAGGTTGCTTTCTTGTACATGTCATGCACAAACATCTCAGCTTTTCCATTAAGGAAAAAAGCACATGCACAAGCATGGGAGCATGGGATTCCTCTAAGATCCCACTTCCTACAAGTACAAGTCCCAGCTACTATGTCAACCACCATTTGCTCCAATCCATCAGTGACTTGGAACACAGTTTCTGAAGATGGAATCACATTACAGTAAGCACTCTTTTCCTTTTCCTTTTCTAGTTTCTCTGCTATTCTGGGGCATACATCAAAATTATATGCTTGCATTTCTTGCCTCTTTAAAACTAATCTCTCCATTAGTTTACCCCTTATCTCTTCAAGCATAAATATGATATGTTTCGACCTTGCTTGAATTATGTATCCGTTGAATGTTTCGGCCATATTGTTGACCACTACATCACATTTTGTAGTGGTTTTTAATAAAAGCTCTACAGAAGGTGCGTGGATTTTGAGCAAGAAATGCAGTTGCAGCGTCTGGTGACACCATTTTCATCTCCTCTATAGCTTCATTGAAATCGGCCTCACAATACGCCCTGGTTGCCTTCCAAAATAAGCCCTTCAACTCATCTCCTTTGTGCAATTTATGCCAATTAGCAAAGATATGCCGAGCGCAATTTCTGTGCTCAGCTTCCGGAAATACTTCACTTACTGCATTTAGAATACCCTGCATATTGGATTTAAAAAAAAAAAAAAAAGTGTCAGTGCAAGATCATAAACAAACATTTTCAAATTCACATCAATTTGTTTTCATTGTTTTTTTTTTTGAGGGGGGGGGGTGTGTGTGGTGCAACAGAGGGGTTAAAGAGCGAAAATGACAATGAAACTAACTACAAATGCCACAGTGATACGTACCTTTTGTTGGTCAGAAACTAAGGTCCAACCTTTCCCTCTTGTCCCATCCAAGCATCTTCGTACTAGTCTTAAGAACCACAACCATGAGTCATTGTTCTCTCCTTCAACTACTGCCCATGCCAATGGATACATCTGGTCATTGGCATCCCTCCTTATTGCAGTCAACAACATGCCACCAAGGAATGTTTTTAAAAAGCAACCATCTAAACATAGCACATGTCTACAACCAGCCAATAGTCCATCTCTTAGGCCATCAAAGCAAGTAAAAAATCTCTGAAACACAGGTTGTCCATCCTCTTGTGAATTGGGAATGGTCTGAACTTCAAACATAGATCTTGGATTAAGCTTCTTAAGAGCATGTACATAACTGCCTAGCTTCCAATAATGTTCATGGAACCATGAAGCTTTCTATGAGCATGTTGTTTGATCCTGTATGCTCTATTCCTCTTTATGACAACCCTGAATTTTCTCTTCACAGCTTCCATTATCTCCTTAGCTGGCCAATGTGGCCTTACCTGGAAGATCTCTAGGAATTCATCTGCTATATAGTTAGACTTGAGCTGCCTATTCTTTTTCATGTCTCGAGTGCATCTATGGTTGCCCACTGCAGTCTTCACATAAAAGCAAGCCAACTTTGAAACCCAAGATGCATACAATTAAAACGGACAACCATCTACACATTTCACACCAAGTCTATTTTGTCTATTTTTGTTACTAACAACATAGTGAAGATTCCTACCCTGAGCTATAGAATATCTTGTCACAGCATCTTTGAAGGCTTTTCTGTTTGAAAACCTTATTCCGACCTTCCACTTAAATTTCAGCCAGTTTGTTCTTTCATTCACCACTTCAACATTTTTTTTTTCTTTTCTTACCTAGGATGTCATCATCTTCACTCTCCCCTGGAGTGTCAACATCCCCTTCAGAATCTTCATACTCACTTACATAACCAGATGCTATATCTGTTACGTTGCCTTCGAATCTGGTAGTGTCTTCTTCCCTTATTTCTTCTGAAATTCTGGTTGTGTCCTCATCACCTATCTCTTCCGCAATTCTGTCTACTTTTCTTATTTCTTCTGAATTTGTGCTTCCAATAACCCTCTTAGTTACCTCATTCAGCTCTGTGGTCTTTTGCTTATTCCACTCATGTACATTGAGCTTAGATTTAGCTGCTTCATCATCATTTGTGTCTGAATCACTCCCAAAAATATCCTCAACTATTGTTGGCTCAAACCCTTCTTCCTCGCTATCCTCACTATTCTCTGCATCATTGTTTCTTTGTGAAACCTTAGGTTTTTTCCCCTGAGCTACAGCATACTCATCATGAGGACTATAAAGCTTATCCCGGGAATCATCAGATAAGTCATAGTCACCAATAAGCTCATTATAAGGCAATGGCTTGTCAGTTGTGTCCTCAAGCATGTTCCAAAACTGACTAAGTGAGTTGATGGGTTGAGAGTTTGGATTTGATGATTCAATTGGGGAAGGTAAAGGGTTGGATGGTGGAATATTGTTGGTTTGAGGGTGAACTGTTTCCATTAGTTTGGGCCTTGAATTGGGTCTTCTCCTAACACATTTTCTAGCTGTCATTTTTTTCTGATTGGATATGCTAGATGTTGGGTTAGGCCAAGTTTCCTTACCCCATGACAGCCCAATGTCTTTTTCAGCCTCCACAATTTGTTGTTGTGAAGTCGCAGTCCCCTTTTCTTGTTGTAAAGCCCCATAATCATGAATAACATACATCAAAATATTTCCCTCTTTCTTTCCAATATCCATAATTTCTCTAATTTCATTATCACCTTTTAGTTGCCGTAGTCCTGTTTCCATAGACATCCCAGGTATGAGGTAATATATCTCCTTCACATTAGTGTATCCTCCACATTTTCTAGCTAGCTCAAACATCCAAAAATAATCCAACTCCAAATCAATGTGTTCATATAAATGACATTGCCCCCTGGCATATTCAATGTTTGAATCCTTCCTCCAAAAACCCCCATGATAAAAATGAAGATTTACGTAAGACGAAGCCATCACACCTAAAACCAAGAATTTGTTAATTAACATATTGCATAGGCAGGGATAAACAATTGCCACATTTGTTTGAAAAAAAGAAGTTTACACAACAATTTGAATAATCCTAATTTCATTGTCATAGATTGACACTTAGACAGTAAGTTTGTTTTTAAAAATCCTAAAACTATATTTTGTTTCTTTCTCTACTCTATCTGATAGAAAAAAGCATGCTTTTCTCAAACCCACAAGCCCTTCCTTAGTCTAGCCAAAATAATGTCAGTATTATAACAAATTGAAGGAGTAAATAAATACTTACCCACATAAAAACCGTGCCTTTGATGCAAAAGAGTCCAAAATTGCAAGCTAGTGACCAAAATTCTGACCTAAGCACATAACCATGACAGTGGTGAATTGATTTTGTTAGGTGCAGGGGTGAAGAAGAAAGGAAGTCGCTATGCCGTAGCCCATATGCTAGGTCATACTTGAACGGATCGATGAAGCAGTTGCCTTTGTTACCGCCAGTTACTTTATTTTTATTTTTTTTTAATTGCCCACTACTAACAGAGTCTAACAGAGTTAGTAGTGGATCGGTTTGGGCACACAAATGGAAACTTAGGATTAATAATAGAGATTTCCAAACCCGGGATTATTTTTAGCGCACCGTTAAAACTTGGGATTATTTAGAGCTAATTTTCCTTATTATTTTTGGTTCACGACAAAATGTTCCCACCCCTGACCATACATCACAGTGACTATTTCTCTGCGCTGGCTTGTAGGCACCTCAAACCTTCTATTAATAGCACGTGAATTTGTTACCCTTTGACACACATTTACAAATACTGATGGTTTTGCAATAAATGATGAAAGAAAAATTTATGTTGGTTGGGTGCCACAAGTACCTCTTGAGTGATGATGGTTAACGGGAGAAATTGGTTGAGAGCAGAAATAAATGGAGTGAAGAAATAATAGGGGATGGCAATTTTGAGTATTTGGTTTTCTCGTTATTTATGTTTAAATCTCGTGAATTGAATCCTGTTGCTGGGGCTGTGAAGAAATAATCCTGTTGCTATCATCTGCATTAGGGTTTCCGTTGGATGGCCATGGGAAGTGATTTTCCGATAAGGTAAGTAATCCCTCTTCCATCCTTTGAATTTATTTTTTTTTTAAATTTTTTACAATATCTCCCTCTCCTTTACCCCCATTACTGCTTGGGGGCAATTGAGTTGCTTCAATAACGCTCTTATTTGACTCGGAGTCACCGCTACCGGCACCAGCACCGGCACGAACTCTCCATTCACTCGTCGGTGTTGGACTTATTCTTATTCTTGTTTTTGTTTAATGACTTGTTGAGTGATCGATTGCCATAAGCTAAGGTTACCTAAGTGCACATATAAGCCACTTTATGGCTATAGCTTTGAACTTGAATTTTAAGCTTACAATTCAATAGCATCAATGGAGGGTAAATGAGAGGGAGCTGAGCTGGTTAGGGAGGGGGCAACTAGTTGCCTATCTATAACATCTTATTCCTCCTTTATTTCTGAATTGTTAATTCCTCTAATTTTAAAAGGCTTTGTTTGTGAATTGTCCTGTGTCTGTGTGGGTGGGTTTTTGTGTGTATGTCCTTGTCAAAATTTGCATCTGTTTGTGCCTTCTCTTGTGATGTGTGGATAACCAATTGCCATGCCATGCCCAAGCATGCCAATTTTTATCTATATGGACTGAAATAAGCATTCTTTGAGCAACCCATGCCTATTACTAGCAAACTGCACAAGTGGTGGTACTTTGTCTAACTTTACTAGCAAACTGCACAAGGGATGTAAACAACAAGACTGACCTCACTAAACCAACGTAGACATACAACTCATCCTCTTCCTGTTCAACATTTAGATAGTTGTTCAGTTGTTTGCCTTGTTCGTCCACACAAATAAATTAGGCCTTATAGGGAACATTAAACAAGTATGTGCTCCTGTTAGACAACTGCACTCTTTCTCTCTTTACAATTAGCCTCTAAACCTTTTGCGTGATCATATCTGTTCCCTCAACTTAACCACCTCCTAATATGAGTAGTTGAAGCTGGGGAAATTTCTCCGCCAGTACTCTCACTGTAACAACAACAGAGAGACCCTCGCTCCAGACCATGCATACCTCCCTGAACACTCCTGAAGCTTGGACTTCTCAGGTCCTGGCTGAAGCAACTGTAGTCAGTGTAGATGCTTCTATCACACTTTGGCTCAGGAATTGGGTATGACAGGCGCTTTTTCACTGAAGCCCCTCTTTCTTTGTCTGATGAGGAAGATCTTTGTTTGGGTGCACTCTGTATCTGAGCTCGTGCCCTTGCCGACTCTGTGGCTGCCATATAATTTGGCGTGGTTGCGGTTGATCCTGTTCTTTCTTGGTAGCTGCTAACTCCGGAATGCTTGTTTGAGCGTAAGCTGGGGGTGCTTGTGGCTGAGTGGCTTCGACACCCTTTTAAACATCGTGGGCTCGCTGATCGAACCTGTAGAGACCTGGTATTGCACATAGAAGGGGTGCTTGGGGATTGATGTGACAAGCTGCTATGTACCATATTAAGGGGAGAGGCAACATGTAGGCTGTGTCTCCTGTTTTGTGGATCTTGGTGTGATTGTTGAAAGTTGATTGGTGTCTCAAGGTGAGGCTGTAATGACTCCATATCAACATCTTTCATAGAACCTCTTCTCTGATTAGTTTGTCTGTAGTCATTCTCCCAATTTTGTTTGAATTCCATCAATTGGTTGAGCCATTCAGCGTTCTCCTTCACCTCTTTCTCAATTCTGCCAGCTTGATTTTCATCCGTTCTCTGTATCTGATTTGGAAAAGGATCATTGTGAGATTGCAATTCTGTATGACACAGTAAACTAAATGGGAGCTGCTAAGGGGATATGGCATACCTGCTGAGACAAAGCATAGGCAAGGGTTTTTTCACGGTTTAAAGCTGCCTCCTTTCTTCTCCGTAAGATTGCTTCAATGTCTTCAATTGTGTGTGGCCGGTTCTCCCAGTGGCCTATGATATTATTTCCATCTCTATACTGTAATGAAGATGCAGCAGAATTAAGAACTGAGCTGCTGGCCAAATACTAGTGGGTAAGATGCGTGTTTTTCACTTTCCTTTTCTTCCCTCTCAATAGTATCTTATGGTGGTGGCAGGGGAGGGTTTGCAGAAGGGAGACTTACAATTGATTTCCTTTCGCGTATGTCTTTATATTTATCCCATAGGTTGTTGCTTTCTGCAAACATTGACTTCCGGCACCCATCATGTGAAAGCCTTGAATATTGGTCACGTATTCTAGCTTGAACACGAATCAGGGCTTGCATGCATTTCAGCATGGTCTTCGCTTGCTTCCTTGCGTTGTGTCCTCTTATCAGTGCCTGAAGTTTCACAATCCCTTTGAGTGCACACAAAGCTCGCCTTGCCTTCATTGCAAAGAAATAAAGAATGAATAATGCTTGTCTATTTTTTCAAATGATTACTGTGCTTGGTAGATAATCTGATGATTTCTGTAAAACTATTCATTTCTAATCAAGCTTACTCGTGCATACATAAAAGGAATCTCGAGCATGTTTAGTTTCTGGTACGCTGGTACTGTGGTACCATTTATCCAGAAAACTTGTCCATTTATAATGATTTAGCACTGTATCAGAACCGGCATTCAGAAAACATGCATGACTCTTCTACTTTGCTTTTGTTCTGGTTTTCTTTTATATGAAAGGACATACCAAGCTTGTTATATATTAACATGCACCCCTATGTTTTCTCTGAAGAACAAGAGATGATATTGGAAAACGAACTTGGAGTTGAAGATGGAGAAGTCAGAAAACTATTTCCCAGTGTGTCCTAGAAGTGCATAAGGTGATTTGATGTAAAATTGTTAACACCGGGAAAGAGAGACATAAGCTCAACACTTACCAGGTAGCCTCTGAAAGCTGTCTGAATAACCAAAGCAGCATAATGTTCTTTAACCAAATTTGCAGGTCTTGACTCCTGAGCACACTTGAATGATGCCTGAGCTGTTGCCACAACTGCTTTAGCTGCTGCTGTACTAACATCTGCTTCAGCTAATGTTCCTCTCTGCTCATTTGTGGAAATTTTATCTGTAGGCTTTCTGTTGCTAGTCACATTGATCTCAATTGATGGAGTATGACTCGTAAGTTTTCTAAAAACCCATCTTCGTTTTTCTGTTTTCTGCATGAACACAGAACCGTATATCGATAGGTAAGCAGAATACAGATTTATGCAACAAAATGCAAAAAAAAATTAGCCAAGATGATCACCTTTTCTACTTGGTCATCATCTTGTCCATGTTCCTCTCTCCTCTTGCAGCCTTTTTTTGGAGTTCCCTTAGTAGGAGATCTGAAAGCCCTTTTCACTGCAGTAAGCCAAGAGTTACCCCCTGTGTTTCCCATAGAGTTGTACAAAAAAGTGTGCTATGAAACTAGGAGGACTTAGGTACTTAAGATTTGGAAGGTGTCTTTTTTTTTTTTTTTTTTTTACCTTGGTTTGAGTATGATAAGAAATTAAGGAACATGTATATATGCAGCATCTACAAAGAGATAGGTATAATATTTATGCTCGGCGTAGACGTACTGCAATGTCATGATATTATAAGTAATGGCGGTGTCAGAGTCTGACAGTAGCTCTTAAATTATCTGTATCTAGATATTGGAAATCACTGGACTCTGGAGATGATGAAATAGGTTTTTTCTTTTCTTTTCCTTTTAAGTTTTACTTGAAGGCTGAGAGGCTGGCATTGCATTGCATAAGAATCCCATGTGATTTTGTAGAGATTAATAATGGGTTTCACGTGATACAGACAGCTGAATGACGAGAGAAAGAGAGGAGGGAGCAGTTAGTGTTGTTGGCTTATTTGCTAGGAGTATTATAAATTGACAAGGAAGAGCAAATCGACGTTATTGAGTCTTATCATATTCATCATACGAGTATTACTCTGCTACTGGGTGCTTTTGTTTTGGGGGCCGAGTTCAGAGTCCTCGAAGACCGCCATACCCAACTCGCTCAGTAGTCAGTTGTACTCACCATTTTTGGTGCTTGATGGCCAACTTGTTTTGGGGTATTGTATTTACTATCAGGAACGTTGCCACTCATTGCTCTCAATCTCATAGACCAGTTAAACTGTCTACCTTATCTACTTTTATTATTCTTCTTTCAGCTTTTTCCTTAACTAATTCTATGGGCTATAAAGTAAGGGGACTCGAATTTGAAACCTCTGAATTAAATTTTAGAAGTCTTGTCAATTGAATTACCTCTTAGGGTTTCTTTTTTTTTTTTGTTTAATCGTAGGTTCACCTAAGTTCTTCGGGTCAAGACTAATCTTGTTCGCACCGGATTGACCCGCGAATGTGTAAAGTGTTCCCATTAAATAGATTTTCCATCACAAGATTCGAATCCTCGACCTTACTTAAAGAATGAGAGTGTTGAATCACTCACACCAAACACCTATTGGTTCTTTCATCTTATTTTAACAATGGGAAGTATTAACCGATGGGATAAATTAATTTTTGAGGAGTGTTCAATTTTGTTTGGTTGACATTTTAGTTCATGGGAATTAATGCGAGAAGCTCTACTTATCAAGTGGGGCATGGTAAGTAACTTTCCCGTTTTAGGAAAAGTCTTATTTTTTTTTTTTTTTTGGGTCCAAAGAAAAGTCATACTTTTATGCATGGAAATAAACCAAACCTATGTTTTCATATGCTTTGGGCCTTTGCAGAGTGACGAGGTGTTTTTAGGGTGTTTCTTTTTTCATTTAACTGAAATGAAGTAGACTGAACTCCACTAATTTGAACTGAATAGTAATCAAATGAGATAGAACTTACTGAAGTGGTAACCAAATAAGCATTAAAAAAATTACTTTTGGGCATGAGCGTTAGTAACTTGACAAGTGTCACAATATTATTGATTATAATCTTAGTTATGTTTCATTTTGAGAATGCCATAGATATACAGTTTTATTTCATTTGTTTCTAATGTGAGTTTTACGGTGTCGATTTTTTATATTTAGTTGTTTCTCACTTTGTTTCATAATACATATAAGTTGTTTAAGATTTTTGCCTAAAAACTAAGAAAGCTATTAAGTATTCTTAATTTAGCAAAAACTAGTCATGTTAGACTAACTTACCCTTTTGACTTTAAATGTAGCAAAAAACGCGAGCAGTTAATTATGTTAATGTGAAACACGGGTAAAATGAGTAAAGAGCAATAAATGTTTCATTGAGAATGTAAATGACTTAGAGTATGGAATAAAAATAAAATTCTAAAATGACCTATATTAAAAAATGGAAGGAATATTGAGTTAAGGACCGAAAATGTGATGAGTGCTACACTTTCGATATCCTTTTTGTTTTTGTATACTAAAAAGTCATAATCAAATTACAGTACCTATTTTTAGTTAGTTGTAGATTAAATAGAGGAAATATCAAAAATGTTACTGAGATCTATGTGTCTAATATGTAATAAGGTAGTTCCCTATGTAAAAAAAAAGTGGGTAAGTTGCTAAGTGAACTTTTTACAAGGAAAAGAGTAGTACTCCTTTCTCGTCTTTAAGTTTTGCAATTTGGGCTTGTTAGTAGTAGTAGTAGTAGTAGTAGTAGGAGTTATTGCTATTGCTTTGTGTCAAAAAGGATAGTACAGAAATAAGGAATTCAAATTAGAATGAGCGCGTCAATCCGAAGGAGTGAGTAAAAATAGGAGCAACTTTCACGAAACATTTTGAAAATTGAATCACCCTTCCCTAGAAAGGAAAACTTCTTGTTTCTTCTGCCACTTCTTCTGCCTCTCTCTCTCTCTCTCTCTTTCATTCTTCCAGAGATCAGAATCCAAATGGTGATTTGCCTTTATTGCAGTTAATTGAATTTTGAGGCTCCTTGGCATTGTTGGTTTGAAGCATTTAATTTGGGTTGCTCATTCATTCACGAAGAAGTAGAAGAAGAAGAAAGAGGAATAGGAATGGGGTGTGTGTCATCGAGTCTGCTGAACCAGGACGAAGAATTGAGCCAAATGGGTATGGGAATGGGAATGGGAATGGGAAGCGGTGCGTTGGGTCATCACATCGTTTCTCTCACCTCCACCACTTACGGCCTCCTTACCGGTCTAGACCATCACCCTCCTCAGACGCCTCCTGGTTCAATTTCTTCAAGCCCAGTTCCATTCCTTAGCCCTCTTTCTGAATCCCGAGCCATTCGTTCTGAGCCGGAGGTCATCAACTCCTGGGAGCTCATGGCTGGCCTTGATTCAAACGACAGCTTCCGTTTCTCTCCGCTCCCTCTCTCCAACAACTCCACTTCCAACTCTAGACCTTCCACTCCTAAATTCTTCAAGGCTCCCAAATCCCGAATCGAAGTACAAGTCGCAGAGAAAGAGAATTGCGAGCCCAATCGCATTCCAACTACTCAGAAAAGCAGTTCTATCCTCAGGGCGCAGCAGGAGCAGAAGCAGGAGGATTGCAAGAGCCACGAGTGGGAAGTCAACAAGTACAAATCCAAGGACAACAACATCATCTCCAAAGACAACAATACTAATAATAAGTACTCCTTGGATGGGTTTCCCAAGCTGTGTCCTCCAAATGGGGAGGACAGGGTGGTGCTCTACACCACCACGCTTAGAGGAGTCAGGCGCACCTTTGAGGCTTGCAATGCAGTCCGATCTGCCATCCAAGCCCTCGGCTTCACCTTTTGTGAGAGGGACATTTCTATGGATCGTGGTTTCCGGGATGAGTTAATCCATCTTCTCAATGACTCACAACACAACTCATGCTCATGGGCCCCTCCCCGCCTTTTCATTAAGGGCAGGTATGTGGGGGGAGCTGAAGAGGTGCTTCGAATACATGAGGACGGCGGCCTCGCTCACCTGCTCCAAGGCCAAGGCCTCTCCAGGCTCAAGCCAGGCCTCCTTTGTGATGGTTGTGGCGGTTTCACTTTTCTCCCCTGCTTTCGATGTCATGGCAGTTGTAAATTGACAATGAGACCACCGCACCACTCCTCCACTCTTGTCATCAGATGCCCTGATTGTAATGAGAATGGCTTGGTCCTCTGCCCCATTTGCACCTAAACCCATTATCTATTATTGCCCCTCCTTTATTTCTCACTCATTACCCCCCTCTTGTAAGTTAACTTACTCAAATCCCTTCTCATTTGAGTTTATTGTCAATGAATGATCATCATCATCTATTCCCTATAGTTTCACTATGCTATGCTCTTTCTGTTTCTTTCGATATTTGATTCTGCTACTCCCTTTCTCCTGGATTATTACTACACTTATGTTGCTAGGGTGATTAAGAGTACATGTTACTACCGACCGTTAGGCGGTTGTTTCCTACCAAAAGCATTACGTTTCACTTTCATGTTCATATCAGATATCCTACTCAATCATTTATCATCTTACATTCTTTTTATTTGGCTACAAAACAAACTTATTTGTAGCTAAAGAACCTAGAGTTTAGGTTGCAACTTCATAAGCAGAATAGAACATATCTTGGTTTGCTGTTTGTATATGGAAAATCAGTATACGTTTCATATGCTGACAGATGGTTGAAGTTCCAATTTGAAGGAACTCCGATTATATGCTGACAGATGCATGTTACTACTGCGATTATATGCTAATCAGGGCGTTCAAAATTCAGAAATTCTTCCCTCGTTTTCTGATTATCTCACTGAAATCTGTTGAGAAGGATGTTCTCTTTTGTCTGATCCACCAATTGACTGATGATTATCATCATAAATAAAATTAATACGATTATGATGGATATGATCAAAAAGTGTGCTGCTGTTGGCAAGGGAAGAAAGATCATATTGGTTAGCTGCTAGGCAATTTAGCATAAGCTGATGATGATCAAGATCAAAGCTGTTACGCCTAATTACCTTTCACTCTCGGCCGTCCTGGTTCTGGTCAGTGCTGCAGCAGATGGGGATCATTTGTAGGCACTGCCGCGCCAGTGGTGGTTATTAGTTCATGATGATTACTCCTACATCCTTGCAATTCCCTATCTACATTGATCGTCCCTCGGTCATGCTTGATATGGTAGTTTTAGCACTCTCAAGTAGTGTATTACATATACTAACATCATATTGTGATTTGTGACAGACAGCATTAAACTTTTCTTCATTCTTAATTAGGTTCTAACTTACTGAACATGTTTGATAAGGTTTATGCTTACATTCATGCAGGTGCCCATGCTGCTGTAGTTCCAAAACCCTGTTGCAGTTGCACAGTTTGTTCTAGTCTCTGTTGGGAATTTGTGTTTTGTGACTGAACAAGTACCAGTTAATCGGTGAAGGTGATCTTATTCTTTGGTTAAGGCAAGGACCTTTTTCCTTTAATTATTTATGTTTTATGAAGTGTAGCCATTAATTAAGCATATCAATTTATGTAACGAAGCTAGAACTAGAAGACGACATGGAACTCATTGCGCAACAAGAGAAATCTAGAGAGGAAAATATCAGAAAGAAATCAGCCAACAAAGTGACTGATACTGTAGTATTAATCAAACACAAATGATATGACGACCATAAAGTATGAGATGTCACATATACCTAAAGGAATCAATGTGAACATTACACAAAAAATATACAATACACTGATGAGCATAGCTATCCACAATTAACGAACGAACTTGTATTTCTTCTCTCCCTTCCCCTCTCCTGCCCTTTTGCATCGGTATATAATCCGTCAGCTTGTTATATCAACCAAGTTTGTTAAGCGCAATCCTTTTTTGAGGAGGCCCTACTACTAGCTATGCTCCATTGATCTGAAAACCCTACCGACGAGGCACAACCACTACCACATTTTGCCACCGTTCTGACACTCTCAATCAACTCTTGGGTACGACCCTCTTGTGACAATATCTCTAACAACTGTTTCGGGCTAATAGCCAGCTTTACCTTCCAAACTCCGCTGCCACCCCCTCCTCCTCTAATATTGTACCTTGAAAATACATCTGTGTTTGATCTCTTGAGCACATTACTTTGGCAACTACTGTCAAAGGACATCCTATAAGGTGCTTCCCCACTAGTTGAGGATGTAGGTATGCTCTTGGATCTAACATGGCCTACCTTTACATCAAAAGCATCTCTCTTCATCTGGAGTGGAAGAAGCAAGTATGAATCCCCAGGATGAAGCTCTTCATGGTTAGACAATGGCTTCCAAAAGAGATCGTCGCTCTTGAAAACAGCATGGCAAGGAAATTCTTCAAGGATAAAGCCTGCTGTTACAGGGGAGTGGAATTCCATGATTCCGCCATTTGCAGTCACCACTTGGATTGTCTCACCTATCTCCCCACCTCCCATGCCACCGAACAAGCAATTGCCCATCCGGATCTTTCTACAGCAAAGCCTTTGACACCTAACGCATTGGCTTCGCTTTCTTCCTCCTCCTGTAATGGATTTAAGGTATAAATAGTTGGGCAGGGGTGGCGAAGGTTGGTTTTGTTTGGCCAATTATTCCCCCGATATCTTCAGAGATTTATGTTCTTGGTCCCCCCAAAACCCCTTTTGCTTCTTTTGACTAAAAGAAATGGCAAGAGGGAACAAAGATAAAGCAATCCATCTTAGAACACAAAGTGTGAACTTGGAAGGATGAGATTGATCCAGAAATATGGAGATGTTTTAATTCTTCAGCTATAAATACAAATATGATTCGATTCAGTCAAGCAATAGTCTGTGGAGGGACAAAGATGGTCAAAAATGCACCCAGGCCAGAGGGGTCCACTAAACACCATCATTTCATATGAATGAATATCTTTCACTTTTCCTTTAGCAAAGCCTACGTCTATAATGGGACTGGAGCATTCTTGAGCTCGCCGCTGCTTAACGGCTTTGCCTTCCAAAAACAACAATATTCCCGCACCGCTTTGTCACTATCCTAACTAAAAGTGTGGATTTCAAAGGGAGGGAACAAAAAAAATTACCCGTAGTTGCATTGCTGCTGTTATTATGTTGAGGCAATTATAGAATATAAAGACATGTCACGAAACTGATAAAGAGAAGAAGATGCCCTCTTTGCTAACTCAATCACCCTAATGGAAAGTGGTAAGAGTGCGAATATATTTAGCAACTCAAATATTGCTACCAAAGCTTCGCCCTACCCATTCCCTTTCTTTTTTACAAGTCTCCAAAACTGAGGGTCCCATTTTTCAATGTTCTAACAGAAAAGGCTAAGCTCTTAGTACTAGCAACTACCAAGAAATAACCAATGTGTTCTCTACCGGAAAGCTAAACTACCCTCAGACCCACTTTATTACTCAGGCAGCAGGCGGCTTTCAACAAAATCACCAACTTCCCTTCTCATAAATCATAATCACTGTTAAGAATGAAGCGTGAAAACATCCTAGTATCCGCCATCATGAACAGATCCCACTATGCCAGCAATTAGTCATGCCTCTACAAACAATTAATGATAGACCATCGGAGAGCTGTGATGCCCTTGCAGGCATAACATATGAAAAGAGCAATACATGCCAAATACATAGTAAGCTACCTCATATTCCTGAATAGTATAGAATCCAATGGAAAACAGCAAGCAAAGTCGGCATATACATAACCTGATAATATAGCAAGAAGAGCAATAGATTCTTCAGAATCCAAACCTAAGAAACCATCCTCATCAAACATACCACAAAGGGTGATAGCCAGGTGATTCACTAAGTTTAAGATAACAGTAGCAAGTCAAAAACAGCTGCACCTTCATCTGATGTGCATCATGTACAAGCTTTCCAAGTCCTCGAAGTTCCATCCAACTCTACATGCAATTAAATAGACCAGAAATGAGATTGATACTTCCACACACACTGATCCAGGCTCATAAAAGGTAGAAGCACCACAAAATAGGGTAGAACATTTACAGAGTTATCTATGTCCAAAATATACAAAAAGACTTCTTTCCGTCGAACAGCAAAGATGATTAATGCATGGGTTGTCTAGGAGCACGAGGCCGAACTGGTGTCTTGGATGGGCTCACCCTGTATATGCACAATCCATCGAAACAACACTTCACTAAAAGTTGCAGCAATCAAATGGTGAAATAGAATCCTGACGAGGTATCCACAAAGAAAAACTCATTTCACAGATCAGCTAAAAGGCTTTCTGATTCTCACCTTATGGGCAATGATCCCAGGACGACACCACTGCAATTGAGAGCAGCAATAGCACTTTCAGCCTGAAGGGGACAAAACTCAGCCATTAGAAATGTGTGTTAAACCACATCATCACACTTGTATGCAAGAATATAAGGTGCTTGAGTTTCCTGTGGTTCAATATCCAATGGTAGCACACCAGTGGGACCGAATCTTGTCTCCCCCTTTGGACTGATATAACTACACTCAGCAACTATATTAAACTGGCAACAACAAAGGCACAAATCCCCATTGGCCTATTTGCTTTTTCTTTATCTATTTATATGAAAATCAAACAGTATACTGGACATACTCCTGGCTCCAACAAAAACATCACGCTTTTCCTAGAGTAATACTACACAGCAGAACCCTGGCACTCAGTCCGTGAAAATTGATGAATGAAGGAACCAGTGCAAAGTGAGCTTGTTCCCATGAACACAGGACAAGTAGTTTCTAGTTACAAAAAAAATCTAGGCATACAGCGTCTGGCAATTTTTACGTACATTGTCCAGCTATATGTGTAGCAATACTGGAAGTAATTAAAAAGAACGAGAGATAAACAGCTCACTAAAACAATTCATGCAATAGATCTGGAAAATCTTCACAAAACTGTAGTTGTGCTTAATAAAGATGGAGTAAAACATAATATAGCAGTCAAACAACTTCAATTTCCAGAAAAGAAAGCATAAACAGATTGAGAAAGTGACAAGTCAAAATCCATAGCTAAACCCAGGTAACAAATTTATTAAATACCAGGATGTATGGGTATAGTATAAGCCTCAGGCAAAACTAAAAACAAACAATCATAGCAAAAATGATGACAGCAGATTTCAAAACAGGTGTAGCCTTAATATCGAATAAACAAACACACATTCATCTCGACCAAACAAACACACATTATATTGGGATCAACATGCAATTTCCAGCTTCTTCACTTCTAGGTCTTGCAAAATGGGCATACACACAACAATGTCAATGGCTATGGCTGTAGTAGTAACTTATCCACCAAAAGTACTGCAGATCATTAAGCCCCTCCATTAACATCCTGCTATGGACGAGCGAGCGCTGTACACTCTTCTGTTAATTAGTAGTTTATAAACATTACAGTTCGAAAATTTGTCTGAAGTGTATTTGATTCTTCCATTCTGAACAGACGACATGTCCACCTAAGCCAACCAAACCCCAAGAAAAAGAACAGAAAAGGGAAGAAGTTGCATAGACTGATGTCCCTACTTCCACTAGAAATGCTTAGCAACAAGATGGGTCAGAATCAGTTTTACTTAGGACATTGTTGAAAAGAAAATTTATAGGAAAACTCTTCAAAAAGCTCTTACACCTAGTATATCCGTGGAAGAAAAGTGTCCATCACAGAGTGGACACAAAGGGATATGTTTTGCTAGAGTAAAAATTCCCTCCTACACATCTTATGCAATAAAATTTCACTCCTGACTCAAGGATTTTGTGGAGGATGTGTGCACCCCCATTTACAGCTCACTCCTCCCTTTAATGAGATCATTTATAATTAAGAGGGAGATGGGAATTGCGATATATAACATGACTGATATACTAATGAAATGATGACTTAGTTTCACACCATACTCACCACGTATTTTGCTGTCAAAAACATGTATGAGAAGATATCATTTCCACTCCAAAAACAATATTTTCTATCTCCTTTAGTTATGAAATTCTAAATGTCAAATGTGAGATGCTATTATGTCCTTTCAAAACCATCAAATCCTCAGAATGAACTTGCAAAATTACAGCTTCGAAGACGAATAATGCTATGCCCTCCCTAGTTTCCTCTAAATACTTTATTGAAAATGCTTGCTTCCGTGTTCACAAATATTCAAAGTGATATGTGATATCCATCTACCTTACAATAAAGAGGGGGAAAAGAATGCTTGTTAAAACTTGGGTGCAACTCCAAGGAACACACTTTGAGGGCATTAGTAAGATAAAAAGCAAACTTTGGAAAAAGAAATTACCATGACAAACTCAACAAATGCAATACGAGTGGAATGGTGATAATCTCCAAGTACCCTTAAACGGTGCACCTGCATCAAACAGATTTAATCGAGAGGAGACCCAAGAAAAGATAATATATTTGGCCCAAAGGAAGAGCAGTCATAATTCACAAACCTGTCCACACACAGACTGGAAAAAGAGTTTGAGTTCAGCTTGAGAAACCTAGAGAGGGAAAGATTGTAAGCATAATGGTAAAGGTAAAGAAATGGTAGTACATAAAAGGGAATTAGAAAGCAAGTAGTAGGGCAATAAGAAAAGTAAAGACAGAAACACCTTCTTATCAATATTTGTACAGTAGATAGTTCTTGCACACATTTCTCGCTCATCTTCACTCTGAATCCAAAGAAAGCACAAAAGATGTTGGGAAATAATAAGATTGTAAGAAAGAAAATGAACAAGGTAGTCAGTCTAATCAAAGAAGTAGGGGGTGGGATAATGGGTAGGGAATACTGACACGAGGCAAAAACGTGGGGTTAACTGGAGCGATAGCAGTCTTGGAAGGCAGAACTTTGACAGGATAAAAGCCAAGCATGGTCCCAGATAGAGTTAATGCAGCTTGTGCACCATCTAGAGAAGCAAATGGGAGGATTGAGTAAGTTTAGGAGATAGTATAGTTATATTAGGAATTGAATAAAACTGTTAAGGAAGAGCTAATAAGATGGGAGGGAGGGTACCCTTATCAGTGAACTCAACGAAAGCAAAACGGAGCACAGAATTGGGGTCACCACAGATACGGCAATCAACAACCTGGAATCCGACATAGTGAATATTCAATGTGAATTGAAGACACCAGTAAATTACTCATGGAACATATACTAGTAAAAGAGACAAGAGCAGCAGTGTAGGTAGTAACCTGGCCACAATTGATGAAAAGAGCGGCTAGCTGCTCCTCGGTGACCTGCCCCGGAAACATAGAGACATAGAGACATGACATACAGATACAGATACAGATACAGATACAGTCCAGTTGTTAATTTATTTATATAGAATGAATTGTAAACAGTCCAGGTAAATGGTATGGGTTGGTAGTTTGGTACCTGATGGTCAATATCAGAAACATAAACAGTCCTGCGAATGATTTCTTCCCTTTGAGCCATACTTGTCCTAGCGTTCATCCTACGCCTGCCCTGACCCTGACCCTGACCCTGACCCTGACCCTGACCCTGACCCTGACCATCGCTGCTATTTTTCTTCTGTAAACAAAACAAACAAACAGTAATGAAATGACTAATAACTTAAAAGAGTAATCAATCAAATGGAATCAAAGAATTTACCCGTCTAGCACTGAAATCGATTCCGAAAGGGGAGTTGCCGTTGGGGTTGGGCACCAAATAGCCGGGGCCATGGGCATGATATTGATTATGATTATGATTATTGTTAATAATGAGTGAGGGTGGCACAAATTCCTGGGCCAAAGGATTGAGTTTAGACAACATCTCTTGCAACTCCATCATTTCTCTCTTGTGATTCTCAGTCTCATTCTGATTCTGATTTTGGCTGTAATCACTGCGTTTGGTTTTCGTCTTTTGGTTTTGGTTTTGGTTTTGGTTGCCAATGATCTCCGACGACCTCCGATCCGATGAATCCCTACCTTTTTCTACCACTCCCATTATTTTTGATGATTGATTTTCCTTTGATTCTATTTCGAATGAGTTCTAACACACACACACACACACACACACACACACACACACACAGAGTCACAGACTCTCTCTCTCTCTTATCTTTCTCTCTCCCTTTGAGGAGTTTGAGATTCTCCTTCTTTAGTCTCTACCTAATTCTTTGTTTCTGCCATTTCTACTTCTTCCCCTCCTGTCCTGTCCCCGTGGCCCGTGTATTAAACTTAAACAACTCGTCCAGGTTCCAGCCTTCTCTCTCTCTCTCTCTTCTTGTCTTTCTTTCAAAATACGGGCTACTAAGAGTACTAGTACTAGTACTAGCCTACCTTAGCTTGTACTCCCTACTATACCCCTACCCTTACTAGTTACTCCTAGGGGAGAGAGAAGGACATAGTTGGGGAATATATATATATATACGGCCACTCAGATAAAGATAAACCATTTAAGTAAAAGTAATAGAGATAAAACTAAAATGGAAAAATAATTAATGAAGCCCACAAAAAGCCAACCAACACACTGACTTCTCATATAGCTGGTTGTCGTCTTCGATGGGCATCTAATAGGAGGACTGGCTACTGGCACGTCTGGGTCTTCTGGCAGGAGTGGAAGGCTAAAGTTAGCTATCTCAGGAAAAGCCAGAAAGGATCACCTTATAAAGTCTGCTAACAAATCCTTCCTAAAATGCCCACCAATCCTTTTCTTTTTCACCCCATTTTCATTTTCTCTTTCCATCACTTCAAATACCACTACTCCTCAATCCTCATGTCTGTACTGTGTGGTGTGTGTCACACTCACTCCTCACTAATCACTTAATCACTCCAGCAACTCGTTAGGTGTCACTAATAGATCACACATAGCGCAATGGTGCCTTTACATACTAATATTAGTGATTATATTTTTTATTTTTCAACAATAATAACTACTTTATCTAAAAGGTACCCTTTTAGGAGCACTGATTCACAAATGTTCAAACAGTAGTAAAAGAATAATAGTAGCTATAGCTATATTGGTGTGTTATGAGTCCCACATCGAAAACTAAGATCGAAAAGGAAAGATAAAGGGTTGAAATTTGAAGGAAATCACACAAATGTCGTAGTACTGAGTACTCCATACATTTTTATTAGTTCAAAATCTGATGTTTACGTTGTTGTTGTTATTATTATTATTATTATTATTATTATTATTAATCGAGCATCGCACGGGCTTTAAAACTAGTAATAATAATAATAATAAACATTGATGTATGTGGGGAAGGCCACAATATGCCATCATAGTGTTTGAACTAAGATCATATACAAAAGGTTATAAATATATAAAATTAAAGTAAGAGTAATAAAGCATATGTTTCTTGACTTTTAAGTTAATAATATAAAACATATTTTCTTAAAGTCTAAAATATTTATATGTGGGCTATAGTATATTACCCAACAATAAAATCAAATTAGTTTTTTTTAAAGAGGGAGATCCATTAACAACATTTTGATATGGATAAAGAACGAAAAGTAATATGGCAACCACTCCACTTTTACTAATAATATAATACTCTGAAAGTAAGGTACATAAACACCATACATTTCCTAATTAATTTGGATGCCCATAAACAATAATTCACTAATTTTGAAATGATAACTCTCTAATATTATTCAATTTTGCAAATGAGTGTCACATAGAACTATAAGAAATCAAAAATAAAGAAATTTCGCAACAAGCTTGAAAACATAAAATTGACAGTTTTGAATTATAGTTATTATTATTTTTGAAATAGTTTTGAATTATAATTATACAAAATATATTTATATAGTAAAATCTATATAAATTAATACTCAATAAACTAACAACCTCTCTAAAATAAAGTTACTTACCTTCAGTCCCAACATTAAGATATTGTAGTTTCCTGAATTATTGCTCGACTAATTAATAACTTCTCAAAATTAATAATTTTTTTATGATACCAACAATATTAATTTATATAAATTTTAGTGTACATAGGGAATAGGTGGGTGATATATTTATGTCTTTGAATTGTGTTTTCGTACTCCATAAATTGTGCCTACTTCAAGCGCATCTTCCATTTCAATATGTATTTTCTCGATGTGGAATCGGTATGAAGGAGGTGATGATGGAAAATGTTTGGTTGACTCAGTGGGTGGGCAACTCATATATTTTTTGTATTTATCTCTCTCCTACCTTAAATGCAATTTTTTGGAAATAGAAGAGAGAGAATTTGTAAATAAATTAGAAAGATAGACACATATAGAAGGTGGGTTACCAACCCAATGGATGGATGTATCATTCTCCGGTGATGATTTCTAATCATTAAATATTTTCGGCACATATACATCAATGAATCTAATTAATGATTAGAAAACAAATATCACTGAAAGCTTTATAAAAGTTTGGTCGGTGATAGAAGGAAGCTACTACACATACACTCAGTGCATGATTTTTTTATACACTTTGCATTCTGAGCGTCCAAGTGGCAAAAATGAGGAATCTCTTTTATTTTATTGGAGGGAAAGTAGGCGCCACTTTATTTGGGTATTGGAGGGAGTTTTGCCAACAAAAACAGAAATGGGGGGGAAGAATATGAGAAGTCCTACTATCATTAATGCTTGTTATTGGGAAACCAAAAATCTGACATTGATATTATCAACAAAGAAGTAAAAGGATGACTAACCTAATTCAGAAAACTGATTGAGAATCCTAAATTGTTGTCCATATTATCGGCGCCGGTATTCAAACTTTCCGGCGACTTATTAAAAAAAAAATTTAATTAATTTGGCATTCCTATGTTCATAGTCTCCGGCGATAGAGTTCCTTCAAGATATCAATTATTTTCGTTGACCCTTTACGAATTTTCCGGCGTCAATTTTCCGGCCACCATAATTTAACCGGTGGATTAATTTTCCGACGGACAAGTAACATAAATTGCTGGGTTAATTTTCCGGCAAGAGAGGTCATTATTTCCGTCGACCATTGTGAAATTTAATTAGCAGTTGATTAGTTGTCTTCAATCTGGGTTGATTTTATTTTGGGCAAAAATTTAACTCCGACAACCATTGCCGGCGACGTCCCTCCATTGCTACAGCATACAGGTATTTTCTTTGGCATGACTTTCTATAATGTTTGGTCGCAAAAAATCCATGATTTATAATGTTCAAAAGTATACTGGTTGGTAGAAAAAAAAACTTGATGAATAATGGTTACAATTGTGTTGCTTGGTAGCAAATTATGGAAAATGGTTACAAGTATACAGTTTGGTAGCAAAACAAAATCCATGATGCCGTAAATTATTTATTCAATGTACCATTTGGTAGCAAACAGGCCAAAAAAGTGTAGAATTGAAGATATTGGTAGCAAAAATGATATATTTCTTTACCTTATTGTTATGTAAATAATAACAATGATCTTAATGTAACCAATTGTAGCAAAAAATGACATCACATATGATAATATCATGTATTTATGTAGCCACTGATAATAATAATCATGTGGGTAGCAAAATGTGTTCATGTAACAACAAAATAGAAGTTTATGATATTATCATTTGGGTTGCAAAATGGGTTCATGTAGCAACGAAATGAAAGTTGTGGAAAGATAACCATGTAAAATTTATACTCTTAATGGGCTATCAAGCCTATCACTAATAATATTATCATTATTAATATTTTATTGAATAAGTTTTAAACTTAATTTATCAATATAAATATTGTTATCAGGGTTAACATTAATATTATAAAAATTGATATTTTATTGAATAAGTTTTTAACTGCTTGTTATTTAATATATAATAATATTGTAAGCAAATACTTCAATCGCACTGTATTATGTGGTAGCTAAATAAGGCTCCATAGTAATGTAATTGAGCTAAAACGATAGAACCATGTTCTTGTTGGTGTGATTTCCTGAATCATTGTTTACATTAATATTATAGATATATATATTGTCTTCAATAAGTTTTGAAGTGAATTTATTAATATGAATATTGTAAGCAAATAGCGTTAATGAACTGTCGAATGAGGTTTAAAGTGTATTATGTGGTAGCTAAATAAGGCTTCATAGTAACGTACTTGAGCTGATTTCCCTATTTACCACAATGCAGGGAAATGGCAATTGACCTTAATGTGGATCCCATCAATGAGCCTGAGTTCATTGAAGAAACAGCTGATAGTGAAAATATTAAAAAACAAAGGTATACTTTCGTCCTCTATATGTACAGATTGCATATGGTAAATGTATAAGGTGGTATGTTATGTTGATTCATTTTTTCTATTCAGGACTAATGCAGAGAAAGACATACCAACGCCGGAGGAAGAGTTACTTGATCCTTTTTGTGGAATGATTTTCCCCTCAGGAGAGGAGTTTGCTATTTTCTGCCACAAATATGCATATCGTATGGGGTTCGAGTTATTCATAAGGTCCAACACAATACTAAAGGAGTACAAGGACAAAGGAGTGTCAAGGACGAACCCCGATAATCCGCCACGTTACCATATGGCAAGGAGGCTGAGGTTTGCGTGCAAAAAGGGGGGTGAAAAGCAAAGTGAAAAGTCATCAGTTACTGGGTGCAAGGTTGTTATCGAAGGGTACTCACAAAAGGGAGATTTTGTTTTGACAAACTGTCAAATTACTCACAACCACACCACTGACCCAAATAATTGCCGCTTCATGATAGCTTACCGTCAAGTCGATCAATATCACAAGAAGAAGATGTTGGTCAATGACGCGGCAGGAATCCCCATTTCAAAGAATTTCCTGTCCATGGTGGTGCAGTACGGAGGGTATGAGAACGTTCCGTTCACCGAGAAGGACTTGCGGAACGTAGTGAATACTGCACGTCGTATGAGTAGGCTGGGGGGATGCAATTGCCCTTGAGCAGTACTTTGACAGTATGCGTGATGATAATCCTGACTTCTACTGTGATATCCAGAGGGATGACAAAAGGAGGCTTTACAACGTGTTTTAGGCGGACGCAAGATGTAGGGCTGCGGAAAAGGACTTTGGGGACGTCATCACATTCGACACCACTCACTTGGTTAATTTGTATCGTATGCCATTTGCTCCTTTTATCGGTGTAAATCACCACGGATCAACGATTTGCTTGGGTGCAGCCCTGATATCGCACGAAGACTCTGACACGTTCAAGTGGGTGTTCAACAACTGGATTACATGCATGGGCAGGGCGCCCCTAGCAATACTAACCGATCAGTGCAAGGCTATTGGAAAGGCAGTGAAGGAAGCATTTCTTGAAGAAACACATCACAGGTTGTGTCTTTGGCATATACTTGAAAATGCAAGGAGGAATTTGAAACACCGTAAGGACAACGAAGCCCTACTCGTAGCAATGAAGAAGGCCGTGCATGAGTCCTTCAGTTTGGAAGAGTTTGAGGAAGGATGGAATGTGATGGTGGAGGAATTTGGTCTGCAGAATGAACCTTGGATAAAAGAAACCTACCAAACCCGAGAGTTTTGTGTTCCTGGATACTAGAGAAAGACCTTTTGGGCCGGTATGTCCTCAACACAGAGGAGTGAAGGTATCAACTACTTTTTTAAGAACTACGTAAATTGTCACACCGGCCTAACAGAGTTTATTAAGGAGTTCGAGCTGGCAATAAGCAGAAAGGTCGAGGCTGAGAAACAGCATACAGCAGCAAGCTGTGACAGACCATTAAAACACGACCCTAACATCACAGTGGAGGTGGTGTTTCATAAGTTATACACGAACGCTAAGTTCAAGGAGGTGCAAAATGAGGTGTACGACCTTGTGCACACAAACGTGACCAAGGTATTAACGGACGGGGGTGACAATGTTCTTGTTTATGAAGCAATTGAAAAGATAGTTGACAAAGAACGACCATATTGGACCAAGCCGCGCAAAACATTCACCATCACATTGGATAAGTCGGCTGGAATATTCGAATGCTCGTGCAGGAACTTCGAGTTCTGTGGTATACTTTGCAAGCACATAATTCGATGTATTGAGCTTGAGGACATCAACTACATCCCAGAGCGATACATAAAGAATCAATGGAGAAAGGACATAGTTAGGGACTACGAGCGAATGAAAGTAAAGTACTATAATCCGGATACGTCAGATAGGGTTAAGATGTCAATGGATGTGACTTTAGAGAACGACTACATCCGCACACTAGCACTGAGCACCAGAGAAGCATATGATATCTGTAAGAAAGAAAACGAATCCATGCGCAAGAAGTTAGAGTGTGCCCTTGGGATATACGACAAATATTTATCATCTTGCAAGGTGAATGGCAAACGCAGGGTACTATCACAGCCAGAGAACGAGAGGTATATTATAAGGAAGAGAAAGCTTGCTGAAAAAGAAGGCGATATAAAGGACCCCGTCCCGAAGAAACACAACGGGAGGCCGCAAGTTCATAGACAAAAGCATCAATCGGAGCATGGATTCACCGCGAAAAAGTCCACCCCCAAGAAGGGCAATCAGACTTCTCCCAATGGGAAGAGCAATCAGACGTCTCCCAATAAGACCCCTCCCAAAAAGACGAAAAAACAATTGAGGGAGGAGCAGTTGTCCATAAATGCGGTGAGTATATATCTCAGTAGTATATCTTAGTAGCGTAATAACAAATTACAACAGTTTTATTTTACATGATCAGAAATGGATATAAGTTATAAGTGTATGAGTTGGTAGCAAAATTTCCTAATTGTGGTATTTCTTTTCTTGATACAGAAAGCAATACACAGTGTTTTAAATAGTGATATGGCTGGTGGGGATCTTGATCCATATCAAGTTCACAAGTCGAATGACAATGTAAGTTAGTTATATTTTTTCAGCCGTATAATTATTTCCACATTTATGTGCTCATTTCAATCTACGTCAAACAGGTTGGCCCGTCTGGTGTTGCGAGACAGGTTTCTACTCCTGCTACTCCTAGTTACGCGGCACAGGGTACTCCTAGTTACGTATTCGAAACAGCTTATGGAAGACTTGGTTATGCCAGTGGTAGTCAGACCTATTCCATCCATCAAGGACCTGGATTCAACCCTAACATTGTGTACCCCAGTCCTAGACCTGCCTCCTCACAAGTTTCTGTTGTGCGTATATTTTATGCTGCATAGAATGAGTTTTCTTACTATTGTATCGTACTAATATATTTAATAATTGTTGCAGTCGTCAAGCCATCAATCTATATACCACTTGGGCGGGAACTGAAAATCTTGATGGACGAATGATGCATGAAGGGTTATTGTTATGGATTAGTAGCAGCGTCACAAATTGTGCGTTTCAAAAACACAGTTTTAAAATTTTGAATATTTTTTATATGTTTATAGTATTTGGAACTCAAATTACTGACTGACGAATGATGGATGAAGGTTTACCTATAGTTTGCTTTGTTATGGATAAGTAGTAACCTCACAAACTGTGCGTTTCATTGTGAAAGATTTACAGCACAATTATATGCTTATTACATTAATTTTTGAAAGAATGTGTGACAATTCTAACATTCAAAGGGCATAACTCGAAAATATCAATAGATCTGTAAATTTAAATACTTGTTACTACAAATTCCACGTTTGCTACAAAATCAAGCATCTAATACTAAACAAGAGAACTAGCAAATGAAACATTTGTTACAAAAACAATATTTTGTGCTACCAAATTTTGTTCCCATTCCCACAGCAATGATACTAGACATTAGTACAATAACATTAGAAATGAACACGGATTTCCCTGCGGCACCGACACACTGGGCAGCGAGGGCCTCTTTCTTCAAGATATGGACTTAATGAGTATTCTTCATCCCATCCTCGATCCGGGTCATGATCAAATTCGAATGGGCACTCCATTAATTCCGATACTGGAAAGACAAGGGCATCGGGATGTTGAGAAGTGAAAGTCCAATTTAACCCATGACTAAAACTTGAACAGTTTCTCCTCCCCTCGACGATCCCTACTCCACCATACTGTCTGTATGTTCTGCCCATCATCTCGATCCCCCTCATGACCATCTCTTCGTCTCCACTTATTAAGAGGAGCATGCCGCACACATACATTGCCACCATATCGCCACTTCGTGCTTCCATTTCTACGTATTCTCGCCCTTGACGGATCCTCCCATGATAGATATACATACGCTGTAAAGTGTAGTACGAGTATAAGATTAATATGTGAAAAACAATGGATATCCTTGTACAAATTCCAATTTGCAAGGGTTCACATACAAGGACAAGTTTCAACAGAGCAAGTGTGTTGTTGTTCCTAGCACATCTATAGGGGAATGAAAGAGCTGTCATGGTGGTAGGGTATTCCACAATCATTGAAATGTCCGCTCTGTGAAAGACACTACTAGCATGCCCCACGTCATACAACTTTTTGCAGCTGCAAATTAACAAAACAAGGTTTAGCTACTAAATAAAACTACGGGTACTCAGAAACAACTAAATTGCCAAATCGCACCTTAGCCAACAATTCATTAGATCAACCACGGACAAACTTCCAACACGACCAAGAATATTTTCCAAAAGAGGAAGAGGGAGAGCGAGCAGGTTGATCCCACCCATTGCATGTACGCTAGGAAATTCACGTCGCTCTTCTCTCCTTTGATCAGGTATAAAAATAACTGACATAATACATTCACCAAACGGATTATTAGCTAGTTTGCTACTATGAATAAAAAATAAGAAATTTGTGGTAATTCTTTCGCTACCAAATATGAAGACAATAACAAATCATGTAATGTGTTTGCTACCAAGTATGTAGGTTACGATATAACTTTTCGCATTTTAAACTAAGAACTCAGTTGTAATTATTTTGCTACCAACTCACAAATAGGAAAACACATAACGTACTGTATTTGCTACCAAATAGGAGTTTCCAAAATGAAATTTACTAACAAATAAGGAGTTTGAATATGTATCTTAACTGTTTCCGATATCTTTTTGAATTAGAGTTGCAAACCATTTAGTTTCCCGACGGGCCCTGCACATAGCGCATGGCGGAAATTCATCCTCCAAAAACCAAATAAAATGGTCATCCAAAGGTTCTCTTAGAACACCATAATGATCTTTACGAACTGGCAATTTTGGGCTTGGTATGGGAGAAAAAGGAGAGGTAGGCATAGTTTGCAATGGGCAAGGAAACTTCCTAAATATAAAATGGTCATAGAAGAAGTAGCAAAACTCAAGTATGCTCCGTCTTCCATCCACAATGCCTCTTCCACCAAACTATCTAAATAATCTATCCATCATTTCCATTCTAGTGTTTACACTTTCATTATCTACACTTAACAAGAGAAGGAGGCTCAACACATATTTCGCCGACACGTTGCCATGGTCAGCGGCCTTTTTAATTTCCCTTTGGTCTTCTTCGTAATTCCTCTGGACATAATATTTATGCTACACAGGATAATAAAAGTCCAATCAATACTATAACTAAATTATGGGGGTAGTTTTACCATGACAACGTGTAACGACAACAAATTAAACGTACCATTCCTATCCTGTGCATGGCACCAGTATTGTCGTTCCTTACGCAATCATCCAAGAAAGAATGCGCCGTAATGTGATCGGGGGAATGAGGAACACCCCGTACGTTCACTCTTTGATAGACATCCCGTGAAGTACCATTTGATTTGAGTTGACGGCAACTGTCAAGTAAAGATGTTATTAAAAGAAGCATAGATTGTTAATTGAATTCAACAAACATACTGATAATGACATACCATCGCCAGCATTGCAACAGGTCAGAGGCGGAACATTCTCCAACTCGACCAACAATATCTTCCACCAACGACTCTGGAAGATCTAACAAATGTTTTTCCTCCCTTGGTAGCGCTTCCCTTGGTAGCGCTTCTACATCGCTCTTATCCGCTACCCATTTCCCTTTCTCCTCCCTAGTTAACTTTCGCTTTCTTGGAGGCATCTTGAGGAATGCAACTTCTTTAGTGAAGGAAATGTATGATATCGGAGGAGATAGTTTGGTTCTATTTATAGATGTATTCATCTCATTCGGTTGTTTTTAGCCAAAAAAAAAAAAAATTGTTTAGCCGTTTCACAATACTGATAACCGTTTTTGTGAGTAGCAAACTATCATTTATAGGTAGCATAATGGAAAGCATAATGCGCGCAAATAAAATATACCCACTTGTAGCAATTCGTGTCTATTCAGAAATTAACCTCTTTCATAGGTAGCATAATTGCACATAAATGTAGCATCATCCAAGAAAATAAATCAGTTTAAAAAATAAATTAAACATCCCAAAATTACTTTCCCAATAATAATATAAAAAATGTTTCCATTTAACATAATGAAAATGTTTTTTTTTTTTTATAAATATATGAATCTAAAATAATGGGTAATTAACATAAGTAAGTAAAATTTTGGTGCAGACATCAATCTATATGACACTTGAGCTGTCATTGAATATAACATAACATTGTTACTAAATAGACGATTGTTTGCTACATTAATTTTTAGTTATACCATTGTTTGCTACCCAATCCAGCATATATCATGCTAAACAGCATAACTATCAAATCAAATGAAACATTTGCTACAAAAAGTCCGAATATTTGCTACCATGTTTCTTCCTTAACCCACCTCTATTGATTACTAAACATTCGACTACAAACATTAGAAGTGTAGTTGAATTTCCCTACGGCACCGACACACTGGGCAGCGAGGGCCTATGTCCTCCAGATATGTAATTGATGAGTAATCTTCATCCCATCCACGATCCGGGTCATGTTTAAGTTGGAAAGAACATGGCAACTCTTGCAAGTTAACAGCATCGGGATGTTTTAGAGTCCATTGTAAGCCAGGATGAAAACGTTCCCACGTTCTCCTCCCCTCGACGATCGCTTCTCTGCCAAACTCTCTGTATGTTCTGCCCATCATCTCGATCCCCCTTGTCACCATTGCTTCGTCTCCACTGATTAACAGGAGTATGCTGCACACATACATGGCCACCATATCGCCACTTCGTGCTGCCATTTCTACGTATTCTCGCCCTTGACGAAGCCTCCGAAAAATAAACATACGCTACAAAATGTAATATAAGATCAACATGTGAAAAATAAAGGATCCCCTTATGTACAATATAAACGAGGGATTATATACCAGCCCAAGTTTCAACAGAGCAAGTGGGTTGCCTTTCCTAGCACATCTGTAGAGGAATGACAGCGGCCTCATGGTGGTAGGGAATTCAATAATCCCTGACACGTCTGCTCGATAAAGGACAGTCTTTCCATGCCCCACGTTATACAACATTTTGCAACTGTTAATTAACATAATAATTTTTAGCTACATAATGAAATTTAGGTGTTGATGAAAAATTAATTGGCAAAATCGCACCTTAGCCAACAATTCAGCAGATCAACGAGTGACAAACTTCCAACACGACAAAGAATATTTTCCAATAGAGGAAGAGGGAGATCCAGAAGGTTAATCCCACCCACTGCATGTACTCTAGGAAATTTACGTCGCTCTTTTCTCCTTTGATCATGTATAAAAACAACTGTAATATTACATTGACCAAACGGATTATTAGCAAGTTTGCTACTATGAATAAAAATTAAGAAATCAGTGGTAATTTGTTTGCTACCAAAACAAAAAAATACCATTGACAATTCATGTAGGATTTTTGCTACCAAATAAGCAGGTTCCGAAGTAACTTTGGCATTTCAAACTAAGAAATCAATAGTAAATCATTTGCTACCAAATCAACAAATCAAAAACACATCATATAAAGTGCTTGTTACCAAATAAGCAAGTTTAGAATAAGTTGAGCATTTAAAAAAAAAAACAAATCAGAGGTTAATTTTGCTACCAAATCAGATACTCAGCAACATACATGTAATTTGTTTCCAAACAAAATCAGAGGTTAATTTTGCTACCAAAAAAGCGGGTTCCTAAATAACCATCTGCCAAAAAAGATTTAACTTTTGACAATTTGTTTCTAACAACAACTAACAAATAAGGAGTTTAATTTAGTATCTTAGCCGTCTCCAATATGTGTAGCAATTCGATGTGCAAACCATTTGGTTTCACGACGGCATCTGCACATAGCGCCTCGAGGAAATTCATCCTCCACAAACCATACAAAACTCTGAATCCAAGCTTCATGTACAAGAGCATAATGATCTTTATGGACTGGCAATAGTGGCCTTCAAATTGATATCTGAGAATAAGGGATAAGTATAGTTTGCAATGGGCATGGAAACTTCCGAAACGCAAAATGGTCAGAGATGAAGTAATTGAAAACATCTATGCTCTCTCTTCCCTGCACGATGCCTCGTCCGCCAAACTGTCTAAATAACCTATCCATCATTTCCATTCCAATGTTAACGCTTTCGTCATCTGGACTTGTTAAGAGTAGCAGACTCAATACATACTTTGCCGGTACATGACCAAGTTTAGCGGCCCTTTCTATTTCATGTTGGCCTTCTGGGAAATTCCTTTGGATAAAATAAGTATGCTACACAGGATAAAAAATATACAAATCAATACAAGAACTTAATTATGGAGCTAGTTTGTGCATGATAACAGAACAACAAAACATACCATTCCTATCCTGTGAATGGCGCCAGGGTTGCCATTATTTACGCATTCATCCAAGAAAGAACGGGCGACCCTGTCTTCTGGGGAATGCGGAACACCCGATACATTTACTCTTTTATACATAGAATGTGAAGAACCAATGGATTTCAGTTCCGACAACTGACAATGAAGGATGTTACAAACAGAATTATAACTTGCTAAACAAAATCAACAAACAAACATACTGATCATGACTCATGACATACCATCGCCTGCATTGTAGCAGGTCAGAAGCAGAGGATTCTCCAAGTCGCCCGACAATGTCTTCGACCAGCGACGGAGGAAGATCTAACAAGCTTCTTAGGTCCCTCGCTTGAGGATTATCATCAGTCTCATCCACTACCCATTTCCGTTTCTCCTCCCTTGTTAACTTTTGCCTTTTTGGAGGCATCTTCACCAAATTTGAATTTTACTGTCAATAAGTTGTATGATATCGGTGTATAGAGTCTTTCATTGTATTTATAGAGTTTCCAATATGTGTTTATTAATAAAGTAAATAATTTCATGTCGTCTGGCAAATCTAATAACCGCTGTACATAGTAGCAAAGATTGCTCTTTTGGTAGTATAATGACCTTTCACATAACAATTGTGTTGAAAGAAACAAAATATTTATTGTTTAGGTACACCATATTGATAAGTACTATTGATAAGTATAATATTGGGAACGTGAACTTAATTATAGTTAACAGTAAATAATGCTGAAGGGTAACAAAAACTGGAAAGTGCTTTGAAAAACACAGAAAAACGTTTGCAATCACAGTAAGAGCATTTATTGCCATTTCAATATTATTTCTAAAAAACAAAACTCAAATTTGTTTTAACGTATCAATTTTTCTCGATTCAGCATGCTACTAATTGCTTTTCATGTAGCAACATTACCCATATATATATATGCACAACGAACAGTGAATTATATCGTTTTAAACAGTAAAAAAAATTAAACTACCCAAAAATCCTTTACAAATTCTAATAAAAACAATTATGGATTTAAAAGAATGCGATTATATTTTTACAAATAGGATTGGAATATCAATTAGTGTTCATACTCGGTTAAAAATAGAAAATACATATTTTTACTTTTGGTTTAAACGACAACAACTAATATTTATTGGGAAGGTTAATGTAATTATGGTAAAAAAATGTAAAAAGAGGGATCGAAAATGGAAAGTGACATTGATAATTGAGCAAAACGTTTGGAATCACGATACCAGTTTTGAATTAGTTTTCGTTTACGATAAGAGTAGTAGCAAAAGTTATTGCCAAAGTAGTGTTATCTTATAGGTCAGAGATGGATATGGTAGCAAAACGGACACCACAGAAAGGTTAATAAATATAACCGTCCACCTACTCTAATTGGTATCATTATTATCTTCATTATCTCTTATAAATTTACTTGCAACCACTTAGTTCTTTAGAGGGTTATAAATTGTAAATTAAAAATTCTACCTCTACTGCATCTGTGATTATGGCTCCAAGTAAGAGGGTTACCAAAGAGGAGAAAAGGGCATCTGTGATTATGGCTCCAAGTAAGAGGGTTACCAAAGAGGAGAAAGGGGAAGGTGTCGATGAGGGAGATGATGGGACACCCTCTTTGGGTGCTTTGAATCTGCTTGATCTACCTGATGGGGTGTTAGAAGACATTATGGTTAAAGTGACTACTTGTTCTTCAATCGATCTACTTCAATGCAGGATAAGGTTGTGTAGAGTCTGTTTTATTCTTTTCTTTAAGTTTTTCATTTATTCTCCGGTTGTTTTATAATTCCCTGTTATGTTCCACACCATCAATTTGATTTGCATCTACTTACTGATTAAGTTGATGTTGTACAACTGTGCTTCCAAACTGAACAAACTGGGTGAAGGGCCTATCGTATTTCGTAACGCAAACACAACACAAGTGCCCTACTACCCACTGGACACAACTGCACGTAAGTTTCTCTATCTATGCGCGCGATACCAAAACCCGGATGCTTGCTACAAGATTGGGACGATATGCAATCTATTGAATTATAGCTGTTCCAATTGTGTCTTTATTCCAACGATTTTATACACTGTTATTTAAGCTTCTTACCTAAGTTTTACTTCCGTTCTCTTTAGAACCTGTTCTTCTTTCAGAAGAGATTTGAGCTAGGGCAATGGTACATATCAAGGGGAGCAGATGAAGGTCATATGTTGGCCTCATATATGTTAAGCATGATCTTACTAACCACTAGAGGTCCTGTGACGGTAAACCAAGGGATAGACATGATGGGAAATACATACAGAAAGTTCAAAGGGAAAGGCATTGTTGAGGGAAGGAGAAGTCTTTATCGCTTTTGCCCGATTTATATTAGGAGACTGCTGAAACGTGACAGATTTGAAATCCCAATTTTGTCGTGCCCCCTTGGATCTGTTCATGGCCCTAACCGAGGTTGGGGTGAATATGACAACTACAATTCTGATCTTGAAGACATTGGTCCTAATTGCCCAGTCTGCAGAAGCCGCAGGGAAATCATGTTTTTCTTTTCCTACATATGATAAGTTCGCTTCTCATATGCTGAACAAGTAAAATGTATCTCTAGTAGCAAAAGTCTACAATCTAGTATCCGTGTTTGTTATGGTTAGAAACATATTACTATGTCGGATTTTGGTAGCAAGTGTTATAGTTTTGTAATGGTATATTAAAAGTTATCGAATCGGTAAGGCATCATAATTAATTTCAAATTTCGTTGAAAAGTCACTCTACGTAATATTTTTACTGATAAAATTTAAAACTCTATTTGAAATTTTAAATATGGCTCCGCGAAAGAGATTTACGAAGAAAAAGAAAAGCATAGGACAGGTTGAGATAAATGCTTATATAGAAGACATTGGTCCTCAGTGTCCACTTTGCAGATGCTCTAAAGAACTTGACTGGTTTTATACATATAATATGTAGGCAAAGTAACAAAAAACATGTTATTGGTATGTCCTCCATGGTTTCCCTACTTGTGAAATAAGTTGAGTTCTCATATGTTGAACAAGTAATATGTATGCCTTGTAGCAAAAGTGTGGTATCTAGCATCCGTTATTCTTATGGTAAGAAACATAATACTAAGTCAAATTTTGGTAACAAATCTTATGGTTTTGTAATGGAATTTTCTTAAAAGTAATCGAATCGCTATGGCATTATTATTAATTTCAAATTTCGTTGAAAAGTCGCACCTCATTAAAGCCTTTATCGATCATATCGCTTATAAATATGGGACGTCAGTCATCAATCTACTTAATTTGTACTGATCAAAATTTAAACCATCTTTGCAATTTTGAATATGGCTCCACGAAAGCGATTCCAGCGATTTACCAAGAAACAGAAAGGCAAAGGACAAGTTGAGGTTGATGGTTTGGCTGATTCCAAATTGCTTAGTGTGCCAGATGAATTGTTAGAAATAATTTTGATTAAAGTAGGGAGTTTGTCCTCAATCGATTTAGCTAATTGCAAGCTAAGGTGATAAATTATTTACTCTTTAAATCGTACTCTTCATGGTTTTCTTGTTTTATACTTGGATTTCTATAATGATATGGATGTATCTATACAACAGCGCTCGTCGATTGAACGAAGTTGGCCAAAGGTCGGCCGTCTATCAAAAATCAGACATCTCTGAAGTGCTAATTGACCTACACAACAAGAGGGCGTATTTTTATCTATACAAATGTGCGGCAAACAAAAACCCTGCTACTGCCTTTGAACTTGGGATGGTAACACAGTCATTGTTTAAATTATATTATTCCCGATTAATGTTTGCAAACATCTTGTTCTAATTTTTGCCCTCTGCAGGAATTCTACTTCTATGGGATCAATTACGTCGACCATGGACAATGGTACCTATCTGATGCAGTCGATTTGGGCCATATGCAGGCGTTTTATGTGCTTAGCATGATCTTACTTTTGACATGGTACAAAAAAGTTGGAAATATGGAAGCAGAGATACACATGATGGACAAGCTGTACAGGCAGTTCAAAGGGAGAGGCATAGTTGCTGGAAGGAGAATTACTTTCATCTGTCCGTATCCTCTTAGGAAAAAATTTCTTCAATTCAGGTATCCAAGTTTGGTCTGCCCCGATTCCGATATTCATCGCTTCAAATGGGAACAACTAGACTTTTACAATGCTGATATAGAAGACATGGGTCCTCATTGTCCAGTTTGCAGATGCTCCAAGGAACTTGACTGGTTTTATATTTATAGAATGTAGGCGTAGTAACAGAATGCAAGTTTTTCGTATCTGCTCTATGTTTTAATGTAGCGAACGCATAGGTCGTATTTTGGTAATTTTCCATTGAGCATTATGTTTGCTTATTGTTACACTGAAACAGCTGTCTTTGGTAGCAAAATGGTATAAAAACTATTTAGACGGTTGTAATACAATGAAATTCATTTGGACCTAATATTTATTGTTCTTTTTTTTGTGTTGCCATAATCGATAATTTAGGCCCCTGAAAAAATATCTAAATCGATTATTTCCAAATAATAAAGTTGGTAATTATATTACATTTTTAAAAACCATTTTATAATATTAACAAATTCCAACCATTATATTTACGTCACATTTTTAAGAACCATTTTATAATAGTAACAAAGTCCAAAAACTTTATTTACGTCAAATTTTTAAAAACCATTTATAATAGTAACAAATTCCAACAATTGAACCTGGGTAAACACCACTTCACATATTGATAACAAACAATTTCACCTCGGTCAAATAATTTTCATATTTTGGTAATGAAATTGGTATTTGATTTGTGATTGAAAACACATTGGAAATCACTAAAAATTAAACAAAAAAACGCATTGGAAATCACTATAAATTACCCATGCGCATTCATTTCATTTTTGAATTTGCATGGGGATGGACAATTTGTTTTATGAGAATAGGGGAAGGGCTGTAAAAAAAAAAAAAAGACGTGCTGGCATTTATTGTATTTTCGAATGAAATAAACTTTAAAAAATAAAAAAAAGGCAGTTTGTGTTATTATTAGTAGCAGAAAGTGTATCTGACAGAAGTTGAACAGTCACTAACCTACGAAACGTTGTAAAATCTGTTTATAAATATGCCTTAAGACTCCATAAATCAATAATTTCAAAGTGTACTTATCATAGGCATTTGAGAGTGATTATAACCTTTGCCTTTGTCACGGATTATGGCACCAAAAAAGCGGTTCTCAAAGGCCGGGAAAGGGAAACTATATAATTGGGTTAACGGGAAATGGGAATTAGGGAGATGGGTAAACGGGGAGTGGAAGAAATTGACACTAGAAGAGGAAAGTATGAATGACCCCGATGGTATGAATCTGATTGAACTTCCTGAGAATATACTGGAAGATATTATGGCCAAAGTTGGGAGTTATTCCGCAAAGGATCTACTTCATTGTAGGCTAAGGTACGGAAATTACTCTGTAATACAATATCTTTTGTAATTCTCGAATGATATATTTTTTCTTCAATTGCATCCAAACAACTGGATGCTATTGGTAAAAGGAATTTCGTCTATAAAGAGGTTGACGTTTCAGGAGTGCCCTATTACCCATACGACAAGACCGCTCGTGCATTCCTCTTTAAATGCGCGCGAGAAATGAACTCTGGAGCTTGCTACAAAATTGGAACGGTATAAATACGATTGCTAATTTGTCATTTAGATGAGATAAACCAAAAATGTTAGACGTATCTGATTAATTTTCGTATTTTACAGCACAAGTATTTTTACCAGAATAGATTCGTTGAAGGGAAGCACTTTATACAACAGGCGGCAGATTTGGGGCATGTTGCGGCGTCGTATGTGTTGAGTATGGTCTGCTTACTTAGTCGAGACAATGCTGAGGTAAACAGAGGGATACAAAAGATGGAAGAGACATGCAGAAAGTTCAAGGGTATAGGGATTGTTGAGGGTAGGTGTAGCTTGTATTGTGCGTGTCCTTATCATCGTAGGAACTCTCTTACAGGAAGACGATTTGTAATCCCCGAATTGCGCTGCCCCTTAGCACCTGTTCATGATCTGGATCGAGGATGGGATGAGGGTCAAAGTTTCACCCCTGTCCTTGAGGATATTGGGCCTCACTACCCATTATGCAGGTGCAGGAGGGAATTAGACTTCTTTTACGCTTATATTTAAACTTTATTGATGAGTGATGGACCTGGTAGCAAAACGCTTTTTATTAATAGCGAAAACGTTTATTAAAGTATCATGATTTTGTAATAGTTGGGGTGTTATTTGCTATTAGCAAAATTTGAATTTGAACTTTTAGTGGACGGAGTATTAATTGTATTACCAACTTATCGCATTGGTAATTTAAACAGCGTCATATTATCATAATTGCCCTTTATTTATATTCATATTATATTTATATGTGGGAGTATAAATGCACAACAGCCTTTTATTTTCACCTTTCTCTTGTCATTCAAGTTCTTTTCTCCTCTATCTCCAAAACTTCTTCAGTACTACTCTGCCTCAAAAGGTTCTTCAGTGCACCATAGCCATGAGTGGGGTAAATGTACCCACAACTCCCATATCTCAGGGATCGTCGTCGCGATCGGGTCACAGGTGGTGGATATACAAGAATATTCAATTTGCCCCTAATGGTGAAGTGTTGTGCTACTGTAACCGTCCATCTCCTCTACAAACATGCACAAGACCAGAGAGGGATGGAATGCAGTTTTATGGTTGCTCACATTGGATGGTGAGTCATAATTGAAACGTTGACTAATTTAATTTTTGTTCACTATTTTTGTCACACTTATGGTTTCTGACAAAATCGATTTTGCAGACAGTTAATAAATGTAAGTTTTTTGCTTGGGACTTTGAAATCGAGTTTGCTCAGCGGTTGCTAGAGAAAGAGGCAGCCATTGATGAAGCTCTGGCTACAATCAAGGATTTAAAAGAGGTCAAGTTGCAACTAGAGGCAAAAACTCTCAAACTGAAAGCTAAAAATCAACAATTGGAGGGCAGAATCAACACCTTCCACCTTTGTATGTGGATTGTTGTAGGCGTAGTTCTTTTGATTTGTCTGTTCAAAGCCTGACTGTTGGCATATTTTTCTTTTTTTGGGGAATACTAATCTCTTTGTCTCCTGGGCATGTGGCTCATCAATCTTTTGGATTAGGAGGAGTTGAAGTGCTTTTATTATTATCTGTAGAAGTTACATGTGTATTAGAAGCATATTTGGTAGCAAACTGGTTGAACTCGATATCAATAATACTCTGTTTCGTGTTATCTGTATTCTGTGGTAGAGAAATTTGTGACAACCATATATTGCTGTATTTGCATTGTCAAATTTAAAAAGAATCAAATATATGTAGTTCTGTTAGCAAAAGCAGACATATGGTCTCAAGATATTTGGATATTACCCATTGTTTGAAGTAGATAAAATAAGGCATATGGTCACAAGATATTAAATTATTACCCATTGTTTTAGTAGTCTATATAGCAAATTCATCTACATCAAAATTTTGTAAATTAACAAGATATGTAACCCCATTAGATGTAACACTTAGTAATCACATAACTAACAAGGACATGGCTTTGGATTTCCTCACGATTTGCCATATGTGACATCTGCAACTGTCTGTAGCAAAATGAGGGGAAAAAAAGTTAGTAAAACAGTGGGATATAATGTAATGGATATGATAGTACCAATACAACCCTCAATGATATTCCCCTCAGCCGCACCATATTGACCATCAGGCCCCCGGTCAGCCTTCAATGCCAGTTCAATGTCATTCTGGTTCAAAGAAGCAACTTTGCATCCTGTTCCACACAAATCTAAGCCTTGTCCGTTGCTGATCTTAAGTCTATCTATATATATTATCTGTAAACGATAGTTGTTACAAGTGATGCATTTTTTATTTAGTATCAAACAAATAACTTAGTTGTGATAAAAAAAAAAAATAGCAAGACTCACCGCCAATAAAAGGGTACAACCTCCAAATCCTCCGTTCGAGTATTCGAATCTGTTAGCATATTTGACCAACCACTTCAATGTATATGTAGCCCAGTTGTAACGACGTGCCCGACTTGCTAAACTCAGTACATTCAAGTGCAGTGGGCTGATCACCCGTTTTTGTGTAGGACACAGCAAAACCCCAAGTGTATACAATAAGAAGTGAGTTTGGAACTTTGTTTTGTCGTCCCTTTCCTGAAAAGTCTTTCCAAATACCACCTTCTCACAAATTCCACCATATTTGTTTGCTGTGTACTCCTTCTTCAATTTCTTCCCATCACTATTCGTCTGTTTTGGTATATCTATGGGCAACAGATACGAGTGTGCATGAACTCCAAGGACACATCCAACAATATCCCTATCTACGAGGACATATTCACCATCTCTGATTTTCAGCTTCTTTGTGTCAGGATCAAATCTTCCTGTTAGCCAATGTCCAAAAATAGGATCAATTGTATGAATGGACATCCGAAGCAAACTGAAGAATCCCATTTCTTCCACCCAAGCCTTCTGCTCTTGTGTCAACTTTTAAATTAGTTTGAAAAACCTTTGAGTATTGCAACCCATGCACAGGTCCACCTGACTCAGGACAACCAAATCACAAATAAATACATATGACTTGTAGAACAACAATGTAGTAGCAAAACATTCAGTAGCTTTCTTGACAAACCCATCTTATACCGTAGGCACATTAGTAACATAGAGATCACATACCTTGAAAATGCAACAAAAAATCAAATTAAAAAGAAGACTACATAGCAAACAATAAACCACAAACTCATTAAAACACAATCATATTAAAATAATAAATTTAAAAATAGGCAGATCTGTAACAATCCATATTAGTAGCAAAATCAAACCAACAGTCAGACTTTAAAAATTGGGGGTAATTTCACCTGATCTTCTTGCGAGTCAAACCTCCTCCTCTTAGGACGTATTGCAACATGTTTCACCCTATTATGTCGTTTACTGCCTATAGCTTGACTAGTATTATGTTGAACTGGATTTTGTTGCATTTGTTCAGCTGGAGCCACGTTTGATTGCTCTTCAGATGGGCATGTGATAGAAAAATGCAATTGTGGTGTATCAATTACGAAATCCAAATCATCTGCTTCAGCTTGATGTTCGGGCTCAGGCGGTGGTTGTTTGTCTGATGGAACAGATAAAGGTTCTTCAAGATGCTCAAAGTACACATTGACAAAATTAAGCCCTTTTTTGTTCAAACACTCTTTCATCCCATCAATTGTTGATTCATCATCTATTAGACTTAATACCTCCATCAGATTACCTTTATCAAGCGTTCCTTTGGATATATACCACATGCGAACAAGGCTTTCATGAAACCCCAGACGTCTGATTTTATCAATAAACCATGAAATGCTAATATCTATACACCGAACAGTCTGTTTTAAATCAAATACATTTGTGTAAAGCAGCCTCGATTGATTCTCCGTAAAGTAGAACTCGCCTCCATACCTAATTTTTACGGTGATTTCCCTCAATTTATCTACCTATATAATTAATTAACCACAATTATGCAAAGAATGAAAACCAAAATTGCAAAAATTAAACATACATGCAATTGTAATAATCTAACCTCCTTGGTCGACTTAGGCAAATGAGGTGGTATCTTCGCCGATTTGGTAGAATTCTATCGTTTCTTCTCCACTTTAGGAGCCATGTTTCGAAAATTCTGTTTTGATTTGGGGTAGAAACCCTAATTTTGCAAATGGCAGCAATACTGTCTAAGTTATGGGGGATGAGTGGACCTTCTAATACAATGAACATTTAATTTTAAGTGGGGATGAGTGGACCTTGTAGTAGCATTCGTAATTCGCACCAATTAGTATCATTTCAAAAAGTCATAGTAGCAAAGTTAACATAAACCCTATACCCTATACCCTATACCCTATACCCTATACCCTATTCCCTATTCCCTAATCCCTAAACCCTATACCCTATACCCTATTCCGTATTCCCTATTCACTCTATCATATTCTCCAAATCCTAAACGTTAATCCCTTTAACCTAAACCCTATACCATAAACCGTATACTCTAAACCTTATACACTATCTTTATACCCGTATTCAAGAACTACTATTATTAAACATTTCACATACATCTTTTATAAATTACTGTCTAAGTTTATATCCTTTGCCAAATAAATGCCATTATACCCCCTTACATGATTGGTATGGTTTTATTCTCCAACCATATAATGTAAATGATTCATGCTATTCATAAGAACTATAAATTTGACTTTAACAAATATTATGATTTCATGTTGTTAGATAATCATCGAACCAATGGAACTATTATGATTTCATCTTGTCAACATGTCATTTATGTGACTCAATTAACCAATGGAACTGTTTGCATCATTTAGTATAACGCTTGTAATGCAAATATAAACATTAATCTTTTGATTATGCTATATATATATAGCATTGATATAACATTAAATATGTTCATGCATTGTATAAAATATGTTTTTCCGATTTGGCAATCACTTATATATATATATAGAGAGAGAGAGAGAGAGATTTTTTGAGGTTTAATAAATTTATATATGTTACATATATAATGGGATGAAATACTTTATAATGTAATTGCAATTAGTCTCATGTGAAATAGATATTGTAGCAACTTCAACTAAACATTTAGCAATACACAGTCATACTAACTAGTATCATGTCAACTTGTTATAGTAGCAACTTAACATAAACCATTCCCAATCCACAATCATACCAATTAGTATCATGTCAACTGGTGGTAATAGCAAACTAACCTAAACCTCTCCCAATACACTATCAAACCAATTAGTATCATTTCAAATGGTAATAGTAGCAAATTAACCAAACCCTCTCCCCATCCACAATCATACCAATTAATATCATGTCAAATGATCACCGTAGCAAATTAACATAAACCTCTCCTTAACCACAATCATACAATTTGTATCATGTCAAATGGTTATAGTAGCAAATTAACGTAAACACTATACCCTATACCCTATACCCTATACCCTAGACCCTACACCCTACACCCTACACCCTACACCCTAGACCCTATACCTTATTCTCTAAATCCTATACCTTAATCCCTACCTTATTCTCTAAATCCTATACCTTAATCCCTTTAACTATACCCTATACCTTATACCCTATACCCTATACCCGGTACCCTATACCATATTCTCTAAATCCCTTTAACTTATACCCTATTCCGTATTCCCTATACCATATTCTCTAAATCCAAAACCTTAGTTCCTTTACTCTATACCCCACACCCTTTACTCTATACCATAGAAGAACTAGTGTTATTAAACGTCTCACACACATCTTTTACAAATTAATTTCTAAGTTTATACCCTTTACCATTTGCATTATATTATTTTATCATTTAAGATGTAATTACACTAAAAATTTGTATTTTATTATTGTTGTTTATTGCATAAACCCATTTAAATGCCATTATACCCCCTATTATACTACCTAACATTTCACATGTTGTAACACTAAATATTTGTATTTTACATTGCTATAGTTTGATTTTAGCAAATATAATGATTTCTTTATGTTAGATAAACACCAAATATAATCATTCATGTGACTCATTTAACCAATGGAACTGTTTGCATCATTTAGTAATATGACCTTAGAAGACGTTATCATTTCATATTGATAGAAAAACATTAATCTTATGATGATGCTTTATAAATTTTAACGTCATCAATAATATAGGAATTGATTCTAGATTAATTTGGATTTAATATATATATATATATATATATATATATATATATATATATATATATATATATATATATATATTAATAATAATTATTATTATTATTATAAAAATAATATTAATATATTAATATGTAGCATTGATATAACATTATATATGTTCATGCATTGTATAAAATATGTGTATATATTATATATATATATATAATGTTTATTTTTGAGGTTTAACAAATTTGTATATAGTGTTATGGGATGAAAAACGGACTTCAAATATAATTGTGGAAATAGTGATTGATTTGTCACAAACCAGGATAAGAAAGGAACAAAGTATATTAAAGGTGTCACATGTGAGATTAACCCAATATTAAAAATCGAATAACAAAATATACAACCAGCAATAATAAAAAGTAGAGTTCAGTAACAATCTTGGAAACAGCCTGACTATATTAATGACCAATGGTGGCGTGTGTGTTTTCATTGGTTGAGTATTAATAATAACACATATGCCAACACATGACAAACTCTTTCAGTAGCAAAAAATGGCGCAAAAAATATTTAATGAAATGCCAAAAGGGTTTTGTTTTCCCGCCATTTTGTATGAAGAATATGAGGAGTCGCCCATGCAATAACCCGACATTTTGGCCTATAAAGCATTAATACACTATCATACTAATTAGTATCATGTCAACTGTTGATAGTAGCAACGTTACCTAAGCCTCTCCCCATCCACAATCATACAATTTAATATCATGTCAATTGGGTATCGTAGCAAATTAACATAAATCTCTCCCGAACCACAATCATACGATTTGTATCATGTCAAAAGGTTCCAGTAGCAAATTAACGTAAACCTTATACCTATACCCTATACCTTATTCTCTAAATCCTATACCTTAATCCCTTTAACTATACCCTATACCTTATACCCTATACCATACAACCTACACCATATACCCTATACCATATACCCTATACCCTACACCCTAGACCCTATACCTTATTCTCTAAATCCTATACCTTAATCCCTACCTTATTCTCTAAATCCTATACCTTAATCTCTTTAACTATACCCTATACCTTATACCCTATGCCCTACAACCTATACCCTATACCCTCTACCATATACCCTATACCCTATACCATACTCTCTAAATCCCTTTAACTTATACCCTATTCCGTATTTCTTATACCATATTCTCTAAATCCAAAACCTTAGTTCCTTTAATCTATACCCCACACCCTTTACTCTATACCATAGAAAAACTAGTGTTATTAAACGTTTCACATGTTGTAACACTAAATATTTGTATTTTACATTGCTATAGTTTGATTTTAGCAAATATAATGATTTCTTTATGTTAGATAAACAACGACCTTCTGGTTAGTAATATCATTCATGTGACTCATTCAACCAATGGAATTGTTTGCATCATTTAGTAATATGACCTTAGAAGACGTTATCATTCCATATTGATAGAAAAACACTAATCTTATGATAATGCTTTATAAATTTTAACGTCATCAATAATATAGGAATTGATTCTAGATTAATTTGGATTTAATATATATATATATATATATATATATATATATATATTAATAATAATAATAATTATTATTATTATTATTATTATTATAAAAATAATATTAATATATTAATATATAGCATTGATATAACATTATATATGTTCATGCATTGTATAAAATATGTGTATATGATTTGGCAATCTATATATATATATATATATATATATATATATATATATATATATATATATATATATATATATATATATATATATATATATATATATATATATATATATATATATATATATATATATATATATTTTTGAGGTTTAACAAATTTGTATATAGTGTTATGGGATGAAAATCGGACTTCAAAATCTAATTGTGAAAATAGTGACTGATTTGTCACAAACCAGGATAAGAAAGGAACAAAATATATTAAGGTGCACATGTGAGATTAACCCAATATTAAAAATCGAATAACAAAATATACAGCCAGCAATAATAAAAAGTAGAGTTCAGTAACAATCTTGGAAACAGCCTAACTATATTAATGACCAATGGTGGCGTGTGTGTTTTCATTGGTTGAGTATTAATAATAACACATATGCAAAAACATGACAAACTATTTCAGTAGCAAAAAATGGCGGAAAAATATTTAATGAAACGCCAAAAGGGTTTTGTTTTCCCGCCATTTTATATGAAGAATATGAGGAGTCGCCCATGCAATAACCCGGCATTTTGGCCTATATAAGCAACCCTCAACTACAGAAAATTTCATCCACTTCTACAAGCATACAGTTTTCCTCTCTTAACCTAATCGTTTATTATTATTAATAGAAAAAGAAAAAATTATGGTGAGGACTACAAATGAACATCTCCGCAAAGAACACCTCAAAATTGAGATGGGAATGTTTATGAGAGAACTTTTGTATACAGTTGGTCCACTAAAGGTGGAGAGAGCCCTTGCCCAAACAGAAAGCTGGATGCGAACTATAGAAGACATGTATGACGAAGAGTACAACAAGTACATGTTGGATCCTGAGAGGAAGATACCTATCCAAACCGCTATTCGCAGAACAGTCAATGACAAGCGCGTCGCTGCTGAACAATCCGCTGCTCCGTTGTACCTTGTGGAGGAGGTTCGTAAGACATTCAGGATTATGGAAAACGTACCAAAAGAGAGTCTTATTTACAGAACAGTAAATGGGGAACTAGTGCTTGCTAAGCAAGGCCCAACTGATTACTCCATTGTTAAGGAAGAGTTCCGTAAGTCAGAGAGAGTGATGAAGAGGCAGCAAGAGGACTGCAATTCGCATGTGGTGTTGAAGAAATAGAGGAAGAATTGAATCATTCAATTTTAGTGATTCGACAAAGAATCTTTCATATCGTTTTAGACTTTAATATTTTTCTTAAGTAAAAGTAAACTAGTTTATGATGTTTGTGTGTTTTGGTAACAAAGTGTTGATTTGGATTGTAATGTTTCGTCTTTTAGAATGAATGAATTCGGTTTTATTTAACTAAGTAGCATATTTTATTATGTTTTTTCCCAGTTGTTCACTGCTTTTGCTTATGTCCATTTAACTAGTTTATATGTATGTGTTTTGGTAACAAAATATTGATTTTGACTGTAATGGATCCTGTCACAAATTCATGGGATGATATTTCTCTTGTGGGAAGAGATGCTACTTAATCAGCTGAATCAGTTGAGGACAAGGGTAGGGTTACGGGGTATGAAGCAATTACACAACAACAATCTACCAATTTTAAAATGAGTAAAGGTGATGATGGGAAATATGATGAAAACGCTGGGGGTAACAGTGTTGGAAAGGAAAAGGGTAATGCAGAAGAGCCTCAGTTGCCTACGGTGGAGACTGATGATGGTGGGAAGTTTGAAAATCCTGGTGGTTCTGTTGGCCGATCAAGAACGTTGTCGGATAATGGAAGTGATGGTAGCAAAATAGTAGGGGGTAGTGTAAATTCTACTGATGGGTGTAGGGATGTTGTAAATTCACAGGCTAAATCTTGTGATGCTTCATCTTTTGAAAAGCCTCCTTCAGTTGATAATTCCAAACAACCTCAGATGCCTACGGGGGAGACGGATGATGGTGGGAAGATGGAAAATATTGGTGTTGATGCGCAGGGGAATATGGGAGATACTGTTGGTTCTGGTGGTGCAGCAACAATGGTGGATGGTAAAGGAAGTGCTGGTAGCAAAACACTTGGTTGTAGTGTAAATGATCTTGATGCGGTAGGGATGATCAACCTGAACAACAACCAGAACAAGTTGAGCAGCTTACTGTGAATAAGGGAGATACTGCTGGTTCTGGTGTTGTGGAAGGGGATATTGGTCAAAATATTTCTGATACCAAGAAAGTTGACAACAATGGTGATGGAGATAGCAATATGCCTGGTGGTGGGGGAAACTTAGGTTCTCATGAGGAAAATAAGGTTCAACAAGACAAGGATTTGGAGGACAGTACTGTTGGAGCATCTTGTGATGCTGGTCCAAAAGGTTCCAAAGTAGCAGCGCAGACGGTTAAAAATAAAGGTGGAAAAAATAAGGGGACAAAGCGAAAGAAAGAACTTGCAAATAAAATAGAGAAAACGCCTGTTAAGGTAAAACATCAAATTTACATGTCATTTTAATAATGGCTGATTTTAAATTGTTTGTGTGTTGTTCGTGCAAATTGCTAGGGTATTGTTTGTGTAAATTGCTTGTGTCTTGTGTGTGTATATTAATGAAGACTTGTATAATATGCTCTGTGTAAAATGGTTCAGATGTTTTTTGCTACCAATACATACAGTTGTAGTTTAATTGTGTAATGACATTTTGCCAACATAACGTAGTTGTATGATCATTTTGCTACTAATATATAGTTTGCGCTAGTAAGTTATAATTTCACCTGTATGTTACTTTTAGTTTCCACTACTAGTACTACATTAATGAAGACTCGTGTAATATGCTCTGTGTAAATTGGTTCACTTGTTTTTCGCTACCAAGACATGCAGTTGTAATATACTTGTCTAATGCCATTTTGCCACCATAACGTAGTTATTTGGACATTTTGCTACTAATATTTAGTTTGCGCTACTTGCTGAGCTCAGTTTTTTGGTTTTTGGTGCTATAAAATTTGTTGGGTCCATGCTGGTGTCCACTAGTACCCCTGCTGCAGGTGTTATCCCAATCTTGTTGTTGATTTGATATATAAGCTGACGAAACAGCAGAGAGAATGGGTAGAGCAATCTGGATTTGGTAGTATTCTTTATTTCAAGATGACTAAGATCCCAAGGTTCTTGTCCTCTTGGCTGCTAGGTCGTTTTGTTCCCGACTCTAAAACTCTACTTCTTAGAGATGGGGTAACAGTCTAAGTGGATTGTGAGATGATCAAATGGGTATTTGGTATCCCGAGCGAAAAGTGGTTGTATGATTTAGGTCCTAAATTACCTGGTGATGACAAAGAGGCCAAAGATATCAAAGATTATTACTCAAACAGCGGGGGGATAAATCACGGGTCACTGTCAAACATGTGCGCCAGAGAGACTAAAAACCAGAAACTGTTTACAAGGCATTTTATCCTTTTTATTTTGGGCACACTTCTGTGTGTGAACAAAAACAACTGGGTCAGCCCGGAACACTGTCAAGTTGTGTAGGACAGGTATATCAGGGAGTCTAAGAGATATAATTGGGGTAAGTACGTCATTGATTGGATGGCAAAGTACGCGACGAAGAATAAAAAGACTCCTACCATACAAGAACCAACATATGTTGATAATGGAATTACTGGATCTCCCGTGCTCCTTCTGGTTTGAGTTGTCATATGTTCAACATTAAGGCTTCCAATTTCAAAATAAAGATTCTAACATTAATGAATGCAAATCTCCTAGATTTGCTACCTTGACAGATTAGACCTTGGCGAGCAAATGCGGTGGTGCACAGAGTTTCATAGGATGGGGGCTTGGACAGATAGAGATGTCGACGATGCTGTACAGGCGGACAGGCAATCAGACAATAAGTATGAGGAGGAATTTGGTAAATTACCGTTAAGATTTTTACCTGTTTGAAGTTTGCGATCAAATCTTTTCCTACTAAAACTACACCTGTCCCTGGCAACTTTTAAATGTGTGTCTAGATTGTTCCAGATGTAGTATATGGAAAGGATTATCCAAACTTCGGAGACAAGGTCAAATACAAGTGGGAGTATGATGTCGCTTCTGCACTTGATAAGGTATGTACTCTTTATGCTTTTAAGATTATTTTGATATCAACACGTACTACTTCTAACATGTTGTCATACAATATTTCTACTAATGCTTATCGTCGTAGTTTGGTCGCGAGGAAGATGAGCTCAAACCTTGGCAGTTGTTGGTTGAGAGGAAAAGGAAACTGATAAGTAACTATCAGAAGAAAACTGGCTCTCCAGCAGAGAAGAAAACAGCTCAGACTCCACCAGAAAATAAAAATGCTAAGACTCTAGCAAAGAAGAAAACAGCTCAGACTCCACCAGAAAAGAAAAAGGCTAAGACTCAAGTTGCGAAGAAAGGAAAACCTGACTCGACTAAGGCGGGAGATGTGAACGATGCTACAAATGAAGAGGGGCCCAATGCAGCAGGATCGGGAGATCCCACCAGCACTCCATCTGATGAAAATCATGGAGGGATTCCCAATGCAGCAATGGGAAAAGGAAATACAAATGAGGTAACCTGGACGTCAAATCATTAACTGATGAGTTTGGTAGCAAATTACGAAAATTACGTGACATAAAAAGGGGATGAAATATCAAATGTTCACTTGCAGTTCCTCACATTGTGTGTCTTTCCAGGTTCACAATCCCACCAAGGCAGTAAGGACGAAGAAGGGAAAAAGCGGAGCTGTAGCAAAAAAACGGAAGGCAACTAAGGGACTAAAAGGGGGAAGCAAGAAAAGTAAAACCGACATGCCCGTCGAAGATGACGACATTCCTTATGCTGAAACAAGTGGGTCTGAGCGTGAATCAGGAGTTGATGGAAATGAAGGAGAAAACACCAATGATGATGGATGGGAGGATGAATGGGTTCAACATGAAGATGGAACTTGCAATCCGCCAGCAAAAACGCCTCAAATAAAGGAAGCGTCAATCAGCCGTCTCATTTTGGATTCGAAGTCACGAATGGCAAAGTAATCCTAGACCATGTAGGATTCTCAAATGTATTACTATTTAATCTATTTTACAATTACTTCATTATTAATAGCTTTTCAATGTAGGAACCATTGTGTTGTTTTCAAGACTGATACCCTTGAGATTAGCCGTAAAGAGATGCATTTAGCCTTTGTACGTACAGGAGAGGTGTCAATGAAGGTACGAATTCCATTTTTTTTTATTTCATTTGAAGAGCTATCACGTATAAAAATTTAAACTTCTTACCCAGGTGATGACTGCGTTCATCAAGTGTGTCATGTCTATGACCCCGTCGACAGACCCTCCGTCTCTCCAGTTTCATATATTGAATCCCCAATGGATGGTAAACTTCTGATTCTCATATTTGGTCATCTTGTTACTTTGTGCTAACAAAACTCTTACAAATCTATAAACGTTTTTCAGTTCATATTACTAAATGAAAAAGGTCACTGCGGAGGCAAATGAGGCACTTGCTAAATCTCTCCAGGCGGAAGTTGTAGACAAGAACTATGATCCCAGAACTTGCAAACATGTATTATTGCATTTCCCTACACCAATAACTTAGTTTAGTGTGTCGCGTTAATTGTTACGTACTAATATTTCATTTCTTATTTGCAGCTTCTGGCACCTATCTTGTACAAATCGCGTTGGTGGAGTTTTTCAATTGACGTAGCAAAGTGGGAAGTCACAGCGTACGACACATCTTATAAGAGTGATCACAAACTTGCGATAAAAGAAGCGGTAAGTTGTAAATAGATTCCTCTAGTAAATTTTAAAACCTAATTCTGTCTGTTGCTATGCTAGGTTAAACAGTTAGGTTGTGTCTTCCAAATGCTTAACCCACCCATTACACTCCCCACTGAGAGGCTGAAATACTATATGCCCCATGTTGATGAAGAACTTCCTGAACTCTCCTACGCGGAGGATTCTGGTCCACTAACCATGATTTGGATGCTGAACATGATAAAGATTTACGAATGCGGAATGGTGGAGGTGAGAACAGACTTATAAGTATCTTCGTATTACACATATAATGTGACAATGACACTTAAAAATTGTACATGTCAGGGTTTCTCCCATGACACCAATTATCACAGGAACTCCTTATTGGGTTTCATGATGGGACACCCTTTGAATGAGGTTCTTGAAGACGTACGGAGAGAGATGATGGGGATGACTAAGGACAAATGATACGAGAATGGAAAGGATGCGACTGCTGTTGTAATGGTTGATGTAATGATATTTTGCTTGCCTCAATGACATTTTGCTACAATGATACTTTTGTACTAGACATCTAATCCAATTTAGATCATACTCGTATGATCAGTTTAGGATAATTAACTTATATATGCTTGTTATTGTAATATACAATACTTACGTTCGTACCCTTGATGGATTTCTTAAACATTTCTTCGTTATCTTCAATGTGGTGTAAAAAGCACCAATAATGAAGTATGATTTTGACTCTGTTGCTTTGTTTTCTCAACTAAAAATTAAAAAACATAAATTCAGTAAATTATTTAATTGTGGATTGATACCACCAATTTTTATTTATTTTTTTTGTATTTTGCTACCACCTTTATTTTTGTTTGTATACTATATATATATATATATATATATATATATATATATATATATATATATATATATATTGATTAAATTAAACTACCATATGCCATGCAAATAGACCTCTCAACAGGTGTTTCGTTTATGGGCAAAACCTATTATTGAAGGCGGTTCAAACACTATAAATAAGAAAACCTCTTACACTTTTTCATCAGTATCTCATCAACCGCCCATAATTGAGAATCAGAACATTTTCTTCCATTTTCAACCATGGACGTCAATGTTCTGGAACAGGCTCACAGAACGCCTTACAAAAAACTTGACATCCATGACAAGAATATTATTCGCATCAATGCAGAGAGCTACAGAGATGCTTTGGCTATATTAGGGTTTTTCCAATATTTTGATGAAAATGGTCCGTCTTCATCATTGAGAGGACTTCAAAACTTAGAGGACGCTGCTCGGTTGGGTTCCATGTTTGCCAAGTTTGTTGCCGGTATCATCAAGTTTGGGAACGATAGTGTAGAAGGCCTCATTATGCTCTTGGAAGTTTATAGGTCAGAAGGTGGAAGGAGGATGTTGATGTATGGGTACAAGGTTAAGAAGATGACTGAAAGAAGGCCTTTTCCTTGGAAACATACATGAAAGAAGATATGTAACAAATCTGGCGAAGGTCATTGGCCTATGTTTGAGCCGGTTGACAATCATCACAACGACCCACAACTGGTGACATGCGACTTTTGCATGGTTCAACTTCAGATGTTCATTTTGAACCAACGCGATAGGTTTGAAACATAATTGCAAGAATCATCATTTAGTAGTAAAATAAGTATGTTTTATTTTTTAATTTTGGAGGGGAGTGAAACTTTAATGTCATTCGCCATCAGTACTATTACAGTATACTTTGGTAGCACTATATGCTTTATGGAATACAACTTTTTGGGTTGCCCCCTCAATACTATTACAGTATAATTTGGTAGCAAAATATGAAAAATTGAATACAATGTTTTGGGTTTGAACCAACGCAATGGGTTTGAAACATAATTGCAAGAATCATCATTTAGTAGCAAAATAAGTATGTTTTATTGTTTAATTTTGGAGGGGAATGAAACTTTAATGTCATTCGCCATCAGTCTTATTACAGTATACTTTGGTAGCACAATATGTTTTATGGAATACAACTTTTTGTGTTGCCCCCTCAATACTATTATAGTATAATTTGGTAGCAAAATATGAAAAATTGAATACAATATTTTGGGTTTTTATGTACTACATTTGATGAAAATGTAGTATACTTTATTGAAGCATTTGGTAGCAAAAGTATCTAAAGTTTTAGGTTTAGGGTTTGTCAATATTTCATGCCAACTTCGCTAGAATCTGGGTTTGTCAATTATACGGCCTGATATTTACAATTTATGTTTGATTCTTCATGACAATTTACCAGACCAATAAATCATACAGTCGATTCTCAATATTTATGAAATTAATTTCCACAATTAATAATATTGATTTTGTAAGAACTTGGCAATTTTTGTTAAAACTTTGTCCATTCTTTGCAAACTCGTCAGAAATAATGGTTGAAATTGGGTTTCGTATTTCTCCGGCATGCTTGGACTATAATCTACTCTTGAATCAAATAGACGCGTCCACAGATCATAAAACACGAATTACTAATTTTGATTTTGCAAAAAATTAACTCGGAAAAATCAATTTTATGGATTTTATTTAATTAATCGCTATGCCGTCGCTCGAAGCGTCGTCGTCGCCGGCACGGCCCTCCAGAAATCGGCGGAGTGGAATCGTCGCCGTCGATTTGCCGGAGTAAATTCGCCGGAGTCCTTCGCCGGAGTTCGTTGGTTTCGTCGGCGTTCGTTCACTTCGCCGGAGTTCACTTCCAAACAAATAATGGGAATGGGGTGTGACGTTGGGTTAAGATTATTGATACTGAATTGTTTTGTTTCAATGCATTGGGAACATAAAGTAATAATGAGGCTTACTTTCCATTTGAAATTTGAATGAAACATTTCAAAATCACTCTTCAAATTTGAATGAAAAAGATACTTTGATCATGTAAGCATGGCATAAGTGAGTTGAGGGAATATTCATTTTTTTGCCACTTGGACGCTTGAGATTGAAAGTGTATATCTTGGCATATACACTGAGTGTATGTGTAGACTTGTCCGTGATAGAACAATAATTCAAAGATTGACAAAATTAGTTTAGTGAACTGATCAATCCTCAAACACAAATTACCTTTCATCTTTAGTTGACATCTCAACTGAGTCGTCATTCCTCGTTTATCAAAATATACGATGTGGAACTTCACCAAAAAAAAATATACGATGTGGAAATAGAAATTACAAGATGGGGTTTGACGGTCTGATGTGAGGGGAAGGAGAGGGCTCATTTTTTTATTTCTTATTTTACAATTTAATGTTACTTTGGTAATTTAAAAGAACTGGGATGTGGTAATTATTAAAATGGAGTAGGGCATTTAACATCTCCCTAATAAAGGAGATGTAAATCAATCACAATAATTCTCTAAAACCAACCAAGCATTGGTAGAACCAAGGGTAGGCCAGTAGTGGTTGGCCCCCCCTCAACTCAATAAAATGTCTAATTTTCGGGTAATTTTAGTCTAAATTCCATATATGATCTTTGATCAACCCCCTTCCCCCTTTGCGCTATATTTATTTAAAATTTTCACCCCCTCACACTCATAATATAATCCTGGTTCCACCGTTGCAACCAAGGGGTGTAATTGAGTGGGTAATGGCTCATTAATTCTTAATCAAGGTTGAGGGTTTGAATTGTGTTCCCCTACTCAATAACATGCACCTACTTCAAGCACACCTTTCTCTTCAATATATCTCTCCTTGAAGTGGAATCGGTGTGAGGCAGGTGACATTTCTTAATTATTAAATATCTTTAGCACCTACATCAATGAATCTAATTCAATAGGAGATGAGTTTGGTAATCTCTAAACGGTTCACATTAATACCACACCCTTTTTTAAACAATACCACACCCTGTTTAATAGTATGACAATATTATCCTTATTTTAACTTCAGCCCCCATCTCGTTAACTTTCTCCCTCCGTAACCTATGGTATTTTTTCCATTGTGCCTGAAGGCTGAATAACTTTCATTGCTCCAAAATAATGCCTTCCCAGTCCTCGTTAATTTTCAAAGCACTAAAGCAGTAGTGCTTGCTCCATAGATTCACCGCTTTACAAATCACAAATGAATTACAATAACCAAATACTTAACTTTATTATCACATCATATTCACACATCATGATTAATGAAAAAAGTTTTAGAAGTAGAATTTTACAGAAATAATTATCAGCTGCTCTAAATTATTTAATTTGAACTGTAAAAAAACTAGCAATAAAAGATCGTGGCGCTGTGGCTACTGAAGTTGAGAGAGGCGTAGACTCCCATTTCTTACGCCCAAATCAAGCGTGGTTGTACAATACCTGCGCCTAAATTGGGTACAGGATGTCGATGCCGGAACATCGACACAATCTTTTCATCTTTACTTCTCTATTGACTGCTGCTGTGATGAATAAGGGCTGCTAGTGCTCCCTTGCTTTTCGTGACAGGTTTGGAAGATAAAGTCTAGTATTTGATTCATATAAAGTTTATTCTGTATCAAAGGGGAAGATTGAAGTGATGAAGCCAACTCACAACATAAATGTCATCCTGCCGATAATTGAATTCCACTTCTAATTGGTTCCATGTAGTGTCATCAACATCATCATCGATTGATCTCTAGTGATCTTGGGCATCTTCATTCAATTGACTAGCTAGTGATTACAATATTGAATTAGTGACTGAGTATGAGTGAATACAATATCATCATCATATATCATATCATATCATATATCATATATCATATATATATAACTATAATTGGGTCCTTCTTCGTGTGGTGCCGACACGTGGGATGTCACATAAGCACGCCACATCGTACGGGTATGACACATAAGTTGCCACATATACAATGCATCCACCATGTCATCACGTATATTAATGCATCATCATTTTTGAATTTAATACAAGTATTAAATATGAAATTTATAATTATTAGTATATTGTTTCAAATTATAAAATTAAATAACTTTCGTTATGCAAATCAAAAAATTCTAAACTTAACGTCATTGCATCGGAAATGAAAAATTCTTCAAATGGAGATGCATATGTGGTATATTTGGCCAATAGGATCCTTATTTGTGTGGAGATGACACACGAGTTGCCACGTAAGTGAGCCACATACGTATGTCTTTGACATGTAAGGTGACACGTGTACAAATCATCCAATATGTCACCATTAACCAGTTAATGCATCATCATTATTGACTTTAGCATAGTAATGAAACAAAATTTTATAATCATTAGTATGTTGTTTTCAACTCAAAATAAATTAATACATTTACACAACTCTATGAATTAAATCGAAATTGAAAATACTTTTATATGTGCTATTTTATCAAATAAAGTCTTGCATTTTTGGGGGAGAGGTTAGAAGTGATAAAATACGTAGTACCATGCAAATTTTAATAGTAAGTGAAATGAAGTCTAAAATCATGAATATGTTATTGGATTTACGCAATTTTCATGTGGAGATAAATTGATGAAAATATGAGAACTTAATAGGCAATGTACACATTTTTAGGCATATATTGCAAAAAATATTAACAATTAACATAGTTAATACCTTAAGAAAATAAGACGAGTCCGTGCGAAGCACGAGAATAAAACCTAGTTGAATTGGTGATTGAGTATAAGTGTATGACAATACATGGGTATTGAACTGATTTTTTTTTTTGAGTAAATGGGTATTGAACTGTTGATCGGCGGGGGAGGTTCATCGCAAATGTTTGAATTATTTTTTTAATTTTAAGGGTATTTTGGGGAATTTAAGTTTTAGGGTGTAGTATTGTTTTAAAAGGGGTGGGGTATTTAGCACCTCCCATATTAAAATGTAGTGTGGTATATAGAATCTCCTTTAATGTAAAATCTAATCATAATAATTTTAAAATTAACCCATATCCTTACCAAAGTCTAAGGTTCGAATCTCATCTCGATACAAGTTAGCGTGGGAATATACAGTCAATAATGACCCAATGCGAATGAAAAATATGATGATCCTATAAGCTATAACCGAGCTAAAAATTTTAAATTTTAAAATTAAAAGAATTCACTCTCTCTCCTCTCACTTTCCTCAATCGTTCAGGCCTAAGAGCTAGGGGTGAGCAGAAATTCCGGGTACTCAGTACCGGAATCAGAATTGGTTAGGAACCGGTTGTTCTGGAATTAAAACTGGTCTAACCAATTCTAATTTCAATTCCAAAAATAGGAACCAGTACCAACCAATTCCAATTTCAATTCCTGACTTTTGGGAATCAGAACAGGTTGGGTACCCAGTGTAAAAAAATTAAATGACTTTTTTCTTTGTTAGAAATAAAGAATGATGATTTTCTAGTAAAGTTAGTAGTTTAAAATTTTCCATTTGTAATTTTAATGTTTTTAATGATTGTATTTGTAATATTAATAATTAAATAATTGTATACATGATTTTAATTTGATTTAAAATGTTAAATATTTTGATTGTAGTATTTGATTTTATGTTTACGGTATTTTTGAAAACTAAGATTTATTAGTGTAACATTTTTATTGGTGTTTATTATCATTAAAATATACATTTATTTGATTTAAAAAATAAAAAATTTTGGATTTCATGCGGACTTGGGTACCCAGAAATCGGTGGGTACTCGGTGGATCCAATTTTAATTCGTACAGTAATATTTAAGAATCAGTGCAACCAATTCCAATTCCTACAAATTAGGAACCGGTAGATTTTCATTTACGTGTACTGCAATACCCAATAGGTACCCGGTTGCGCTAACCCCTAGACGTAATAACGAGCTCGTCTGTTCTCCAACCCAGAAAAAACAAAAAAAAGGGGCTCGTCTTTGCTGAAACAAAATCACGACCAACGCACCGCCTACAATGGCCAGCTGAACCCATTGTCACCCAAGATTGAAACCCTAGCTCGAGATTAAGCTAATAAGCGAGCTCTTCCTTCTGTCGGGAACTAAGTCAGGATAGCAGCATCGATTCGATTCGATTCGTGCAGGTAGGTCTGTCTATATCAATTTCATTCATCTTTTGACAATTGGAGAATCAATAATTTTTTTAATTGTCACACTCTTCGTTTCGTATATTCGTATGTGTTGTATTTGTGGCTGATGCTACAATCGAAAGTTTTGTATGAGCGAACGATTGCGTTTGGTTGAAATTGAGTAGTAGGTTTGTTCTGTAATCTTTTGGGTTTTAGGGTTGCGTTTAGGATTTGCTGGCTTTTTCATAATAATTTGTTCTAACAGATTAAAGAACAAAAAAAAAAAGTAGAGTATGAAGGGCAGGTCGAATCGCCTTCCGACTTCGGACCCGCCCGATGACTGGGTCAATGGTTCTTGGACCGTGGATTGCATATGTGGAGTCAATTTCGATGATGGAGAGGAGATGGTGAATTGCGATGAATGTGGTGTTTGGGTTCACACCCGTTGTTCCCGCTTTGTGAGGGGAGAGAAATCGTTTGCTTGTGATAAATGCAAGAGTAAGACTAATAGGAATGATAGTGAAGAGACCGAGGTTGCACAATTGCTTGTTGAGTTGCCTACCAAGACCATTAAGATGAACAATTCTTACCCCCTTAGCAATGTTCCTCCTCCTCCTCCACCCCGCCGCCCTTATAGGCTCTGGACAGAGAGACCCATTGAGCAAAGGGTGCATGTTCAAGGCGTCCCTGGAGGTGATCCTGCCCTCTTTCAAGGTTTTTCATCCATTTTCAGTTCGGACCTTTGGAAGTGCACTGGTTATGTTCCCAAGAAGTTTAATTTTTGCTATAAGGAGTTCCCATGTTGGGATAATAATAAGCAGCAGGAACAAGACACTGAGAGTCCTGTTGATAAAGGAGCTGGTGTCCTTTACTCATTGTCTAAGGTCAGTATGAGGGGTCAAGTCAAGGTTTGTGGTTTTGATAAGAAAACTTCCAAAGATAGGAAATGGGAGGATGGTGTTTCGAAAAATAGCAGTGTGCCCAACTTGGTGAAGAAAGAAAAGCTTCGTCCCATTGTGCTTCAGTGTGGTAAGAGAAGTAGGGAAGATTTGGGGCCATCTAAGGACCGGAATGGGAAGAAGAAAACTAAAGCTGCTCATAAAGAGCATGACAGTAAGAAGGATAAATTACACGCTCCTAAAACAGGTATCTCACTGGACACTACTATGTTAACGATTATATTGAGACTCTTGCATGTTGATGTTGCTACCAGCTATTATACAGGCTATTGACCTAAGCTATTCTTCTGTGTTTTTCCTGTAGTTGTCATTCATTCAACAAATGCCAGACAAGAAGAAGTTCATGAAAGCAAAGCGAGAAAGGTCACTAAAGCCGATACCCCAGGTGACAAGCATGGACATGGAAAGGAAGCTGGGTCCCTGGAGCTCAGAACAAATTCTCACCTTATTGCAGGTTGTAACACAGGAACGCCTAAGAGTAATGCAGCTACTGATGAGGATTTGGTACTTAGGTCCTATGAAGTGTCTGGACTTGGTTATTTGAGTGCTAATAGAGTCAAGGCAGAAAAGCTTGGCCACGATGCTTCTGATCAAGCTCACAAATCTGATAGAATTGAAGCAGTCCCATTGCCCTCATTGGAGAAGGATGCTGTTGCAAGGAGTCCTATGAAGAAAGAGGTATGTATGCTTATACTGGGTTTGGCATAATACTACAAGTTTAGTTTGTTATTGGCTCACCCATTATCATAGGCTAGCATCCTTGCCCTACAACAACAACAACAACAACAACCCAGGAAGTAGCATCCTTGATATGACAATGTTGCTTTCTTTTATGCCTTCTTTTGCGTCTTAAGAGTTTATATTTGTCACTGCAGTAAGCATGTGGATAAAGAAGGTGGCTGTAATCTGGTGTGATAATTCCGAAACATGGGGTTGCTTTAGAAATAGAAAGAATCCTACACATGAGGTCATGTCTTGTATGCCAAACACATGCGATTATTCATTTTCAACACGAGGAACTAATCTGTTTAAGCAAGGATTGTGTTAGGTCCCAGCCAAAAGCGTAAAAAGAAAAATGAAAAAGAATAAAGATTGTATTAAGTAGCCCAGGTAATCCTACACTTAATGCATGTTCAGACTTCTTAAGGTAGTCAATCACAGCTTGGATCCCCATGCTATCTAATAAAAAAACAAAAGACTTCCTAAGGTATGCCAGGTAGCCTTCCTAAGGTATGCCAGGTAATAGGTAGCTCAAGTAACATATGATTCCAATGGGTTATGGCCTGTTTTAGTTCCAATGAAGTCTGAAGTACCAATACTAGCAAGTAGCAACTGCTCTCTGCATTTCTCCAAGTGTGACACTACATCTCCTTCACACATATTATCTACATCCTGAAAGTTTCATGGAGACTCAGTTAGTTAGATGCGTATCACGAAAGGGTGGCTCAGTTTCATGTTATAATCTTCCTATGACTTTCGTTTTTTTAAAAGAGAAGCAGAGTAGAACTTCTCTAGATTAATACTCGATAAATTAGTAAACTCTTTAAAATAGTATGTTTTGTTGGTCCAAACTCGGGCCTTAGGTCTAAATTAATAATTTTGATAAAATAATAAGATAATAGTATTTCGGAAAGCTCTTATATGGTCCCATCAATAGTATAAATTAATAATTCTCTAACATTACAAATATAACTAGTAGTGAAGTACAACTATATTATTATTTTTTTTCTCCTTAATTTTTAGATCTAGTTGCATCTTATCTCCGACTTTCCTATATCCAAAAGTGTTGAAGTTGCATTCTCAAACTCTAACAAAAAAAATTTGTGAGAGTTGTTGCCGCTATAACTATAAGGGCTCCGGTGTGTAAGTGGTTCCAAATGCACGATATCATCTTTGCTTTTATTTTCAATAGGATTTCCAATCGCGATAGGCACAATTTCTTCTAAATTTTAGACTTCAACATGTATCATGTTCCATACGGTAATCCAGTAGGCAATTGATATCCATTTTACTATTGTAACCGAGGACATTAATTATTGCCTCGAGTTCATGAGTGCCTTCTTGAGTAGTTCTTCTCTATAAATAAATAATTAATTTATCGATTAATTAATACCTCTCTAAATTAATAAAATCTCATGGTCCAACATTATTAATTTATAGAGGTTTTACTGAAATTATTACAGAGGAAGAGGACAAGGAGTCCTCACAGAGAAAACGTAAACTAATTACAAGTTGCCCCAATGGCATTGAGCATCAGTGAGTCTCAGAGACAACACCCCCCTGCCCCCCCCCCCCAAAAAAAAAAAAAAAAAAAATTAGCCCACAAAGAAGCCAAAACACACAACCCTATCTTAAAGAAACTCCACTGTCCTGTCTTGCAAGTACCAGAAAATCTAAAATTTCTCTATAGCCGAAGACCAAAGGATGGTCAAAAAAACGCATTGTCATGACAGTTTTAGCTCCTTTCTCCTCCCCAAACCAACGGATCTGCACAAGCAGTACAAATGTACCTTGGAAACCAAAAGCCGAGCCCACATTGACATAGTTATGGCCCAGCAAATCATAAGACAAGGACAAATTTAGACAATTTTCACCAGCAACAAGGCACTTCACACAAACATCCGAAAACAACACCCAACCAATTCGCCTCTGCTGCAGCATATGATGCATATCATTGGTGTTCAGCATACCTAATACAGGAGTCCAAACAAAGGCACACACCTTCAAAGAAGCCTTAGTCTTCCAAATATAATTAGCAATAGAGAAATGAGGGTGTCATGAGCGGAGGCCAAGTTGTGAGGAAGGTGAAAAACTTTGCAGGAGAGTTGGGAAGTTGGACAACTATCCTTTGGATAGATTTTGGTAGGTTTATTGGTGTTTTAATGTCGACGGTTATAAAATATTTTTTTTAGATAAGTAAAAATTTCATTCATTGTAAAAGAGGTTGATTACAAAAGGAAGAGGACAAATATGTCCTCAAAAATAAATAAAAACATAAACTACAAATCCCTCCAATGCCGTTGGATGCCGTCATCAAATAACTTGATGAAAAAGTCTTGAGATATACTAGGGTTCCTTTTACCGGGCTTGGACTAGAGACTCTTATGGGGTCTTCTCGTGCGAGTGCTTTCTCCATCAGCTTAGCCTTCCTTCACAATTTCCACATTTCCCACTTTCCACTTATATATGGAAGTCTAAGGCCCCTTTGAAGGTTCGTGCTTTTGTTTGGACTTTGGTACTCGATAGGTTGAATACCTATGACATGGTGCAACGTCGGAGGCCTGGTTGGTCACTTTTACCGGGCTTTTGCATGATGTGCCGTCATGATGGGGAGGATTGTCTGCATTTGTTTGTGCTTTGTGAGTTTGCCCGGTCTTTATGGAATAGATTGCTGGAAGGTGAGACTTTTGTTTCACCTGCCACGGTGGGGGAATTCTTACAGATTCGTTTTGCAGCAATGAGGAAAGGTAGAGAGGAGGTTGTTATGGAGATGTGCTTGTTTCGCTCTACTGTGGTGTATTTGGTTGGAGAGAAATTCGAGGGTGTTTTCTGATAGCGGGCAGACCATAGATTATGTTTGGAAACATGTGGTCTATTTGGCTTCTCTTTGGGCTAAGGCGGCTGGGGCATTTAAGGGTGTCCCGCTTACTCTTGTACAGCGCCATTGGCGAGATTTCTTATCCTCCTTTTTGTATTCTTTCAAATATTGATTAAAATTTTTTTCTCTTATCTAAAAAAATATACTAGGGTTCCTTTCTCCAGTTTTGGAGTCCTGTAGTTCGTTTCCAAGTTTTGGCTTTAGGGTCCTGACGCTGTTTCAAGGAGTCCCAGTGAGGTTGTCTATGGCATATGAGGGATGTTTGTCCAGTGTGATGAGGGGCTGGGGGCATTTTGGTCTTTAGGAATACTGTTTAATTTTTCACTTTTTCTTTTTCATTTACATTGAAATGGCCTCTACAATGTAGTTCGTTATGCGCCATTTATTTCAGTACAACAACAACAACAACGACGACCCAGTAGATGTCCCGCCGAGGGTGGGGTCTGGGGAGGTCCAGATGGACGCAACCTTACCCCTGACTAGTTGCCTAGTAGGGAGGCTGTTTCCGAAAGACATTTATTTCAATGTTTATATTTGATGTTAGTGCCTGTTTGGCCTACCTTCTACCAACTTCTCCTTCTCCTAAATTTGTTCTAGCTCACCCCCTTTTTATCCACTCTCCCCTCCATTTCCAACTTCTAAGAAGTTGAAATAAAGCTACAATTGGACTAGAAGGAGAAGTTACAAATTGTAGCTTCTCCTTCTCCTTCCACTTCTAGCATTATTTTGACTTCTTAGAAGTTGGAAATGGAGGGGGAGTGGATAAAAGGGGGTGAACAAGAACAAATTTAGGAAGAGAAGTTGAATTTGTGGGAGCTAGGCCAAACGGGCCCTTAATCTGTGATCGCTTATCAGTTCTCATTTGAGCTCCTCCCTGCATAGGTATTCCGTATTTGTTTTGTATGTGCAGGACAAATTGTATGTTTGCCCTGTAATCGCCTTATAGTGTATTGTTTTCATTTCTTGGCAGATGTGTTAAATGATTTTGCTGTTTCTTAATATGTTTTGCTGACTGCTCTTTTATCTGCTAGGGACTGGTGCTAGATGATGTGGGTAGAAATCAAGGAGTTCATACTGAAACTCCTGCAAGTCATATACTGCAGTCAAATTATCTTCAAGAAGATGTAGCTAATGTTGCTTTAGAAGTAAAGGGTACTGGCATTCATAATAATTTAGTGACTAACACGCAGTTGAACCCAGCTCATTGTAATGGTGAATTAGAAACAGATGGAGATGTTGATAATCCAAAAGAGGTTCAAACTTGTCCTTCTGATATTGTTGCAAAATCAGATGGAATCAAAGATCTGACTGAAAAAGTTCTATCTAATGATAATGGACCTGAAAACTCCAAAGTGAATGAAACCGTAACGACTAGTTGCCAGTCCAATGAGTATGAGGGACGAGAGGGTGATAAGGGTTTGGAAGCAGTGAGTGGCTATCAATACGGAATAGTTGATGAAACAACTAAAACTCCATGTAACAATGAACTAGAATGTCAGGGTCCAGAAACTTCCATTGAGATATCAGAAATTTTGTCAGACTCCAAAGAAGCTGCTAGAATTGCAGGAGAGGCCTCGAAGTTGATTGCGGCAATCCCCCCACCACCAACTAGTGAGCACAAACTGGCATCTGTTGGGAAGTCCTCTTCAAGCTCTTCTACAATTGTCATCTCCAGATCATCCATTTCTGACAAAAATAGAGGTGGACATCTTCAGAATCCTAGTTCCATTGGGAAACGATTGACCTCAAATTCTAGTGCGTGTACTAAGAAGGAGAATGCAACTGTTGATCCAACTGATGAAGAAAAACATGAAAAACAGAAGAGCACAATGAAAGATAATCCAAAGTCCTCGATTAATTCCATCTTGAAAGCATCGCAGTCATGTAGGGCTTCCAGTAGTCCTATTTTCAAACATTATACGTCAGTTGGAAAGGATTCTTTAAGGCATCAATCTTCGAAAGCATTTTTGGTTGACAGCTCCTCACATCCTTCAGATGTGGGTGAGCCTTCGGCATCATTACAGACCCAACATGCATTGCATGTACAGAACAAGAATATAGCACCTGTTGATCAACAACGAGATGAAAAAGTTCACTTGCAGTCGTCCAAGTCTATCCAGTCATCTCTGGGGCACCTACCTGCTTCTTCAAATTCTCCTGCTGGGTTAAGTGATGAAGAGGTCAGAATAGAAACGTTGTCTAGTATCTATGTTTAGCAAAGTTTCGTTTCTGTGTTCGTGGTAGATAAGACTTCATTTGGGTTTGTATGCAGCTTGCGTTGCTTTTGCACCAGGAACTTAACAGTTCTCCTAGGGTTCCTCGAGTACCACGTGTACGCCATGCAGGGAGCGTACCTCAGCTGTCATCTGTGTGTGCAACAAGCATGTTAACCAAGCGGACTTCTAGTTCAGGTGGAAAAGATCAGTATACGGTAAGAAACATCTTTCCAATTCTAGTTCGATAGTGCATTTAGCAATATTCCCCCCCCCCCCCACCAAGAAATATATTCTTGCAATTGATCCTATGGCTAATGTTTTACTAGTTTTCAAGGAGAAAAAGTAAGGATGGTTCTCGCAGTTCTCGTGAGCACGATAATGAAGCTAGGAAGGCTGATAGGGTTCCTTTCTCAACCGATTCAGCTAAAACAACTGATGCTTTAACCCAAATGGAGGCAAACAGTGATTCTTTACATTCTACGAGGAAAAATGTTGAAATGGCCTCCACCTCAGATGTAAATGGTGATCCCTCTACTGTTGTCAATGAGCTAAAAGTTTCATCGAGTCGGCACTCGCTGGTGAATGATCGAGTAGATCATACAGGCACCACCAAGGGTGTTGCTCCTACCTATCGCACTCTACCTGGTTGGTGTAATACTCATTATTTTGCTTTGATTCCTAATATCAAATTAGTCTCTTCTACTTAATTACGTCCACCTTGTTCATTAAAATATAGGATTAATTGCGGAGATTATGGGCAAGGGCAGACGTATGACATATGAAGAATTGTGTAATGCTGTTCTGCCAGTGAGTTCCTTCACTCCAAATGAGATGTCTTTTTGTACTATTTTTCGCCATACATTTTAAGGAGTCAAGAGGGGTGTTTGATTAGTTTTTGCTGGTTAATCTTTGCAGCACTGGCAGAACTTGAGGAAGCATAATGGTGAAAGATATGCATACTCCAGTCACTCTCAAGCTGTTCTTGATTGCTTGAGGAACCGCACTGAGTGGGCTCGGTTGGTTGATCGTGGTCCTAAGGTATGTTTGTGTGTCAACTGTCAAGAGATGCCTCCTTTTGGTCAGTTTTTCAGTTATGATGCTATCTTACAAAGAGTGACTGATTACAGCAAGCAATTATTTAGATGTTTGGCTAGTTTGTCCTGATGATGAGTTTTATTGCGCCGTATAGGCCATGCCTTATGTAGATATGTTGATTGTAGAACAATTGTGAACTATATACTATTTGACTATATATATTGGCACATAGAGGATGCATTCGAGATTTTTTCTTTATGCTGGTCTAAGGAATCTTCTGTACCAGACCAATGCAGGTCGGAAGAAACGTAAGATTGATGCTGAGCCTCTTAATACGGAGTCAGAGGATGGTGAAGACATAACTTTTAAGGATGGTGACATCAAGAGTTTCGAGTCAAATAAGGAGGAATGCCTGAGGCGTGGGAAAAAGGTTCGAAGAGGCAAGAGATTGGCTCAACAAGTAGGTATAAAAGATGACAGGAAGAGAAAGAAGGTAGAGGCGGGGTCTGATGGCACGGGATCATCTTCTAATCCCAGTGAAGACAGTGCTGCGTCTAGTGAGGATGATAGCCAAGGAAGTGGAATGTGTGCTGCTAGAAGTGAAGTTTCTGCCAGTTCAGATGGGTTAGCAGCTATTTGATAATCAGCCTAGCAACCAAAATAACAGAAAAAACCAAAAACAAAGGTGCTTCACAATCTGGAGCGTAACATTAGTTAAGGTTCGAGTCCCCTCAGGGCCACTGGAGTCGTTAACTTTAGGGCCCATGGGATATGTCAAGCAAAGCTTGGACACCTATGTTATCTCAAAAAAACAAAAAACAAATGAGATGCCCTTTTTCTTGGATCTTTCTGTTTGAGATCTTTGAAGCATTTGGTTAGGCTGTCCCAATGTGGATGCTTGGTATGTCTTAGAGTGGGAAGTCCTATCCCATCGAAGCCTTGAGGAAATTATCAGGGGGATGCAACTGAGACTGACCTCATCCCTGACTAATGGTGAAGCTTGAAGTACCAGTGTAAATAATTTTTGCTTTACTTCTTTCTTGTCTTTTTTCCTAGAAAGAAAATTAGGGGGCGGGGAAATGTAATATAAGAGTCTGGTTCTGGTGACTGGTGTCGGTTCTCATTGGCACCATACTATGGGATGTTAATGTCTCTCGCTAATTATGACTTATAATGGTGTTAGATGTATGTAACCTTACCCTTGTAACTTCTGATCACGTTGGAAGTTGATTGAATCATGAATGGTGATTTGTAGTTTATATGTAAAGGCCTAAAGGGCTCATAGATCCTTTTGGATCACTTGATAATGGATAGTAATATCATGCGGGTTGTGTTTATGGTGTAGTTAAAGCTACTACCACTGAATTATTATGCAACTATAGCTTGTGGACTTTTTGTGGAGGCTTGTTGATTTTGTAGTAATCGTTTTCAATCTGTATAGTTTGATTATGCACAGTAGTAGAAAGTAGAAACTGCTACCACATTGAATTAAATCGTCCTGAGAAGGTAGAGGCGGGGTCTGATGGCACTGGGTCAAATCCTTATTTATGTAGGGATTCGGGGGTTAAAATATTTTCTACTTTTCTTGGCCAGTTGTCCCATCCTTTGAGGTGTTTACAAGCCGGTGAGGGGAAATAGTTACTGTGGTCGATGGTGGATACTCTTGGTTGTGAACCAAAAAAAAAATCTTCTCTACATTTCTTTGTAGGGGGTCTATTCCTTTGTTTGAGTTTGTAGATGTGGGGTCGGATGATACAATCTTCTCTACCTTTCTTTGTAAGGGGTCTACTCCTCTGTTTAAGTCTGTTATTCCATCAAAGATGAATTGACTTATTTGATACATGTGTTTCGCGGTATATTGCATGCGTCCTTGTAGCAAAAAAAAAATAAAATAAAAAATGTAATGAGTGGCGAATAAGTTTTTGGTAACAACATAATTCTACCCTACTCAACCCATAATTTAGAAGCACAATGCATCTTGAGTTGGGTCAAATTTGGGTGTCCATGCCCCCCACCCAAACTACTTGTGCGTGCCAAACGCCTAAAGCATAATTTAGATATATGGTGTGATCGTAGGAGTTTTATTAGGTTACTAAAGATGTGTGTTCTCATTTTTATCGGGTATATCAGCCTTTGACGGTTATGGGTATTTGAGCTTCTATTATTTTTTCCTTCCATGTTGCAATATGTTTTTTTAGGTTAAAAAAGGTTTAATTTTTAGTAATGGAAGTGTAGTTTGTTACTCCTCCGTAATCCGTAATTCGTATTAAAGTGGAAACACTTGTTAAAAGAGTTACGCCGTGGCGCAGGGATGTCTGGTTGAAAAAGACGGTGGATTTCTCTGGGCGCTGGGTCTCTTGATTTAATTTGATTTGTTCTTGAGAAATTGAGAAGACTCCCTTTTCTCCTCTATCCTTCCTTCGCTGTTCCTTTCTCTCCCCTGCAATCTGCCAAACCCTTGGTCAAGAATCCAATTACTGGTGAGTGTAAATTTGCATTACTTTTGATATGAACTGATAGTTGGCAACTCTGATTTGATATTAAGTAGAGTATTTTCGAAAGGTTTTGAATTAAATTTGATTAGTCAATTATATATATGTATTATCGAACTGATTAGATTCATATTGGGGAGGATCCAGAATGACGATCCAACTGGAGTCAGAATCGCGGCGTGGAATGGAGAATGGGGAGAGTTTGGGAAATTCACCTTCACCGCATGAGCAGAAGCGCATTGTAAAGGAGTTGAGCGATCAAGCTGAGTCTAATTTGAAACAAGGCAACTTGTATTTTGTTGTCTCCAACAGGTTTCCGAACCCCCCCCCCCCCCCCCCCCCCCACCCGCCCCCTATTATGTTTTCTTTTTGTTTATGATAGAAGATTCTTTGTTCTTATTTGGGTTAGACAAGTAATAAAGTATACATACCATTATCAGGCTGCTGACGGTGTCATCAAATTTTCCCGTGGTATTGAAAAATTAGATTCAGATGGTGATAGTTTTAAATTTTGATGCCCCCTTCTTCCCTCTTCAGATGGTTTATAGGTTGGCAGCGATATACCGGCCAAGATGTGGATGATAATGCAATGAGTGAGCATTCACCAGATTCAGACAATGGGGTTGATCAACCTGGGCAAATTGACAATTCTGATTTGGTATTGAATGATAGCCTAGAGCTAATTCGAACCTTGGAGGAAGGGCGGGATTATGTATTAGTTCCTGAAGAAGTCTGGAAGAAGCTAGTGGAATGGTGAGGTTCTTACTTCTCTGTCTTTCAACCATCTTTTTATCAACCAATTCATACCAAGTAACACTGTGAGAGCATACCTACAGTTTCCATGTTGAAATGCTGTAATTTTGAAGAGTTACTTTTTTGTTTTTGAAAAACTTGTAGGCAACTCTTTCATTTAAAAAGATAAATAAATCTTGTAGCAAATCTAGGAATATGGTTCGAGATGGTAAATGGGATCTGTCTAGTGATGTAAAATACACTCACAATTCCACATCTTACTGATGTATCTCATTTTTTGTCTTGAAAGGGGGGAAGAGGGCGGGGGGGGTGAACAAAGTTTCTAGGTAGATTTTTTCTTTTATGATGTTTGTACAAAGGTTTCTAGGAAAAAATCTCCCCTAGCAATGAAGTGGAGGGGATAGAGTTTATCTTCTTTCTAAAAAAAGAAAAAGGATGGGGTGTCAACTTTGTTCTGGTTTTGGGTAGTTGGAACTTAATGGTATTGAGGGTGGGGAGAGAGAAAGTGGTAAAAATGCACAACTTATAGCTGGCTGCATGGGTAGGTATGAATTTTGTCTATTGAAAGTTTGGTTGCAAATATGTTTTCTAATTTTCTTCATTTTGCATTTTTCTTCTTCTGGTTCTTTGATCACCAAAAGGAACTGGAAACCTCATTAGACGAGATGGGGGGTCCCAAATATTTTCCAAATACAGAACTTTTTGACATGCAGAGCACATCTCCGCAGGGCTAGTATAAACTATTTGTGTACAAGGAAAGTAGGGTGAAAGATTTTTCTCCTTGTGTCTTGCACCTTCAAAATTTTCTGAACTTATGAGAAGAGCCCTCATGTGAGTAGCTGCTTACTGACTCATTAGAGTTTGCATCAGCGATAGCAATATGTGAAACTCTTCTTTTACTTTGACAAACAAGTAGGCTTGTACTAGATGTGTCTCAGAGCTATATCCCAGAAGTTTGAAGATATCCTCAGATGGGCCATAGTATATTCAATAACGCTCTCTGTCGAAGACCCTTCCTCACCAGAAAGATTGGGAAGGATCTGGATTTTGGAGATCTCTAGCTGTCTTGAATGTTCTATTAAATTGTCTGTTCCTCAGTGTAAATGGATACAATTATCAAAGAAGCTGTAAATGCCTCCTTTGAGGATGGAACATTATATTGGAAGTCTTCTATCAGTGATAAGAGTTTCTTCAGGTTGCATTTTACCACACGGAAATCCTCAATACGAAACCTAATTAAATATGAGATAAGTAAAGAGGACATTTCATCCCAATTTAGCAATTAGCTGAGGCCTTTAAAGGTGCGGGCTTTAGGTGGACATTTTCTTTGGGAAGGATAAATACCAATGATGTGTGACAATGGAGGTGACTGGGGCTGGCTACCTCGCCAGATATGTCGTTGTTGTGTTGTGCTGACGGTGAGACAGTAGTGATTGTTCCGCAGCAAAATTTTGTGGAATAAGTTATTCGGTGTGTAGGAAGAAGTTTTGGGTTTCCCCTTCAAGAGTTTTCTCTCAGGTTCTGGTTTTGCGAGGGGAAAGGAGGTGAAGATTTTGTGGCATAATTACTTCCCGGCAGTTTACGGTTTTCAGGCCGATTAGCTTAGTTTCTAGTGTGTCTAAAATCATTACTAAGGTCTTGTCTACTCGACTTTGGTCTGTCATGTCTGATATGATCTCAATGGCTCAGCGTGGTTTTGTTGAGGGGCGCCAGATCCTCGGTGCTGCCATGGTGGCTAATGAGCAATGAGGTGGTGGATGCTGTCACCGGTTCAGTTTCTCAGGGGTGGTGTTCAAATTGGACTTCGAGAAAGCCTATGATTGGGTTAGTTGGGAGTTTCTAGATCGAGTGATGGATAGGAAAGGTTTTGGAGGGAGGTGGCTTAAGTGGATTAGGGGTTGTTTATCTAATGCGAGCTTTTCAGTTCTCGTTAATGGTGCAACTTGTGAGTGGTTTACCTCTTTGCGTGGCCTTCGGCAGGGACCCCTGTCTCTTTTCCTTTTTACCTTGGTAGTTGACGTCCTTGGACGTATGTTAGGTAGGGGTGTGGAGTGGGGGCAGGTGGAGGGCTTCCCGTGGGTTGTGAGCGGGTCCTTGTTTCCTACCTTCTGTTTGCTGATGATACGATCCTTTTCCTCTCAGCTGACGGTTTTAAGAGGGCCCTCACGTTTTTGCAAGTGTTAGATTGTGTTGGGGATGAGAATTAATCTGTCTAAGTGTAGCCACGATTAATGATGGGGAGGATTTGTTGCTTGGCTGCCTTGGTGGGCTACCAAAGTGGGCCACTTATGTATTGGGGGTGCCCCTTGGAGGCAATCCTTGTACTGTTTCCTTTTGCGAGCCTGTGGTGTCTAGAGTGGCTAAAGTGCTTAGATGGTTGGAAGGGCGTGTATTTTTCTTTGGCCAAACGGATCACCATTCTTCAGTCTTGTTTAGCGAGCATCCCTCTCCATTACATGTCACTCTTTCGGATTTCAGTTAGCGTGGCTAATCGGATCGATAGGATGATGAGGGATTTCCTTTGTTTCGGGGCAGGGGAGGGTAGACAGCACCACTTAGTCAGTTGGGAGCATGTTTGCAGGCTGAGTCGGAGGGGGGGGGGTTTGGGTTTCGGTAGGTTGGTGTCCAAGAATATCTCGTTAGTGGGTAAGTGGTTGTGGCAGTTTCCCGTGGAGTCCGACTCCCTACGGCACCGAGTTATTAGGAGCAAGTACGGTCTTCAACATAATGGGTGGGACGCCCATGGTGGCTCCTCTGTCTCTCATGCTTGCCCTTGGATGTTCATTGTTCATGTATCGCCTTTCTTCTTTCCACTGGTCAGAGGGTAATGCTAATCGGGTTCGATTTTGCGAGGATGCGTAGAAGGGTAACCCCTTCTCATCTACGTATTGGTTTATCGTTTATCCACCCTTCATGGGGCACCTGTGTCTGTCTTCTACTCTGGCATGGGTGGGTCCTGGGATCTACATTTGCGCCGTTCCCCGGATGATAGAGATGGAGGAACTTGTTTCTTTCCTGGCTGTCCTTCACTCTACTTTTCTCGTCCGTGTGGACGACTCCCGGATTTGGACTGTGGACCTTTCTGGGGTCTTCTCTTGCAAATCCTTCCTTCACCAACTTAGCCTTCCTTCACAGTTTCGACAATTCCCTTTAGCCACATTTATTTGGAAGTCTAAGGTTCCATTGAAGGTCTGAGCTCTTTTGTGTGGACTCTGGTGCCTGGTAAGGTGAATACCTATGATATGGTGTAACTCCGGAGGCCTGGATGGTCACTTCTTCTGGGAATCTGTGTGATGTCATGATGGGGAAGATAGTCTGCATTTGTTTGTTTGGTGTGACTTTGCTAGGTCTTTGTAGAGTAGGTTGTTGGAGGGGGAGAGTTTTGTATGTCCTGCCACGGTGGGAAATTTCTTACAGCTTCGTTTTGCAAAAAGCAATGAGGCGAGGGAGGGAGGGGAGATTGTTCTGGAGGTGTATGTGTATGGCCATCCGGTGGTGCATCTTGTTGGAGAGGAATTCTAGGGTATTCTGTGATGTTGCGAAGCCTATAGACTATGTCTGGGACCATGTGGTCTATTTGGCTTCCCTTTGGGCTAAGGCGGCGGGTGCTTTTAAGGGCGTTCCACTTACTTTTGTACAACGTCATTGGCGAGATTTGTAGTTTCTTTTGATTGCTTATGAGGATACCTTATCCTCTTTTTTGCATTCTATAAAGATTTGATTTATAAAAAATTGGAAAAATGGCTGTGAATAATCTCACATTTGGGCGGTCGTACAAGAATAATCCCACATTTGACTTTAGCCCAAATAATCCCAAAAATTAACGGAGTTAACGCGGGTGGATTAAAGGACGGAGTTAACATTCTGTTAACTCATCCCTCCATCTTCACCATTCACCCTTCTCTCTCCTCTCTATTGCCGCCATTAATGGCGAAAGGCGGAGCTCGACGCCGGCGAAAATCGAGCTCGGCATCGGCGATGTGTCCACCTAAGTCAACAAAACATTCCAAACATTCCGTTCTACCCCCTCTCTCCCTCTCATAGCAATGATTGATTGGTATGAAGAGTCGAAACTTTAAAATTTGCAGGAGCGTAAATTGCCGGAGTTCAAGTCACAACCCAGTAGCACATTTATGTTGTAATTGAGTGTAATTGATCAATTACCTGGATATTTGCAGGAGGAGCATAAATTTAAAAAACCTTTAAAAATCAGAAACCCCAAAAATAGGTTGAATAGAATCTTAGAGGCCTCGAAGAATAAAAAGAAGTGTGAAGGTGGTGATGAAATAGATGTGCAAGGTCAAGATAATGGGGGAGGAAGTTAAAAAGAGCTGCGGGGGATGTGGTGCTCAGTAGCCAAGCTTCACAATTGAAGGTATGAAAATCATTGTCGAGTACAAGAATACAAAGAAAAAAGTGACGAGCAAGAGTAGCCTCCCGGAACCTGTTGAGAGGAAGGTTTGTGTTATTTTAAGTTAATCTATATATTTCCATTGTCTTCAGTTAAGGCTTATCATGTCAGCCATTACTGCGTCGAGCTCGATTTTCGCCGCCATTGAGCTTTGCCATTCGCCATTAATGGCTGTAATAGAGAGGAGAGAGAAGGGTGAGTGGTGAAGATGGATGGAGGAGTTAACAGAATGTTAACTCCGTCCTCATTTAATCCACTCGCGTTAACTCCATTAATATTTGGAATTATTTTGGGCTAAAGTTAAATGTGGGATTATTTTTGGACGATCGCCCAAATGTGGGATTATTCACATCCATTTTTCCTAAAAAATTTCCTTCTCTAAAAAAAATTACATCCTGGCAGTTGTGTGGGTTTTATTGCTTGAGAGGAATGCATGGGGTTTTTCTGGTCCTCTCTTTCTCTGGAGCTGCTTTGGGATACGGAGGCTGGCGTTTATGAGCTACTTTTTTCTGAGATCCAGAAAAGCGGTGCTGATTTGATTTAGGTTCCATGAGTGGACTTCTTGTCCTCCTTTGCTTTAATTTGCTTGGCTCATTCAGATGCTTAATATACTTTTTTCTTCCTTTAAAATCCATATCTATCCTCCTATACCTTGCAAGAATTACTGATAATGTAAGCAGGCTGCCAGTTTCTTTGGTAGGCTTGATTGAAATGCTGTTTATCCCTTCTGGTCCTAACTGTGGGGGAAATAATGATACATGAAGTTTGCTTCCTGAATGAGTGAAAAGTAAGTGAATTCAGGTGTTAAATGATCAATGAGCAATTGTTTTATGTAGGGTTTTCAATCAGATGTTAAATTTGATCATACCTTGTCTCACACAATGACCCACTTCTGAATTTGACCAATGTCAGTTTCTGATAGTCATGATCAAACCACATTTCGCTTGCTGGTCAGTTTCTCATTGGTTGAAATAGAGTAACGCATGTTGAGTGCAATTTTTTTTTTCTGGAGAAAGCTTGTTGGATGAAGGTTGCTGCATTGATTTTTTTTTCCCCTTAGGACTCTGTCATTCTGTTGTTATGTCTATGTATCTTTCCATTTTATGTGGCTTCTCATTTTGTGAATTGTGATGGAATGGTACGTCTTCGTTTGCTTTAAATTTTAATTAGTCAGAAGAACAAAAAAACTCCCCCTCCCTAAAAAACAAAACAAAACAGAACACAAAAAAAAAAAGACAAAAAGAAAGAAGTAAAAAGGGGATACCTTTTGCCTACTCTTGCATTATCTTAGTGATTCCAGACCCCCTTGGTACTAATTTGTCCTTCCATTGATTTTCTGATACCTTGCTTGACCTATAACTTTTACTAGGTACAAAGGTGGACCTCCACTACCTAGGGAGCTGATTTCTCAGGGGGTTATCTACGGGAAGTTTAATGTTGAAGTTTATCCTTTATGTCTTAAAGTTACCGACTCCAGGGATGATAGCCAAGCAGTTGTGAGGTTGAGTAAGAAGGTACTATATGTTAAACATTTCTCCTTTCCTTTTTTCTTTAACTTGGAATAATGATAAAACTGTATCTTGCTTTGGGGATTTGGATGTCTGTTGCTTCCTGGTTCTGGACACAGTGTCTAATGGGCTTTCCTTATATTCAGAATTTCATGGTTCTGGAATCAACCTGCAGTTAGTCAAGTTTTATTAGTATTATGGTATATGCTCTTTATCTTAAAAAAAAAGTATTATGATATATGCTATTGAGCTATTCTCTTAGTTCTCTGAGTAGGAGAATCAGTTTTACATTTCCTTACATTGGTTTGGAAGTTATGCTGTGTTGCTTTTATATGCATAAGTATAAATATGTACATATATCTATGTTTCCTTTCAAGGTTGCACTGACACAGATATGGACACGATCACAGACACGACACAGACATGGAAAGCCTAATAGGTGTCCTGTCCTGGTGTTGGTGTGGTGTCGTGTCCGATTGTCGGACACGCGATACGACATCTATTCAAGGTGTCCGTGCTTCATAGTTTGTAGGTTGAAGTAGAGGAAAACCATCGATTACTGTCCTGTTTTCAGGCTCCCTTTTTTTCCCATCTTGGTTTGTTGAAAGGAAGCACAGAAGTTAAGTGTTCAAAACCAGGTATTGGGCTCAACCTCCATCGACTTTAGTCACTTTACCAGCCAAGCTAGTTGACATCTACTACCGTTTTCAGCTATATAATTGATTCCATGTTGATTGCATTGCAGAACCTCTTGTCTTTTCCTATTATCCTCACTTTGCCTTGTTCATGACCATGTATCTACTTTGTTCAAGTCTCTTATTGTTTTGTTTGGAAGCTATCCAACGGGATCTAGGTGTTAGTGTTTGTTGTCTTTTCATTGCTTCTAGAACTTTGATGGAACATGCCACGGTCGTGCTGGTTTCCAGGTTTCAGTCGAATGACTATCCTTGTTTTTGAAATCTAAGCAAAATTAGACGATAATCTAGGCACTTTTCCATTCCTCTTATTGACCACTTTGAGGAATTGGTGCACGTTTTAAGTATAAAAAGTCAAGAACACAATGATGTTGACCACCTGGCATTAATTCCATCTCAGGCAGGGTCTGGCCCTTGGGGGCACACTTACCAATGGTGCGCTACTATAAGGGATGTGTTGGCTTATCACTCAATCAGTATCTCTTTATGATAGAAGATAAGGGGTGTGTTGAAAATGTTTTTCCATCTGCTAGATTTTGTGGCTCATTTGTGGAGTTAAGCTTTTGAGAGGAATCTTGGGCCTTGTCTGGTCTCCATTTTTTTTTTTTGATAATTAGTCTAGTCTCCATTATAAGCAATGGAAGGCCCTTTTGTGTTAAACAAGTCATTTATTGGTTGGGTTGTTTGACAATTTCTGTTTCTTTAATACATCAATTTGGTCAGGCCTCTGTATGCGACCTTTATGAGAAAGTATGCGCGCTTAAAGGGTTACAGCAAGATAAGGTGTGTGGACTACTATTATGTCATATGACTCTTGTCTGTTATGGAAGTTTGTTTTTTCTATTGAAAAGCCACTCATTGATTTTTTTGAACAGGCTTGTATCTGGGATTACTTCAATATGCAGAAACAATGTCCATTAGTTCCATCAGACCAGACGTTGGAGGACGCTCACTTGCAAATGGACCAACAGGTTAGTAGTGCTGGTTTCTTGTTTATGCTACAACAACCACCCTGGAGTATGAAGCCGAGGATGGTATTTGTGGAGGTCAAGATCTATGCACCCTTACCCCTGTGGCCCTATCTAGTTGCCTAGTAGAGAGGCTGTTTCTGACAGACCCATGGAAACTATTTTCATTTTTAGAAAGCAGTTGAAAGAGAGTTGAATAAATGAAAGATTGAATGAATGGCTAAATGAATGAAATATGAGTGAATGAATTTTGTGCTACACCACACACAAAATGTAAATCTAAGCGTCATTTCCGACAAGACCACGGAAACCATTTGATTTATAGAAAACAGTTGAAGGAGAGTTGAATAAATGAAATGAGTGAATGGCTAAATGAATGAATTGTGAGTGAATGAACTTCATGCTACACCACAAACAAAATGTAAATCTAAGCGTCGTTGAATTGTCCATCTGCTATGTCATCAGATTGTTCAAATGCATAACTCGTTGCTAGATGTGTATGGGGTTTCTACGTGATATCTAATGTTGTTTGTATACAAACTTATAACGTTTGCAGGAGAATTAAAACTGTCAAACTGGTTGGTAAACTTAGGTACCCTTGAAATTTCTCATTCCAAAAGTTGATAACTTTTACTTGACAGGGGTGAGGTTTGGGAGTACCCGGACACTGTTATGGAGTCCTTGCAATGGAGCAAGGAGAAGATGTTGTGGAAGAGTGCTATTTTTGCAGTACTTTGGTGCATCTGGCAGTTGTTCTGGCTAGTGAGGAATTCTAGGGTTTTTTTATGGTATTTCTATGACAGTTGGTGTGTTGTGGGATAGAGTAGTCTACTTAGCCTCCTTGTAGGCTGAGCCTGCTGGGTGTTTCCGTAGCTATCCTGTTACACAGGTTTGCCTCACTTAGCTGACTTGTAAGTAGATCCCATTCGAGGACTCCTTGTTCTCTTAGGATGTAATACTGTTTTTATTACTCTTAATAACACTTTCTTTTTATCTAAAAAAAACTTTTACTTAACAGAGAACTACCATAGTGTTTGCTGTCGGCTTTTTAAGGACACAGACGCTCCTTTTATGGTTGTCATATGCAAATTGACATATGTTCCTGTAGCCTTCTTATTCTTGGCTTGAGGGCATGTTTGGTTATACATAAATGCTGTATGTCGTATATACGCATGTTGAATAACAATAGCTGTCCAATCTCCGATGTCCATACATATCTGTTGAAGCCTTTTCATATCCCTTGCAGATTCTTTTGGAGGTTCGAGATGCAGGGGAATTATCATCGGGCAATGGAGTCAATTCAGCTGGAAATGAACTGGCTCTAGTGCCAATGGAGCCCTCGAGATCTTCTTTGACGATTGCTGGGGGACCAGCCATTTCAAATGGCCATTCAACAAGTCATGGCTCCAATTTGTATTCAGGATTGGGTTCTGTCCCGGCTGATGTGAATGATAGGCATAATAGCATTGGTAATATGAGAAAGAGGGATAGGGGAGGCCTAGCAGGACTACAGAATCTTGGAAATACATGCTTCATGAATAGTGCAATTCAGTGTTTGGTCCATACTGCATCACTTGTTGAGTACTTTCTGCAAGACTATTCTCACGAGATAAACAAGCAGAATCCTTTGGGAACGCATGTATGCTCTGCTGTTTCCTTTTGCTACCATATGCCAACGTTTGAGTTTAATCTTTATTTAGCATCATAATGATTTATTAGCAAGTTCTGATGTGTATGTTTGCTGTTTAGGGTGAGCTTGCTATTGCATTTGGTGACTTGTTGAGGAACATTTGGTCTGCTGGTCGCACAACAATTGCACCACGTGTATTTAAGGGGAAACTTGCTCGTTTTGCTCCCCAGTTCAGTGGGTATAATCAGCATGATTCTCAGGTTACTACTTGCTGTTCCATTACTTGGATATACGGTGCTGCCGCCTGCTTTATTTTAGTTGCAAATATGCTAAATAGTTACACAAGCCTGCCATTAGTTATGTCTATTTGGGTCACTGATGTGAGGCTAAGAAGAAAAAACCAACAAATTGGTCTTTAGATCTTTAAGTTGCAGACTGTTGGTCAAGGTCATGCTGAAAATGAAAAATGCCGATGAGCACATGATTATTGCTTTGGACCTCTGAAGCATAAGCAGAGAATAATTATGAAGTTATTTGAATATTGGTTGGTGGTTTATATTAAATCAAGGTAATTAGTATAGATCATATTCATGGTAAGCTAAAATAGGCAAAGGAGTTCCATAAAAAAAATCATTAGGTAAACGTAGAGCTGTCAAAATTTGTTCCGACCCGAAAACTCGACCCATACCGAACCGAAAAGTTTGGGTCATGAACAAAGAATTCCAACTCAAAACCCGATGCATACGAACCCGAAAAATCGACATTAATTGGGTCAAACCCGAACCCGCTCTGGGTCGACCTGTTGGGTTGGGACGTTCAAAATAAAACAGCTCAACATGAGAAAAGTAGATGACAAAAGACTTTATTATATCAAGTTTTCTTACATATCAACTCATTTTGACATTTTTAATTTCATATTTCTCTTAAATAAGGGGTTTTCTAATACATGAAACGATTTTGACTAATTGTTATATTGGTATGGATTTTGATACTCGTTTGCATTAGTAAAAACCCAATAACAAGTGAAAACTTTACGACATATTTTTCAAATAGATTAGAACCATATATTTTATGTCTCATATCAATATAGTGTGAAATTTTTTTATTTTTAAAGTTGAAAATACAGTTAATTATGCAATTATAACCAAATTTAAAAAATAAGTGCTCAACCCGTTGGGTCGACCCGAACACATTGGGTCATGAACAAGCATTTCTCAACCCGAAAATAAAACGACCCGACCTGTTAAATGACCCGACCGAAAGTGATCGGACTCGAACCCGACCTGACCGACCAGTTTGACACCTCTAGGTAAACGGGAAGCAGAAAGTAGACTATAGAAATATATTATTCTCTGATTGGTTGCGCTATTAGTTGAGACGTATTTTCCATTTCGAAGGTGCTTACCGGCACGATGGTCTGTAGGGTTTGTTAGTGCGCTTATCATTATTATGTGGGATTTGGTGCGGATATGGTGAGATATGCTTGCCCAATTTCCGTGCTGTAATTCCAACTTGGAATTATGTCTACTGCTTTTTCAAATTCAGCTTGAACTTTTCCACGTGCCTAGGGGGTTGTCTACTGCTGAGCATGGGTCTATTCAAAGTTGCATCTGACTGCTTGATGCATATGTGATTTGGCATAGAGCTCTTGTGTATTTTTGTTGATATGTTAGGTGACTGTCCTTCCGTCTCCTGTTTGGTGAAGCTAAGTATTACCCAGTTATTAAAAGGCGCGCCTAGGCGCACAAGCCAAACCGCTTTTTAGCTTCTAGGCGCACAAGCCAAACGCTTTTTAGCTGCTAGGTGCAGCGACATGTCCTGAGCCCCGAGGCGCCAAATTTGTTGTTTTCTCCCCTGAAGTGATGATTTAATGCTTTTTTATGGATTGTATTTCTGTTATATTTAATGTCAAAAGGTATTATGAAAGATTTTGATGAAAAAACCATTATTATCAATTATACACTAGTGCGACAAGGCTCTATGGACCTCTATCGCCTCATTACACGTCTCGACTCTAAATATTATGGTATTACCTTGAGAAATGATTTATGATATGAGCTGACAAGCTAGTGCTTAGTCCTCATGCAATTTGCATGCGACTATTGGGAGTGGAACCATGCATTGTTCTTCTGGCTGTCGTATGTTACAACAAAGGGAATTAGATCTTTTTGATCTTTGCTATGAACTTAGTAGTTTGAGGAAATAAATTACATCTTCCCTCCCAAACTCCCTTTTGTCTCTTGCTAGTTTCATTTGGAAGTCTAAGGCTCATTTGAAGGTGCGGGCCTTCATATAAACTTTGGTGGCGGGATGACAATGGATCGGATTCGGGTTCGAGTCACTAGGATCTGAATTCGATCCACCACTAATTCGACTTAGAGTTACTTATTCAGATTTGGAGTCACACTTTCTTTTGTCGGATTCGGATTAAATTGCATCCCAAAATTTTTATTTACGATTAAGATTATTTTGGATGATAAAAATAAGAGTCTAATGTTTACTTTAGCAATATTTGTATGGTTTTTTCTAATGTGAACTTAATTACCTTATTTTATCTAATTCTTAGGTATTAATTGATGATGTGGCTACATTAATTGGATTCGGATTATAATCGGGTCGGATCATACTCATTATCCATATCCGTCGAATTCAGATTATTTTTAATCGGATTTGGATCGGGTTTTTTTCATCGAATTCAGATCGGGTTCGGACTACATTGCCATCCCTAATGGGTGCACTACGCCACCATGATAGTGATACATGTGTGCATGTGGCCTTGCACTTTGATTTTGCTCGCAATTATTATTTTTTTTTGTTTTTGCTAAACCAAAAGGGAAGGTGCTAGTAAATGGTGACCTAGGTACTTCCCGCTACATCATGTTCGGACTCTCGTGTTCAACCGACGAACATATCAGACTAAATGATAAAGCTTAGGGGAATGGAGAATCGAACACATGACCTTGCCTAACCAAAGCACTTCAGAGTGAGTTTGGAATCACTTGATCACAACCCTTGATGTTTGCACGCAGTTTGTTGGGTGAGTGTTTTGTTCACCCTGCTGCAACTAGTGAGCATCTACATGTTTGGTACGTTAGGATGGGTAGGAGTAATGAGCAAAACACTAGGATTTTTTGTCAGGGTTTTATGGGTGATTGGCCTTGTTTGGGAGCATGTGGTGTATCTGGCGTCATTACGGGCCAAAACGGTTGGGACTTTTATAGGAGTGTTTCTTACACTGACATTGGGAAGATTTGTAAATAGTTTTCTTTTTTGGAGGAGCTCTTCTCCTCTTTGTTTGTAATTACTTTTTTCTTATAAGATATTGATAAAAGAAAATTCTTATTTTAGAACGAAATAATGTCATCTTTGATTTTATTTTTCTTCTATTTATTTATTTATTTATTTTATTTTTGGGGTACATCGTTTAAGATTAACTTCGCTTTAGTTAGGAAATAGTGCTATAGCTACATTTTATTGTCCAAGTAGTTTGTTTTAAAAAACCTGTAAACATAAATACGGAAATAAGAATTTTTTGTCGAAATATGCTTTGATACCAAACTAACGCAGAGCCTCTCTAAACATGTTCAGTTCAATTTCAAATTCTCAGTGTGGGAACTTGCCCTTTTTTTTTTTGTTATTGCTAAAACAGCCCTTTACAAGTGCTAGAGTAGAAAAAAGAAGAGGAGTATTTGTATCTAATTAGATTATCTGTTCAAGATATGTTTTTTTGTATAGGAAAATCAGTCCTCTATTTTCTTGTTATGGTTTGGTTTAAAATTGGAAGGAATCTAAAAGCATCTTTCTTGTTACCAATGTTGGCAAGCCTGTTGACTTTGTTTGGGATCGTGTGGTGAACTTCGCTTGTCCCCCCCTCCCCCTGAAGGCGGTTGGGGCTTTAAGGGGAGTTTCCTTACAATGTTTAGCGTTTATGGAATGATTAGAATTGTAGTTAAATTTGCTTTTCAACTTTGAGGACTCCTTGTCCTCTAACTTTGTATTGTTACACTTCCATCATGCATAGAACTTCTTTTATCTCAGAAAAAAATGATTAAATCTTTCGCTAAGATTATAGCTAATAGGATAATCAATGGGGTATCTTTTTCCTAGTTTGTAAAATGGCTTAGATTGGATTGCGCTCAACTCTCTACCCCGTTAATTCTGTCAAAGGGATCTTGTCTACGGTCCCTTTGTCGCCTGAGCTACTATGAGATCGGTTGGGTTACTTAGCCTCTTTAGGGGCTAGTTTGAGAGGGATTGACGTCCAGGCTCCAGAAGAACTGGGCTAACATGCAATTACTTCTCTGTTGGTTTGACAACTAGTAAGATAAGATTAGATCTCTCTAGAAAGCAGCTAGGTGATGTTCAGCTAAGACATTAGATCTCTTAAGCCTTTTCTTTTGATGCTAGTGCACATTTAATGTTGTAAATATTAGGAAGCGGTCAATTTGTTATGTGTTCAGTGATCTTTGTCCTAGGATTAGTGTTCTTTTGCTAAATGATGAATAAATTTTCATGTAGGAACTGCTTGCTTTCTTGCTGGATGGCTTGCATGAAGACTTGAACCGTGTTAAGCAAAAGCCTTATATTGAAATGAAGGATTCAGATGGCCGTCCAGATGAGGAATATGCTGACGAGTGTTGGAAAAATCATAAAGCGCGGAATGATTCAATTATTGTCGATATTTGTCAGGTTTGTAGATTTCATTTTATTATTGCTAATCTACTGTTTGTCACTTTTTGAATCCACCCTCCTTATTTCAAAGATCTTCTTGAGAAGTTTGCAGTGCATTTCCTGTCTTTAGTTATCCCCAACTGCTGAAAATTTATATCAGCAATTCAAGGAAGATTGAGAGGGTTTAAAGTAACTAAGTACCGATGATCCAGTCTTTGTTGTTATTGGTTGCGTCTTCTACTGAAAGCATACATACTGATCTTTCTTGAGCTTTTATTTGTAATTGTTTTAGATAAAGAAAAAGTATATTGATAAGATATCAAATTTACAGCAAAAGAGAGCATAAGGTATCCTCTAAATAAATCATTTACAAATGGTCCCAATTACGCTGAATATCAGTAAGAGTGTAATCCCAAAACGCCCTCGAAGCCCTAGCCCATAAAGACGCTAGGTACGTAATCTTCTCCCAAAGCATCACAATTCACAGGAGGTACTGAAACCCCCTTGAACACCCACAAATTCCTCTCCAAACAGATGCACCACAAGATCGCAAAAAAAGCATTGCGCCACAACATCTTCCTCTGCTTCCCGCACCCAAAGTCCCCAAAATGCATCTGCAAGAACGCCTCAACACTAGAAGGGTAAACCCGCACCTCCTCAGGCATCAACCTCCGCCAAAGGCTGTGAACCACATCACACCAAAAAAAGAGATGTGCAGCAGTCTCGCAGCTAGCCTTTTTTTTGTAATTATTTAATTACTTCAAGAGTTGTTGCTTTATGATCTGCCACATGTTGAATAGTTGACCGTAGTGCAATGAGTGTGTTTCATTGGTCATGGTCTAAAGCAACTATAGGCTGCAGATGAGATTTTTCCACAGATAACATCTGTTTTGCCCGTGGTGACTGGAGCTATAATCTGTAAATGCACTTTTTCAGAGGCGATATGTTTCACCTTTTGGGCCCTTCTGCTGTATGTTATGGTTTGTTTGCTGCTGCACGTTAAATACATAGATGAGATCATTTTAGATGTTCTCCATCTTGCCAAAGTGTGCTGCATATTACCTTCCCAGAATTACCCTGTCTTGCTAAAATATCTGCATGTTAACATACCTTGCTGAGGTGACGCAAAAGGCGATTTGATGTTTAATGCTCAGTATATCTTGAATAATGTCTTTATTCCTTTCTATGAACTGGAAAATCAACTATCCCTCTACGAACCTTAGTTTGTCTTCACGGGGCATTAACCGTGTAACTGAGTGGGAGCTTATACTTGTGGTCGAATTTCTATCATGGTCCTCATGGTACATGTGTAAAAGCTCATGTTGTAGACTAAAGGGTGGTTACCTTATCAAAAACTAATTCATGCTTCAAATAAAGCAAGTTTCATGTACAATATGAAATCATACCTTTTAACCATGTGGTTTTGTTGATCAATTGCACAGGGCCAGTACAAGTCAACATTGATTTGCCCACTCTGCAACAAGATTTCAATTACTTTTGATCCTTTCATGTACTTGACTTTGCCTCTGCCTTCAACGGTCAATAGGACTATGACAGTAACTGTGCTTTATGGAGATGGGAGTGGGCTTCCGATGCCATATACTGTGACAGTTCCGAAACATGGATGCTGTAGAGATCTTAGCCAGGCATTGGGTACTGCATGCTGTCTAAGGAATGATGAGAGCCTCCTTCTTGCTGAGGTAGATGTACATTGTATTTCCTTACTGGTTTTGTTACTTGTCCTTGTGGCTAAAATATCATGCCAACTTTCAGGTGTATGATCACAAAATTTACCGGTACTTGGAAATTCCTTTGGAGCCATTATCTTCGATCAAGGATGAGGAACATATTGTAGCATATCGACTTCCTATGAAACGAGTTGGATTAAAGAGGCTAGAAATAGTTCATCAATCCTCAGAAAGGTAAGTTATGTTGCCAATATGTAGCTTCTAGAAATCCGTCCTTTAATTCTATCTGTGGAAAATAAAACTGTCTAATTTGGTGTCTTGAAGATTCTCTGTGTCTTGTCTGCATTTCTTTCAATTGATTTTACTAGTTATCTGAGCTGAGATAGTGCATGTTTCATCTCCATTCTGACAGGAAGCTTTTCGGATCACCCCTTGTTACTTATTTGGGAAAGGAGTCTCAAACAGTTGCTGATGTTAATACTGCCATTAAGAATATTCTGTGCCCTTTAAAAAAGGCTCATGTACCTTTGAGTGGGATTCTTAGTGAAGAGGAAAGCGGCTCGACATCAGAAATCATTGACGAATTAGAGAACAGGCTCATAGACCATGGCAGGGGAGATGGGTCAGCCAGCAAGTTGCCTTCCCTGTTCTCCGTTACTGAAGAAAGAGGTTCAAGTGGCAAAGAAATTGAGGATGATTATGTTAGAAAAACTTTCATTCTGAAAGTTACGCTCAATTGGACGGATAAAGAACATGCGCTTTATGATATTGGATATTTGGAGGATCTTCCTGAGGTTTGCAAATCTGGTTTTACTGCAAAGAAGACTCGTCAAGAAGCCATATCTTTGTTTTCATGCCTGGAAGCATTTTTGAAGGAGGAGCCGCTTGGACCTGATGATATGTGGTATGATATCTCATATACCTTCAAAGCAGAGGATTTTCTTCTTCTCTCTTATGTATCTATATTTGAATGCAGGTATTGTCCATCTTGCAAGGAACATAGACAGGCCACGAAAAAGCTAGATCTTTGGAGATTGCCAGAGATACTTGTTTTCCACCTAAAACGGTTCTCGTATAGCAGATATCTTAAGAACAAATTGGATACATTTGTGAGCTTCCCCATCCAGAACCTAGATTTAAGCAAGTATGTTAAGAGCAAAGACGAGTCTGGTATTTCTCATATATATGAGCTGTACGCCATTAGCAATCATTATGGTGGCCTTGGTGGTGGGCACTATTCTGCATATGCAAAGGTACGAGAGATTTGACTAATTCATGAGCTTTTATTTTCCTTTACTGAAATCTTACCTTCCTTTTATTTCATGATTTTGTCATTACCACATGTGTATATGACTGAAGCACAAGTCTGTTTCTGGTAGACCTTTTTAAAGACAATGAGATTTGGCATTGTTCTGCATCATATCAAATGAGAGGTTTAAGGCTCATGTGATCATAGTATAGTTTTGTGATTTGTAGGTATTTCACCAATGTCTTTTTAATTGCCGACATGCGAAGTTTATTCCTCTTTTTCATTTTCATATTTTTGAGTGGTTTTGGGACCCCTTAGATGTTCGCCCTGGTCCCTAGGGCGATGCTTATGGCTAGGCTAAGTAGGGAAGCGAATTGCCAGATCACATGTCGGTCAATTGACCCTTCACCCTTCTATCCTTCATTCCTTCCTGAACCAAATAATGTTTTTTCCCTTTCTTTTTTATTAGTGTGTGTGCGGGCGACTGCGCTTTATGCAGCCAACAAGTTTCTACTTACTATCCCAAGGGGTCCACATGCTACTGCTAGTTGGAAGCTTGTGCTGAATACAAATGGCTAAACTATCCTCTTTATGCATGCCCATTAATCAGTAGAAAGTTATTCTATGTATGAATTCTGATATCTATTTAGTATTGGTGGGCTGACGGCAGTTTTGGTATGTTGGGGTAGATCATTTTTGCCGAACCCAATGACTACATCGCACATTTTTGGGTAAAAGAGTTGGAGGGGTTTTGGTGGCTATATTATTCTGTCTGGAGACCCTGGAGGGTTTTCATCATATTTCAACTTATTAGAGTTCTGTAGACTATCCCTGAGTCAAGGTTACACTGTGTCTTGGTCTCATATGAGGAGGCTAGAGAAACCTCCCCTCTTATTTTTCTTCTAAACATGGTCTTTCTCTGTGATCAGAAGTATTCTAGCGTTGAAAATTTGATTTGCTTGGGGAGAAGTGTTGTATCTTTATTTTCATATGAATGTTTCTAGAGTTCTTCATACCCTCTCCTTCTGTCCAAAACTCTGGGCAGTGATCACTAGCTATATGAAGTGGAAGATGTAATCCGTCAAGTCATGAATAGTTGGGTTGAATTTTGCCCTTTGAGTAGAACGATTGTGTATCAAAACATTCATTTAGCTTCTTCATTTTAAGTGGTCAATTTTGTACAATCTTCTTTTCTGTTCCCTCTTATTCCCCCCCCCCCCCCTCACCAACCAAAATCTGGTCGAAGGGTGGTGGGTGAGTACTTATATGATATGTCATTAATTCTATTGTTAAATTGTTATGAATATCTCATGTTCTTAGCTTGTCAACGATGCAGTTGGTTGATGAGGATAGATGGTATCACTTCGATGACAGTCATGTCTCTCCTGTAAGTGAATCTGAAATTAGGACATCAGCCGCATATGTCTTGTTTTACCGTAGGATGAAAGTTGCAGCAAGACGAGAAGCCGGAGAATCATCCCATGATGGTGATGATGCTTGAAGGTATTTGAGCTATAATTGAATGCGAATTTATTAATTCTAGACAATACAGGTGAAGTGCATTACCATTATTGTTGAGGCAGGCTTTAACTTTAGGCAGCGTTGATCAACACAAATTGTCAGTTAGAGTAGTTCTTCATTTTTCCTCGCACTGCTTTTTGATTCAAGGGGAATTTTGTGAGCGAGGAGCTAAATCATAGACTCCTAATTGGTTATTTAGGTCTTTGTATATGTTGGTGGTCATCAATACCAATAGCTTTTTTTGGTTCGTCCCTTTGCACATTGCTAACTCTTCCCCGGGGGTAGATTAAGTGTAGATTGGAGAAGACCTTGATGTGTGACTATTATATTCCCCTTCATCATGGAATTTCATTATTCTGTTGTCTTATTTATGTATGTTTAGCTCATGGAAGCCAGCCTCACTACATGCAGTGGGCATCATTTTCATCTCAGCAGCTCCTCCCTGCTCCCTCCACTGGCTCATCTCTCTCCTTATTGCAAAACACCTTGATGTGTGACTATTATATTCTTACCCTTCATCATGGAATTTCATTATTCTGTTGTCTTATTTATGTATGTTTAGCTCATGGAAGCCAGCCTCACTACATGCAGTGGGCATGATTTTCATCTCAGCGGCTCCTCCACTGGCTCATCTCTCCTTATTGCAAAACACAAGCCCACACATTCACACAGGGAGGGGAGCTGCAGCAAAAGAGCAATAACCAAAGAGTGTACAAGTTACAACCGTAGACCGCTCGCTTTTTTCTATTTTTCTCCCTGAACAGAAGTTGGTGCTCGTGTAAACTTCCATGATAAAGATGCAGGTGTTTGTTCTATAAAAACAATTAAAATGCAGGTGGCAGAGCCGAAAGATTGGAAGGAAGAGAGAGAATGAAGGAGAAGAATTATTATTTTAATGAAAAAAAGAGGAAAAGAAAAGAACCTCATCATGTTTGGCGTGGCGAAAAGAATGAGAATAACTGACTACTCGCCCCCCAAAAGAAGAATGACTGACTAGTGACTACTCATAAAAATTGTGGGTAGACTGTGGAGCGTACAACCAGAGAAAGAAAGAAACCCTTTCCCTAAATCTGAAACCTCTACGCTCCTAATAGTCCATCGCACAACCTTCCACAATATTATGTTTCACACCGCCGCTGCTGCCGCCACTAATCGTAGCCTTGAAGAATCTTTGATGTTCAATGGGAGTGAGACAGGGCTTAATCACCTTGCCTACTTCCTAGCGTATCCAACCATTCATCTGACTTGCAATCTAAACCCCAGCCACATAAATAACCAGCAGCACCGAGCAAAAGAATGAGAGGCCAGTACATGGATATTTTTCCTGTAATTCACATAAACAGAAAGAAGAAACACAGCAAAAGTTACAAGGTCTAGCATCTTATTTTGCACAATGGTAAATCTTATAATAACGTTAGTGCTGGAGATGGCGATGCAATATTGTCTGCTCTAATAAAAAATCTAAAGTAGCTAATCAAACCGGAATATTGTTCTGGTCTTGAGAAGAAAAAAGCAACTGCTAAACATTGCCCCTGCTAGCCTAGTACTCTAGTATGAATTGAACATCAAAGATTCTGAATTCATCCTAGAACCATATAATAAGTGAAGGGGACAGGCACAGTTATGTTTATATGCTGCAGTAATGATCAGTAAATACGAATAATAAGCATAAAGTGAAAGAGAATCAATTCCAGTCTGGAGCAGAAAGGAATCTAATGCTATGCTGAAGCTGAGTCACTCAACCTGTAGAGTGTTAGAGGCAGCTCAGACTCAGACTCAGGGTAGGGGAATCAACTACTTATGGCACAGACTCCAGAGATTAATCAATGAATCAATTAGTGGTGGAAGATTGACTACTGACCTTGGCAGAAGAAATGGAGAGATATCCAGTAGAGGAAGAACCAGGTCCTCCAGGAGGGGTGGTAGTGGCAGGTTGGTTAGAGGGAGCGGAAGTCATATTACCGACGGCCTGGACGGTGGGGAAGCCGAGTGAATAAGCCGGAGAGCCATCAGGCTTGAACAAGCCATAATTCCTCTCGGATGTGGGTCCGGGCTTTTGATTCTCGTTGAAGAGGGCAAAGATGAAGATGTTAAGATCAGAGGTGGGTTTCATAGGGGTGCCCCTTCCCTGGGCGGACATCTTGATGAGATTGCCGTTGTACCTCTTGGCATTGTCAGGGGTTGCGCCAGCCTCGTCATCGTCCCCTTTGGAAGGCCAGCCGGTCTCGGACACCTGAACCTGTACCCTCTTGCTGTAAGTAGGGCCCATTGCAGAGTAGACGGCGTCGATCTGGGCAAAAAGCATGTTGTCGTAGCGGAGGCCGGAGGCGGAGTCAACCTGGGTCTGGCCTTGTCCTTGAAAGAGGACGTAATCGAGTGAGACCTGCTTGGGATTGGCCTTGTAGGCGAAGTAAGGGTAGGCGTTGATGAGGAAAGGGGAGCCGGTCTTAGCGTGGAAGCTGAGGATCTGAGCGATGCAAGGCCCCAGATCCTGTCGGAAAGCACCCGCTGAGGGAGGGTAGGATGTTTGGAGGATGGCTAGGTTGTGAGCAGTGGTGATAGACACTTGCTTGTCCAGGCCCAGATTCTGGAGGGCTGTGTGGATGTTCTGCATAGCAGGAAGGAGACTGGCTGTCAAGGAGGTGTCGTTGTAGGTAAGGACTTCGTTGCCAATGAGGATGCAGGTGATGTTGGTGTCTGGCAAGTAGGCCTGAACATTCTTTTTCACCCAATCAAGGGCTTGCTTGGGATCTTTGCTCATCTGCCCCATGTCCTGGTTTCCCAAGCTAACCATCATCTCCATCCCCGTCTTTGCAAACGCCTTGAGCACTTTTGGGTCCGCATCGTACAGCTTCACCTTGCTTGCCCCAATCGATCTCACAAGCGGCACCACCTTTTCTGGTGCCGGTAAGTTGTCAGCTATCTGTCCGTAATTTATGCCCAGCGCCCACAACTCCCCTGCATCATAGCGATACTATTAATTTCCCCCAACTAAACCAAACCAAACCAATACTATTAATTGTCTATGTCTATGTTTTACTACTAATTAGTAATTACCTACCTGAAAGTAAAAGCAATAATAATGATGACAATAACAATCTGGTAAAAGTTCTTCTGCTGGTTGTTGCCATGGGTCCTGTTTGAAGGAAGCTCATCTCTGCTCTGGCTTCTGTTCTGGGTTTATCGATGATTGATCTTTCTCCAATTAATTAGTACTCCAGTCTCAGTCTCTCCTCCAAATGAAAATGGTTGTTTAGATTGATTCGTGGAATCGCTTGTTGTGATCTCCGAATATCTCACCCTTCAGTCTTTCACTCTCTTTCCCCGACGGAAAATACTGTCTGAGATGGGGAGAGAAAGAGAAAGAGAAAGAGAAAGAGAGAGAAAGAGATCAGGAGCTGCCTTGCCTAATGCTTTGCTTTTGTTTTAGCTTTAGTTGTGTACAGTGTTACTGACAGCAAGCGCAAGGTAGCAATATCTTTAATCCTTTTTCTTATAAAAATATACTCCATAGCCCATAGTACTAAGTTGTAAAATTAAAAAAAATAGATCTATTACCAAACAATAATTATTTTAACATATCTGGTGTTGGTCTTAGAGAATTTATTGGTGAGAGCTATTCTATCCATCTCTTCATCTTTTTTTCTTTCCCCTTTTATCTATACCACCTTTTCTGGATTCCCACTTCCATGTGAAAGGAACATGTTTTATGCCTTCAGCTGATATTTTTGATTGCTAACCTGATGAAATCTCAATCTCTCTCTCTCTCTCTCTCTCACTCTCACTCCTACGACTCCTAAGTCCTACCCATGTGTCATTCTCCTGATTTAATTAATTAGTTATGATAGTATCTTTTTCTCATCAACATCAAATAGGGTTCTACTTCTACAACAAACAACTACAAGTCTGAATTTAAGGATTTTGGTGGTCGGCTGCTGGCCCCACCTACAGGGAATAGCCTGATGAGCTTATGATCATCAAACAAGTGTGAATTTTGATCCGACTACCTTCCGCATGGGCATGGGCATGGCCTTCACTTGTTTACCCTTGGTTTTGAGTTTTCAGTTTTTTTAAAACTAAAAACCAGTTTTTGAAAACCACAATTTTTGGTTTCCAGTTGTCAGTTTCGAAAATAAAGTAGACAACTATAATAGAAAAAATTTTAGCTCCAAATCAAATTTCTATAAGTAGTTAAAAAATTTTGAAAATCAAAAACTTTCAACTCGCAACCACCCCAAGAGTTCTACTTTCTCACCTTTGTTTTAAAGTGTGTTGCTTAAGCTTTAACCAACCACATTAAATCGTTGCAACTTTTGAAGTATCAAACCTTAAACTGCATCCCACAAAAATGTACCCCTTCCATTTTAGAAAAACCTGAAATATTTACTTTTTTATGGTCTATAATGCTCTACTTTGACCTTAAATAATTATATTTATACTTTGACCTTAAATAATTGTATTTATACTTTGACCTTAAATAATTGTATTTATATGAACATATAAATTATAAAAAAAAATATATAATTTAATAAAACTACGGATTTCAAATGAATCTAACAATAGTATTTTTTACATTGTAAATCCTTACATTTTTTTCATAAATCAGTGCTAAGGTTTTTCGGGAACCTTAAAATTACCTATATTTAACTCTTTAATTTACAAGTTACAACTTGTGAACAAGGTCACCGGTTCAAACCTCTTAAGAATTCATGAATACTTACTAAAATTAAATTTTGGAATACCTAAAGTCATGTATTATGAGGTGCTCTCTAATCATATCTAAGTTCCTCCTATCCAAAGTAAAATAAAAACTAGAAAAGAAATATTTGACCGATAAGAGTTGACAAGTGATGACATCTACGAGACTACGACAAGAGAAAAAAATAAAAAAAAAACCTTGGCATCCCAAATAGTATAATTAGTTATTTTTATCATCACGTATTTTTTTAGGTATTATCAAGACGTATATAATTAGTGAAAATAGATATTTATACAATAGTGAGTATTAACTCTTTGTAAATTTAAAATCATTTCAGCCTTGACAATTATCAATAAGGATAATGTGAGTATTTATCGAGTTGTTTGTGAGTCAATTGCTTTTTCTTTCAAAACATATTTTCTTTTTTGTTGCCAAAATCAATCTTTTAATACTTGATTTTTGTTCATTATTTATTTATAATATTATCATTTTTATTAAGTTACCTTTAGTTTATATCAAGAAGAATAATTGCCAAACATATAAATCTTTCCGTTCTTAAAACCAATATACTCCATTAAGTGTATAGATAAAGATGGTCATGAATCGTGTTGTATCGTGCCTTTGTAATTTTTTGGTTATATGTGTGTTTGAAACCCAGATTCAAACAAACTCCTTTGAAATAAGACTAGTTTTATTTATATTGGATCATATAATCAATCCATAAAGGGATAAAATGCAGCTAGTACTAATATCGTTTGTAATAAGTCTGCACATGAAAAAGTAAAATGCTCTAAATAAAAAGTATCTTTATTCCCAAATTTTAAATCCTCGACCCTCATTAAGGAAAGGAATAAGAGTAGCGAGTCACACCTAAAAGCCTACCACTTGTTGGTGTTATTATCTTACTTAAGGCACATACTATATGTTTGGATGGGGGTGGGACACTTATCCTTTCCAACTTTAATTTCGCCCCTCTCGCTCTCGCTTACTTCCCCAATCCTCCTTCCCTTCCTTCCTCTCCCATTTCCCTGACCCTTTCTCTGCATTAATCAAACAACAATGGCGCATCTTCTGTCCGCGAATCAGTTTAATCACGCTGCAGCACCTACGTATACCGCTTCTTCAAAGAATCCAAAGCTGTGTTCTTCTCTTTTCAGTTCCTCATCCCTCAACCTATCCTCAAACCTCAATTTGTTCCCTCAATTTCTAAACAACAAACTCAAACTGCAACAATCCCTTTTTCTCTCTTCGTCTCCTCGCAAACCTCTGTCCGTTGTCTCCATGGCACCTCCAAAGCCCGGTGGTAAAGCCAAAAAGGGTATGTATGTTACATTTCGACCTAGTCTGTTGTTTTCAGATTCATTCATTTTGATATTAATTAATTAATTCTACCAATCTGCTGTTGTTGAACAAGAACAATAACTTTTTTTGTGTGTGATTTGAATTATTCATTTTAGTGATTGGAGTGATAAAGCTAGCTCTAGAAGCTGGAAAAGCAACACCTGCCCCGCCCGTTGGACCTGCTCTTGGTTCCAAGGGTTGCAATATTATGGCTTTCTGCAAGGATTATAATGCAAGAACTGCTGATAAGCCCGGATTCGTCATTCCCGTCGAAATCACCGTCTATGATGTTGGTTATCCCTTTTTACCTTTACCTATTCTTTAAATTCTTTAAATTTATTTTCCTTGAGGTTGAAATTCCTTGAAATTTGCCCATTCACAGGATAAAAGCTTTACTTTCATTTTGAAGACTCCGCCTGCTTCTGTTCTTCTTGTCAAGGCCGCAGGTAATATCATCATATCATATATCTGAACTCTTTTGTTATATACTGATACTCTATATTCTGTGTCTGAGTCTTAGATTGTTGAGATCGTCCATTTGTGCTTCATTTTGCTTTGGCTGGATTAGTACAGTATCTAACAGTCCTCAGGATATTTAGAACATCAATCCTAGTTTTTGCGATGGCTTTAGTTCTTTTCTCATTACCAACAAGCTTGAATGTGCTTGCTTTCAAACTCTGGCTTTATATTTGATGAGTCATTCCATTGAGTGATGCTTCAATTGAACTTCAGTATGATGGACTTGGTGACTGGCCCAGCAGTGTGTACAGAATAAATGATAACATCAACAATTTTCTTATCACGGGGCTCACAATCAAATCACACATGACACATATTATCCATCCACCTTAATATACACTAATGACAAAAATAAGTTGTTTATTTCAATACTTTTATATCCATAATACTAAATGGGTAGTCTTGAATGTGCCATCCTGTATGCGACACACGATTTTTTTTGCTGGCATGGTTAGTTCATGTTATCCCTAGTATGAAATTGTTCCTTTTTTCTTTCTTTCTTTTTGTTAAGGTCGAACCTGCTCCATTTGCATGGAGCGGTTTGTGTTCAAATGGGTTTTCCCTCGCCCAAAACCGGGGAAGGTTTTTGTGACAAAAACCTTGGCAAGGATCTCCTTCTTGGGGATGCCCTCATACTTTATTGTGATGAGTTCTCTGCTCTGCTGCACCTTCCTTTGGTCCCCTATGTTTGTCAAGTTTCTTTCCTCTCGCTAGGTCCCTAGTCCCAAGGACCCATCACACTTCTTTCCCACACAAAATTAAACAGTGCTTTTGCTTTTAGTAATTTAGCTAAAAGAAATGAATATTTTCAATTATATTTGGTTTGGATATATTTGCTACCGAATGTAGCAAGAATTGCAGCCAGTGATATGCTTAACTGCACTTACTACTTGCAGCTGACTAATATCCGTGGCAAGCAAGAGAATGCTTGGTTATTTGCCTTTCGATGCAGCATTGTAATATTCTATCAACTATTAAGGCATGTAGGCTTCAGGTTTGAACCTTGAGAAACTTGTGATAATAAAACTGTCAACATGCTTAATTCTGAAGTACTGGAAAGATTGATAACCAAGTGATGTTTGCTGTTTTGACTGCTCTTATATCCTCATGTTGGAAAGGCTTAAAGTTCTAGCTAATGTCTATTTGTCTGAAAGTGGATTGTGTAGGACATGAGATATGACTTATATGAGTCATGTGGGTAGCAGCATCACAGTTTCTCCTTTCCAGTGGCGGTGTTCTATATTTGTAGAAGCCTGTGTCATCTTTTAAAACTATGTCGTTTTGAGTGACTGGGAAGTGACCTATTAATTTGATTTGCAATCTCTCAATCATTGAGGTTAATTACCACGAACTGTTGATGCAGGTGTGGACAAGGGATCGAAGGACCCGCAGAGGGAAAAAGTGGGGAAGATCACTATCGAGCAATTGCGTCAAATTGCCAATGAAAAACTGCCAGACTTGAATTGTTCAAGCATTGAATCAGCAATGAGAATTATAGCAGGAACTGCTGCAAACATGGGTATTGATATCGATCCCCCAGTTCTTGAACCGAAAAAGAAAGAACTTGTCTGAATTTAGACTACCTAATAATGTCGGGGAACTGGACTTGGTAGTCAACTCAATTGAGTTCAGAGTCTTGCAGTTGTTCTTGTGAATTTTCTTGTAGCAGGCATTTGTAAATTTAATGGAGAAATTTTTAGGCAGTTAGTTGAATTGGTGAACTTTTCAAAGATTGTATTGGAGACCCAGACCTGTTTACATCAGTAGTTGGTTAGTATCTATCATCATTCGCCTAGCCTACATGAGTGGTTTCTTTCTTGTTTGTCCTTCAGTTAGTCAGTCTATTACTTTCCGAGCTCCTTATTTCGTTGGGAAGAGAAGGACAAAGCATGGTGTACACTATAGCTATAGCAGTGTGACTACATGCAAATGCAATGATCCAAGCCATATATTCAACCTGAGAATTCAATCCTTTATTGGCAGAGCCATTTGTTCAAGGAAATGGCAAAACATGGGGATATTCGCTCCCTATAATCTCTCCAAGTTAAAATATTCCCTCATCAGAAGATTAACATGGCACATTGCTATTGGCCAATTATAAGATGATTTTTTAGGAGGGATAAGAGATAGAGCATCCATTCCTAGTAAGTGGAATTATGAGAAATGAGAATTGACGTGGGGAGGACTAGCGGGGCACGAAACGCGTTTTTCTATGCGAAGGTTGACCGGCAGAGCACATCATGCGGCAACGTGTTGTTGTTGTTCTACAATAAAAATGTTTCATTCACAAACAACAATAGAACCAGAACCAGAACCAGAACCAGAGTGCAAAACAAAAATTCCAGAGAAGATCGACAAGTTTTCCTTTCAACAGATCTCCGCTCGCTTACCTTTCGCCATCGCAGGATCTTTCCAATTCAATTGTTTGGTATGTTTTGTTTATTAGTCTCTTATCTTCCCAAATTGTCAGTCTTCTATTTTTGCAATTTGTCATTCTCGTATTCATTTTGCTCTGTTAGATTGAGATTTGGCCTTGTAATCTCTTTCATTGGGGCTTAGTTTCAATGAGGATCACCAAAAACTAGCACTTTTTGTTTGATTAGTCTTATGCTCATTTAGATTCAGATTAGCCCTTTTCCCCCCATTAACTTGTCAGAAGAAAGTAATTGTATTGACAAACAGAACTGTTGGAATCACTTGGATCAGTTATTTGGTGGATCTCATCTCCCCTAGAACTCACATTTCTGGCTTTCTAAATGTTTCTCTTTTATTCACTCCAAAAAAAAAATGATGTTTTTCTCTTATTTTGAAATCAAGTCTATTATTTATTTTAGGAAAATTAGCTCTAAATAATCCCAAGTTTCAACTGTGTGCCAAAAATAATCCCAAGTTCAAAAATCTTTATTATTAATCCCAAATTTTCACCAGTGTGCCCAAACATATCCCACTACTAACACCGTTACACTCCCGTTCAGTAGTTCAATTGGAGACGTTCAAAGGAACGTTGCTATTGATGGCTGGACACCATAGCAGCCATATCTCTCTCTCCCTAATTTCATCGTAATAGATTGACACATAGATAGTAAGTTTGTTTTTAGAAATCCTAAAACTATACTTTTGTTTCTTTCTCTACTCCATCTCATAGAAAAAAGTTTCTCAAACCTACAAGCCCTTCCTAATATTAGTCCAAATTGAAGGAGTACATACTTATCCACATAAAAACCGTGCCTTTGATGCGCAAGAGTCCAAAATTGCAAGCTAATGACCAAAATTCTGACCTAACCATGACAGTGGTGATCTTGATTTTGTTAGGTGCAGAGGTGAAGTAGAATGGGAGTCGCTATGCTGTATGCTAGGTCATACTTGAATGGATCGATGAAGCAGTTGCCTTTGTTACCGTCAATTGCTTTATTTTTATTTTTTTAATTGCCCACTACTAACAGAGTCTAACAGAGTTAGTAGTGAATTGATTTGGGCACACGAATGGAAACTTAGGATTAATAATAGAGATTTTCAAACCTGGGATTATTTTTGGCACACCATTAAAACTTGGGATTATTTAGAGCTAATTTTCCTTTATTTTATAATTAATCTTGGAATGTCCCTATGCAGGTCAATTAACGAAGTAAGGTTGCCAGAAACAGAATACAATGTGTCAATATGGTTACTTTTGTTTTACTTTTATCCATAATATGATTGCTTACTTTACACTTGTTTGCTAATTGTTTCAGTAACATGGCTGGCGAAATGAATGCTGAGAAGGCTCAAGGAAAGCAACAAAACCGCTCAACTCCGAGACTGAATCAGAGAATCCTTTCATCCATGTCCAGGAGATCTGTTGCTGCCCACCCATGGCATGATCTTGAGATTGGTACATATAGTAAATTGCCTTTCTTTGCCTCACTTCCATTTAGATTAACCAAAAACAAGGCAGCTAATCGGTTTCGTATGTCTTGTAACAGGACCCGATGCTCCACAAATTGTGAACTGTGTATGTAATCTTTAGTCTGACTTTTTTGTCAGGCGTGCATTGCTTGTTTAAGTCCTTAACAGCTAATGTTAGTTTGGATGTTGTGGATGATGATCCATATCCATGTCTATGGTTATTGGTGTATTTGATAGGCTGTATCAATCGGTGAAGCAAATAATGCTTGATATGTGAACATTAGCTATCATCATTCTTTGTAGGTTGTTGAGATACCTAAAGGAAGTAAGGTTAAATATGAGCTTGATAAGAAGACTGGGCTAATTAAGGTGAGTCGATCCCGTTCCTCTCCTACTTAAAAGTCAAAGGTCAATAATAGCGTGGTGCTACTCTCTTATTCCGGATGCCTTTTTTAAGAGTTTCCAATATTCAGATTGCTTTTCTACCAGGGTTGTCTCCTAATCTCTTTAAGTTCTGGTATGTTTTCCCAGGTTGATCGGATATTATACTCGTCTGTGGTTTATCCTCAAAACTATGGTTTTATTCCAAGAACTCTTATGTGAAGATAATGACCCAATGGATGTGTTAGTACTCATGCAGGTAACACAAATACACATTACACAATGTACGTGGTCATAATTGGGTTTTAGGGAAAAAGAGTCGAAGTTCAACTCGTTCTTATTTACCATCTCTTCCAGGAACCAGTTGTCCCAGGTTGTTTCCTCCGAGCTAGGGCTATTGGTCTGATGCCTATGATTGATCAGGTGCTATAAAATTCAAATATCTAGATTATGACTTGGTATTTGCTTGAGTCTAATGATAATAACCTTTGTTTTATCCGTCTAACTCTAATGATGATAACCTGTGTTTTATCCGTTGACTAGGGGGAGAAGGATGATAAGATCATTGCAGTTTGTGCTGATGATCCTGAATATCGACACTACACTGACATTAAACAGCTTCCACCGCATCGTTTGGCTGAGATCCGACGCTTTTTTGAGGACTGTATCCTTCAATTTTTTTCTCCTGATCAAATAACTAGTAGTTTGCTGTAGAAGTAGATGTTTTTTTCTAACTTTTATCGGTGGAACTGGAGTATTTCTTAATGAATGTTTAGACAAGAAAAATGAGAACAAAGATGTTGCGGTGAATGATTTTTTGCCTGCAGAGGCTGCTCTTGAAGCCATCCAATACTCAATGTAAGTGATGCCATGAATTACACATTACTCGTATATACAAGGATTAGATCATGATGTCCCAGCTACTAAAATGTAGCCCAGTGGTAAACTGGTAATGAATTGAGGAGAATCCTTCCCCACCCAACTTCAAATCGCACTAGAAACATTTGGGGAAGGATTTTCCATTCCCTTGGTCCCCCTAGCTTCCTCCTAAATGCTTGGTCTCCTAACTACGTACTAACGTCGCCTAACAAACTGACGTCTCCTAACATTTGTGGCAAGAGTATCTTATGCCTAATATTTCTGTAATTGCTTCTGTTTTCCCACCTATTTTCAGGGATCTCTACGCAGAATATATTATGCAGACCTTGAGGAGATAAATGATGTACTTCTCTTAAAGCCGTATTGGAGGTTTCGCCTTTGGTCATGGAAGTGAAACTCCTATCCTTCATGCTACTTGTTCAAGAATCAACATTTGAAACCAGAAGACTTGCTTTTTTGCTTATCTAGTTTGATTGTTCTTTGAGACGGTTATACTTAAAAAATCCAGGAAAGTGATATTTATGTTGACATTTGAGCCTATTGTGCATTTCTCATTTGAGGGCTCATTATGAGCTCTAAAGTCTAAACTTTATTTGGATATGGCACTTTTTTTTTAGGTCAGGATTGAGCCTTCACCTAATTTAACCTATCTCAGATCCAGAGCTAAGCCTATCTTGAATTGGGTTAGACTTGAGTACACAAATGGCCCCACACTCCCAATCCACCCCGTTGCATCCCGATTCAGTCGGACTAAGGTAGATGTCGCCCCTCACCCCCCATATTTTCATGAACCATCCGGAAATATGGGAGTCTCAACTCCCAAGTCGGACCTCCGTTTTAGAAGGTACAAGGAGGCAAATGCGCCTCTTAGTTGTATAAGATGGTTGTTGTACCGTGCAAGAAGACACACTTTAACACCATATTGGTGCTAGGTTGCACAGATATAGAGTAGGTGCGGAAACGGGGTACAGATACAGATACTGGGTACTGCATCTTCGAAAAAACAGTATAGAAATAATATAACATATTAAAAAAAAACATTTTTAAATAAATTTAGGTACTAAATCTAGATACGATGAAAATAACAAAGACATGTGAACTAAGAACTACTAAAAACATCTTTTCATAGGTATGTTTTATTATTTTTACCATAAAAAGTAGATAAACAAATAAAAACATGTCTAAAAGCATTGATCAAGTATCTCAAAGTATTGGACAAGTATCCTACAAGTATCGATTACTGAAAACTGCACTTTTCAGAAGTGTCGATGCAACCAAGGGTATGTTCTTTTCAACTGATTTCCAGTTTCGTCCAGTTTTCCCCAGTTTGTCCCAGTTTTCATCAGTTACCAGTCACAAAATACAGGTTTGTCCAGTTTTTCCCAATTTTTCCCAGTTTGACCCATTTTTGCCCAGTTTAGTCCAATTTTGATATTTTGACATATTAAACATAATACTTAAATATAAAATATTTTAAATCAAAATAGAAAAATAAATTTAAGCATAAATTATTAAACATAATAATAGTAATAATAATAATAATATTAATAATAATAAAAATAAAAATAAAAATAATAAAATATTATTATTATTATTATTATTGTTATTTATTATTATAATTTTTATTACTATTAATAAAATATAATAATAATATTATTATTATGTAATATTAATATTATTACTATTATTATTTTTCTATTATTATACTCTTATTGTTCTAAATGGTGTTGTTGTTGTTATTATTATTATTATTAAGAAAATAATTGAATATACAAAATTTCCCGTTTCTCCCAGTTTGACCCACTCTATCCCAATTTTTGCAGTTACCAGTTAGACTTTCTAGTTTTCACCAGTTTTGCCCAATTTCTCCCAGTTACTAGGTGAAAAGAACGAGCCCTAAATCGTAATAAATGGTAAAAAATTGTCTGAACTTGGTCCATGATGACTACATGTTCTTTGAAATATTCTCTGTATTCCAAATATTTGTACTAGTGTCTTTGGTCCACGGTAGGCTAAGTCCACACAAGACAAGATAGTAATAAGATAATAAGCAACCATTATTAGTTTGTATAAATAGTCTCATAACTCATATATGAGAAGGCATTGATTGAGCAAAAAAAATAAAAATTCCCATAACTCAACTCATAACCGTTATACGCTAACACATACTCACATACATAAACACTTTGGGTTGAGTTATTATCAAGTCGATGTTTATGTGTAGCAACTTTGGGTATGTTACTAGCAGCTCCGTCAATTTGGAAATTTTGTTTTAAAATCGTGTCTAAGATGCATTTTTTACGCGACAACAATGGTCATGTTTCAAGCCGGATTAAAATTTCACAGGCCTAATCACATATGAATTTATAGAGGTTGAGTAAAAGCCATTTTTCTAGTAATCCCTCCGGTTCTCACAAGTGCATCAAATTGGATCTCTTCTTCTGTAAGTTTGCTGGAAAAGAGAGAAGACTTGATTCTAATTGACCTGAGGCAAAGCCAGGTATCGGCCTGACCTAATCCAACCTTATGGATATTCGAAGATTCCTTCATGTGTCAAATAGGGCAACGCCCTAAATTCAACCCTGTACACATAATTTGCAAGTCAAACATTATGATTTTCAAGCTCCCGAAGATATCCAACTTAAGTACTTAACCAATCAGCAACATTATTGCCAATAGTTGGTTATACTACCTGGGCATGATTTGACATGCATGTACCGTGGCAAACAAATCAGTATCGTATCAGAAGATGCTCAAATACTCAGAAACCAACTTATCAAGACATAATTTAAGGAAAGATTGTTACATCAAGATTTTTAAGCAAAAACCGAATCTTGTGATCATCATAAGCCCAAAAAATGCAATATCAAGAACATAATGTGTAGCTCCAGCTCTAAATCATTCGAATGTTGTTTGGACCACCTTCAACGTGTTTGGCTAAAGAGAGCTCGGCTAATTATACCCGTGGCCTCAATATACCGATCCACACACCTAGATATACAGCTGCTCTCACTTCCACTAAGGCTCGAGCCTGGTTTTGCTATGCACTTGTCGAAGCACTTTCCCCTTACAGTCTGAAGGTATACGGAAACCAAAAAAAAAGAATTAATAAACATACACCAAACAATTACAGTTCCAAGAGATAGTCAGAATGTTAGATATAGATTGAAGTATATGCTTATGCAAGAATTCCTTATGGAAAAAAAAATGGTAAGAAGATGCTTTCTGAATGTAAAAGGGGCATATCTCACTATGTGGTTGATAGTGGTCAAATTCTTAGTACAATAACATTGTTTGATGTAGCAATCTATTTAGCTTCTTCCGAAATGAGGAAGAGAAGGTGAATGTTACAAGCTAGGAAGTTAAGCAGTAGTGCATGAGGGCATAACTAGAATCAGCCCACAACGGGCCACAAGGAAATCTCTGCATTTACCCACCAATTTGGAAGAATGAGGGTGTGAAAGTAGAAAGGAGGTGGGCTAGTGCTAGATGGAAGGCTTGTAGTTTGACAATTGACCATAAAAGCCACAATAAAAATGTTGGCAGAACACATTTGGCAAAAAGAGCTGGAGTAACATTCAGCATTAGTATAACATCCCACACAAAATATAAAGAGCTTAGAAATGTTGCAAGTGCTTTTCTATATTTGGTGAGGTTTTCCATTGCTTAGAGAGAGAGAGAGAGAGAGAGAGAGAGAGAGAGAAATTAAGGGTGAAAGACCCCCTCTTATTTGAGAGTAGTTTTCTTTCTCCTTTGTAACCCTTTCTGTAATAGAGGATTTGTCTCTTCCTCAGCCAGTGGGCTATCCCATGATAAATCTTGTGAGTTAATTCTTGCTTAATTGTTTGTCAATATGCGCTGCGCTGCATATGCTAGATCTACAAACCCATGCATGAGAGATCCTCTAAGATAAATGTGGTTGAAGTTGTGTGGGAACTGGGAAGTACAACTCCTTTTGGATATTACAATTCGGTAAGTTGTTTGGTTGACAACAATTGGCAAAACAGAATTGTCCTTTTAAAGAATTGCTTACCTACACAGCTACACTACACACTATGATTAACTATTGTCAAAATGTCAACCATACCAGTTTGAATATAGTTGAATCCTACGTGAACCAAACGGCCTAGGGCATTCAATTCAAGCCAAGGATGCTGTGAAAAAACTCTGATGGGGAGGAGTATTAGTTACTAGTTACTGCTAGTATATGCATTATGTCGATTCATGACATGAAAACTGAATACCAATATATTGTTTTCTCATTCATTCAACTTCCATGAAACTAATTGCAGAAAGTATAACTGAATCTGTTGTCCACGTTCATGAAGCGGTTATTCAGAAATTGACTGCCATACTAGTTGCAAAAAGCGATACCCTTGATAATTTACCAACCAATTCCATTAATACATGAGTAAATTGAACCCAAAAATGAGTCTTAACCACAGGGCAAATTGATAGGGAGGTAAAAATATAGGAAAACCCCCCAAAATTCCCAGAGAGCTATAACTAAATAGAAGAAAGAACAAACTAAATTTATTTTTTTAATTAGAAAGAAAGGACAGACCTCGAGGAACTCTTCTGCATAAGCCTGAGCAAGCTGATTCTTGACCTGATCCATGATGGCATCCGGGTTAGGTTGCGAAGATGACGATCCACTCGGAGATGACGATCCAAACGCATCCATTCTTCCGCCTTTTTCTCTCTCTCTCTCTCCTCTCTTTTCTGTGACCGTTGATTTCTGTGTCCTCTGTCCCAGGGAGTAAAACTAAACCCTAGAAAAACCTTTGATCACTTTCGGCTCTTCCCACTGGACTGCCTAGATTGGGCTGGGCTTTCCTATTTGAAAATAGAAACCAAATTGGATGTGTGACGATTTATTTTTTTTCCTATTTATTTTTTTTTCCCTATTAGCCCCTGAATACATTTAAACTTGACAAAAAATGCCCCAATCTTAATTTGAATAAACCAGACTTTAGTGTGATAATTTATTAGGATCACAATTCACAACTGCCTTTTTGGGCTTAAAAGAACTACTCCAAAATTAAATAAAAGAAAATTCATTAGCAAACTTTTATTGTAGAAAAAGTATTAAAAAAACAGAAAACAATCTAAATCATTCTTATATTACATACCCATTAATAGTAAAGAATCATCAAAATACTATAGTACGTACTATAATACATTTAAAAATGCTCACCTTAAGAGTAAAGAAGCATTAGTAACATATTATATTATTTACTACAATATCTATGATCTAGAATACATCCACGGAGACCCACACCCACACATTCGTCTTTCTTCCCTAAAATTAGAAAGGCTAATTAAAAACAAACATAAATTAGCGAAGGAGCGTTAAACTCTATCTTATTATGGCCCTGAATGATAGAAGCCCTCATCAGTTGCCTTTTTTCCCTTTGTCTCTCTACTCTAAGTTTGTTCTTCAGACTTTGCAAAATTGTAAAACATATTCTCAAGTGAAAAATATATGTGAAATACTTTAACAATTTCTTCTCAACTTCTACCCTGCCTTTCCCAGTGAAAACAACAATAGCATACTATAGCTAGGTGTGTTGAGGAAAGAAGCATGGTTTGTTAGCAAGTATGTCTCTCCTGTAGTCATTTATCTATATTATCTATATAGTGTTTAATGTTTTACACACATGTGGCTAGTAGGTTTGTTAGAATATGCAATAAAAATTTATTAGAGAGAATTGAAGAAGTTGGGTAAAATTTAGAAAATTCTTTTCCAATGATATATATTGTGTTTCTTTGTGTATTAGATAGTGGATTTACAAAATATATATGGATGGAAATTTTATGAGATGTGTGTCTGAAATTATGATGATATAGGGAGGAAACTGGAGGAACATATGATGATTAATTGTGGGATCGGGATTAGTAGGGTATTTGTGGGTGTTAATTGGGAGGTAAATAAAGGTAGGTATGAATGTAGGATACTATTGTTAGTAATTTTTTTTAGTTACTACGTATAGGGTAATATGCACTTATAGGCACATGTTGATAGTTAAGAGTCTCATGATAAGAGTTAATATTCTCGATCATATAAAAATTAATTAAGTTTTAATCTTTTAAATGATCCCAATTGGCATATATAACATAGTTAATGATTCCTATATAATCAATAATATAATTGAGGTTTGTAATCCTTTTAATGTCAATAGCATAGTTAATATACAAGTTTTTATTGCTAATAACATTGTTAGAATTCTATATACAAGTTATTATTGTTAATAACAAGGGGTTGTCTAACTAGCACAATTGGTTAGTTTAGTAGTGGAAGGGACTAGATGCCTGACTAGAATTAGTGCCTGTTTGGCCTACCTTTTACCAACTTCTCCTTCTCCTTCTAAATTTGTTCTAGCTCACCCCCTTTTTATCCACTCTCCCCTCCATTTTCAACTTCTAAGAAGTTGAAATAAAGCTACAATTGGACTAGAAGGAGAAGTTACAAATTGGAACAAATTAGTGTTTTTGTTTTTTCCACTTTAGTATAATTCTGCCTCCACTTGTAGTTTGTAGAGCGAGTTTTGAGATATATAGTAATTGTGCAAATCAAATGGCGAGGGAGCAAGGTGGATCTCCAAAGCCTCATCATTATGTAGAAGCAAAGAGGAAGCGCCTTACCTATATCGTAGGAGTTAGCGGTCTTTGTGTTTTATTCTATATCCTCGGAGCTTGGCAAAACAAAGCACCATCTGTATCCAATAGGTATCAACAACAAGTAAACTATGATGACAAAAAGACTGAATGCAACACTGCGTCCCCTCAACCAAAGATTGGTATTAATCCTTCTAGTGTGGTTTTGGACTTTGAAAGTCATCACCAATTAGAGATAAATGGTTCCGAGGCAGTGAAAGAATTTCCTCCATGTGATATGTCTTATAGCGAGTATACTCCATGTCAAGACCCTAGGAGGGGTAGAAAGTTTGATAGACACATGTTGAAGTACAGAGAACGTCATTGCCCTGGAAAAGAAGAGTTGCTATTATGCCTCATTCCACCTCCTCCAAAATACAAGTCTCCATTCAAGTGGCCGCAAAGTAGAGATTTTGCATGGTATGATAATATCCCTCACAAAGAGCTTAGTATTGAGAAGGCTGTCCAAAACTGGATTCAAGTTGAAGGTGATCGATTTAGATTTCCTGGTGGAGGTACCATGTTCCCTCGTGGTGCCGATGCTTACATTGATGATATTAGTGCTCTTATACCTTTGACTAGCGGCAGTATTCGAACTGCCATTGACACAGGTTGTGGGGTACGTAATGCTGCTAATCACTACTCTACTTATCATTTTTTTCCCTATTTTACTCTTTTAAAATGAAAATTGCGGCTAAATACATGTGTTAGCGTCATTGTGTTTCTTCTTGAATTGATTTGTTACATCACATAGTAATGTACTTGATTTTGTACCATTGACAATGTGCTATAAATTTGCACTCTCATTCTAGTATGGCATCCCTTTTGTTCTTAATGAATAAGAATTTAACATACTTCATATGTTCGTAGCCTAAATCTTTTATTGGTCGGATGTTAAAGGTTGCTAGCTGGGGTGCATACTTGTTAAAGAGAGACATTATTGCAATGTCTTTTGCACCTCGAGACACACATGAAGCCCAAGTGCAATTTGCTTTAGAGCGAGGAGTTCCTGCTATGATTGGTATTATGGCTACACAAAGGCTTCCCTATCCTGCAAGAGCATTTGATATGGCTCATTGTTCTCGTTGTTTAATACCTTGGCACAAGTATGGTAGGTTTTGTATTTGTCAATCGTATATATGTATGGTTAATAGAAAGCTAGTTAGCCACTATAACAAAAGGGAGAAATAAATATGTATATTAAAAAAATAATTAAAGTAGTAGTAAACCACATATACTGTATATTTATAATTTTGTCCTAAATTTTTTACTTTTAACGAGTACAGATGGGTTATACTTGATTGAAGTAGATAGAGTATTGAGGCCTGGTGGATACTGGATTCTTTCGGGACCTCCGATCCACTGGAAGAAATATTGGAGAGGCTGGGAAAGGACTCAAGAAGACTTAAAACAAGAGCAAGACGCAATTGAGGGTGTCGCCAAGCGCTTATGCTGGAAAAAGGTGGTCGAACAAGGCGATTTAGCAATATGGCAGAAACCTATAAATCACATTGAATGCGTAAAGAGTAGGAAAATATATCATACACCACACATCTGCAAATCCGAAAACGCAGATGCCGCATGGTACTATTTCATTTCATGTTTATAATTTTCCGATTCGATCTTTTTATTCTCTTAATAACATAATATTATGGATATTCTCCATTTCTACTGGAATTGATCGATGATTATGTTGTTGAAACACAATGATATGTACAAGGTACAAAGATATGGAGGCTTGTATTTCCCCATTGCCTGATGTGAATAGCTCGGATGAAATCGCAGGCGGATCACTTGAAAAATGGCCTGAACGTGCATTTGCTCTTCCTCCTAGAATAGGCAGCAATTCTATTGCAGGACTTACTTCTGAGAAATTTAGAGAGGATAATGAGTTGTGGAAGGATAGAGTAGCACACTATAAGAAGATTGTCGGTCCTTTACCACAAGGGCAATACCGAAATATTATGGACATGAACGCCTACTTAGGTGGTTTTGCTGCAGCAATGGTTAAATATCCAGTTTGGTTTATGAATGTGGTTCCTGCTAATTCGAATCCAGACACTCTAGGAGTGGTATATGAGCGTGGTTTCATTGGAACATACCATGATTGGTGTGAAGCATTCTCATCATATCCAAGAACATATGACCTAATTCATGCTGGTGGAATTTTCAGCATCTACCAAGATAGGTAAGCCTTAGTTATGAAGTCTAACAAGATCTTTGTCTATACAGTTGGTTAAATAGTTCATATGACTATGTATTATAATTAAAAACAAGTTCATATGGTCGATAATTATTACCTTATGTATTCTCTTATCTTGTTCTTCGTCATCCCAGATGTGATATTTCGAATATTTTGCTCGAGATGGATAGATTGCTTAGGCCAGAGGGAACAGTAATATTTCGAGACACAGTGGAAGTTCTTATAAAGATTAAAGGTATTGTTGATGGAATGAAATGGAAAAGTCAGATCACCGATCATGAAAGTGGGCCATTCAATACGGAGAAAATTCTAGTTGCTGTCAAAACTTACTGGACAGGTGGAAGTGTAGCAAAGCAGAGTTAAAAAGTAATTCAGCTTATATGTAGTAGAACCTTTTTAGCTGCACAATTAATAAATGTTGAAGTAAAATAGCTGTAACATCTTCATTGCTTATTTCTTTTCATTTTCATTCTAACATTTATCTACCTTTACATGACGTCCTCTGAAAAAATACTCATTATAGTGAACTAGATGGAAGTAGCATGTATATTAGATTATTCAACCCTAAATAACAATATCTATGTCCCTGCCAAATTGGCGCCAAACGTATAAAAAATTAAAATCCATGAGCTTAACTTCTTTCTCGCATGGATTTAGAGGGTGCCGATGTTAAGAAAGTTGCTTATTTTGTCGAGTTTTATGCCCTGTCAGATTTAGGCTTAACAGGATGAAAAATAAAAAATTCCACGAACGTGTTGCCTTCTCGTGTAGGTTATAGTTCGAGACGCTGTATCACCTTATTTGTAGGGATTTGGAGGGCTCTGCTGTTGTGAAAGCCAAACTTGGGTCTAATTGGCTGAAATATCAAAATCCATGAATGTGGTGCCTTCTCATTTGGATTATAATTCGAAATGCGACAACTCCTTACTCGTACAGATTCAAACGGTGTCTTAGTTACAAAAGTTACTTAATTTGACGAGTTATTTGTCCCTGCAAAATTTTGGGCCAATCAGATGAAAAAGCAAAATCCATGAATAAGGTGCCTTCTCGCGTGTGCTATAATACGAGACGCGACAACTCCTTACTCTTAGGGATTCAAAGGGTGTCACGAGAATTAAATTGCTTATTTTGTCGAGTTATATGATCCTGCAAAATATTAAAATCCATGAACGTGGTGCCTTCTCATTTGGATTATAATTCGAAACGCGACAACTCCTTACTTGTACAGATTCAAAGAGTGTCTTAGTTATAAAAGTTGCTTATTTTAATGAGTTCTATGCCCATGCCAAATTTTGAGCTGATCAAATGAAAAATAAAAATCCATGAACATGATAGTCGTCTCATGTGGGCTATGGTTCTAAACGCGATACCTCCTTACCTGCATCGATTCAGAGGGTCATGCAGTTACTAAGTTGCTTAATTTGTCGAGTTCTATGCCCCTGTTAAAATTTGGGCCAATTGGATTATAAAAATTTGAGGATGTGGTGCCTTCTTGTGTGGGCTATAGTACGAGGCACGAGAACTCCTTACTAGTAGGGTTTCAGACTTCAAAGGGTGCCACTATCACCAAAGTTGCTTATTTTGTCGAGTACTATGCCCTGCCAAGTTTGGGGCCAATCTGATGAAGCGTCAAAATACATGAATGTGGTGCCTTCTCATGTGGGCGTTAGTTCGAGACGTGACTACTCCTTAATCATAAAGATTCCCAGGCTACCGCCACTATGAAAGTTTCTTATTTTGAAGAGTTTTATCACCCACCAATCAATTTGGGTCCAATCAACAAGGTGCGTTCTCAAGTGAGCTATAATCCGAGACGCGTCATTTTGTTTACTCGTAGGATTTCAGAAGGTGTCATAGTTATGAAAGTTGCTTCTTTTTTATCGAGTTATATGCCCCAGCAGAATTTATGGGCTATAATTCCAGACGCGACAACTTCTTATTTATGGGGATTTAGAGGGTGTACAGTTATGAAAGTTGCTTACTTTGCTGAGTTACACGCCCCAGCCTCAAATTTGACGCCAATCCGAAGAAAAAGCAAAATTCATGAATAGGGTGTATTCTCGGGTGGGCTATACATCAGGTTGCAAAAGCTCATTAATCATAGGGATACAGAGGGTTCCGCAGCTATGGAAGTTGCTCATTTTGTCGAGTAATATGCCCCTGCCAAAGTTGGGGCTAATAAGATGAAAAATGAAAATCCATGAACAGGGTGTCTTCTCGTGTGGGCTACAACTCCTTAGTCGCAGGGATTCTATGGGTGCCACATTTATAAAAGTTGCTTATTTTATCGAGTTATGTGCCCATGCCAAGTTTTGGGCCAATCAAATGAAGAAGCAAAATTCATGAATAGGGTGTCTAATCTCGGGAGCTATAATCGGAAACTCGACAACTCCTTAATTGTAAGAATTCAAAGGGTGCCCCTTTTAAGAAAGTTGCTTGTTCAGTCGGGTTATATACTCTTGCCAAATTTGGGGCCAATTAGAAAAATTATCAAAATCGACGAAAATGGTGCCTTCTTGTGTGGGCTGTAAGTTGAGACGCGATATTCCCTACTCGTTGGGATTTCAAAGGGTGCCACTATTATGAAAGATGTTGATTTTGTCGAGTTATATGCCCTGCAAAATTTTGGGCCAATTAGATGAAAAAGCAAAATTCATGAATAGGGTGTCTTCTCTCATGAGCTACTAAACATTTCTTTACTCGTAAGAATTCAAAGGATGCAGCTAGGATTCAGAGGGTGCCACAATTATGAAATTTGCTTATTTTGTTGAGTTACAAGCCCTCGCCAAATTTGGGGCCAATCAGATGAAAAATCAAAATCAATTAAAACTTAAAAGGGTGCCTTCTCGTGTCACCTATTATTCGAGTCTTGCAACTCCTTTAAATCATAGGGATCAATGGGTGTTGCATTTATGAAAGTTGCTTATTTTCTCGAGTTACACGCTTTTGCCAATTTTTGGGGCAATCAGATGAAAAAGTTTAATCCATGAGTAGGGTGCCTTCTTTCGTGAGCTATAATCCAAGACTCGATAACTCCTTACTCGTAAGAATTCAAAGGGTGCCATAATTATAAAATTTACTTATTTTGTCGAGTTATTTTCCCCTGCCGAATTTGGGGCCAATCATATAAATTATCAAAATTGATGAACAAGATGCCTTCTCACATGGGTAATAATTCGAGACGCGGCCACTCCTTACTCATTGAGATTCAAAGGGTCCCACAGTTAAGAAAATTTCTTATTTTGTCGAGTTATACGCCCTTGCCAATTGGGCCAATCAGATGAAAAAGAAAAATTTATGAGTAGGGTACCTCTTTTCATGAGCTATAATATGAAAATCCATGAATAAGGCGCCTTCTCTCGGGAGCTGTAATCCGAGAAGCAGCAACTCCTTACTCGTTGGGATTCATAGGGTACCCCAAGAATTAAAGTTGCTTATTTCACTAGTACAAAAGAGGTCGTATGCGTCGATTAAAACACTAATAGGCATCGATTATGAACCAACGCATACAGCAGTGACACCAAAAGTCGAAGTCATATGCGTCGGTTCTGAACCGACGCCTATTTCAAGCAATGGCGTCGGTTGGACTGTGTAACCGACGCCTATAGTACATTATAGGCATCGGTTGAGCTGCTAAACTGACGCCTATAGTAGACTTCTGGCGTCAGTCAAACCGTTCAACTGACGCCAATACTTGGACTATAGGCGTCAGTTCAACAGATGAACCGACGCCAATAATGTCTTTTTTTTTAAAAAAAGATAAAATAAAATCAAATACAATTATTATCATCAAAATCGTATACAATTATTATCTCCTCTCCTCTGATTAATTCTTGATCATTCAGCAACTAAATAAATCGTGTAAAACAACAAAAAAATTGTACCAAACCATAATAAACTCATCCATTCAATATGGTTCCATCTACATTTGACAACATTTGGTGCCCAGAGACTTAATAAAACAGCCAAACAAAAAAATATAAAAGTTCTAGATCTAAGATTGAAGTTCTCAGAAGTAAAATAACAAAACCACAGGAAGAAAAAAAAATGAAGGCTCTAAAACGCTTGGCTGCTTGCATTCTCCAATCAAAATTGCAGTAGACAGAATCTGAAATGAAGATTAAGTAATTAGTCCAACAAATCGAAATACTATAAACTACTATTAGGCGACGCCTATGTTAGTTTTTGTACTAGTGTTTTGTCGAGTTATAGGACCCTGCAAAATATTAGGCCAATCATATGAAAAACTAAAATCCATGAATAGCGTGCCTTCTCTCACGAGCTGTAATCCGAGAAGCGGCAACTCCTTACTCGTTAGGATTCATAGGGTACCTCAAGATTTAAAGTTGCTTATTTTGTCGAGTTATATGACCCTGAAAAATTTTAGGCCAATCGGATTAAAAACTAAAATCCATGAATAGCGTGCCTTCTCTCGCGAGCTGTAATCCGAGAAGCGGCAACTCCTTACTCGTTGGGATTCAAAGGGTACCCCAAGAATTAAAGTTTCTTATTTTGTCGATTTATATTACCTTGAAAAATTGTAGGCCAATCGAATGAAAAACTAAAATCCTTGAATAGGGCGCCTTCTCTCGCGAGCTGTAATCCGAGAAGCGGAAACTCCTTACACGTTGGGATTCATAGGGTATCCCAAGAATTAAAGTTGCTTATTTTGTCGAGTTATATGACCATGCAAAATTTTAGGCCAATCGGATGAAAAACTAAAATCCATGAATAGCACGCACATTCTCTCGCGAGGTGTAATCCGAGAAGCGGCAACTCCTTACTCGTTGGGATTCATAGGGTACCCCAAGAATTAAAGTTATTTATTTTGTCTAGTTATATTCCCCTGCAAAATTTTAGGCCAATCGGATTAAAAACTAAAATCCATGAATAGCGTGCCTTCTCTCGCGAGCTGTAATCCGAGAAGCGACAAGTCCTTACTCGTTGGGATTCATAGGGTACCCCAAGAATTAAAGTTGCTTATTTTGCCGAGTTAGATGACCCTGCAAAATTTTAGCTCAATCGGATGAAAAGCTAAAATCCATGAATAGGTCGCCTTCTCTCGCGAGCTGTAATCCGAGACGCGGCATCTCCTTACTCGTAGGGATTCATAGGGTACCCCAAGAATTAAAGTTACTCATTTTGCCGAGTTATATGACCCTGAAAAATTTTAGGCTAATCGGATGAAAAACTAAAATCCATGAATAGGGCGCCTTCTCTCGCGAGCTGTAATCCTAGAAGCGGCAACTCCTTACTCGTAGGGATTCATAGGGTACCCCAAGAAATATAGTTTCTTATTTTGTCCAGTTAGATGAAGCTGCAAAATTTTATCCCAATCGGATGTAAAACTAAAATCCATGAATAGGGCGCCTTCTCTCGCGAGCTGTAATCCAAGAAGCGGCAATTCCTTACTCGTTGGGATTTATAGGGTACCCCAAGAATTAAAGTTTCTTATTTTGTCAATTTACATTACCTTGAAAAATTTTAGGCCAATCGGATGAAAAAATAAAATCCTTGAATAGGGCGCTTTCTCTCGCGAGCTGTATTCCGAGAAGCGGCAACTCCTTACTCGTTGGGATTCATAGGGTACCCCAAGAATTAAAGTTGCTTATTTTGTCGATTTAGATAACCCGGCAAAAGTTTAGGCCAATCAGATGAAAAAAAAAAATCCATGAATAGGACGCCTTCTCTCGTGAGTTGTAATCCGAGACACGACAACTCCATACTCGTAGGCATTCATAGGGTACCCCAAGAATTAAAGTTGCTTATTTTGCCGAGTTAGATGACCCTGAAAATTTTAGCCCAATCGGATGTAAAGCTAAAATCCATGAATAGCGCGTCTTCTCTCGCGAGCTGTAATCCGAGACGCGACATCTCCTTACTCGTAGGGATTCACAGGGTACCCCAATAATTAAAGTTGCTTATTTTTCCGAGTTATATGACCCTGCCAAATTTTAGGCTAATCGGATGAAAAACTAAAATCCGTGAATAGGGCGCCTTCTCGCGCGAGTTGTAATCCGAGACACGACAACTCCATACTCGTAGGGATTCAAAGGGTACCCAAAGAATTAAAGTTGCTTAGTTTGCCGAGTTAGATGACCCTGCAAAATTTTAGGCCAATCAGATGAAAAAATAAAATCCATGAATAGGGCGCCTTCTCTCGCGAGATGTAATCCGAGACGCGGCAACTCCTTACTCGTAGGGATTGATAGAGTACCCCAAAAATTAAAGTTGCTTATTTTGTAGAGTTATATGACTCCGCGATAGTTTATACCAATCGGATGAAAAACTAAAATTCTTGAATAGGGCGCCTTCTCTCGCAAGTTGTAATCCGAGAAGCGGCAACTCCTTACTTGTTGGGATACATAGGGTACCTCAAGAACTATAGTTTCTTATTTTGTCGAATTATATTACTTTGCAAAATTTTAGGCCAATAGGATGAAAAACTAAAATCCATGAATAGGGCGCCTTCTCTCGCGAGGTGTAATCCGAGAAGCGGCAACTCCTTACTCGTTGGGATTCATAGGGTACCCCAACAATTAAAGTCGCTTATTTTGTCGAGTTATATGACCCTGAAAAATTTTAGGCCTATCGGATGAAAAACTAAAATCCATGAATAGCGCACCTTCTCTCGCGAGGTGTAATCCGAGAAGCGGCAACTCCTTACTTGTTGGGATTCATAGGGTACCCCAAGAATTAAAGTTGCTTATTTTATCGAGTTATATGACCCTACAAAATTTTAGGCCAATCGGATGAAAAACTAAAATCCATGAATAGGGCGCCTTCTCTCGCGAGCTGTAATCCTAGAAGCGGCAACTCCTTACCCGTAGGGATTCATAGGGTACCCCAAGAATTAAAGTTGCTTATTTTGTCGAGTTAGATGACCCTGCAAAATTTTAGCCCAATCGGATGTAAAACTAAAATCCATGAATTGGGCGCCTTCTCTCGCGAGCTGTAATCCGAGAAGCGGCAACTCCTTACTCGTTGGGATTCATAGGGTACCCCAAGAATTAAAGTTTCTTATTTTGTCGATTTATATTACCTTTCAAAATTTTAGGCCAATCGGATGAAAAACTATAATCCTTGAATAGCGCCTTCTCTCGCGAGGTGTAATCCGAGAAGCTGCAACTCCTTACCCGTTGGGATTCATAGGGTACCCCTAGAATTAAAGTTGCTTATTTTGTCGAGTTAGATCACCCTGCAAAATTTTAGGCCAATCAGAAGAAAAACTAAAATCCATGACTAGGACGCCTTCTCTCGCGAGTTGTAATCCGAGACACGACAACTCCATACTCGTAGGGATTCACAAGGTACCCCAAGAATTAAAGTTGCTTATTTTTCCGAGTTAGATGACCCTGCAAAATTTTAGGCCAATCGGATGTAAAGCTAAAATCCATGAATGGGGCGCCTTCTCTCGCGAGCTGTAATCCGAGAAGCGACATCTCCTTACTCGTAGGGATTCACAGGGTACCCCAAGAATGAAACTTGCTTATTTTGCCGAGTTATATGACCCTGCAAAATTTTAGGCCAATCGGATGAAAAACTAAAATCCATAAATAGGGCGCCTTTTCTCGCGAGTTGTAATCCGAGACACGACAACTCCACACTCGTAGGGATTCAAAGGGTACTCCAAGACTTAAAGTTTCTTATTTTGCCGAGTTAGATGACCCTGCAAAATTTTAGGCGAATCAGATGAAAAAATAAAATTCATGAATAGGGCGCCTTCTGTCGCGAGATGTAATCCGACACGCGGCAACTCCTTACTCATAGGGATTGATAGGGTACCCAAAAAACTAAAGTTGCTTATTTTGTAGAGTTATATGACTCTGCGATAGTTTAGACCAATCGGATGAGAAACTAAAATCCTTGAATAGGGCGCCTTCTCTCGCGAGCTGTAATCCGAGAAGCGGCAACTCCTTAGTCGTAGGCATTCATAGGGTACCCCAAGAATTAAAGTTGCTTATTTTCTCGAGTTATATGACCCTGCAAAATTTTAGGCAAATCAGATGAAAACATAAAATCCATTAATAGGGCGCCTTCTTTCGCGAGCTGTAATCCGAGAAGCGACAACTCCTTACTCGTTGGGATTCATAGGGTACCCCAAGAATTAAAGTTTCTTATTTTGTCGTGTTATATGACCTTGCAAAATTTTAGGCCAATCGGAAGAAAAAGTAAAATCCATGAGTAGGGCGCCTTCTCTCATGAGTTGTAATCCGAGACCCGGCAACTCCTTAATCGTAGGGATTCATAGGGTACCCCTAGAATTAAAGTTGCTTATTTTGTCGAGTTAGATGACCCTGCAAATTTTAGCCCAATCGGATGTAAAACTAAAATCCATGAATAGGGTGCCTTCTCTCGCGAGCTGTAATCCGAAAAGCGGCAACTCCTTACTCGTTGGGATTCATAGGGTACCCCAAGAACTACAGTTTCTTATTTGTCGAGTTATATAACCCTGCAAAATTTTAGGCCAATCGGATGAAAATCTAAAATCCATGAGTAGGTCGCCTTCTCTCATGAGTTGTAATCCGAGACGCGGCAACTCCTTAGTCGTAGGGATTCATAGGGTACCCAAAGAATTAAAGTTTCTTATTTCGTCGAGTTAGATGACCCTTCAAAATTTTAGCCCAATCGGATGTAAAACTAAAATCCATGAATATGGCGCCTTCTCTAGCGAAATGTAATCCGAGACCCGACAACTCCTTAATCATAAGGTACCCCAAGAATTAAAGTTGCTTATTTTGTCGAGTTATATGACCCTGCAAAGTTTTAGGCCAATCGGAAGAAAAACTAAAATCCATGAATAGGGCGCTTTCTCTCGCGAGCTGTAGTCCGAGAAGCGGCAACTCCTTAGTCGTTGGGATTCATAGGGTACCCCAAGAATTAAAGTTGCTTATTTTGCCGAGTTATATGACCCTACAAAAATTTAGGCTAATCGGATAAAAAACTAAAATCCATGAATAGGGCGCCTTCTCTCGCGAGCTGTAATCCTAGAAGCGACAACTCCTTACTCGTAGGGATTCATAGGGTACCCCAAGAATTAAAGTTGCTTATTTTGCTGAGTTAGATGACCCTGAAAATTTTAGCCCAATCAGATGTAAAGCTAAAATCCACGAATAGGGCGCCTTCTCTCGCGAGCTGTAATCCGAGACGCGACATCTCCTTACTCGTAGGGATTCACAGGGTACCCCAATAATTAAAGTTGCTTATTTTGTCGAGTTATATGACCCTGCAAAATTTTAGGCCAATCGGATGAAAAGATGAAATCCATGAATAGGGCGCCTTCTCTCGCGAGCTGTAATCCGACACGCGGCAACTCCTTACTAGTAGGGATTCATAGGGTACGCCAAAAATTAAAGTTGCTTATTTTTTCGAGTTATATGACCCTGCAATAGTTTAGACCAATCGGATGAAAAACTAAAATCCCTGAATAGGGCGCCTTCTCTCGCGAGCTGTAATCCGAGAAGCGGCATCTCCTTAGTCGTAGGGATTCACAGGGTACCCCAAGAATTAAAGTTGCTTATTTTGCTGAGTTATATGACCCTGCAAAAGTCTAGGCTAATCGGATGAAAAACTAAAATCCATGAATAGGGTGCCTTCTCTCGCGAGCATTAATCCTAGAAGCGGCAACTCCTTACTCGTAGGGATTCATAGGCTACCCCAAGATTTAAAGCTGCTTATTTTGTCGAGTTAGATGGCCCTGCAAAATTTTAGCCCAATCGGATGTAAAACTTAAATCCATGAATAAGGCGCCTTCTTTCGCGAGCTGTAATCCGAGAAGCGGCAACTCCTTACTCGTTGGGATACATAGGGTAACCCAAGAATTAAATTTTCTTATTTTGTCAAGTTATATGACCCTGCAAAAGTTTAGGCCAATCGGATGAAAAAGTAAAATCAATGAATAGGGTGCCTTCTCTCATGAGTTGTAATCCGAGACGCGGCAACTCCTTAATCGTAGGGATTCATAGGGTACCCCAAGAATTAAACTTGCTTATTTTATCGGGTTAGATGACCCTTCAAAATTTTAGCCCAATCGGATGTAAAACTAAAATCCATGAATAGGGCGCCTTCTCTCACGAGTTGTAATCCGAGACGCGACAACTCCTTAATCGTAGGGATTCATAGGGTACCCCAAGAATTAAAGTTGCTTATTTTGTCGAGTTATATGACCCTGCAAAATTTTAGGCCAATCGGATGAAAAACTAAAATCCGTGAATACGGCGCCTTCTCCCGCGAGCGGTAATCCGAGAAGCGGCAACTCCTTACTCGTTGGGATTCATAGGGTACTCAAGAATTAAAGTTTTTTATTTTGTCGAGTTATATGACCTTGCAAAATTTTAGCCCAATCGGATGGAAAAGTAAAATTCATGAATAGGGCGCCTTCTCTCATGAGTTGTAATCCGAGAAGCGGCAACTCCTTAATCGCAGGGATTCATAGGGTGCCCCAAGAATTAAAGTTGCTTATTTTGTCGAGTTATATGACCCTGCAAAAGTTTAGGCTAATCGGATGAAAAACTAAAATCCATGAATAGGACGCATTCTCTCGCGAGCTGTAATTCTAGAAGCGGGAACTGCTTAATCGTAGGGATTCATAGGGTGCCCCAAGAATTAAAGTTGCTTATTTTGTCGAGTTATATGACCCTGTAAAATTTTAGGCTAATCAGAAGAAAAACTAAAATCCTTGAATAGGGCGCCTTCTCTCGCGAGCTATAATCCGAGACACGACAACTCCTTACTTGTTGGGATTCATAGGGTACTATAAGAATTAAAGTTTCTTATTTTGTCGATTTATCACACCCTGCAAAATTTTAGGCTAATCGGATGAAAAACTAAAATCCATGAATAGGGCGCCTTTTCTCGCGAGCTGTAGAGCGAGACGTGACAACTCCTTACTCGTTGGGATTCATACGGTACCACAAGAGTTAAAGTTTCTTATTTTGTCGATTGATATGACCCTTCAAAATTTTAGGGCAATCGGATGAAAAACTAAAATCCATGAATAGGGCGCCTCCTCTCGCGAGCTGCAATCCGAGACTCGACAACTCCTTATCTGTAGGGATTCATAGGGTACCACAAGAATCAAAGTTTCTTATTTTCTTTATTTATATAACCCTGCAAAATTTTAGGCCAATCGAATGAAAATCTAAAATCCATGAATAGGGCGCCTCCTCTCGCGAGCCGTAATCCGAGATGCGGCAACTCCATATCTGTAGAGATTCATTGAGTACCACAACAATTAAAGTTGCTTATTTTGTTGATTTATTTGACCCTGCAATATTATAGGCCAATCAGATGAAAAACTAAAATCCATTAATAGGGCACCTTCTCTCGCGAGCTGTAATCCGAGACGCAGTAACTCCTTACTCGTTGGGATTCATAGGGTACCACAAGAATTAAATTTTCTTATTTTGTTGATTTATATGACCCTGCAAAATTTTAGGCCAATCGGATGAAAAACTAAAATCCATGAATAGGGCGCCTTCTCTCGCGAGCTGTAATCCGAGACTCCGCAACTCCTTATATGTAAGGATTAATAGGGTACCACAAGACTTAAAGATTCATATTTTGTCGATTTATATGACCCTGCAAAATATTAAGGCCAATCGGATGAAAAACTAAAATCCATGAATACAACGCCTTCTCTCGCGAGCTGTAATTCGAGACGCGGCAACTCCTTACTCATTTGGATTCATAGGGTACCACAAGAATTAAAGTTGCTTATTTTGTCGATTTATATGACCCTGCATATTTTAGGCCAATCGGATGAAAAACTAAAATCTATGAATGGGGCGCCTTCTCTCGGGAGCTGTAAAGCGAGACGCGGGAACTCCTTACTCGTTGGGATTCATCAGGTACCACAAGAATTAAAGTTGCTTATTTTGTCGTGTTATATGACCCTGCAAAATTTTATCCCATCGGATGTAAAACTAAAATTCATGAATAGGGCGCCTTTTCTCTGGAGCTGTAATATGAGACTCGGCAATTCCTTATCTGTAAGGATTCATAGGGTACCGCAAGAATTAAAGTTGCTTATTTTCTCGTGTTATATGACTTTGCAAAATTGTAGGCCACTCGGATGAAAAACTAAAATCCTTGAATCGGGCGCCTTCTCTCGCGAGCTGTAATCCGAGACTCGGCAACTCCTTATCTGTAAGGATTCATAGGGTACCACAAGAATTAAAGTTGCTTATTTTGTCGATTTATGTGACCTAGTAAAATTTAAGGTCAATCAGATGAAAAACCAAAATCCATGAATAGGGCGCCTTCTCTCGCGAGCTGTAATCCGAGACGCGGCAACTCCTTACTTGTTGGGATTCATAGAGTACCACAAGAATTAAACTTGCTTATTTTGTCTATTTATATGACCCTGCAAAATTTTAGGCCAATCGGATGAAAAACCAAAATCCATAAATAGGGCCCTTCTCTCGCGAGTTGTATAGCGAGAAGCTGCAACTCCTTATCTGTAGGGTTTCATAGGGTACCACAAGACATAAAGTTGCTTATTTTGTCGATTTATATATATGACCCGGCAGAATTTTAGGTCAATCGGATGAAAAACTAAAATCCATGAATAGGGCGCCTCCTCTTGCGAGCTGTAAAGCGAGACGCGGCAACTCTTTACTCGTTGGGATTCATACGGTACCAAAAGAATTAAAGTTGCTTATTATGTCGATTTATATGACCCTGCAAAATTTTAGGCCAATCGGATGAAAAACTAAAATCCATGAATAGCGCGCCTCCTCTCGCAAGCTGTAAAGCGAGACGCGACAACTCCTTATCTGTAAGGATTCATATGGTACCACAAGAATTAAAGTTGCTTATTTTGTCGATTCATATGACCCTTCAAATTCTTAGGCCAATCGGATGAAAAACTAAAATCCATGAATAGGGCGCCTTGTCTCGCGAGCTGTAATCCTAGACGCGGCAACTCAGTACTCGGTCGGATTCATAGGGTACCACAAGAATTAAAGTTGCTTATTTTGTCGATTTATATGACCCTGCAAAATTTTAGGCCAATCGGATGAAAACCTAAAATCCATGAAAAGGGCGCCTTCTCTAGCGAGCTGTAATCCGAGACTCGGCAACTCCTTATCTATAAGGATTCATAGGGTACCACAAGAATTAAAGTTGCTTATTTTGTCGATTTATATGACCCTTCAAAATTTTAGGCCAATCGGACGAAAAACTAAAATCTATGTATATGGCGCCTTCTCTCGCGAGCTGTAATCCGAGACGCGGCAACTCTTTACCCGTTGGGATTCATAGGGTACCACAAGAACTAAAGTTGCTTATTTTATCGATTTATATGACCCTGCAAAATGTTATGCCAATCGGATGAAAAACTAAAATCTAAAAATAGGGCGCCTTCTCTCGCGAGCCGTAATCCGAGACGCGGCAACTCCTTACTCGTTGGGATTCATCGGCTACCACAAGAATTAAAGTTTCTTATTTTGTCTATTCATCTGACCTTGCAAAAGTTTAGGCTAATCTGATGAAAAAATAAATCCATGAAAAGGGCGCCTTCCCTCGCAAGCTGTAATCCGAGACTTGACAACTCCTTATCTGTAAGGATTCGTAGGGTACCACAAGAATTAAAGTTTCTTATTTAGTCGATTTATATGACCCTGCAATGTTTTAGGCCAATCGGATGAAAAACAAAAATCCATGAATTGGGCGCCTTCTCTCGGGAGCTGTAATCCGAGACACGACAACTCCTTACTTGTTGGGATTCATAGGGTACCACAAGAATTAAAGTTGCTTATTTTGTCAATTTTTATGACCCTGCAAAATTTTAGGCTAATCGGATGAAAAACTAAAATCCATGAATTGGGCGCTTTCTCTCGCGAGTTGTAAAGCGAGATGCACAACTCCTTACTCCTTGGGATTCATACGGTACAACAAGAATTAAAGTTGCTTATTATGTCGATTTATATGACCCTGCAAAATTTTAGGCTAATCGGATGAAAAACTAAAATCCGTGAATAGCGGGCCTCCTCTCGATAGTTGTAATTTGAGGCTCGACAACTCCTTATCTGTTAGGATTCAAAGGGTACTAGAAGAATTAAAGTTGCTTATTTTGTCGATTTATATGACCCTGCAAAGTTTTAGGCCAATCGGATGAAAAACTAAGATCCATGAATAGGGCGCCTTGTCTCGCGAGCTGTAATCCGAGACGTGGCAACTCCTTACTCGGTGGGATTCATTGGGTACCGCAAGAATTAAAGTTTCTTATTTTGTCGATTTATATGACCTTGCAAAATTTTAGGCTAATCAGATGAAAAACTAAAATCCATGAAAAGGGCGCCTTCTCTCGCGAGCTGTAATCCGAGACTCGGCAACTCCTTATCTGTTAGGATTCATAGGGTACCACAAGAATTAAAGTTGCTTATTTTGTCGATTTATATGACCCAGCCAATGTTTAGGCCAATTGGATGAAAACTAAAATCCATGAATAAGGCGCCTTGTCTCGCGAGCTGTAATCCGAGACGCGGCAATTCCTTTCTCGTTGGGATTCATTGGGTACAACAACAATTAAAGTTGCTTATTTTGTTGATTTATATGCCCCTGCAAAAATTTTGTCCAATCGAATGAAAAACTAAAATCCATGAAAAGAACGCCTTCTCTCGCAAGTTGTAATCCGAGACTCGGCAACTCCTTATCTGTAAGGATTCATTGGGTCACAAGAGTTAAAGTTGCTTATTTTGTCGATTTATATGACCCTGCAAAATTTTTGGCCAAACGGATGAAAAATTAAAATCCATGAATAGGGCGCCTTCTCTCGCGAGCTGTAATCCGAGGCGCGACAACTCGTTACTCGTTGGGATTCATAGGGTACCACAAAAATCAAAGTTGCTTATTTTATCGATTTATATGATCCTACAAATTTTTAGGCCAATCGAATGAAAAACTAAAATACATGAATGGGGCGCCTCCTCTCGCGAGCTGTAAAGCGAGACCCGACAACTCCTTATTCGTTGGGATTCATTGGGTACCACAAGAATTAAAGTTGCTTATTTTGTCGATTTATATGACCCTGCAAAGTTTTAGGCCAATCGGATAAAAAACTAAAATCCATGAAAAGGGCGCCTTCTATCGCGAGCTGTAATCCGAGACTCGGCAACTCCTTATCTGTAGGGATTCATAGGGTACCAAAAGAATTAAAGTTGCTTATTTTATCGATTTATATGGCCCTGCAAAATTTTCGGCCAATCGGATGAAAAACCAAAATCCATGAATAGTGCGCGTTCTCTCGCGAGTTGTGATCCGAGACGCGGCAACTCCTTACTCGTTGGGATTCATAGGGTACCACAACAATTAAAATTGCTTATTTTGTCGATTTATATGATCCTGCAAAATTTTTAGGCCAATCGAATGAAAAACTAAAATACATGAATGGGGCGCCTTCTCTCGCGAGCTATAAAGCGAGACCTGGCAACTCCTTACTTGTTGGGATTCTTACGGTACCACAAGAATTAAAGTTGCTTATTATGTCGATTCATATGACCCTGCAAAATTTTAGGCCAATCGGATGAAAAACTAAAATCCAAGAATAGGGCGCCTTCTCTCTCGAGCTGTAATCCGATACTCCTTATTCGTTGGGATTCAAACGGTACCACAAGAATCAAAGTTGCTTATTATGTCGATTTATATGACCCCGCAAAATTTTTCGGCAATCGGATGAAAAACTAAAATCCATGAATAGCGGGCTTCCTCTCGGGAGCTGTAAAGCGAGGCTCGACACCTCCTTCTCTGTAAGGATTCATAGGGCACCACAAGAATAAAAGTTGCTTATTTTGTCGATTTATATGACCCTGCATATTTTTAGGCCAATCGGATGAAAAACTAAAATCCATGAATATGGCGCCTTGTCTCCCGAGCTGTAATCCGAGACGCGACAACTCCTTACTCGTTGGGATTCATTGGGTACCACAAGAATTAAAGTTTCTTATTTTTTCGATTTATATGACATTGAAAAAATTTAGGCTAATCAGATGAAAAACTAAAATCCATGAAAAGGGCGCCTTCTCTCGCGAGCTCTAATCCGAGACTCGACAACTCCTTATCTGGAACGATTCATAGGATACAACAAGAATTAAAGTTTGTTATTTTGTCGATTTATATGACCGTGCAAAATTTTTGGCCAATCGGATGAAAAACTAAAATCCATGAATAGGGCGCCTTCTCTCGCGAGCAGTAATCCGAGACCCGGCAACTCCTTATTCGTTGGGATTCAAACGGTACCACAAGAATTAAAGTTGGTTATTATGTCGATATATATGACCCTGCAAAATTTTAGGCCAATCGGATGAAAAACTAAAATCCATAAATAGCGCGCCTCCTCTCGCGAGCTGTAAAGCGAGAAACGGAAACTCCTTATCTGTAAGGATTCATAGGGTTACCACAAGAATTGAAGTTGCTTATTTTTTCGATTTATATGACCCTGCAAAATTTTAGGCCAATCTTGATGAAAATCTTAAATCCATGAATAGGGTGCCTCCTTTCGCGAGCTGTAAAGCGAGGCTCGTCAACTCCTTAACTGTAAGGATTCATAGTGTACCACAAGAATTAAAGTTGCTTATTTTGTCGATTTATATGACCCTGCAAATTTTAAGGCCAATCGGATGAAAAACTAAAATACATGAATAGGGCGCCTTGTCTCGCGAGCTGTAATCCGAGACTCGACAACTCCTTATCCCTATGGATTCATAGGGTACCACAAGAATTAAAGTTTATTATTTTATCGATTTATATGACCCTGCAAAATTTTAGGCCAATCAGATGAAAAACTAAAATTTATTAATAGGGCTCCTTCTCTCGCGAGCTGTAATCCTTTAAGTTGCTTATTTTGTCGATTTATATGACCCTGCATAATTTTAGGGCAATCAGATGAAAAATCAAATCCACGAATTAGGCGCCTTCTCTCACGAGCTGTAATCCGTGACGCGGCAACTTCTTACTCGTTGGGATTCATAGGGTACCACATGAATTAAAGTTGCTTATTTTGTCAATTTATATGACCTTGCAAAATATTAGGCAATCGGATGAAAAACTAAAATCCATGAATAGGGCGCCTCCTCTCGATAGCTGTAATCCGAGGCTCGACAACTCCTTATCTGTTAGGATTCATAGGGTACCAGAAGAATTAAAGTTGCTTATTTTTACGATTTATATGACCCTCAAAAAGTTTAGGCCAATCGGATGAAAAACTAAAATTCATGAATTGAGCGCCTTGTCTCGCGAGCTGTAATCCGAGACGCGACAACTTCTTACTCGTTTGGATTGATAGGGTACCTCAAGGATTAATGTTTATTATTTTGTCGATTTATATGACCTTGAAAAATTATAGGCTAATCCGATGAAAAACTAAAATTCATGAAAAGGGCGCCTTCTCTCGCGAGCTGTAATCCGAGACTCGACAACTCCTTATCTGTAAGGATTCATTGGGTACCACAACAATTAAAGTAGATTATTTTGTCGATTTTTATATGACCCTGCAAAATTTTAGGCCAACGGGATGAAAAACTAAAATCATTGAATAGCGCGCATCCTCTCGCGAGCTGTAAAGCGAGACGCGGCAACTCATTATATGTAAGGATTCATGGGGTACCACAAGAATTAAAGTTTCTTATTTTGTCGATTTATATGACCCTAGAAATGTTTAGGCCAATCGGATGAAAAACTAAAGTCCATGAATAGGGAGCCTTGTCTCGCGAGTTGCAATCCGAGACGCGGCAACTCGTTACTCGTTGGGATTCATAGGGTACCACAAGAATTAAAGTTGCTTATTTTGTCGATTTATCTGACCCTGCAAAATTTTAGGTCAATCGGATGAAAAACTAAAATCCATATATAGCGCGCCTCCTCTCGCGAGCTGTAAAGCGAGACTCGGCAACTCATTATCTGTAAGGATTCAAAGGGTACCACAAGAATTAAAGTTTCTTATTTTGTCGATTTATATGACCCTAGAAATTTTTAGGCCAATCCAATGAAAAACTAAAATCCATGAATAGGGCGCCTTGTCTCGCGAGTTGTAATCCGAGACGCGGTAACTCCTTACTCATTGGGTTTCATAGGGTACCACAAGAATTAAAGTTGCTTATTTTGTCAATTTATAAGACCCTGCGAAATTTTAGGCCAATCGGATGAAAAACTAAAATCCATGAAAACGGCGCCTTCTCTCGCGAGCGGTAATCCGAGACTCGGCAACTTCTTACTCGTTGGGATTCATAGGGTACCACAAGAATCAAGTTGCTTATTTTGTCGATTTATATGACCCTGCAAACTTTTAGGCCAATCGGATGAAAAACTAAAATCCATGAAAAGGTCGCCTTCTCTCCCGAGCTGTAATCCGAGACAAGGCAACTCCTTATCTGTAAGGATTCATAGGGTACCACAAGAAATTAAAGTTGCTTATTTTGTTGAATTTTATGACCCTGGAAATTTTAAGGCCATTCGGATGAAAAATTAAAATCCATGAATAGGGCGCCTTGTCTCGCGAGCTGTAATCCGAGACGCGGCAACTCCTTACTCGTTGGGATTCATAGGGTACCACAAGAATTAATGTTTCTTATTTTGTCGATTTATATGTCCTTGCAAAATTATAGGCTAATCAGATGAAAACCTAAATTCCATGATTAGGGCGCCTTCTCTCACGAGCTGCAATCCGAGACCCGACAACGCCTTACTCGTTGGGATTCATACGGTACCAAAAGAATTAAAGTTGCTTATTATGTCGATTTATATGACCTGCAAAATTTTAGGCCAATCGGATGAAAAACCAAAATCCATGAAAAAGGCGCTTTCTCTCGCGAGCTGTAATCCGAGACTCGGCAACTCCTTATCTGTAACGATTCATAGAGTACCACAAGAATTAAAGTTGATTATTTTTTCGATTTATATCACCCAACAAATTTTTAGGCCAATCGGATGAAAAATAAAATCCATGAATACGGCGCCTTGCGTCGCAAGCTGTAATCCGAGACGCGGCAACTCCTTACTCGTTGGGATTCATAGGGTACCACAAGAATTAAAGTTGCTTATTTTATCGAATTATATGACCCTGCAAAATTTTAGGCCAATCGGATGAAAAACTAAAATCCATGAAAAGGTCGCCTTCCCTCCCGTGCTGTAATCCTAGACAAGGCAACTCCTTATCTGTAAGGATTCATAGGGTACCACATGAATTAAAGTTTTTTATTTTGTCGATTTATATGACCCTGCAAAATTTTAGGCCAATCAGATGAAAAGCTAAAATCTATGAATACGGTGCCTTCTCTCGCGAGCTGTAAACCGAGACCCGGCAATTCCTTACTTGTTGGGATTCATAGGGTACCACAAGAATTAAAGTTTCTTATTTTGTCGATTTATATGACCCTGCACATTTTTAGGCCAATCGGATGAAAAACTAAAATCCATGAATAGCGTGCCTCCTCTCGCGAGCTGTAAAGCGAGACCCGACAACTCCTTATCTGTAAGGATTCATAGGGTACCCCATGTATTCAAGTTGCTTATTTTGTCGATTTATATGACCCTAGAAATTTTTAGGCCAATCGGATGTAAAACTAAAATCAAAGGATAGGGCGCTTTGTCTCGCGAGCCGTAATCCGAGACGCGGCAACTCCTTACTCGTTGGGATTCGTAGGGTACCACAAGAATTAAAGTAGCTTATTTTTTTGATTTATATGATCCTGCAAAATTTTAGGCCAATCGGATGAAAATCTAAAATCCATGAATAGGGGGCCTCCTCTCGCGAGCTGTAAAGCAAGGCGCGTCAACCCCTTAACAGTAAGGATTCATAGGGTACCACAAGAATTAAAATTGCTTATTTTGTCGATTTATATGACCCTGCAAATTTAAAGGCTAATCGGATGAAAAACTAAAATCCATGAATAGGGGGCGTTGTCTCGAGAGCTGTAATCCGAGACGCGGCAACTCCTTACTCGTTTGGATTCAAAGGGTATCACAAGAATTAAAGTTTCTTATTTTGTCGATTTATATGACCTTGCAAAATTATCGGATAATCAGATTTAAAACTAAAATCTATGAATAGGGCGCCTTCTCTCGCGAGCTGTAATCCGGGAGCCGGCAACTCTTTACGTTTTGGGATTCATACGGTACAACAAGAATTAAAGTTGCTTATTATCTCGATTTATATGACCTGCAAAATTTTAGGCCTATTGGATGAACAACGAAAATCCACGAATAGCGCGCCTCCTCTCGCGAGCTATAAAGCGAGACGCGACAACTCCTTTTCTGTAAGGATTCATAAGGTATCACAAGAATTAAAGTTGCTTATTTTGTCGATTTATATGACCAAACAAATTTTTAGACCAATCGGATGAAAAATAAAATCCATGAATACGGCGCCTTGTCTCGCGAGCTGTAATCCGAGACGCGGCAACTCCTTACTCGTTGGGATTCATAGGGTACCCCAAGAATTAAAGTTGCTTATTTTGTCGATTTATATGACCCTGCAAAATTTTAGGCTAATCGGATGAAAAACTAAAATCCATGAATAGGGCGCCTTCTCTCGGGAGCTGTAATCCGAGACGCGACAACTCCTTACTCGTAGGGATTGATAGGGTACCCCAAAAATTAAAGTTGCTTATTTTGTCGAGTTATATGACCCTGCGATAGTTTAGATTAATCGGATGAAAAACTAAAATCCATGAATAGGGCGCCTTCTCTCGCGAGCTATAATCCGAAAAGCGGCAACTCCTTACTCGTTGGGATTCACAGCGTACCCCAAGAATTAAAGTTGCTTATTTTGTCGAGTTATATGACCCTGCAAAATTTTAGGCTAATCGGATGAAAAACTGAAATCCATGAATAGGGCTCCTTCTCTCGCGAGCTGTAATCCTAGAAGTGGCAAGTCCTTACTCGTAGGGATTCATAGGGTAGCCCTAGAATTAAAGTTGCTTATTTTGTCGAGTTAGATGACCCTGCAAAATTTTAGCCCAATCAGATGTAAAACTAAAATCTATGAATAGGGCGCCTTCTATCGCGAGCTGTAATCCGAGAAGCGGCAACTCCATACTCTTGCGAGATGTAATCCGAGACCCGACAACTCCTTAATCGTACGGATTTATAGGGTACCCAAAGAATTGAAGTTGCTTGTTTTGTTGAGTTATATGACGCTGCAAAATTTGAGGCCAATCGGAAAAAAAAACTAAAATCCATGATTATGGCGCTTTCTCTCGCAAGCTGTAGTCCGAGAAGCGGCAACTCCTCACTCGTTGGGATTCACAGGGTACCCCAATGATTAAAGTTGCTTATTTTGTCGAGTTATATGACCCTGCAAAATTTTAGGCCAATCGGATGAAAAAACAAATCCATGAATAGGGCGCCTTCTCTCACGAGTTGTAATACGAGAAGAGGCAACACCTTAATCGTAGGGATTCATAGGGTACCCCAAGAATTAAAGTTGCTTATTTTGTCGAGTTATATGACTCTGCAAAATTTTAGGCCAATAGGATGAAAAAAAGAAATCCATGAATAAGGCGCCTTCTCTCGCGAGCTGTAATCCGAGACCCGGCAACTCCTTACTCGTAGGGATTCATAGGGTACCCCAAAAATTAAAGTTGCTTATTTTTTCGAGTTATATGACCCTGCCATAGTTTAGACCAATCGGATGAAAAACTAAAATCTATGAATAGGGCGCCTTCTCTCGCGAGCTGTAATCTGAGACGCGACATCTCCTTACTCGTAGGGACTCACAGGGTACCCCAAGAATTAAAGTTCGTTATTTTGCCGAGTTATATGTCCGTGCAAACTTTTAGGCTAATCGGATGAAAAAATTTAAATCCATGAATATGGCGCCTTCTCTCGCGAGCTGTAATCCTAGAAGCGGCAACTCCTTACTCGTAGGGATTCATAGGCTACCCCAAGAATTAAAGTTTCTTATTTTGTCGAGTAATATGACCCTGCAAAAGTTTTGGCCAATCGGATGAAAAAAGTAAAATCAATGAATAGGGCTCCTTCTCTCATGAGTTGTAATCCGAGACGCGGCAACTCCTTAATCGTAGGGATTCATAGGGTACCCCAACAATTAAATATGCTTATTTTTTCGGTTTAGATGACCCTTCAAAACTTTAGCCCAATCGGACGTAAAACCAAAATCCATGAATAGGGCGCCTTCTCTCGTGAGCTGTAATCCGAGACGTGACAACTCCTTAGTCGTAGGGATTCATAAGGTACCCCAAGAATTAAAGTTGCTTATTTTGTCGAGTTATATGAGCCTGGAAAATTTTAGGCCAATCGGATGAAAAACTAAAATCCATGAATAGGGCGCCTCTCACGCGAGCTGTAATCCGAGAAGCGGCAACTCCTTACTCGTTGGGATTCATAGGGTACCCCTAGAATTAAAGTTTCTTGTTTTGTTGATTTATATAACCCTGCAAAATTTTGGGCCAATCGGATGGAAAAGTAAAATCAATGAATAGGGCGTCTTCTCTCACGAGTTGTAATCCGAGAAGCGGCAACTCCTTAATCGTATGACCCTGCGATATGACCCTGCGATACTTTAGACCAATCGGATGAAAAACTAAAATCCATGAATAGGGCGCCTTCTCTCGCGAGCTGTAATCTTGGAAGCGGCAACTCCTTACTCGTTGGGATTCATAGGGTACCCCAAGAATTAAAGTTGCTTATTTTGTCGAGTTATATGACCCTGCAAATTTTTTGGCTAATCGAATGAAAAACTAAAATCCATGAATAAGGCGCCTTCTCTCGCGAGCTGTAATCCTAGAAGCGGCAACTCTTTACTCGTAGGGATTCATAGGGTACCCCAAGAATTAAAGTTGCTTATTCTATCAAGTTAGATGATGTTGCAAAATTTTAGCCCAATCGGATGCAAAACTAAAATCCATGAATAAGGCGCCTTCTCTCGCGAGCTGTAATCCGAGAAAAGACAACTCCTTACTCGTTGGATTCATAGGGTACCCCAAGAATTAAAGTTTCTTATTTTGTCGAGTTATATGACCGTGAAAATTTTTAGCCCAATCCGATGAAAAAGTAAAATCCATGAGTAGGGCGCCTTCTCTCATGAGTTGTAATCCGAGACGCGACAACTCCTTACTCGTAGGGATTCACAGGGTACCCCAAGAATTAAAGTTGCTTATTTTGTCGAGTTATATGAGCCTGCAAAATTTTAGACGAATTAGATGAAAAAATAAAATCCATGAATAGGGCGCCTTCTCTCGCGAGCTGTAATCCGAGACGCGGCAACTCCTTACTCGTAGGGATTGATAGGGTAACCCAAAAATTAAAGATGCTTATATTGTCGAGTTATATGACCCTGCTATAGTTTAGACCAATCGGATGAAAAACTAAAATCCATGAATAGGGGCGCCTTCTCTCGCGAGCTGTAATCCGAGAAACGGCAACTTCATACTCATTGGGATTCATAGGGTACCCCAAGAATTAAAGTTGCTTATTTTTTCGAGTTATATGACCCTGTAAAATTTAAGGCTAATCGGATGAAAAACTAAAATCCATGAATAGGGCGCCTTCTCTCGCGAGCTGTAATCCGAGAAGCGGCAACTCCTTACTCGGTTGAATTCATACGGTACCTTAAGAATTAAAGTTGCTTATTTTGTCGAGTTATATGACCCTGCAAAAGTTTAGGCTAATCGGATGAAAAACTAAAATCCATGAATAAGGCGCCTTCTCTCGCGAGCTGTAATCCTAGAAGCCGCAACTCCTTACTCGTAGGGATTCATAGGGTACCCCAAGAATTAAAGTTGCTTATTTTGTCGAGTTAGATGACATTGCAAATATATAGCCCAATCGGATGTAAAACTAAAATCCATGAATAGGGCGCCTTCTCTCGCGAGCTGTAATCCGAGACGCGACATCTCCTTACTGGTAGGGATTCATAGGGTACCAAAAGAATTAAAGTTGCTTATTTGGCCAAGTTATATGACCCTGCAAAATTTTAGGCCAATCGGATGAAAAACTAAAATCCATGAATAGGGCGCCTTCTCTCGCGGGCTGTAATCCGAGACAGATAACTCCTTACTCGTAGGGATTCACGGGGTACCCCAAGAATTAAAGTTGCTTATTTTGTCGAGTTATATGACCCTGCAAAATTTTAGGCTAATCGGATGAAAAACTAAATTCCATGAATAGGCCGCCTTCTCTCGCGAGCTGTAATCCTAGAAGAGGCAACTCCTTACTCGTAGGGATTCATAGGGTACCCCAAGAATGAAAGTTTCTTATTTTGTCGAGTTATATGACCCTGCAATGATTTAGGCCAATCGGATTAAAAACTAAAATCCATGAATAGCGCGCCTTCTCTCGCGAGCTATAATCCGACAAGCGGCAACTCTTTACTCGTTTGGATTCATAGGGTACCCCAAGAATTAAAGTTGCTTATTTTGTAGATTTATATTACTTTACAAAATTTTAGGCCAATCGGATGAAAAACAAAAATCCTTGATTAGGGCGCATTCTCTCGCGAGCTGTAATCCCAGAAGCGGCAATTCCTTACTCATTGGGATTCATAGGGTACCCCAAGAATTAAAGTTGCGTATTTTGTTGAGTTAGATGACCCTGCAAAATTTTAGCCCAATCGGATGCAAAGCTAAAATCCATGAATAGGGCGCCTTCTCTCGCGAGCTGTAATCCGAGACGCGACATCTCCTTAATTGTAGGGATTCACAAGGTACCCCAAAAAGTAAAGTTACTTATTTTGTCGAGTTATCTGACCATGCAAAATTTTAGGCCAATCGGATGAAAACCTAAAATCCATGAAAAGGGCGCCTTCTCTCGCGGGCTGTAATCCGAGACAGACAACTCCTTACTCGTTGGGATTTATTGGGTACCCCAAGAATTAAAGTTGCTTATTTTGTCGAGTTATATGACTGTGCAAAATTTTAGGCAATTCGGATGAAAAACTAAAATCCATGAATAGGGCGCCTTCTTTCGCGAGCTGTAATCCGAGATGCGGCAACTCCTTACTCGTAGGGATTCATTGGGTACCCCGAGAATTAAAGTTGATTATTTTGTCGAGATATATGACCCTGCAAAATTTTAAGCCAATCGGATGAAAAACTAAAATCCATGAATAGGGCGCCTTCTCTCGCGAGCTGTAATCTGAGACGCGGCAACTCCTTACTCGTAGGGATTCACAGGGTACTCCAAGAAGTAAAGGTACTTATTTTGTGGATTTATATGACCCTGCAAAGTTTTAGGCCAATCGGATGTAAAACTAAAATCCATGAATAGGGCGCCTTCTCTCGCGAGCTGTAATTCGAGACTCGACAACTCCTTACTCGTTGGGATTCATAGGGTACCCCAAGAATTAAACTTGTTTATTTTGTCGAGTTATATGACCTTGCAAAATTTTAGGCCAATCGGATAAAAAACTAAAATCCATGAATAGGGCGCCTTCTCTCAGAAGCAATAATCCGAGAATCGGCAACTCCTTACTCGTAGGGATTCTTATTGTACCCCAAGAATGAAAGTTACTTATCTTGTCGAGTTATATGACCCTGCAAAGATCTAGGACAATCGGATGAATAACTAAAATTCTTTAATAGGGCGCCTTCTCTCGCGAGCTGTAATCCGACACGCGGTAACTCCTTACTCGTAGGGATTCATAGGGTACCCCAAGAATGAAAGTTGCTTATTTTGACCCTGCGAACTTTTAGGCCAATCGGATGAAAAATTAAAATCAATGAATAGGACGCATTCTCTAGCGAGCTGTAATCCTAGATGCAGCAACTCCTTACTCGTAGGGATTCATAGGGTACCCCAAGAATTAAAGTTGCTTATTTTGTTGAGTTATATGACCCTGGAAAATTTTAGTCCAATCGGATGAAAAACTAAAATCTACGAATAGGGCTCATTCTCTCGCGAGCTGTAATCCGAGACTCGGCAACTCCTTATCTGTAAGGATTCATAGGGTACCACAACAATTTAAGTTGCTTATTTTGTCGATTTATCTGACCATGTAAAATTTAAGACCAATCGGATGAAAAACTAAAATCCATGAATAGGAAGCCTTCTCTCGCGAGCTGTAATGCGAGACGCGGCAAGTCCTTATCTGTAGGGATTCATAGGGTAGCACAAGAATTAAAGTTGCTTATTTTGTCGAGTTATATGACCCTGCAAAATTGTAGGCCAATCGGATTAAAAACTAAAATCCATGAATAGGGTGGCTTCTCTCGCGAGACTCGACAACTTCTTATATGTAAGGATTAATAGGGTACCACAAGACTTAAAGTTTCTTATATTTTCGATTTATATGACTCTGCAAAATTTTAGGCCAATCGGATGAAAAACTAAAATCCATGAATAGGCGCCTTCTCTCGCGAGTTGTAAAGCGAGACCCGACAACTCCTTATCTATAGGGATTCATAGGGTACCACAAGAATTAAAGTTGCTTATTTTGTTGAGTTATATGACCCTGTCAAATTTTAGGCAAATTGGATGAAAAACTAAAATCCATGAATAGGGCGCCTTCTCTCGCGAGCTATAATCCGAGACACGACAACCCCTTATTCGTTGGGATTCATAGGGTACTATAAGAATCAAAGTTTCTTATTTTGTCGATTTATCTAACCCTGCAAAATTTTAGGCCAATCGGATGAAAAACTAAAATCCATGAATAGGGCGCCTTTTCTCGCGAGCTGTAGAGCAAGACGCTACAACGCCTTACTCGTTGGGATTCATACAAAACCACAAGAATTAAAGTTGCTTATTTAGTCGATTTATATGACGCTGCAAAATTTTAGGGCAATCGGATGAAAAACTAAAATCCATGAATAGGGCGCCTCCTCTCGCGATCTGTAATCCGTGACTCGACAACTCCTTATTTGTAGGGATTCATAGGGTACCACAAGAATCAAAGTTTCTTATTTTCTTGATTTATATAACCCTGCAAAATTTTAGGCCAATCGAATGAAAAACTAAAATCCATGAATAGGGCGCCTCCTCTCGCGAGCTGTAAAGCGAGACGCGGCAACTCCTTATCTGTAGGGATTCATAGGGTACCACAAGAATTACATTTGCTTATTTTGTTGATTTATTTGACTCTGCAATATTATAGGCCAATCGGATGAAAAACTAAAATCCATGAATAAGGCGGCTTCTCTCGCGAGCTGTAATCCGAGACTCGTCAACTCCTTATCAGTAAGGATTCATATGGTACCACAAGAATTAAAGTTTCTTATTTTGTCGATTTATATCACCCTGGAAATTTTTAGGCCAATCAGATGAAAAACTAAAATCCATGAATAGGGCGCGTTCTCTCGCGAGCTGTAATCCGAGACTCGGCAACTCCTTACTCGTAGGGATTCATATTGTACCCCAAGATTTAAAGTTGCTTATCTTGTCGAGTTATATGACCCTGCAAAATTCTAGGACAATCGGATGAATAACTAAAATTCTTGAATAGGGCGCCTTCTCTCGCGAGCTGTAATCCGAGACGCGGCAACTCCTTACTCGTAGGGATTCATAGGGTACCCCAAGAATGAAAGTTGCTTATTTTGTCGAGTTATATGACCCTGCGAACTTTTAGGCCAATCGGATGAAAAACTAAAATCAATGAATAGGACGCATTCTCTAGCGAGCTATAATCCTAGATGCGGCAACTCCTTACTCGTAGGGATTCATAGGCTACCCCAAGAATTAAAGTTGCTTATTTTGTTGAGTTATATGACCCTGCAAAATTTTAGACCAATCGGATGAAAAACTAAAATCCATGAATAGGGCGCCTTCTCTCGCGAGCTGTAAAGCGAGACGCGCCAACTCCTTATCTGTTGGGATTCATAGGGTACCACAAGAATTAAATTTGCTTATTTTGTCGAGTTATATGACCCTGCAAAATTTTAGGCCAATCGGATGAAAAACTAAAATCCATGAATAGGGCGGCTTCTCTCGCGAGCTGTAATCCGAGACTCGGCAACTTCTTATCTGTAAGGATTAAAAGGGTACCACAAGACTTAAAGTTTCTTATTTTTTCGATTTATACGACCCTGCAAAATTTTAGGCCAATCGGATGAAAAACTAAAATCCATGAATAGAGTGCCTTCTCTCGCGAGCTGTAAAGCGAGACGCGGCAACTCCTTATCTGTAGGGATTCATCGGGTACCACAAGAATTAAAGTTGCTTATTTTGTCGAGTTATATGACCCTGCAAAATTTTAGGCCAATCGGATGAAAAACTGAAATCCATGAATAGGGCGGCTTCTCTCGCGAGCTGTAATCCGAGACTCGGCAACTTCTTATCTGTAAGGATTAAAAGGGTACCACAAGACTTAAAGTTTCTTATTTTTTCGATTTATAAGACACTGCAAAATTTTAGGCCAATCGGATGAAAAACTAAAATCCATAAATAGAGTGCCTTCTCTTGCGAGCTGTAAAGCGAGACGCGGTGTAAGGACCCGGGATTTTACCGTTGACAAAATCCTTTTGTTTTTTCCCCGGAGTGCGTCCTTATAGAAAATCTGTCAGTTGGGGGCTTAGATAAGTTCAAGGGACCATCGAGTTAGAAAAGCTTTTGAAAAGAATTGAATTGAATAAAAACCATGAAAGAGGTCACAAATCTGCTATCAGCGTTTTATCGAAGGGACAAACTGAAGGGAAAACCCAATAGCGCGAAAAGTGAACTAATCACGTTTTTAGAAAGACTCCTGCTTATATAAAACATATAAGTATCCATGAATAATAGGTTCGGGGGCGAAGGTACGAGGTGGGAAGGTGTTAGGCACCCAACTCGCCCGCATTATGACGACCTCTACTAACTCAAGTTTGCTTAATAATTTAAAGACATAATTCCCATGCAAAACCGGATTAACAACCTAGACTTAGACTATTAATTGGTTCACCACAAGCATCACAACATTTATTTTAACCTTTATTTAGACATGCATTTGATTGACAAGTTGAGCAGCACAACGACTATACAGACAGTATTTAGGAAGCAATAAAATCGTTATTCTAGCATGATATCTACATTATGACTACTAGAAAATAAACAATTAGGCAAGCAATTTAAGAGCCCTCAGGAATTTGTAGCTGAACTGTAGGCTATATTTGACAAGAATAGTAAAAATAGATCTCAAGTTTGGAAGAAAGAGGGGGAAGCTCAGTGTTAATACTCCTGAGAATAGAGGTTGCCAACTGTAGGCTGTGTGTTTTGAACTGAGGGTGAGGGGCTGTTTATATAGGCGTGGGAAGTAGGGTTGGACGGGTGAAAATTGAGCTGAAAAATGAAACGGGCTTGAAAAATGAGTTGGGACATACTCCATGGCCGCTGACGGCTGTCAGCAGCCAGCTGGATGACGTCATAATGACGTCATCCAGCCTGTCTTTATCTTCCGGGAAATTTTTAGTGATCCGGAAAATAGGAAAAGACTGTTTTACCCTTGCGTGGTGAAAGACGATTTTACCCCTATACCGCAACTTGGCGACCGGGGGTTGGAATGAGGCATGAGACGTGTCGTTGAAAAGCTCTTGAACGGGGCTTTTGGATGGAATATAAATAAAGGAGTGTTTGGAGAAAAGCCTGAGACCTTATTTTAAACTATTAAAGCAAAATAGCAGTTCAAGCTTAAAAATTACTCCTTTCATCATCGAGCTTTTGCGGAGAAATCTGAAGACGCTTTTTTGGCATCTACAGAAGCCCCCACTTTGATCGAGCTTGAGTAAAAGCGAAGATCAAAGTACTCAGAAGGCGACATGCAGGATGCTGATGTGCAACGGTGTGTGAGAGTGTACAGTATGCATGCATATGAAGACAAACCTGTGTTGGAACAATGCTCGCAGTGTGCTAAGATTTCATCTCTGTGAACACAAGAGAAACTGAAAGGTTAATAGTAGCAGGATAGCTAGCCTAAACGTGTGCTGGGGACCTATATTCAGAGTGAATGAAAAAGTTAGCAAGACTTTGAGGATGATCAACATAGAGTGCTTCGACAAATAGTGACTAAACACCGCTCGGCGGATGTCGAGATTTCGTCCCTTTTCGAGAAACGAAGAAGTAAACAAGACAGCGCGATTAAAAATAACGACTGCAAAGATGGTTAGTAACATGAGAGTGAATAGTATAAATGCTTTATCGAGCACACATTGACTAAACACCACTCGGCGGATGCCGAGATTCCGTCCCTGCATAAGAAACGAAAAGTTCGACGAGACAGCGCGATCAAAATGACGGCTGCAAAATGGTTAAAACATATGAACAATTTAAATGCAATAGCTTAAGCAAACATTGACTGAAACATATAAAAAATAATGGACAGTATAACCGCAATAGTTTAAGCGATCATTGACTGAAGCATATAAAATAATGGACAGTATAACCGCAACAGTTTAAGCGATCATTGACTGAAGCATAAAAATAATGGACAGTATAACCGCAACAATTTAAGCGATCATTGACTGAAGCATAAAATAATGGACTTTGCAGAGGGATAGTTTAACCGCAATAGCTTAAGCGACCATTAACTAACCCAAAAATTTGTAACCTTGTAGAGGGATAGTTTAACCGCAATAGCTTAAGCGATCATTGACTAACCCAAAAATTTGTAGTGTTGTAGAGGGATAGTTAAACCACAATAGCTTAAGCGATCATTGACTAACCCAAAAATTATAGTGTTGTAGAGGGATAGTTTAACCGTAATAGCTTAAGCGATCATTGACTAACCCAAAAATTGTAGTGTCGAGTTGCTTAATAAGTGCCGTTTGAAAGTTTCGGGCTTATGAATAAATTGGGCGCTCCGGGTCGTAAGAGTTGTCGCCATGTAGATCTTGCAAAATAAATGAGCTAGTTTTACCTATAAGTAGTTGGTACCGTAAAATGGGCCAACTGTCGAATTTTGAACTTGTGGGCCCGAGGGCTTGGCTCCCGCGCGTTTGGTACTGAAGTTGCCGTGAGACGAACTGTAATAACGAACTTTGGACTGGAAAAGGGGGCCTCAAGTCAGCTTGTGGGGCCCGTGCTACAGGTCCGCAGGGCCGCTAGCGGCCCAAGCTAGTGCCGCTGGGCCTCGGTTTGAGGCCGCTAGCGGCTCTGGCCAGCGCCGCTAGCGGCGCTGGGCTTGAGCCAAATAAAAAGCGCTTCGGCGCTTTCTCTCTCCTCTTTTCGCGTTTTCTTCTTCTTCCCCAACCGAGCCATTGTCGAGAGCCCTTGTTGAAGTTCCACCATTGTTGAGTGCTTCACTTCACTTGAGGTAAGTTGATTCTTGTCCGTTTTCTTCGGTTTTTGTCTTGAACTTGCTTATTTTTCTGTCTAGTTGCTGAATTTTGAGTTGCATTGTTTAATGGATGCTTGTAGCTTGCGAATCTGAAACTTTTATTTTCCCACTTGTAGAGAGAGAAAGCTTCATTGTGTTCCCATGGCTCCCGTAGACAAGGGGAAACGTCCTATGTGCGATGAAGAGTATGACCGGAGCCTTTTCCGCACCGGGTTGCCTTCTACCCAAAAGCCTTCAACTTGTCACGCGGATGGGGCTCGACTGTACCAGGATTCGTTCATGCGGCTAGACTGGCGCCCGCCTGGTTTTTGGAACCGCAGTGTTCTGTTGCCGACTAGACAGAGTCATTTATCTGACCCACAGCTGGTATGTTTTTTGACTCCATCTTTTTTTTTTGTGTTCAGTATATTTGAACTGATAATTGGAACTGTTAGTGCTTTGGCACAGGAACAAATTGAGATTTGTACTGGATTGGTGGTCAGCTTTATATAATTTGTGGTGAAATTTATTTAGCTATATTTGTGGTGTATTGGGTACTTGAGAAAATTTTGTTGGCTTGGCCAGGGTGTCGGGGTTATGCTGCAGTCTCATGGGACTACTTTCCATTGGTCTATGCTGTTAGGTACCTTTTCGGAGGGGGTCAGGAGTTTGGTATTGGACTCAGGTCTTGCTGATTTCTTGAATGTTATCCCTGCCTGTCACTCGGGGGATTCTAGGATCGTTGCCCGGGGTTTACTGGAGAGGTTTTGGGATTCTACGAACACCTTCCATACACCTGTGGGGGAGATGTTTCCGACCCCTTATCAGTTTGCTGTGCTGACGAGGTTGTCTTTTAGAGGGCGTCGTATCCGGTATGACGCGGACTATTGGCGACAGAGTGACACTTTGTCGGATCTTTACGGGCCTGTATATACCCATTTTGACCAGGATCGGATTTCCTTGTCGAGGCTGTGGGAGGCCGCATCCCAACGAGGTGAGGTATCTAGGAGAGAGCGGGGGGCGCATAGTGGAGGAGCTCCTTCTTGATATTGTCGATGGAGAGGCGGTGGAGGGTCTACCCTTGCCCGATGGCTGCACAGGGGTGAGTCATCTCTCTCTTTCTTTTTATGCTTGTGTTTGTTTGTTTCGAATTTCTGACTCTGTTTTGTGTCCCTCTCTCTCTCTCTTTTTTTGCAGTTGAACCGAGAGCAAACTTCTCATGTCTTCAAGCTTATACACTTGCTGAAGAAAGGCTATGGTCGAGCGATGGGCAAGGGGAAGAGTTCTCGGTCCAAGACTATTGATGTAAGTAAATTCTCTTATTCCCATGTTTTAGCTAAGTGAAGTGCTTAACCTAACATTTTTGACCGTCTGCAGATGTCTCAGTCTTCATCCTCGGTAGGACCACGCCACTCTTCTGCAGCGAGGGCTTCTCCAGCGAGTAGACCGTCTATTGCTCGTTCTCCTCCGGTGGCGGAGACCAGGCCTCCTGTTGATGAGGTGCCCGGACCTTCTGTCCCATATATTTCGGAGATGTTCTCTCCTGTTGATTTCCGGCCTTCCTTCGATGGGCTGCCTGCCCCTACGCCTTCGGCTGGAGATTGGGCGAACGCCCCTGGGTGGGACATGTCATATGCTGGGCCTTCCCATCAGGATGCCGCTACAGATTTTGCTAGTCAGGCCGCAACGATCTTGTTTGCTCCGGGGTTTCCGGCAGGTACCCCTATGCGGGCTCCAGCGTATAATGGACGGGACATGAGGCCTGAGCACAGTAGGCCCATATATAGCTCTTCTTTCCCTTATTCGACCGGTAACTATGGTCAGGGGCCATCTGTTACTGATGAGGCCGGCAGTGATGATTCTAGTTGAATGGTGCTGGGTTGCTTCGTGAACATTGGTCTTTGAACTTTGAACTTCTTGTTTTGAGTGTAACACTTACACACATTGTTTTTTTTTTTTATATGCATGAACATGTTATGATGACTAAATTATGCCCGTCTGATCTACTTTATGCAATGTGTTATGCAGTAGAACAAAGCTACAAATTTAGGGAATAAAAAAAATGCAAGTAAAACGCAAAATTTTACACATATTATACCCCCTAAAAAAAAAGTAAATAAATAAAAAAAAAAAGAAATGAAAAAGGTAAATCTAAGAGTCTCGGGCTTCGTAATTCCGCGCGGGTGCTAAAACTGGACTGAAATCGGGTCGTCTGGATCAGAAATGTGGGCTGGAACAGAAAAGAAAACGGGCTTGGGCCAAGATCTGGGCCGCTAGCAGCGCTGGTCAGGGCCGCTAGCGGCGCTGACCAGTCTTCTGTCAGCTTTTTTTTTTTTTTTTTTTTTGCTTTTTTGGCCCGCGTGCTTGCCTATAAATAGGATATCCGGGGTGCTTGATGTTGTACCACTTTTATATCCCTTTAGCTCTCCCAAATTTCTCCAATTTTCTGCCATGGTGAAATACTTTGAAGATCTGTTCGATGCTTGGTGTAAAAATTTGACTGTAGAATATAAATTTGAACTAGCCCCGTTCCATGTTTCTACCCTGCTAAACTTAAAACCAACCAAAATATTGTGGCCCCTTCTTCGTTCTGCTTTGAATTATTGTTATCCTGACTTGCATGTTTTCCGGTTTGGTAATTCTGAATTATGCCCTTTGGTGGAGGAATTTGCTGCGATCACTAATATTCCTAACGTTCTTCCCCCAGTTGTGCCTTATGTGAGAGATGGTTTTAGGGATCTATACAGGAAATCCTTGGGCTTGTCATCTGCAGAGGCCAAAAACATGGTGCTTGGTGCTGATGTGGACTTGGTTCAAATTTGCGAAAAGTTCGCCGTTTCTTCTGAACAAGGTGCCATATTCAGGCGTTACCGTAGACAGGCTTTTGTACTGTGCCTGTTAAACCGTCTGTTGTTTGTTAATGCAGAATCTTCAAACATGGGTTGAGCCTCATTGCTGTGTGTGGTTAATCAAATGGTTGAAGGACATTCTCCTTTACATCTGGTGGTAGGAGAAACCATCATTGGGCTTGACAGGTTGAAAACATCTCCTAACCAAGCTTTCTCGGGCAGCCCCTGTTGCTTCAAATATGGTTATGCGAGCATTTGAGGTTGATAGAGTCGCCGGATAATCTGATTATCCGTGTTCCTCAGACTTGGTCAAAGAAGACTTATACTGCTGCTAGCTTTCTGGTGAGGAAAAGGCTATATTCTGAAAAGTCTCTAGCTGAATGGGATGCCTTTTTCCAGGCGGGACCTATCATCCGTTGGCATGTCTCCTGGTGGGGTTTGACTTCTTTAGTGGACTGTGACAACTTGATCCTCCATACTACCATACTAGGCTTGTACAGGACTACTTTCTTCTTTCCTTGTAGGGTCATGAGGCAGTATGGCTTGAGGCAGATGATTCCTCGTCAGGAGACTACGAGACCCACTGTAGTAGCCTTAACCACTGAATTTGCTGCAGAGTGGGGCAAGTATTGGTGTAGCCGGCATCGCTGAGCTGTATCTCGGGTGATTGCCACAACTCAGGTTTCTGAAACTTATCTGAATTTGTTGTCCTGCAGTGATGGGGAAGCGAGACGAGTCCTTCGTCATGAGGAGTGAGACCAACTAAAGCCTAGGTATGACTCACAAACAGGAGGTAAGAAAAGGAAGGAAATGTCTCGTGTAGGAGACTACCATGTACTGAAGAGAGGCAAGCCCCCAGTTCAAGGAAGCGATCACAGGTCGTCCTCAAGCCAGGGTCTTTCAAAGAAGAACTCTTCAACGATGCCTTCTAAAAGGAAGAAGGATTAAAGTAGTTTTCTAAGAAAGCAAGTCTAGTTTTTGAAAGAAAATAATTATAGGAATTTGTTTAGCTTAAACCCTAATAGTTGCATTATTTTCTTAGGAAGTTTTAATTCTCGCAATGTAAGCTTATTCGTTCAGTTTGAATAAAGATTATGCCTTTAGAATGAATTGAATGGAATTTGTTGATTGATTTTGGTCGGGCCCCTTTAAAAGGGTTACCTACGTATCCAGTGTGGAATCAGGCCAGCGCAGTTCGTTCTCTTAGTGTTCGTATTTTTTTTTCTTTTTTTTTTTTTAAATTTTCGATTTCTTTTTTTTTTTTTTTTGAAGTTTTTGTTTTTTTAGACGTAACACTTCTTCAGTTGATCCATGCTAGTGAGCTGGCTGAACTCGATGCCATCAATATCCATGAGTCTGATGACGCCTCCTATTATGATGTCCTTGATGATGAATGGTCCGGACCAATTCGGTCGAAACTTGCCTCTAGGGTCGGTTATTGGGGCTCGTAATTCTTTCCAAACCAAGTCTCCTTCCCTTAAATTTCGAGGTCGAACCTTTTTGTTGAATGCTCTTGCCATGCGTTGCTGATACATGTGGGAATGATCCAGGGCCCGTAGCCGTCTCTCATCTATGAACATGAGCTCCTCATAGCGAGCTTGTAACCATTGGGTTTCGGGGATATCCCCTTCTAAGGCTATGCGCATGGATGGTAGGTGGACTTCTATGGGTAGAACCGCTTCCATTCCATAGACTAGGGAATAAGGTGTTGCTCCCGTAGAGGATCTTATGGATGTCCTATACCCCCAAAGGGCAAATGGGAGTTTGATGGGCCAATCCTTGTAGTTTTCTATCATCTTTTCAATGATAGTTTTAAGGTTTTTGTTGGCGGCCTCTACTGCTCCATTGGTTTGGGGACGGTAAGGGGATGATTTATGGTGCTGGATTTTATAGCTTTTGAGGAGGGTGGCTGTTTCGGCTTTGAAATGGGATCCGTGGTCGCTTATGATTTCATGCGGAACACCGTACCGACAAATGATGTTGTTTCTTATGAATTTGGATACTTGTTTGGAGGTAAGGATGGCATAAGACTAGGCTTCAACCCACTTGGTAAAATAGTCTATAGCTATTAGGATGTATTCATGTCCTCCCGAGCCTTTTGGGGTGATTTTCCCAATGATGTCTATTCCCCATGAAGAAAATGGCCACGGAGAAGTAAAGCTGTGAAGCATCGAGGGTGGCATATGCTGCAGGTTGGCATATATTTGACACTCCTTACACTTCTTGACATAGTTGTAACAATCTTTTTTCATAGTAGTCCAGTAGTATCCTAGTCGTAGGGGCTTTTTGGAGAGCGTTCGACCTTTCATGTGTGGTCCACACACCCCATTGTGTACTTCGTCCATGATCTCTGCAGCTTATTCGGCGTTCACGCATCTGAGGTTTATCCCGTTGTGGGATTTCTTGTACAGACGCCCCTTGTACTCTATCTATTGTGCCGCTAAGAGACGGATGGCCCGTTGAGCTCTTAGTGGGGCATCCTGAGGGTACACTCCTTTGGTGATGTAGTTGTAGACGTCTTGGTACCAAGGGTCTTCTTCGATTGGGGCCAAGATCATTTCTGTGTTGAGGTTGTTGCAAAAGGCTGGCTCGCTTCTTCTCCATGAGGAATGGCATCGTTGAGGGAGTTCAGCTACTCAAATTCCTGTAGAAGCTTAAACCTGTATTCTTGCTTTGCGAAGTTTACTTACATTACTTAAATTGATTTAATTAATGATTTGTGCAACTCTGTATTCATTGGATTTGTCAATAGTTAAACAAAGAGAGAAATGAGCAAGAGGAGTTTTTATTGATTCGCAAAAATAGATAAGCACACATGACTTTAGGGAAGAGGGTCCCTAATACCCGTCAAAAAGGAAACTAGACTTAGAAGGAAAATAGAAGGGGAACACCCTCTGTTTAAGACTCAACCTAAGAATTTAGCTAAGACCCTAACTCGACAGGACTTGAAAACTCAGATTCGATTCCTCTAGCTCTTGCAGGTAACTAATCAGTTCCAGGGCCCTTCTTCCATATTGCCCTCCCTTAGTGGTGGCGGAACTTCTCCTCTGTCGATAACACCTTGAATGTCGTCTTTCAGGCGTAGGCAGTCATCTGTATGGTGTCCGAACAGACGATGATACTTACAGTAGGGGCGGTTTTCTCCCGACTCTGACCTTGCCTCTTCCAAAGGGATGCAAGGTTGAATGTCACCTCTCCATACTAGCGCGTTCATAACTGCTTCCATTGGCGCACAGAGGGGGGTATACTTTTCATGACTATGCCGACACCAGCTGACCGTCCAAGTATAGGGTGGCCACATTGTCCCTTGATCGATGTAGCGCACGACTATCCCTTTAAAACGCCTACACTGGTTGATGTGATGTCCCTCGGCTGCGCAGTAGGTGCAGCTTAAAAAAGGGTTCCCGTCTCTTGGCATAAGCTTTGATGTAGGGGTCTTTGGGCGGACATACCCATACTTGGACATCTTGTGATACAAGAGGTCTTAACGCCTCCAAGTTTCTTCTTTGGTTAAGATGATTGCGTTTCTGCGTTTGGAGGTGCGCTCTTCCAGGATGTCAACCTTCTCCTTCATCTCCTGTATCTCCTTGATTATATGAGACAAACTTTCTTTTATTCGATTTCTGTCATCTACCGTCTCATAACTTTCTATGGCAGGTTCTTCCTCGTAGGACTTTTAAGAACTCAAAGTAGTTTCATCATCATGAATGAGGTGAGAGTAATCTTGGGGTTCCTCTATTGCGATGTGATTGATAGCATCTAGGAGGTCATCAAAACTTCCGGCTTCCTCGTCTTTGGGTGATGGTAGTGTGCCATCATCTATCTTGTCCTGGATGATGTGTCGAAGGGCCCAACAGTCATTCGTGTTGTGCCCTTTTCCCTGATGATACTTGCAGTAATGGCCCTCCTTCCAATTGCGGCCTTTGATACTTGGTTCTGGGGTAGGACCTATGGGTCGGAGCATGTCCTTGTCTACCAATCTTTCGAGAGCAGTATTGAGGGTTATTCCCAATGGCGTGAACTTCCTGGGTATACGACCTTCTTTAGGTGAGACATTGGAGGAGGATGTATCACTTTTGCGCTTCCTTTCTGACCCTTGGGGAGCGGGATTGGGCTTCCCTAGAGTCATGGATTTGCAATTTTCCGATGAGGGGACGAACATGGGTGTGTCCCACAATTGTCGTGACTTGATGTTTCCGATGTCAGCTTCCAAACGATCTACTTGGTCAGTCATCTCCACCAGATATTCTTGGACTGTTCTAATCATGATGTGACCCAATGGCTTGAATCAAAAAGCGGACCGGATCAGACCCAATCTTCCTTCCTCGAAGTCTATCTGAATAGAGAGCACAGAGCGCTTAGTAATGAAACATGAGACTCTCATCAAATAAAAAATTGACCCGCACGTAGAAAACACATTGTCTTAAAAGAAAGGTCCTTAAGCCTAAATACCCAAATATTTCCATAATATCCAAGAGAAAATAAAGTCAATGAACAGAAATAAGAAAGATGGAAAAAAAAGATAATTATCCTAATTTTATTTTCCTAGACTCAAAGAAAATGAAAAATGGGATAAAAAAAAAGAAAATTCGGTCTTTTCTTTCTTTTTATTTTTTTTTTTGATTTTCGGCACCTCTTTGTTTTGCAGTTTTTTTTTTTTTCTTTTTATTTTTTTGACCGAAGCCGAATTACATCAAAAAAAAGAAAATACAAGAATAAGAAAAAGGGGAGAGGGGAAATTGAATGACCGACTCCTTTTTTTTTAAAAAAAAAAAATCCTATAAATTGTTCATGACTTTTAGAATAAATCATTGGGAAATGATGAGTGTTCATTGAATCTGAATTCTCGCACCATCTTTGGGCACTAGGAACTAGCTAAAAATAAAATAAAAGAATCCTAGCACGTAAGTACATGTTGGCACATAATCACGTAGTTCATGCATTCAAGCAAGCATTATAACGACGCAGCTCATAGGCAAACATGTGATCAGACGGGCATTACAACGACACATGCACAACAAGCAAGCGGATGCATGAATGTGGGTTAAAGGCTTTAGGCTCCTGTGAGGTCACCATGACAAATTACAATTTCCGTTCGGCAGATGGTCGACACATCGATTGTAATTCTTTTCATCAACAAAGGATTGATGAGTCATGGGTGAGGAAGCGTCGATTTGCACGATAGGACAATTGTATATTCCTTTAGATATACGCGTTGTCTATGAGTTGCGACACAAACTTCCTCGAGGGTCGATAAGGGCCAAAAGGTTGTGCCGAGGCACATGCAAATGATGCAAATGATGCAAGAATATATGGAACATGTTATTAAACAATTAAGCAAACTTGACTTTCGAGTCTCACCCTCTTAAATAAGTCCCCAGCAGAGTCGCCACTGTAAGGACCCGGGATTTTACCATTGCCAAAATCCTTTTGTTTTTCCCCGAAGTGCGTCCTTATAGAAAATTTGTCAGTTAGGGGCTTAGATAAGTTCAAGGGACCATCGAGTTAGAAAAGCTTTTGAAAAGACTTGAATTGAATAAAAACCATGAAAGAGGTCACAAATCTGCTATCGGCGTTTTATCGAAGGGACAAACCGAAGGGACAACCCAATAGCGCAAAAAGTGAACTAATCACGTTTTTAGAAAGACTCCCGCTTATATAAAACATATAAGTACCCATGAATAATAGGTTCGAGGGCGAAGGTACGAGGTGGGAAGGTGTTAGGCACCCAACTCGCCCGCATTATGACGGCCTCTACTAACTCAAGTTTGCTTAATAATTTAAAGACATAATTCCCATGCAAAACCGGATTAACAACCTAGACTTAGACTATTAATTGGTTCACCACAAGCATCACAACATTTAGGAAGCAATAAAATCGTTATTCTAGCATGATATCTACATTATGACTACTAGAAAATAAACAATTAGGCAAGCAATTTAATTTTAGCCCTCAGGAATTTGTACCTGAACTGTAGGCTATGTTTGATAAGAATAGTAAAAATAGATCTCAAGTTTGGAAGAAAAAGGGGGAAGCTCAGTGTTAATACTCCTGAGAATAGAGGTTGCCAACTGTAGGCTGTGTGTTTTGAACTGAAGGTGAGGGGTTGTTTATATAGGTGTGGGAAGTAGGGTTGGGCGGGTGAAAATTGAGCTGAAAAATGAAACAGGCTTGAAAAATGAGCCGGGCCCGAAGGGAAAGCCAGCGCCGCTAGCGGCGCTAGCCTATGCCGCTAACGGCCCTGGGACATACTCCATTGCCGCTGACGGCTGTCAGCAGCCAGCTGGATGACGTCATAATGACGTCATCCAGCCTGTCTTTATCTTCTGGGAAATTTTTAGTGATCTGGAAAATAGGAAAAGATTGTTTTACCCTTGCCTGGTGAAAGACGATTTTACCCCTATACCGCAACTTGGCGACCGGGGGTCGCAATGAGGCATGAGACGTGTCGTTGGAAAGCTCTTGAACGGGGCTTTTAGATGGAATGAAAATAAAGGAGTGTTTGGAGAAAAGCCTGAGACCTTATTTTAAACTATTAAAGCAATATAGAAGTTCAAGCTTAAAAATTACTCCTTTCATCATCGGGCTTTTGCGGAGAAATCTGAAGACGCTTTTTTGGCGTCTACACTCGGCAACTCCTTATATGTAGGGTTTCATAGGGTACCACAAGAATTAAAGTTGCGTATTTTGTCGATTTATATGACCCTAAAAATTTTTAGGCCAATCGGATGAAAAACTAAAATCCATCCCTGAAAAGGGCGCCTTCCCTAGCGAGCTGTAAAGCAAGACGCGACAACTCCTTATCTGTAATGATTCTTAGGGTACCACAAGAATTAAAGTTTCTTATTTTGTCGATTTATATGACACTACAAATTTTAAGGCCAATCGGATGAAAAACTAAAATCCATGAATAGGGCGCTTTGTCTCGCGAGCTGTAATCCGAGATACGGCAACTCCGTACTCGTTGGGATTCATAGGGTACCACAATAATTAAAGTTGCATATTTTCTCAATTTATATAATCTTGCAAAGTTTTAGGACAATCGAATGGAAAACTTAAATCTATGAGTAGGGCGCCTTCTCTCGCGAGCAGTAATCCGAGACGCGGCAACTCCTTACTCGTATGGGTTCATAGGGCACCACAAGAATTAAAGTTGCTTATTTTGTCGATTTATATGACCCTGAAAAATTTTAGGCCAATTGGATGAAAAACTAAAACCCATAAATAGGGCGCCTTCTCTCGCGAGCTGTAATCCGAGACGCGGCAACACCTTACTCGTTGGGATTCACAGGGTACCACAAGAATTAAAATTGCTTATTTTTTTATATTTATATGACCCTGCAAAATTTTAGGCAATCGCATGAAAAACTAAAACCCATGAATAGGGCGCCTTCTCACGCGAGCTATAATCCGAGACACGACAACTCCTTACTCGTTGGGATTCATAGGGTACTACAAGAATTAAAGTTTATTATTTTCTCGATTTAACTGACCCTGTAAATCTTTAGGCCAATCGGATGAAAAACTAAAATCCATGAATAGGGCGCCTTTTCTCGCGAGCTGTAGAGCGAGACGCTACAACTCCTTACTCGTTGGGATTCATACGGTACCACAAGAATTAAAGTTGCTTATTTTGTCGATTTATATGACCCTGCAAATCTTTAGGCCAATCGGATGAAAAACTAAAATCCATGAATAGGGCGCCTTTTCTCGCGAGCTGTAGAGGGAGACGCTACAACTCCTTACTCGTTGGGATTCATACGGTACCACAAGAATCAAAGTTGCTTATTTTGTCGATTTATATGACCCTGTAAAATTTTAGGGCAATCGGATGAAAAACTAAAATCCATGAATACGGCGCCTCCTCTGGCGAGCTGTAATCCGAGACTCGACAACTCCTTATCTGTACCACAAGAATCAAAGTTTCTTATTTTCTTGTTTTATATAACCCTGCAAAATTTTAGGCCAATCGAATCAAAAACTAAAATTCATGAATAGGGCGCCTCCTCTCGCGAGCTGTAATCCGAGACGCGGCAACTCCATATCTGTAGGGATTCATTGAGTACCACAAGAATTAAAGTTGCTTATTGTTGACTTATCTGACCCTGCAATATTATAGGCCAATCGGATGAAAAACTAAAATCCATGAATAAGGCGGCTTCTCTCGCAAGCTGTAATCCGAGACTCGGCAACTCCTTATCAGTAAGTATTCATACGGTATCACAAGAATTAAAGTTGCTTATTTTGTCGATTTATATCACCCTGAAAAATTTTAGGCCAATCGGATGAAAAACTAAAATCCATGAATAGAGCGCCTTCTCACGCGAGTTGTAATCCGAGAAGCGGTAACTCCTTACGCGTTGGGATTCATAGGGTACCAAAAGAATTAAAGTTTCTTATTTTGTTGATTTATATGACCCTGCAAAATTTTAGCCCAATCGGATGAAAAACTAAAATCCATGAGAAGGGCGCCTTCTCTCGCGAGCTGTAATCCAAGACTCGACAACTCCTTATCTGCAAGGATTCATAGGGTGCCACAAGAATTAAAGTTGCTTATTTTATCGATTTATATAACCCTGCAAAATTTTAGGCCAATCAGATGAAAAACCAACATCTACGAATAGGGCGCCTTCTCTCGCGAGCCGTAATTCGAGACGCGGCAACTCCTTACTCGTTGGGATTCATAGGGTACCACAAGAATTATAGTTTCTTATTTTTTTCTATTCATATGACCTTCCAAAATATTAGGCTAATCTGATGAAAAACTAAAATCCATGAAAAGGGCGCCTTCTCTCGCGAGCTATAATCCGAGACGCGGCAACTCCTTACTCATTGGGATTCATAGGGTACCACAAGAATTAAAGTTACTTATTTTGTCGATTTATATGACCCTGCATATTTTAGGCCAATCGGATGAAAAACTAAAATCCATGAATGGGGCGCCTTCTCTCGGGAGCTGTAAAGCGAGAGGCGGAAACTCCTTACTCGTTGGGATTCATCGGGTACCACAAGAATTAAAGTTGCTTATTTTGTCGTGTTATATGACCCTGCAAAATTTTAGCCAATCGGATGTAAAACTAAAATTCATGAATAGGGCACCTTCTCTCTGGAGCTATAATATGAGACTCGGCAATTCCTTATCTGTAACGATTCATAGGATACCACAAGAATTAAAGTTTCTTATTGTATCGATTTATATGACCCTGGAAAATTTTATGCCAATCGGATGAAAAACTAAAAAATCCATGAATAGGGCGCCTTCTCTCACGAGCTGTAAAGCGAGACGCGGCAAATCCATACTCGTTGGGATTCATCGGGTACCACAAGAATTAATGTTGCTTATTTTATCGTGTTATATGACCTTGTCAAATTTTAGGCCAATCAGATGAAAAACTAAAATCCTTGAATCGGGCGCCTTCTCTCGCGAGCTGTAATCCGAGACTTGGCAACTCCTTATCTGTAAGGATTCATAGGTACCACAAGAGTTAAAGTTGCTTATTTTGTCGATTTATGTGACCCAGTAAAATTTTAGGTCAATCAGATGAAAAACCAAAATCCATGAATAGGGCGCCTTCTCTCGCGAGCTGTAATCCGAGATGTGGCAACTCCTTACTTGTTGGGATTCATAGGGTACCACAAGAATTAAAGTTGCTTATTTTGCTATTTATATGACCCTGCAAATTTTAGGCCAATCGGATGAAAAACAAAAATCCATAAATAGGGCCCTTCTCTCGCGAGTTGTAAAGCGAGACGCTGCAACTCCTTATCTGTAGGGTTTCATAGGGTACCACAAGACTTAAAGTTGCTTATTTTGTCGATTTATACATATGACCCTGCAAAATTTTTAGGCCAATCGGATGAAAAACTAAAATCCATGAATAGGGCGCCTCCTCTCGCGAGCTGTAAAGCGAGACGGGGCAACACCTTACTCGTTGGGATTCATACGGTACCACAAGAAATAAAGTTGCTTATTATGTCGATTTATACGACCCTGCAAAATTTTAGGCCAATCGGATGAAAAACTGAATAGCGCGCCTCCTCTCGCGAGCTGTAAAGCGAGACTCGACAACTCCTTATCTGTAAGGATTCATTTGGTACCACAAGAATTAAATTTGCTTATTTTATCAATTTATATGACCCTACAAATTATTAGCCAATCAGATGAAAAACTAAAATCCAAGAATAGAGCGCCTTGTCTCGTGAGCTGTAATCCGAGACGCGGCAACTCCGTACTCGTTGGGATTCATAGGGTACCACAAGAATTAAAGTTGCTTATTTGATCGATTTATATATATGACCCTGCAAAATTTTAGGCCAATCGGATGAAAAACTAAAATCCATGAAAAGGGCGCCTTCTCTCGCGAGCTGTAATCCGAGACTCGGCAACTCCTTATCTGTAAGGATTCATAAGGTACCACAAGAATTTAAGTTGCTTATTTTGTCAATTTATATGACCCTGCAAAATTTTAGGCCAATCGGATGAAAAACTAAAATCCATGAAAAGGGCGCCTTCTCTCGCGAGCTGTAATCCAAGACTCGACAACTCCTTATCTGCAAGGATTCATAGGGTGCCACAAGAATTAAAGTTGCTTATTTTATCGATTTATATGACCCTGCAAAATTTTAGGCCAATCGGATGAAAAACTAACATCTACGAATAGGGCGCCTTCTCTCGCGAGCCGTAATTCGAGACGCGGCAACTCCTTACTCGTTGGGATTCATAGGGTACCACAAGAATTATAGTTTCTTATTTTGTCTATTCATATGACCTTCCAAAATATTAGGCTAATCTGATGAAAAAATAAAATCCATGAAAAGGGCGCCTTCTCTCTCGAGCTGTAATCCGAGACTTGACAACTCCTTATCTGTAAGGATTCATAGGGTACCACAACTATTAAAGTTTCTTATTTTGTCGATTTATATGACCCTGCAAAGTTTTAGGGCAATCGGATGAAAAACTAAAATCCATGAATAGGGTGCATTCTCTCGCGAGCTGTAATCCGAGACACGACAACTCCTTACTTGTTGGGATTCATAGGGTACCACAAAAATGAAAGTTGCTTATTTTGTCAATTTTTATGACCCTGCAAAATTTTAGGCCAATCGGATGAAAAACTAAAATCCATGAAAAGGGCGCTTAATCTCGCAAGCTGTAATCCGAGACTCGACAACTCCTTATCTGTAAGGATTCATAGGGTACAAAAAGAAATAAAGTTGCTTATTTTGTCAATTTATATGACCCTGCCAAATTTTAGGCCAATCGGATGAAAAACCAAAATCCATGAATAGGGCGCCTTCTATCGCGAGCTGTGATCCGAGACGCGGCAACTCCTTACTCGTTTGAATTCATAGGGTACCACAAGAATTCAAGTTGCTTATTTTGTCGATTTATATGATCCTGCAAAATTTTAGGCCAATTGAATGAAAAACTAATATCCATGAATAGGGCGCCTCCTTTCGCGAGCTGTAAAGCTAGATGCGGCAACTCCTTACTTCTTGGGATTCATACGGTACCAAAAGAATTAAAATTGCTTATTATGTCGATTTATATGACCCTGCAAAATTTTAGGTCAATCGGATGAAAAACTAAAATCCATGAATAGCGGGCCTCCTCTCGCGAGTTGTAATCCGAGGCTCGACAAAAGGATTCATAGGGTACCACAAGACTTAAAGTTGCTAATTTTGTCGATTTATATGACCCTGCAAATTTTTAGGCCAATGGAATGAAAAACTAAAATCCATGAATAGGGCGCCTTGTCTCGCGAGCCGTAATCCGAGACGCGGCAACTCCTTACTCGTTGGGATTGATTGGGTACCACAAGAATTAAAGTTTCATATTTTTTCGATTTATATGACCTTGCAAAATTTTAGGCTTATCAGATGAAAAACTAAAATCCATGAAAAGGGCGCCTTCTCTCGCGAGCTGTAATCCGAGACTCGGCAACTCCTTATCTGTAAGGATGCATAGGGTACCACAACAATTATAGTTTCTTTTTTTGTCGATTTATATGACCCTGCCAATGTGTAGGCCAATCGGATGAAAAACTAAAATCCATGAATAAGGCGCCATGTCTCGCGAGCTGTAATCCGAGACGCGGCAATTCCTTACTCGTTGGGATTCATAGGGTACCACAAGAATTAAAGTTGCTTATTTTGTTGATTTATATGCCCCTGCAAAATTTTAGGCCAATCAGATGAAAAAGTAAAATCCATGAAAAAGGGCGCCTTCTCTCGCGAGCTGTAATCCGAGACTTGGCAACTCCTAATCTGAAAGGATTCATAGGGTACCACACGAATTAAAGTTGCTTATTTTCTCGATTTATATGACCCTGCAAAATTTTAGGCCAGTCGGATGAAAAACTAAAATCCATGAATAGGGCGCCTTCTCTCGCGAGCTGTAATCCGAGACGCGAAAACTCCATAGTCGTTGGGATTCATAGGGTACCACAAGATTAAAGTTGCTTATTTTGTCGATTTATATGATCCTGCAAAATTTTAGGCCAATCGGATGAAAAACTGAAATCCATGAAAAGGGCGCCTTCTCTCGCGAGTTGTAATCCGAGACTCGGCAACTCCTTATCTGTAAGGATTCAAAGGGAACCACAAAAATTAAAGTTGCTTATTTTGTCGAATTATATGACCGTGCAAAATTTTTGGCCAATCGGATGAAAAACTAAGATCCAAGAAAAGGTCGCCTTATCTCCCGAGTTGTAATCCGAGGGAAAGCAACTTCTTTTCTGCAAGGATTCATATGGTACCACAAGAATTAAAGTTGCTTATTTTGTCGATTTATATGACCCTGCAAAATTTTAGGCCAATCGGATGAAAAACTAAAATCAATGAATAGGGCGCCTTCTCTCGCGAGCTGTAATTCGAGACGCGGCAACTCCTTATTCGTTGGGATTCAAACGGTACCATAAGAATCAAAATTGCTTATTATGTCATATCGTATGACCCTGCAAAATTTTAGGCTAATCGGATGAAAAACTAAAATCCATGAATAGGCGCCTCCTCTCGCGAGCTGTAAAGCGAGACGCGACAACTCCTTATCTGTTGGGATTCATACGGTACCACAAGAATTAAAGTTGCTTATTATGTCGATTAATATGACCCTACAAAATTTTAGGCCAATCGGATGAAAAAGTAAAATCCATGAATAGGGCGAATTCTCTCGCGAGCTGTAATCCGAGACGCGACAACTCCTTATTCGTTGGGATTCATAAGGTACCACAAGAATTAAAGTTTCTTATTTTGTCGATTTATATGACCCTGCAAAGTTTTAGGCCAATCGGATGAAAAACCAAAATCCATGAAAAAGGCGCTTTCTCTCGCGAGCTGTAATCCGAGACTCGACAACTCCTTATCTGTAAGGATTCATAAGGTACAAAAAGAATTAAAATTGCTTATTTTGTCGATTTATATGACCCTGCAAAATTTTAGGCGAATCGGATGAAAAACCAAAATCAATGAATAATGCGCGTTCTCTCGCGAGCTGTGATCCGAGACGCGGCAACTCCTTACTCGTTGGGATTCATAGGGTACCACAAGAATTAAAGTTGCTTATTTTGTGATTTATATGACCCTGCATATTTTTAGGCCAATCGGATGAAAAACTAAAATCCATGAGTATGGCGCCTTGTCTCCCGTGCTGTAATCCGAGACGCGACAACTCCTTACTCGTTGGGGTTCATTGGGTACCACAAGAATTAAAGTTTCTTATTTTGTCGATTTATATGACCTTGAAAAATTTTAGGCTAATCAGATTAAAAACTAAAATCCTTGAAAAGGGCGCCTTCTCTCGCGAGCTGTAATCCGAGACTCGACAACTCCTTATCTGGAATGATTCATAGGGTACCACAAGAAGTAAAGTTTATTATTTTGTCGATTTATATGACCCTGCAAAATTTTAGGCCAATCGGATGAAAAACTAAAATCAATGAATAGGGTGCCTTCTCTCGCGAGCTGTAATTCGAGACGCGGCAACTCCTTATTCGTTGGGATTCAAACGGTACCATAAGAATTAAAATTGCTTATTGTGTCGATTTATATGACCCTGCAAAATTTTAGGCTAATCGGATGAAAAACTAAAATCCATGAATAGCGCGCCTCCTCTCGCGTGCTGTAAAGCGAGACGCGGAAACTCCGTCTCTGTAATGATTCATAGGGTACCACAAGAATTAAAGTTGCTTAATTTCTCGATATATATGGCCCTACAAATTTTTAGGTCAATCGGATGAAAAACTAAAATCCATGAAAAGGTTGCCTTCTCTCCCGTGCTGTAATCCGAGGCAAGGCAACTCCTTATCTGTAAGGATTCAAAGGGAACCACAAGAATTAAAGTTGCTTATTTTGTTGAATTATATGATCCTGCAAAATTTTAGGCCAATCGGATGAAAAACTAAAATCCATGAATAGGGCGAATTCTCTCGCGAGCTGTAATCCGAGACGAGACAACTCCTTATTCGTTGGGATTCATAGGGTACCACAAGAATTAAAGTTTCCTATTTTGTCGATTTATATGACCCTGCAAAATTTTAGGCCAATCTGATGAAAAACCAAAATCCATGAAAAAGGTGCTTTCTCTCGCGAGCTATAATCCGAGACTCGGCAACTCCTTATCTGTAAGGATTCATAAGGTACCTAAAGAATTAAAGTTGCTTATTTTGTCGATTTATATGACGCTGCAAAATTTTAGGCAAATCGGTTGAAAAACCAAAATCAATGAATAATGAGCGTTCTCTCGCGAGCTGTGATCCGAGACGCGGCAACTCCTTACTCGTTGGGATTCATAGGGTACCTTGCAAAATTTTAGGTTAATCGGATGAAAAACTAAAATCCATGAATAGCGCGCCTCCTCTGGCGAGCTGTAAAGCGAGACGCGGAAACTCCTTATCTGTAATGATTCATAAGGTACAACAAGAATAAAAGTTGCTTATTTTCTCGATATCTATGACCCTACAAATTTTTAGGCCAATCGGATGAAAAACTAAAATCCACGAATAGGGCGCCTTGTCTCGCGAGCTGTAATCCGAGACGCGGCAACTACTTACTCGTTGGGATTCATAGGGTACCACAAGAATTAAAGTTGCTTATTTTGTCAATTTATATGACTCTGCAAAGTTTTAGGCCAATCGGATGAAAAACTAAAATCCATGAATAGCCCGCCTCCTCTCGCGAGCTGTAAAGCGAGACGCAGCAACTCATTATCTGTAAGGATTCATAGGGTACCACAAGAATTAAACTTGCTTATTTTGTCGATTTATATGACCCTAGAAAAATTAAGGGGCCAATCGGATGAAAAACTAAAATCTATTAATAGGGCGCCTTCTCTCGCGAGCTGTAATCCGAGACCCGGCAACTCCTTACTCCTTGGGATTCATAGGGTACCACAAGAATAAAAGTTGCTTATTTTTTCGATTTATATGACCCTGCAAAATTGTAGGCCAATCGGATGAAAATCTTAAATCCATGAATAGGGCGCCTCCTCTCGCGAGCTGTAATCCGAGACTCGACAAATCCTTATCCGTAAGGATTCATAGGGTACCATAAGAATTAAAGTTTATTATTTAGTCGATTTATATGATCCTATAAAATTTTAGGCCAATAGGATGAAAAACTAAATTCTATGAATAGGGCGCCTTCTTTCGCGTGCTGTAATCCGAGACCCGACAACTCCTTACTCGTTGGGATTCATAGGATACCACAAGAATTAAAGTTGCTTATTTTGTCGATTTATACGACCCTGCATAATTTTAGGCCAATCGGATAAAAAACTAAAATCCATGAATTGGGCGCCTTCTCTCGCGAGCTGTAATCCGAGACGCGACAATTCCTTACTCGTTGGGATACATTGGGTACACCCAGAATTAAAGTTGCTTATTTTGTCGATTTATATGACCTTGCAAAATATTAGGCCAATCGGATGAAAAACTAAAATCCATGAATAGGGCGCCTCCTCTCGCTAGCTGTAATCCGAGACTCAGCAACTCCCTATCTGTAAGGATTCATAGGGAACCACAAGAATTAAAGTTGCTTATTTTGTCGTTTTTATATGACCCTGCAAAATTTTAGGCCAATCGGATGAAAAACTAAAATCCATGAATAGCCCGCCTCCACTCGCAAGCTGTAAAGCGAGACACGGCAACTCATTATCTGTAAGGATTCATAGGGTGCCACAAGAATTAAAGTTGGTTATTTTGTCCATTTATATGAACCTGCAAAATTTTAGGCCATTCGGATGAAAAACTAAAATCCATGAATAGCGCGCCTCCTCTCGCGAGATGTAAATCGGGACGCGGCAACTCATTATCTGTAAGGAAACATAGGGTACCACAAGAATTAAAGTTTCTTATTTTGTCGATTTATATGACCCTAGAAAGTTTTTGGCTAATCGGATGAAAAACTAAAATCCATGAATAGGGCGCCTTGTCTCGCGAGTTGTAATCCGAGACGCGACAACTCCTTACTCGTTGGGATTCATAGGGTACCACAAGAATTAAAGTTGTTTATTTTGTCAATTTATATCACCCTGCAAAATTTTAGGCCAATCGGATGAAAAAACTAAAATCCATGAAAAGGTCGCCTTCTCTCCGGTGCTGTAATTCGAGACAAGGCAACTCGTTATCTGTAAGGATTCAAAGGAAAGCACAAGAATTAAAGTTGCTTATTTTGTCGAATTACATGACCCTGCAAAATTTTACGCCAATCGGATGAAAAACTAAAATCCATGAAAAGGTCGCCTTCTCTCCCGAGCTGTAATCCGAGGCAAGGCAACTCCTTTTCTGCAGGGATTCATAGGGTACCACAAGAATAAAAGTTGCTTATTTAGTCGATTTATATGACCTTGCAAAATTTTAGGCCAATCGGATGAAAAACTAAAATCAATGAATAGGGCGCCTTCTCTCGCGAGATGTAATTCGAGACGCGACAACTCCTTATTCGTTGGGATTCAAATGGTACTATAAGAATTAAAATTGTTTATTATGTCGATTTATATGACCCTGCAAAATTTTAGGCTAATCGGATGAAAAACTAAAATCCATGAATAGCGCGCCTCCTCTCGCGAGCTGTAAAGCGAGACACGACAACTCCTTATCTGTAGGGATTCATGGGGTACCACAAGAATTTAAGTTGCTTATTTTGTCGATTTATGTGACCATGTAAAATTTTAGACCAATCGGATGAAAAACTAAAATCCATGAATAGGGTGCCTCCTCTCGCGAGCTGTAAAGCGAGACGCGGCAACTCCTAATATGTAAGGATTCATAGGGTACCACAAGAATTAAAGTTGCTTATTTTGTCGATTTATATGACCCTAGAAATTTTTAGGTCAATCGGATGAAAAACTAAAATTCATGGATAGGGCGCCTTGTCTCGCGAGCTGTAATGCGAGACTCGGCAACTCCTTACTCGTTGGGATTCATAGGGTACCACAAGAATTAAAGTTGCTTATTTTGTTGATTTATATGATCCTGCAAAGTTTTAGGCCATTCGAATGAAAAACTCAAATCCATGAAAAGGGCGCCTTCTCTCGCGAGCTGTAATCCGAGACTCTGCAACTCCTTATATGTAAGGATTCATAGGGAACCACAAGAATTAAAGTTGCTTATTTTGTCGATTTATATCACCCTGCAAAATTTTAGGGCAATCGGATGAAAAATTAAAATCCATGAATAGGTCGTCTCCTCTCGCGAGCTGTAAAGCGAGGCTCGACAACTCCTTATTTGTAAGGATTCATAGGGTACCACAAGTATGAAAGTTTCTTATTTTGTCGATTTATATGACCCTAGAAATTTTTAGGCTAATCGGATGAAAAACTAAAATCCATGAATTGGGCGCCTTATCTCGCGAGCTGTTATCCGAGACGCGGAAACTCCTTACTCGTTGGGATTCATAGGTTACCAAAAGAATTAAAGTTTCTTATTTTGTCGATTTATATGACCTTGCAAATTTTTAGGCCAATCGGATGAAAAACAAAAATCCATGAATAGGGCGCCTCCTCTCCCTAGCTGTAATCCCAGACTTGGCAACTCCTTATTTGTAAGGATTCATAGGGTACCACAAAAATGAAAGTTGCTTATTTTGTCGATTTATATGACCCTGCAAAAGTATAGGCTAATCGGATGAAACACTAAAATCGATGAATAGTGCGCCTTCTCTCGAGAGCTGTAGTCCGAGACGCGACAATTCCTTACTCATTGGGATTCATAGGGTACCACAAGAATTAAAGTTGCTTATTTTATCGATTTATATGCCCTTGGAAAATTTTAGGCCAGTCGGATGAGAAAACTAAAATCCATGAATAGGGCGCCTCCTTTCACGAGTTGTAAAGCGATGAGCGTCAACTCCTTAACTGTAAGGATTCATAGGGTACCACAAGAATTAAAGTTTCTTATATTATCGATTTATATGACCTTGCAAAATTTTAGGCTAATCAGATGAAAAACTAAAATCCATGAAAAGGGCGCCTTCACCCGGGAGCTGTAATCCGAGACTCGACAACATTTATTTGTAAGGATTCATAGGGTACCACAAGAATTAAAGTTTGTTATGTTGTTGATTTATATGACCCTGCAAAATTTTAGGCCAATCGGATGAAAAACTAAAATCCATGAATAAGGCGACTTCTCTTGCGAGCTGTAATTCGAGACGCGTCAACTCCTTACTCGTTGGGATTCATACGGTACCACAAGAATTAAAGGTTCTTATAATGTCGATTTATATGACCCTGCAAAATTTTAGGCCAATCGAATGAAAAACTAAAATCCATAAATAGCGCGCCTCCTCTCGCGAGCTGTAAAGCGAGACTCGACAACTCCTTATCTGCAAGGATTAATAGGGTACCTCAAGAATTAAAGTTGCTTATTTTGTCGATTTATTTGACCCTACAAATTTTTAGGCCAATCGGATGAAAAACTAAAATCCATGAATAGGGCGCCTTCTCTCGCGAGCTATAGTCCGTGACGCGGCAACTCCTTACTCGTTGGGATTCATAGGGTACCACAAGAATTAAAGCTGCTTGTTTTTTCGATTTTTATGACCCTGCAAAATTTTAGCCCAATCAGATGAAAAACTAAAATCCATGAATAGGGCGCCTCCTCTCGCGAGCTGTAAAGCTAGGCGCGTCAACTCCTTAACTGTAAGGATTCATAGGATACCACAAGAATTAAAGTTGCTTATTTTGTCAATTTATATGACCCTGCAAATTTTTAGGCCAATCGGATGAAAAACTAAAATCCATGAATAGGGCGCCTTGTCTCGCGAGCTGTAATCCGAGATGCGGCAACTCCTTAGTTGTTGGGATTCATAGGGTACCACAAGAATTAAAGTTTCTTATTTTGTCGATTTATATGACCTTTCAAAATTGTAGGCTAATCAGATGAAAAACTAAAATCCATGAAAAGGGCGCCTTCTCTCGCGAGCTGTAATCCGAGACTCGACAACTCCTTATCTGTAAGGATTAAATGGTACCGCAAGAATTAAAGTTTCTTAATTTCTCGATTTATATGACCCAGCAAAATTTTAGGCCAATCGGATGAAAAAATAAAATCCATGAATAGGGCGCCTTCTCTCGCGAGCTGTAATCCGAGACTCGTCAACTCCTTACTCGTTGGGATTCATATGGTACCACAAGAATTAAAGTTGCTTACTATGTCAATGTATATGACCCTGCAAAATTTTTGGCGAATCGGATGAAAAGCTAAAATCCACGAATAGGGCGCCTCCTCTCGCGAGCTGTAAAGCGAGACGCGGCAACTCCTTATCTGTAAGGATTCATAGGGTACCACAAGAATTAAAGTTGCTTATTTTGTCGATTTAGATGACCCTAGAAAATTAAGCCAATCGGATGAAAAGCTAAAATCCATAAATTGGGCGGCGCCTCCTCTGGGGAGCTGTAAAACAAGACGCGACAACTCCTTATCTGTAAGGATTTATAGGGTACCACAAGATGTAAAGTTGCTAATTTTTTCGATTTATATGACCCTACAAATTTTTTGGCCAATCGGATGAAAAATAAAAATCATGAATACTGCGCTTTGTCTAGCGTGCTGTAATCCGAAAAACGGCAACTCCTTCCTTGTTGGGATTCATAGGGTACCACAAGAGTTAAAGTTGCATATTTTGTCGATTTATATGACCCTGCAAAATTTTAAGTCAATCGGATGAAAAACTAAAATCCATGAAAAGGTCGCCTTCTCTCCCGAGCTGTAATCCGAGACGAGGCAACTCCTTATCTGTAAGGATTCATAGGGTACCACAAGAATTAAAATTGCTTATTTTGTCGATTTATATGACCCTGCAAAATTTTAGGCCAATCGGATGAAAAACTAAAGTCCATGAATAGGGCACCTTGTCACGCGAGTTGTAATCCGAGACGTGGCAACTCCTTACTCGTTGGGATTCATACGATACCACAAGAATTAAAGTTTCTTATTTTGTCAATTTTATATGATCTTGCAAAATTATAGGCTAGTCAGATGAAAAACTAAAATCCATGAAAAGGGCGCCTTCTCTCGCGAGCTGTAATCCGAGACTCGACAACTCCTTATCTGTAAGGATTAATAGGGTACCAAAAGAATTAAAGTTTCTTATTTTGTCGATTTATATGACCTTGCAAAATTTTTGGCCAATCGGATGAAAAATTAAAAATCCATGAAGAGGGCGCCTTCTCTCGCGAGCTGTAATCCGAGACTCGTCAACTCCTTACTCGTTGGGATTCATACAGTACCACAAGAATTAAAGTTGCTTATTATGTCTATTTATGTGACCCTACAAAATTTTAGGCCAATCGGACGAAAAACTAAAATCCTTGAATAGCGCGCCTCCTCTCGCGAGCTGTAAAGCGAGACGCGGCAACTCCTTATCTGTAAGGATTCATAGGGTACCACAAGAATTAAATTTGCTAATTTTGTCGATTTATATGACCCTACAAATTTTTGGGCCAATCGGATGAAAAATAAAATCCATGAATACGGCTCCTTGTCTCGCGAGCTGTAATCTGAGACGCGACAACTCCTTCCTCGTTGGGATTCATACGTTACCACACGAATAAAAGTTGCTTATTTTGTCGATCTATATGACCGTGCACAATTTTAGGCCAATCGGATGAAAAACTAAAATCCATGAAAAGGTCGCCTTCTCTCCCGAGCTGTAATCCGAGACAAGGCAACTTCTTATCTATAACGATTCATAGGGTACCACAAGAATTAAAGTTGCTTATTTTGTCGATTTATATGACCCTGCAAAATTTTAGGCCAATTGGATGAAAAACTAAAATCCATGAATAGGGCGCCTTTTCTCGCGAGCTGTAATCCGAGACGAGGCAACTCCTTACTCATTGGGATACATAGGGTACCACAAGATTTAAAGTTTCTTATTTTGTCGATTTATATGACCTTGCAAAATTATAGGCTAATCAGATGAAAAACTAAAATCCATGAAAAGAACGCCTTCTTTCGCGAGCTGTAATCCGAGACCCGACAACTCCTTATCTGTAAGGATTCATAGGGTACCACAAGAATTAAAGTTTCTTATTTTGTCGATTTATATGACCCTGCAAAATTTAAGGCCAATCGGATGAAAAACTAAAATCCATTAATATGGCGCCTTCTCCCGCGAGCTGTAATCCCAGACGCGTCAAATCCTTACTCGTTGGGATTCATACGGTACCACAAGAATTAAAGTTGCTTATATGTCGATTTATATGACCCTGCAAAATTTTAGGCCAATCGGATGAAAAACTAAAATCCATGAATAACGCGCCTCCACTCGCGAGCTGTAAAGCGAGACGTGGCAACTCCTTATCTGTAAGGATTCATAGGGTACCACAAGAATTAAAGTTGCTTATTTTGTCGATTTATATGACCCTACAAATTTTTAGGCCAAACGGATGAAAAATAAAATCCATGAATACGGCGCCTTCTTTCCCGAGCTGTAACCCGAGACAAGGCAACTCCTTATCTGTAAGAACTCCATAGGGTACCACAAGAATTGAAGTTGCTTATTTTGTCGATTTATAAGACCCTGCAAAACTTTAGGCCAATCGGATGAAAAACTAAAATCCATGAATAGGGCGCCTTCTCTCGCGAGCTGTAGTCCGAGAGGCGGCAACTCCTTACTCGTTCGGATTCATAGGGTACCACAAGAATTAAAGTTGCATATTTTGTCGATTTATATGACCCGGCAAAATTTTAGGCCAATCGGATGAAAAAAAAAATGCATGAATAGGGCGCCTTCTCTCGCGAGCTGTAATCCGAGACTCGTCAACTCTTTACTCGTTGGGATTCATACGGTACCACAAGAATTAAAGTTCCTTATTATCTCGATGTATATGACCCTGCAAAACTTTAGGCCAATCGGATGAAAAGCTAAAATCCACGAATAGCGCGCCACCTCTCGCGAGCTGTAAAGCGAGACGCGGCAACTCCTTATCTGTAAAGATTAATAGGGTACCACAAGAATTCAAGTTGCTTATTTTGTCGATTTATATGACCCTGCAAAATTTTAGGCCAATCGGATGAAAAGCTAAAATCCATAAATAGGGCGGCGCCTCCTCTCGCGAGCTGTAAAACGAGACGCGACAACTCCTTATCTGTAAGGATTTATAGGGTACCACAAGAAGTGAAGTTGCTAATTTTTTCTATTTATATGACCCTACAAATTTTAAGCCAATCCGACACTCGACAACTCCTTATCTGTAAGGATTCATAGGGTACCACAAGAATTAAAGTTTCTTATTTTGTCGATTTATATGACCCTGCAAAATTTTTGGCCAATCGGATGAAAAATTAAAAATCCATGAATAGGGCGCCTTCTCTCGCGAGCTGTAATCCGAGACTCGTCAACTCCTTACTCGTTGGGATTCATACCGTACCACAGGAATTAAAGTTGCTTATTATGTCGATTTATATGACCCTACAAAATTTTAGGCCAATCGGATGAAAAACTAAAATCCTTGAATAGCGCGCCTCCTCTCGCGAGCTGTAAAGCGAGACGCGGCAACTCCTTATCTGTAAGGATTCATAGGGTACCACAAGAATTAAATTTGCTAATTTTGTCGATTTATATGACCCTACAAATTTTTGGGCCAATTGGATGAAAAATAAAATCCATGAATACGGCTCCTTGTATCGCGAGCTGTAATCCGAGACGCGACAACTCCTTACTCGTTGGGATTCATACGTTACCACACGAATAAAAGTTGCTTATTTTGTCGATCTATATGACCGTGGACAATTTTAGGCCAATCGGATGAAAAACTAAAATCCATAAAAAGGTCGCCTTCTCTCCCGGGCTGTAATCCGAGACAAGGCAACTTCTTATCTATAAGGATTCATAGGGTACCACAAGAATTAAGGTTGCTTATTTTGTTGATTTATATAACCCTGCAAAATTTTAGGCCAATTGGATGAAAAACTAAAATCCATGATTAGGACTCCTTTTCTCGCGAGCTGTAATCTGAGACGAGGCAACTCCTTACTCATTGGGATTCATAGGGTACCACAAGAATTAAAGTTTCTTATTTTGTCGATTTATATGACCTTGCAAAATTATAGGCTAATCAGATGAAAAACTAAAATCCATGAAAAGGGCGCCTTCTTTCGCGAGCTATAATCCGAGACCTGACAACTCCTTATCTGTAAAGATTCATAGGGTACCACAAGAATTAAAGTTTCTTAGTTTGTCGATTTATATGACCCTGCAAAATTTTAGGCCAATCGGATGAAAAACTAAAATCCATGAATATGGCGCCTTCTCCCCCGAGCTGTAATCCGAGACGCGTCAAATCCTTACTTGTTGGGATTCATACGGTACCACAAGAGTTAAAGTTGCTTAGATGTCGATTTATATGACCCTGCAAAATTTTAGGCCAATCGGATGAAAAACTAAAATCCATGAATAACGCGCCTCCACTCGCGAGCTGTAAAGCGAGACGTGGCAACTCCTTATCTGTAAGGATTCTTAGGGTACCACAAGAATTAAAGTTGCTTATTTTGTCGATTTATATGACCCTACAAATTTTTAGGCCAAACGGATGAAAAATAAAATCCATGAATACGGCGCCTTCTTTCCCGAGCTGTAACCCGAGACAAGGCAACTCCTTATCTGTAAGAAGTCCATAGGGTACCACAAGAATTGAAGTTGCTTATTTTGTCGATTTATAAGTCCCTGCAAAACTTTTGGCCAATCGGATGAAAAACTAACATCCATGAATAGGGCGCCTTCTCTCGCGAGCTGTAGTCCGAGACGCGGCAACTCCTTACTCGTTCGGATTCATAGGGTACCACAAGAATTAAAGTTGCATATTTTGTCGATTTATATGACCCGGCAAAATTTTAGGCCAACCGGATGAAAAAAAAAATCCATCAATAGGGCGCCTTCTCTAGCGAGCTGTAATCCGAGACTCGTCAACTCTTTACTCGTTGGGATTCATACGGTACCACAAGATTTAAAGTTCCTTATTATCTCGATGTACATGACCCTGCAAAATTTTAGGCCAATCGGATGAAAAGCTAAAATCCACGAATAGCGCGCCTCCTCTCGCGAGCTGTAAAGCGAGACGCGGCAACTCCTTATCTGTAAAGATTAATAGGGTACCCCAAGAATTAAAGTTGCTTATTTTGTCGATTTATATGACCCTGCAAAATTTTAGGCCAATCGGATGAAAAGCTAAAATCCATAAATAGGGCGGACCTCCTCTCGCGAGCTGTAAAACGAGACGCGACAACTCCTTATCTGTATGGATTTATAGGGTACCACAAGAAGTAAAGTTGCTAATTTTTTTTATTTATATGACCCTACAAATTTTTTGGCCAATCGAATGAAAAATATAATGAATACGGCGCCTTGTCTACTGAGCTGTAATCCGAGACACGGCAACTCCTTACTCGTTGGGATTCATAGAGTACAACAAGAATTAAAGTTGCATATTTTGTCGATTTATATATGACCCTGCAAAATTATAGGCCAATCGGATGAAAAACTAAAATCCATGAAAAGGTCGCCTTCTCTCCCGAGCTGTAATCCGAGACAAGGCAACTCCTTATCTATAAGGATTCATAGGGTACCACAAGAATTAAAGTTGCTTATTTTTTCTATTTATATGACCCTGCAAAATTTTAGGCCAATCGGATGAAAAACTAAAGTCCATGAATAGGGCACCTTGTCTCGCGAGCTGTAATCCGAAACGCCGCAACTCCTTGCTCGTTGGGATTCATAGGGTACCACAAGAATTAAAGTTTCTTATTTTTTTCAATTTTATATGATCTTGAGAAATTATAGGCTAATCAGATGAAAAACTAAAATCCATGAAAAGGGCGCCTTCTCTCGCGAGCTATAATCCGAGACTCGACAACTCCTTATCTGTAAGGATTCATAGGGTACCACAAGAATTAAAGTTTCTTATTTTGTCGATTTATATGATCCTGCAAAATTTTAGGCCAATCGGATGAAAAGCTAAAATCCACGAATAGGGCGCCTTCTCTCGCGAGCTGTAGTCCGAGACGCGGCAACTCCTTATCTGTAAAGATTCATAGGGTACCACAAGAATTAAAGTTGCTTATTTTGTCGATTTATATGACCCGGAAAAATTTTAGGCCAATCGGATGAAAAGCTAAAATCCATAAATAGGGTTGCGCCTCCTCTCGCGAGCTGTAAAACGAGACGCGGCAACTCCTTATCTGTATGGATTTATAGGGTACCACAAGAAGTAAAGTTGCTAATTTTTTCTATTTATATGACCTTACAAATTTTTTGGCCAATCGAATGAAAAATAAAATTAATGAATACGGTGCCTTGTCTAGCGAACTGTAATCCGAGACACGGCAACTCCTTACTCGTTGGGATTCATCGGGTACCACAAGAATCAAAGTTGCATATTTTGTCGATTTATATATGACCCTGCAAAATTTTAAGCCAATCGGATGAACAAGTAAAATCCATGAAAAGGTCGCCTTCTCTCCCGAGCTGTAATCCGAGACAAGGCAACTCCTTATCTATAAGGATTCATAGGGTACCACAAGAAATAAAGTTGCTTATTTTGTCAATTTATATGACCCTTAAAATTTTAGGCCAATCGGATGAAAAACTAAAGTCCATGAATAGGGCACCTTGTCTTGCGAGCTGTAATCCGAGACGCGACAACTCCTTACTCGTTGGAATTCATAGGGTACCACAAGAATTAAAGTTTCTTATTTTGTCAATTTTATATGATCTGGAGAAATTATAGGCTAATCAGATGAAAAACTAAAATCCATGAAAAGGGCGCCTTCTCTCGCGAGCTGTAATCCGAGACTCGACAACTCCTTATCTGTAAGGATTCATAGGGTACCACAAGAATTAAAGTTTCTTAATTTGTCGATTTATATGACCCTGCAAAATTTTAGGCCAATCGGATGAAAAACTAAAATCCATGAATAGGGCGCCTTCTCTCGCGAGCTGTAGTCCGAGACCCGACAACTCCTTACTCGTTCGGATTCATAGGGTACCACAAGAATTAAAGTTGCTTATTTTGTCGATTTGTATGACCCTGCAAAATTTTAGGCCAATCGGATGAAAAGCTAAAATCTATAAATAGGGCGGCGCCTCCTCTTGCGAGCTGTAAAACGAGACGCGGCAACTCCTTATCTGTAAAGATTTATAGGGTACCACAAGAAGTAAAGTTGCTAATTCTTTTTCTATTTATATGACCTTACAAATTTTTTGGCCAATCGAATGAAAAATAAAATTAATGAATACGGCGCCTAGTCTAGCAAGCTGTAATCCGAGACACGGCAACTCCTTACTCGTTGGGATTGATAGGGTACCACAAGAATCAAAGTTGCATATTTTGTCGATTTATATATGACCCTGCAAAATTTTAAGCCAATCGGATGAAAAACTAAAATCCATGAAAAGGTCGCCTTCTCTCCCGAGCTGTAATCCGAGACAAGGCAACTCCTTATCTATAAGGATTCATAGGGTACCAAAAGAATTAAAGTTGCTTATTTTGTCAATTTCTATGACCCTGCAAAATTTTAGGCCAATCGGATGAAAAACTAAAGTCCATGAATATGGCACCTTGTCTCGCGAGCTGTAATCCGAGACGCGGCAACTCCTTACTCGTTGGGATTCATAGGGTACCACAAGAATTAAAGTTTCTTATTTTGTCAATTTTATATGATCTTGAGAAATTATGGGCTAATCAGATGAAAAACTAAAATCCATGAAAAGGGCGCCTTCTCTCGCGAGCTGTAATCCGAGACTCGACAACTCCTTATTTGTAAGGATTCATAGGGTACCACAAGAATTAAAATTTCTTATTTTGTCGATTTATATGACCCTGCAAAATTTTAGGCCAATCGGATGAAAAACTAAAATCCATGAATAGGGCGCCTTCTCTCGCGAGCTGTAGTCCGAGACCCGGCAACTCCTTACTCGTTCGGATTCATAGGGTACCACAAGAATTAAAGTTGCTTATTTTGTCGATTTATATGACCCGGCAAAATTTTAGGCCAATCGGATGAAAAAATAAAATCCATGAATAGGGCGCCTTCTCTCGCGAGCTGTAATCCGAGACGCGGAAACTCCTTACTCGTTGGGATTCATAGGATACCACAAGACTTAAAGTTGCTTTTTTTTCGATTTATAAAATCCATGAAAAGGTCGCCTTCTCTCCAAAGTTGGAATCCGAGACAAGGGAACTCCTTATCTGTAAGGATTCATAGGGTACCACAAGAATTAAAGTTGCTTATTTTGTCGATTTATAAGACCCTCCAAAATTTTAGGCCAATCGGATGAAAAACTAAAATCTACGAATAGGTCGCGTTCTCTCGTGAGCTGTAATCTGAGACCCCGCAACTCCTTACTCTTTGGGATTCATATGTACCACAAGATTTAAAGTTGCTTTATTTGTCGATTTATATGACCTTGCAAAATTTTAGGCCAATCGGATGAAAAACTAAAATCCATGAATAGGGCGCCTCCTCTCGCGAGCTGTAAAGCGAGGCGCGTCAACTCCTTAACTGTAAAGATTCATAGGGTATCACAAGAATTAAAGTTGATTATTTTGTCGATTTATAAGACCCTGCAAAATTTTAGGCCAATCGGATGAAAAACTAAAATCCTTGAATAGGGTGCCTTCTCTCGCGAGCTGTATTCCGAGACCCGTCAACTCCTTACTCGTTGGGATTCATACAGTACCAGAAGAATTAAAGTTGCTTATTATGTCAATTTATATGACCCTGCAAAATTTTAGGCCAATCGAATGAAAAACTAAAATCCATGAATAGCGCGCCTCCTCTCCCGAGCTGTAAAGTGAGACGCGGCAACTCCTTATCTGTAAGGATTTATAGGGTACTACAAGAATTACAGTTGCTTATTTTTTCGATTTATAACACCCTACAAATTTTTAGGCCAATCGGATGAAAAATAAAATCCATGAATACGGCGCCTTGTCTCGCGAGCTGTAATCCGAGACGCGGCAACTCCTTACTCGTTGGGATTCATATGTTAGCAGAAGAATTAAAGTTGCTTATTATGTTGATTTATATGACCCTGCAAAATTTTAGGCCAATCGGATGAAAAACTAAAATCCATGAATAGCGCGCCTCCTCTCGCGAGCTGTAAACAAGACGCGGCAACTCCTTTCCTGTAAGGATTCATAGGGCACCACAAGTATAAAAGTTGCTTATTTTTTCGATTTATATAACCCTACTCGATTTATATCACCCTACAAATTTTTAGGCCATTCGGATGAAAAATAAAATCCATGAATAAGGCGCCTAGTCTCGCGAGCTGCAATCCGAGAAGCGGCAACTCTTTACTCGTTCCGGAAGAAACCGAAGAACTTCTTGAGAATCCTACAAGATCCATTCTTTCTTTTTTCTCTGGCAGATGGTCAGAACTTCATCTGGGTTCAAATACTACTGAGAGGTCCACTAGAGAGCCTTCTCTCCCGAGCTGTAATCCGAGACAAGGCAACTCCTTATCTGTAATGATTCATAGGGTACCACAAGTATTAAAGTTTCTTATTTTGTCGATTTATAAGACCCTGCAAAATTTTAGGCCAATCGGATGAAAAACTAAAATATATGAATAGGGCGCCTTCTCTCGCGAACTGTAATCCGAGTCCCGGCAACTCCTTACTCGTTGGGATTCATAGGGTACCAAAAAAAATTAAAGTTTCTTATTTTGTCGATTTATATGACCCTGCAAAATTTTAGGCCAATCGGATTAAAAACTAAAATCCATGAATAGGGCGCCTTCTCTCGCGAGCTGTAATCCGAGACAAGGGAACTCCTTATCTGTAAGGATTAATAGGGTACCACAAGAATTGAAGTTGCTTATTTTCTCGATTTATAAGACCCTGCAAAATTTTAGGCCAATCGGATGAAAAACTAAAATGTATGAATAGGGGGCCTTCTCTCGCGAGCTGTAATCCGAGACGCAGCAACTCCTTACTCGTTGGGATTCATAGGGTACCACAAGAGTTAAAGTTGCTTATTTTGTCGATTTATATGACCCTGCAAAATCTTCGGCCAATCGGATTAAAAACTAAAATCCACGAATAGGGCGCCTTCTCTCGCGAGCTGTAATCCGAGACGCGGCAACTCCTTACTCGTTGGGATTCATAGGGTACCACAAGAATTAAAGTTGCTTATTTTGTCGATTTATATGCCCGCAAAATTTTAGGCCAATCGGATGAAAAACTAAAATCCATGAATAGCGCCTTCTCTCGCGAGCTATAATCCGAGACGCGGCAACTCCTTACTCGTTGGGATTCATCGGGTACCACAAGAATTAAAATTGCTTATTTTGTCCATTTATATGACCCTACAAATTTTTAGGCCAATCGGATGAAAAACTAAAATCCATTTTTGTGGTACACTATGAATCCTTACAGATAAGGTGTTGCCGCCTCACGCTTTACAGGTCGCTAAAGGAGGCGCCCTATTCATGGATTTTAGTTTTTAATCCGATTGGCCTAAAATTTTGCAGGGTCACAAAAATCGACAAAATAAGCTACTTTAATTCTTGTGTTACCCTATGAATACCAACAAGTAACGAGGTGTCGCGTCTCGAACTACAGCTCGCAAGAGAAGGCGTCCTATTCATGGATTTTAGTTTGTCATCCGATTGGCCTAAAATTTTACAGGGTCACATAAAATCGACAAAATAAGAAACTTTAATTCTTGTGGTACCCTTTGAATCCCAACGAGTATGGAGTTGCCGGGTCTCCGATTACAGCTCGCGAGAGAAGGCGCCCTATCGAGTTGCCGCGTCTCGGAATACTGCTCGCAAGAGAAGGCGCCCTATTCATGGATTTTAGTTTTTCATCAATCTCGGTATTCATAGGGTAACACAAGAATTAAAGTTGCTTATTTTCTCGATTTATCAGACCCTGCAAAATTTTAGGCCAATCGGATGAAAAACTAAATTTTATGAATAGGGCGCCTTCTCTCGCGAGCTGTAATCGGAGACCCGGCAACTCCATACTCGTTGGGATTCAAAGGGTACCACAAGAATTAAAGTTTCTTAGTTTGTCTATTTTATATGACCCTGCAAAATTTTAGGCCAATCGGATGAAAAACTAAAATCCATGAATAGGGCGCCTTCTCTTGCGAGCTGTAGTCCGAGACGCGGCAACTCGTTACTTGTTGGTATTCATAGGGTAACACAAGAATTAAAGATGCTTATTTTGTCGATTTTTATGACCCTGCAAAATTTAAGGCCAATCGGATGAAAAACTAAAATCCATGAATAGGGCGCCTTCTATTGCGAGGTGTAATCCGAGACCCGTCAACTCCTTACTCATTGGGATTTATACAGTACAACAAGTATTAAAGTTGCTTATTATGTCGATTTATATGACCCTGCAAAATTTTAGGCCAATCGGATGAAAAACTAAAATCCATGAATATCGCGCCTCCTCTCGCGAGCTCTAAAGCGAGACACGACAACTCCTTATCTGTAAGGATTCATAGGGTACTACAAGAATTAAAGTTGCTTATTTTGTCGATTTATATGACCCTACAAATTTTTCGGCCAATCAGATGAAATAGAAAATCCATGAATACGGCGCCGTGTCTCGTTAGTTGTAATCCGAGACATGGCAACTCCTTACTCGTTGGGATTCATAAGGTACCACAAGAATTAAAGTTGTGTATTATGTTGATCTATATGACCCTGCAAAATTTTAGGCCAATCGGATGAAAAAATAAAATCCATGAAAAGGTCGCCTTCTCTCCCGAGCTAATCCGAGCAACGGAACTTCTTATCTATAAGGATTCATATGGTACCACATGAATTAAAGTTGCTTAATTTGTCGATTTATAAGACCCTCCAAAATTTTAGGCCAATCGGATGAAAAACAAAAATCTATGAATAGGGCGCCTTCTCCCGCGAGATGTAATCCGAGACCCGACAACTCCTTACTCGTTGGGACTCATAGGGTACCACAAGAATTAAAGTTTCTTATTTTGTCAATTTATATGACCCTGTAAAATTTTAGGCCAATCGGATGAAAAACTAAAATCCATGAATAGGGCGCCTTGTCTCGTGAGCTGTAATTCGAGACGCGGCAAGTCCTTACTCGTTGGGATTGATAGGATACCACAATAATTAAAGTTTCTTATTTTGTCAATTTATATGACCTTGCAAAATTATAGGCTAATCAGAAGAAAAACTAAAATCCATGAAAAGGGCGCCTTCTTAAGCGAGCTGTAATCCGAGACTCGACAACTCCTTATCTGTAATTATTCACAGGGTACCAAAAGAATTAAAGTTTCTTATTTTGTCGATTTATATGACCCTGCAAAATTTTAGGCCAATCAGATAAAAACTAAAATCCATGAATAGGGCCCCTTCTCTCGCGAGCTGTAATCCGAGACGCGTCAATTCCTTACTCGTTGGGATTCATACGGTACCAGAAGAATTAAAGTTGCTTATTATGTCGATTCATATGACCCTGCAAACTTTTAGGCCAATCGGATGAAAAACTAAAATCCATGAATAGCGCGCCTCCTCTCGCGAGCTGTAAACAAGACGCGGCAATTCCTTATCAGTAAGGATTCATAGGGTACCACAAGAATTAAAGTTGCTTTTTTTTCGATTTATATAACCCTACTCAATTTATATCACCCAACAAATTTTTAGGCCAATCGGATGAAAAATAAAATCCATGAATAAGGCGCCTAGTCTCGCGAGCTGTAATCCGAGACGCGGCAACTCCTTACTCATTCCGGAAGAAACCGAAGAACTTCTTGAGAATCCTACAAGATCCATACATTTGTTTTTCTCTGGCAGATGGTCAGAAATTCATCTGGGTTCAAATACTACTGAGAGTTCCACTAGAGAGCCTTCTCTCCCGAGCTGTAATCCTAGACAAGACAACTCCTTATCTGTAATGATTCATAGGGTACCACAAGTATTAAAGTTGCTTATTTTTTCGATTTATAAGACCCTGCAAAATTTTAGGCCAATCGGATGAAAATCTAAAATATATGAATAGGGCGCCTTCGCTCGCGAACTGTAATCCGAGTTCCGGCAACTCCTTACTCGTTGGGATTCATAGGGTACCAAAAAAAATTAAAGCTTCTTATTTTGTCGATTTATATGACCCTGCAAAATTTTAGGCCAATCGGATTAAAAACTAAAATCCATGAATAGGGCGCCTTCTCTTGCGAGCTGTTGTCCGAGACCCGGCAACTCCTTACTCGTTTGGATTCATTGGGTACCACAAGAATTAAAGTTGATTATTTTTTCGATTTATATGACCCTGCAAAATTTTAGGCCTCTCGGATGAAAAACTAAAATCCATGAAAAGGTCGCCTTCTCTCCCGAGCTGTAATCCGAAACAAGGGAACTCCTTATCTGTAGGGACTCATAGGGTACCACAAGAATTGAAGTTGCTTATTTTCTCGATTTATAAGACCCTGCAAAATTTTAGGCCAATCGGATGAAAAACTAAAATGTATGAATAGGGCGCCTTCTCTCGCGAGCTGTAATCGGAGACCTGGCAACTCCATACTCGTTGGGATTCAAAGGGTAGCACAAGAATTAAAGTTTCTTATTTTGTCGATTTTATATGACCCTGTAAAATTTTAGGCCAATCGGATGAAAAACTAAAATCCATAAATAGGGCGCCTTCTCTCGCGAGCTGTAGTCCGAAAAGCGGCAACTCGTTACTTGTTGGTATTCATAGGGTACAACAAGAATTAAAGTTGCTTATTTTGTCGACTTTCATGACCCTGCAAAATTTTAGGCCAATCGGATGAAAAACTAAAATCCATGAATAGGGCGCCAACTATTGCGACGTGTAATCCGAGACACGTCAACTCCTTACTCGTTGGGATTTATATGGTACAACAAGTATTAAAGTTGCTTATTATGTCGATTTATATAACCCTGCAAAAGTTTAGGCCAATCGGATGAAAAACTAAAATCCATGAATATCGCGCCTCCTCTCGCGAGCTGTAAAGCGAGACATTGCAACTCCTTATCTGTAAGGATTCATAGGGTACTACAAGAATTAAAGTTGCTTCTTTTGTCGATTTATATGACCCTACAAATTTTTAGGCCAATCAGATGAAAAATAAAATCCATGAAAAGTTCGCCTTCTCTCACGAGCTGTAATCCGAGACAAGGGAACTCCTTATTTGTAAGGATTCATAGGGCACCAAAAGAATTAAAGTTGCTTATTTTATCGATTTATAAGACCCTCCAAAATTTTAGGCCAATCGGATGAAAAACTAAAATCTATGAATAGGGCGCATTCTCTCGCGAGCTGTAATCCGAGACCCGGCAACTCCTTACTTGTTTGGATTCATAGGGTACCACAAGAATTAAAGTTGCTTATTTTGTCGATTTATATGACCCTGTAAATTTAAGACCAATCGGATGCAAAACTAAAATCCATGAATAGGGCGCCTTCTTTTGCGAGCTGTAGTCCGAGACGCGGCAACTCCTTACTCGTTGGGATTCATAGGGTACCAAAAGAATTAAAGTTGCATATTTTGTCGATTTATATGACCATGCAAAAGTTTAGGCTAATCGGATGAAAAACTAAAATCCATGAATAATGCGCCTCCTCTCGCGAGCTGTAAAGCGAGGAGCGTCAACACCTTAACTGTAAGGATTCATAGGGTACCATAATAATTAAAGTTGCTTATTTTGTCAATTTATATGATCCTGCAAATTCTTAGGCCAATCGAATGAAAAACTAAAATCCATGAACAAGGCGACTTGTCTCGCGAGCTGTAATCCGAGAGGCGACAACTCCTTACTCGTTGGGATTCATAGGGTACCACAAGAATTAAATTTCTTATTTTGTCGATTTATATGACCTTGCAAAATTATAGGCTAATCAGATGAAAAACTAAAATCCATGAAAAGGGCGCCTTCTCTCGCGAGTTGTAATCCGAGACTCGACAACTCCTTATCTGTAAGGATTCATAGGGTACCACATGAACTAAAGTGTCTTATTTTGTCAATTCATATGACTCTGCAATGTTTTAGGCCAATCGGATGAAAACTAAAATCCATGAATAGGGCGCCTTCTTTCGCGAGCTGTAATCCGAGACGCGGCAACTCCTTACTCGTTGGGATTCATACGTTAACACAAGATTTAAACTTTCTTATTTTGTCGATTTATACGACCCTCCAAAATTTTAGGCCAATCGGATAAAGAACTAAAATCTATGAATAGCGAGCCTCCTCTCGCGAGCTGTAAAGCGAGACACGACAACTCCTTATCTGTAAGGATTCATAGGGTACCAAAAGAATTAAAGTTGCTAATTTTATCGATATATATGAGCATACAAATTTTTAGGCCAATCGGATGAAAAATAAAATCCATGAATACGGCGCCTTGTCTCGCGAGCTGTAATCCGAGACGCGGCAAATACTTACTCGTTTGGATTCATAGGGTACCACAAGAATTAAAGTTGCTTATTTTCTCGATTTATGTGACCCTGCAAAATTTTAGGCCAATCAGATGAAAAACTAAAATCCATGAAAAGGTCGCCTTCTCTCCCGAGCTGTAATCCGAGACAAGGCAACTCCTTATCTGTAAGGATTCATAGGGTAACACAAGAATTAGAGTTGCTTATTTGTCGATTTATTTGACCCTGCAAAATTTTAGGCCAAACGGATGAAAAACTAAAATCTATTAATAGGGCGCTTTCTCTCGGGAGCTGTAATCCGAGACCCGGGAACTCCTTACTCGTTGAGATTCATAGGGTACCACAAGATTTAAAGTTTCTTATTTTGTCGATTTATAAGACCCTGCAAAATTTTAGGCCAATCGGATGAAAAACTAAAATATATGAATATGGCGCCTTCTCTCGCGAACTGTAATCCGAGTCCCGGCAACTCCTTACTTGTTGGGATTCATAGGGTACCACAAGAATTAATGTTGCTTATTTTGTCGATTTATATGACCCTGCAAAATTTTAGGCCAAACGGATGAAAAAATAAAATCTTTGAATAGGACGCCTTTTCTCGCGAGCTGTAATCCGAGACGCGGCAACTCCTTACTCGTTGGGATTCATAGGGTACCACAAGAATTAAAGTTACGTATTTTGTCGATCTATATGACTCTGCAAAATTTTAGTCCAATCGGATGAAAAAATAAAATCCATGAAAAGGTCGCCTTCTCTCCCGAGCTGTAATCCGAGACAAGGGAACTCCTTATCTGTAAGGATACATAGGGTACCACAAGAATTAAAGTTGGTTATTTTTTCGATTTATAAGACCCTCCAAAATTTTAGGCCAAACGGATGAAAAACTAAAATCTAAGAATTGGGCGCCTTCTCTCGCGAGCAGTAATCCGAGACACGGCAACTCCTTACTTGTTGGGATTCGTAGGGTAGCACAAGAATTAAAGTTGCATATTTTGTCGATTTATATGACCCTGTAAAATTTAAGACCAATCGGATGAAAAATTAAAATATATGAAAAGGGCGCCTTTTCTCGCGAGCTGTAATCCGAGACTCGGCAACTCCTTCTGTAATGATTCATAGGGTACCACAAGAATTAAACTTGCTTATTTTATCGATTTATATGACCCTGCAAAAATTTAGGCCAATCGGATGAAAAACTAAAATCCATGAAAAGGTCGCCTTCTCTCCCGAGCGCTAATCCGAGGCAAGGAAACTCCTTATCTGTAAGGACTCATAGGGTACCACAACAATTTAAAGTTGCTTATTTTGTCGATTTGTATGACCTTGCCAAATTTTAGGCCAATCGGATGAAAACTAAAATCCATGAATAGGGTGCCTTCTCCCGCTAACTGTAATCCGAGACTCGGAAACTCCTTATCTTTAAGGATTCATAGGGTACCACAAGAATTAAAGTTGCTTATTTTGTCGATTTATATGACCCTGCAAAAGTTTAGGCCAATCGAATGAAAAACTAAAATCCAAGAATAGGGCGCCTTCTCTCGCGAGCTGTAGTCCGAGACCCGGCAACTCCTTACTCGTTGGGATTCATAGGGTACCACAAGAATTAAAGTTTCTTATTTTGTCGATTTATATGACCTTGCAGAATTATAGGCTAATCAGATGAAAAACTAAAATCCATGAAAAGGGCGCCTTCTCTCGCGAGCTGTAATCCGAGACAAGGCAACTCCTTATCTGTAAGGATTCATAGGGTACAGCAAGATTTAATGTTGCTTATTTTGTCGATTTATATGACCCTGCAAAATTTTAGGCCAATCGGATGTAAAACAAAAATATGTGAATAGGTCGCCTTCTCTCGCGAGCTGTAATCCGAGACCCGGCAACTCCTTACTAGTTGGGATTAAAAGGGTACCACAAGAATTAATGTTGCTTATTTTGTCGATTTATTTCACCCTGCAAAATTTTAAGCCAATCGGATGAAAAACTAAAATCCATGAATAGGACGCCTTCTCTCGCGAGCTGTAATCCGAGACGCGGCAACTCCATACTCGTTGGGATTCATACGGTACAACAAGAATTAAAGTTGCTTATTATGTCGATTTATATGACCCTGCAAAATATTAGGGCAATCGGATGAAAAACTAAAATCCATGAATAGCGCGCCTCTCTCGCGAGCTGTAAAGCGATACCCCGCAATTCCTTATCTGTAAGGATTCATAGGGTACCGCAAGAATTAAAGTTGCTTATTTTGACGATTTATATGAACCCTCCAAAATTTTAGGATAATCGGATGAAAAACTAAAATCATGAATTGGGCGCCTTGTCTCGCGAGCTGTAATCAGAGACGCGGCAACTCCTTACTCGTTTGGATTGATAGGGTACCACAAGAATTAATGTTTCTTATTTTGTCGATTTATATGACCTTGCAAAATTATAGGCTAATCCGATGAAAAACTAAAATCCATGAAAAGGGCGCCTTCTCTCTCGAGCTGTAATCCGAGACAAGACAACTCCTTATCTGTAAGGATTCATAGGGTACCACAAGAATTTAAGTTTTTTTTTTTTCGATTTATATGCCCTGCAAAATTTTAGGCCAATCGGATGAAAAACTAAAATCCATGAATAGGGCGCCTTCTATCGCGAGGTGTAATCCGAGACGCGTTAACTCCTTACTCGTTGGGATTCATACGGTACAACAAGAATTAAAGTTGCTTATTATATCGATTTATATGACCCAACAAAATTTTAGGCCAATCGGATGAAAAACTAAAATCCATGAATAGTGCGCCTCCTCTCGCGAGCTGTAAAGCGAGACGCGGCAACTCCTTATCTGTAAGGATTCATAGGGTACCACAAGAATTAAAGTTGCTTATTTTTTTGATTTATATGACCCTACAAATTTTTAAGCCAATCAGATGAAAAGTAAAATCCATGAATACGGCGGTTTGTCTCGCGAGCAGTAATCCGAGACGCGGCAACTCCTTACTCGGTTGGATTCATAGGGTACCACAAGAATTAAAGTTGCGTATTTTGTCGATCTATATGACCCTGCAAAATTTTAGGCCAATCGTATTAAAAAATAAAATCCATGAAAAGGTCGCCTTCTCTCCCGAGCTGTAATCCGAGACAAGGGAACTCCTTATCTGTAAGGATTCATAGGGTACCACAAGAATTAAAGTTTCTTATTTTGTCGATTTATAAGACCCTCCAAAATTTTAGGCCAATCGGATTAAAAAACTAAAATCTATGAATAGGGCTCCTTCTCTCGCGAGCTGTAATCCGAGACCCGGGAACTCCTTACTCGTTGGAATTCATAGGGTACCACAAGATTTAAAGTTTCTTATTTTGTTGATTTATATGACCCTGTAAAATTTTAGGCCAATCGGATAAAAAACTAAAATCCATGAATAGGGCGTCTTCTCTCGGGAGCTATAGTCCGAGACCTGGCAACTCCTCACTCGTTGGGATTCATAGGGTACCACAAGAATTAAAGTTGCTTATTTTGACGATTAATATAACCCTGCAAAATTTTAGGGCAATCGGATGAAAAACTAAAATCCATGAAAAGGTCACCTAAAAATTTGCAGGGTCATATAAATCGACAAAATAAGCAACTTTAATTCTTGTGGTACCCTATGAATCCCCACCAGTAAGGAGTTGCCGGGTCTTGGATTACAGCTCGCGAGAGAAGGCGACCTTTTCATGGATTTTAGGTTTTCATTCGATTGGCCTAAAATTTTGCGGGGTCATATAAATCGACAAAATAAGCAACTTTAATTCTTGTGGTACCCTATGAATCTCAACGAGTAAGGAGTTGCCGCGTCTCGGATTACAGCTCGCGAGACAAGGTGTCGTATTCACGGATTTTATTTTTCATCTGATTGGCCTAAAAATTTGTAGGGTTATATAAATCGAGTAGGGTTATGTAAATCGAAAAAATAAGCAACTTTAATTCCTGCGGTACCCTATGAATCCTTGCAAATAAGGAGTTGTCGCGTCTTGTTTACTGCTCGCGAGAGGAGGCGCGCTATTCATGGATTTTAGTTTTTCATCCGATTAGCCTAAAAGATTGCTGGGTCATATAAATAGACATAATAGCAACTTTAATTCTTCTGGTACCGTATGAATCCCAACGAGTAAGGAGTTGACGCGTCTCGGATTACAGCTCGCGAGAGAAAGGGCCCTATTCATGGATTTTAGTTTTTCATCCGATTGGCCTAACCTTTTGCAGGGTAATATAAATCGACAAAATAAGAAACATTAATTCTTGTGGTACCCTGTGAATCCTTACAGATAAGGAGTTGTCGAGTCTCGAATTACAGCTCGCGAGAGAAGGCGCCCTTTTCATGGATTTTAGTTTTTCATCTGATTAGCCTATAATTTTGCAAGGTCATATAAATCGACAAAATAAGAAAATTTAATTATTGTGGTATCCTATCAATCCCAACAAGTAAGGAGTTGCCGCGTCTCAAATTACAGCTCGCGAGACAAGGCGCCCTATTCATGGATTTTAGTTTTTCATCCGATTGGCCTAAAATTTTGCAGGATCATATAATTCGACAAAATAAGAATCTTCAATTCTTGTGGTACCCTATGAATCCTTAGAGATAAGGAGTTGCCTTGTCTCGGATTACAACTCGCGAGAGAAGGCGACCTTTTCATGGATTTTAGTTTTTCATCCGATTGGCCTAACATTTTGCAGGGTTATATTAATCGTCAAAATAAGCAACTTTAATTCTTGTGGTACCCTATGAATCCAAACCACCGTATTCATGGATTTTACTTTTCATCTGATTGGCCTAAAAATTTTGCAGGGCCTAAAATTCTACAGGGTCATAAAGTTGCCGTGTCTCGGATTACTGCTCGCGAGAGAAGGCGCCCAATTCATAGATTTTAGTTTTTCATCCGATTGGCCTAAAATTTTGGAGGGTCTTATAAATCGAAAAAATAAGCAACTTTAATTCTTGTGGTACCCTATGTATCCTTACAGATAAGGAGTTCCCTTGTCTCGGATTACAGCTCGGGAGAGAAGGCGACCTTTTCATGGATTTTATTTTTTCATCCGATTGGCCTAAAATTTTGCAGGGTCATATAGGTCGAGAAAATACGTAACTTTAATTCTTGTGGTACCCTATGAATCCAACCGAGTAAGGAGTTGCCGCGTCTCGGATTACTACTCGCGAGACAAACCGCCGTATTCATGGATTTTACTTTTCATCTGATTGGCCTAAAAATTTGTAGGGTCATATAAATCAAAAAAATAAGCAACTTTAATTCTTGTGGTACCCTATGAATCCTTACAGATAAGGAGTTGCCGCGTCTCGCTTTACAGCTCACGAGAGGAGGCGCGCTATTCATGGATTTTAGTTTTTCATCCGATTGGCCTAAAATTTTGCAGGGTCATATAAATCGATATAATAAGCAACTTTAATTCTTGTTGTACCGTATAAATCCCAACGAGTAAGGAGTTAACGCGTCTCGGATTACACCTCGCGATAGAAAGTGCCCTATTCATGGATTTTAGTTTTTCATCCGATTGGCCTAAAATTTTGCAGGGCATATAAATCGAAAAAATAAAAAACTTAAATTCTTGTGGTACCCTATGAATCCTTACAGATAAGGAGTTGTCGAGTCTCGGATTACAGCTCGAGAGAGAAGGCGTCCTTTTCATGGATTTTAGTTTTTCATCGGATTAGCCTATAATTTTGCACGGTCATTTAAATCGACAAAATAAGAAACATTAATTCTTGTGGTACCCTATCAATCCAAACGAGTAAGGAGTTGCCGCGTCTCTGATTACAGCTCGCGAGACAAGGTGCCCAATTCATGATTTTAGTTTTTCATCCGATTGGCCTAAAATTTTGCAGGGTCATATAAATCGACAAAATAAGCAACTTTAATTCTTGTGGTACCCTATGAATCCTTAAAGATAAGGAGTTTCTGAGTCTCAGATTACAATTAGCGGGAGAAGGCACCCTATTCATGGATTTTAGTTTTTCATCCGATTGGCCTAAAATTTTGCAGGGTCATATAAATCGATAAAATAAGCAAGCTTAATTCTTGTGGTACCCTATGAATCCTTACAAAAGGAGTTGCCGAGTCTCGGATTACAGCTCGCGAGAGAAGGCGCCCTTTTCATATATTTTAGTTTTTCATCCGATTGGTCTTAAATTTTACAGGGTTATATAAATCGACAAAATATGCAACTTTAATTCTTGTTGTACCCTACGAATCCCAACAAGTAAGGAGTTGCCGTGTCTCGGATTACTGCTCGCGAGAGAAGGCGCCCAATTCATAGATTTTAGTTTTTCATCCGATTGGCCTAAAATTTTGGAGGGTCTTATAAATCGAAAAAATAAGCAACTTTAATTCTTGTGGTACCCTATGTATCCTTACAGATAAGGAGTTCCCTTGTCTCGGATTACAGCTCGGGAGAGAAGGCGACCTTTTCATGGATTTTATTTTTTCATCCGATTGGCCTAAAATTTTGCAGGGTCATATAGGTCGACAAAATACGTAACTTTAATTCTTGTGGTACCCTATGAATCCCAACGAGTAAGGAGTTGCCGCGTCTCGGATTACAGCTCGCGAGAAAAGGCGTCCTATTCAAAGATTTCATTTTTTCATCCGTTTGGCCTAAAATTTTGCAGGGTCATATAAATCGACAAAATAAGGAACATTAATTCTTGTGGTACCCTATGAATCCTATCGAGTAAGGAGTTGCCGGGACTCGGATTACAGTTCGCGAGAGAAGGCGCCATATTCATATATTTTAGTTTTTCATCCGATTGGCCTAAAATTTTGCAGGGTCTTATAAATCGACAAAATAAGAAACTTTAATTCTTATGGTACCCTATGAATCCCAACGAGTAAGGAGTTGCCGGGTCTCGGATTACAGCTCCCGAGAGAAGGTGCCCTATTAATAGATTTTAGTTTTTCATCCGTTTGGCCTAAAATTTTGCAGGGTCATATAAATCGACAAATAAGCAACTCTAATTCTTGTGTTACCCTATGAATCCTTGCAGATAAGGAGTTGCCTTGTCTCGGATTACAGCTCGGAAGAGAAGGCGACCTTTTAATGGATTTTAGTTTTTCATCTGATTGGCCTAAAATTTTGCAGGGTCACATAAATCGAGAAAATAAGCAACTTTAATTCTTGCTGTACCCTATGAATCGAAACGAGTAAGTAGTGGCCGCGTCTCGAATTACAGCTCGCGAGACAAGGCGCCGTATTCATGGATTTTATTTTTCATCCGATTGGCCTAAAAATTTGTATGGTCATATATATCGATAAAATTAGCAACTTTATTTCTTGTGGTACCCTATGAATCCTTACAGATAAGGAGTTGTCGTGTCTCGCTTTACAGCTCGCGAGAGGAGGCTCGCTATTCATAGATTTTAGTTCTACATCCGATTGGCCTAAAATTTTGGAGGGTCGTATAAATAGACAAAATAAGAAAGTTTAAATCTTGTGTTAACGTATGAATCCCAACGAGTAAGGAGTTGCCGCGTCTCGGATTACAGCTCGCGAAAGAAGACGCCCTATTCATGGACTTTAGTTTTCATCCGATTGGCCTAAAACATTGCAGAGTCATATGAATTGACAAAATAAGACACTTTAGTTCTTGTGGTACCCTATGAATCCTTACAGATAAGGAGTTGTCGAGTCTCGGATTACAGCTCGCGAGAGAAGGCGCCCTTTTCATGGATTTTAGTTTTTCATCTGATTAGCCTATAATTTTGCAAGGTCATATAAATCGACAAAATAAGAAACTTTAATTCTTGTGGTACCCTATGAATCCCAACGAGTAAGGAGTTGTCGCGTCTCGGATTACAGCTCGTGAGACAAGGCGCCTTATTCATGGATTTTAGTTTTTCATTCGATTGGCCTAAGAATTTGCAGGGTCATATAAATTGACAAAATAAGCAACTTTAATTATTATGGTACCCTATGAATCCTTACAGTTAAGGTGTTGACGCTCCTCGCTTTACAGCTCGCGAGAGGAGGCGCATTATTCATGGATTTTAGTTTTTCATCCGATTAGCCTAAAATTTTGCAGGGTCATATAAATCGACAAAATAAGCAACTTTAATTCTTTTGGTACCCTATGAATCCCAACGAGTAAGGAGTTGCCGAGTCTCGGACTACAGCTCGCGAAAGAAGGCGCCCTATTTATGGATTTTTGTTTTTCATCCGATTGGTCTTAAATTTACAGGGTCATATAAATCGACAAAATAAGCAACTTTAATTCTTGTGGTACCCTATGAATCCAAACAAGTAAGGAGTTGCCGGGTCTCGGATTACAGCTCGCGAGAGAATGCGCCCTATTCATAGATTTTAGTTTTTCATCCGATTGGCCTAAAATTTTGGAGGGTCTTATAAATCGACAAATAAGCAACTTTAATTCTTTTGGTACCCTATGAATCCTTACAGATAAGGAGTTCCCTTTTCTCGAATTACAGCTCTTGAGAGAAGGCGAACTTTTCATGGATTTTATTTTTCATCTGATTGGCCTAAAAATTTGTGGGGTCATATAAATCGACAAAAGAAGCAACTTTAATTCTTGTAGTACCCTATGAATCCTTACAGATAAGGAGTTGCCGTGTCTCGCTTTACAGCTCGCGAGAGAAGGCGCGATATTCATGGATTTTAGTTTTTCATCCGATTGGCCTAAACTTTTGCAGGGTTATATAAATCGACATAATAAGCAACTTTAATACTTGTTGTACCGTATAAATCCCAACGAGTAAGGAGTTGACGGGTCTCGGATTAAACCTCGCAATAGTTGGCGCCCTATTCATGGATTTTAGTTTTTCATCCGATTGGCCTAAAATTTTGCAGGGTCATGAAAGTCGACAAAAAAGCAACTTTAATTCTTGTTATACCCTATGAATACCAACAAGTAACGAGTTGCCGCTTTTTGGACTACAGCTCGCAAGAGAAGGCGCCCTATTTATAGATTTTAGTTTTTCATCTGATTGGCCTAAAATTCTGCAGGGTCATATAAAATCGACAAAATAAGAAACTTTAATTCTTGTGGTACCCGATGAATCCCAACGAGTAAGGAGTTGCCGCGTCTCGGATTACAGCTCGCGAGAGAAGGCCCCCTATTCATACATTTTAGTTTTTCATCCGATTGGCCTAAAATTTTGCAGGGTCTTATAAATCGAGAAAATAAGCAACTTCAATTCTTGTGGTACCCTATTAATCCTTACAGATAAGGAGTTCCCTTGTCTCGGATTACAGCTCGGGAGAGAAGGCGACCTTTTCATGGATATTAGTTTTTCATCCGATAGGCCTAAAATTTTGCAGGGTCATATAAATCGACAAAATAATCAACTTTAATTCTTGTGGTACCCTATGAATCCAAACGAGTAAGGAGTTGCCGCGTCTCGGACAACAGCTCGCGAGAGAAGGCGCCCTATTCATGGATTTTAGTTTTTAATCCGATTGGCCTAAAATTTTGCAGGGTCATATAAATCGACAAAATAAGAAACTTTAATTTTTTTTTGGTACCCTATGAATCCCAACGAGTAAGGAGTTGCCGGGACTCGGATTACAGTTCGCGAGAGAAGGCGCCCTATTCATATATTTTAGTTTTTCATCCGATTGGCCTAAAATTTTGCAGGGTCTTATAAATCGACAAAATAAGCAACTTTAATACTTGTGGTACCCTATGAATCATTACAGATAAGGAGTTGCCTTGTCTCGGATTACAGCTCGGGAGAGAAGGCTCTCTAGTGGACCTCTCAGTAGTATTTGAACCCAGATGATGTTCTGACCATCTGCCAGAGAAAAAAGAAAGAATGGATCTTGTAGGATTCTAAAGAAGTTCTTCGGTTTCTTCCGGAACGAGTAAAGAGTTGCCGCTTCTCGGATTACAGCTCGCGAGACTAGGCGCCTTATTCATGGATTTTATTTTTCATCCGAATGGCCTAGAAATTTGTAGGGTGATATAAATTGAGTAGGGTTATATAAATCGAAAAAATAAGCAACTTTTATACTTGTGGTGCCCTATGAATCCTTACAGGAAAGGAGTTGCCGCGTCTTGTTTACAGCTCGCGAGAGGAGGCGCGCTATTCATGGATTTTAGTTTTTCATCCGATTAGCCTAAAAGTTTGCAGGGTCATATAAATCGACATAATAAGCAACTTTAATTCTTCTGGTAACATATGAATCCCAACGAGTAAGGAGTTGCCGCGTCTCGGATTACAGCTCGCGAGACAAGGCGCCGTATTCATGGATTTTATTTTTCATCCGATTGGCCTAAAAATTTGTAGGGTCTTATAAATCGAAAAAATAAGCAACTTTAATTCTTGTAGTACCCTATGAATCCTTACAGATAAGGAGTTGCCGCGTCTCGCTTTACAGCTCGGGAGAGGAGGCGCACTATTCATGGATTTTAGTTTTTCATTCGATTGGCCTAAAATTTTGCAGGGTCATATAAATTGACATAATAAGCTACTTTAATTCTTCTGGTACCGTATGAATCCCAACGAGTAAGGAGTTGACGGGTCTCGGATTACAGCTCGCGAGAGAAGGCACCCTATTCATGGATTTTAGTTTTTCATCCGATTGGCCTAAAATTTTGCAGGGTCTTATAAATCGACAAAATAATCAACTTTAATTCTTGTGGTACCCTATGAATCTTTACAGTTAAGGAGTTGACGTGCCTCGCTTTACAACTCGCGAGAGGAGGCGCCCTATTCATGGATTTTAGTTTTTCATCCGATTGGCCTAAAATTTTGCAAGGTCATATAAATCGACAAAATAAGCAACTTTAATTCTTGTGGTACATATAAATCCCAAAGGGTAAGGAGTTGCGGGGTCTCGGATTACAGCTCGCGAGAGAACGCGCCATACTTATATATTTTAGTTTTTCATCCGATTGGCCTAAAATTTTGGAGGGTCTTATAAATCGACAAAATAAGCAACTTTAATTCTTGTGGTACCCTATGAATCCTTACAGATAAGGAGTTCCCTTGTCTCGGATTCCAACTCGGGAGAGAAGGCGACCTTTTCATGGATTTTATATTTTCATCCGATTGGCCTAAAATTTAGCAGGGTCATATAATTTGACAAAATAAGAAACTTTAATTCTTGTGGTACCCTATGAATCCCAACGAGTAAGGAGTTGCCGCGTCTCGCATTACAGCTCGCCAGACAAGGCGCCGTATTCATGTATTTTATTTTTCATCCGATTGGCCTAAAAATTTGTAGGGTCATATAAATCGACAAAATAAGCAACTTTAATTCTTGTGGTACCCTATGAATCCTTACAGGTAAGGAGTTGCCGCGTCTCGCTTTACAGCTCGCGAGGGGAGGCGCGCTATTCATGGATTTTAGTTTTTCATTCGATTGGCCTAAAATTTTGTAGGGTCTTATAAATCGACATAATAAGCAACTTTAATTCTTGTTGTACCGTATGAATCCCAATGATTAAGGAGTTGACGAGTCTCGGTTTACAGCTCGCGACAAAAGGCGCCCTATTCATGGATTTTAGTTTTTCATCCGATTGGCGTAACTTTTTGCAGGGTCTTATAAATCGACAAGATAAGAAACATTAATTCTTGTGGTACCCTATGAATTCTTACAGATAAGAAGTTGTCGAGTCTCGAATTACAGCTCGCAAGAAACGGCGCCCTTTTGATGGATTTTATTTTTTCATCTGATTAGCCTATAATTTTGCAAGGTCATATAAATCGATAAAATAAGAAACTTTAATTATTGTGGTACCCTATCAATCCCAACGAGTAAGGAGTTGCCGCGTCTCGAATTACTGCTCGCGAGACAAGGCGCCCTATTTATGGATTTTAGTTTTTCATCGATTGGTCTAAAATTTAGCAGGGTCATATAAATCGACAAAATAAGCAACTTTAATTCTTGTGGTACGCTATGAATCCTTACAGATATGAAGTTGCCTTGTCTCGGATTACAGCTCGCGAGAGAAGGCGACCTTTTCATGGATTTTAGTTTTTCATCCGATTGGCCTAAAATTTTGCAGGGTCATATAAATCGACAAAATATGCAACTTTAATTCTTGTGGTACCCTATGAATCCCAACGAGTAAGGAGTTGTTGCGTCTCGGATTACAGCTCGCGAGACATGGCGCCATATTCATGGATTTTATTTTTCATCCGATTGGCCAAAAAATTTGTCGGGTCATATAAATCGACAAAATTAGCAACTTTAATTCTTGTGGTACCCTATGAATCTTTACAGATAAGGAGTTGCCGCGTCTCGTTTTACAGCTCGCGAGAGGAGGCGCGCTATTCATGGATTTTAGTTTTTCATCCGATTGGTCTAAAATTTTGTAGGGTCATATAAATCGACATAATAAGAAACTTTAATTCTTGTGGTACCGTATGAATCCCAACGAGTAAGGAGTTGACGCGTCTCGGATTACAGCTCGCTAGAGAAGGCGCCCTATTCATGGATTTTGGTTTTTCATCCGATTGCCCTAAAATTTTGCAAGGTCATATAAATCGACAAAATAAGAAACTTTAATTCTTGTAGTACCCTATGAATCCTTACGGCGAAAGTAGCAAATAGCCCCCAAGACTTATAAACCATGTGCAATTAAACCCCTTTACTTTTTCAAGTAGCAATTAACCCCCACATCTTCTTTTAAGTGTACGATTAAGCTCTCCCCTTATTTTCCGGCCAAAACGTCTCCGGAATCATGACGTGGCACCGCGGAACTTTTTTTTTTTTTTCCTTCAAATACAATTCATATACATTATTCTTTATAATCAAAAGTATACACTCCTCAGTATTATACATTTGTCTATTCCTCAATAGTTTATATCTTTCACATTGGTGGCAACTGATTATGTAATGCTGTCACTGGTGCACTCAAGCCAACAACCTACTGCACATTTTTATGTTAGAATGAATTTATTTTGGGCGTTCTTATCATCAGTTGAATTACTTTTTGTAGCATCGTCCAATGGTATTTATTAACCGGTGAGTTCTTTAATTTTGTCCCAAAATACACTCATATACATTGTTCATATACACGATTGTAAAACAAAAGAAAAACAAAGTGAACTTTACCGGTGTCATGTTATTATTCCGTTGATTTTTTGCCCGGAAAATTAGGGGGAGAGTTTAATTGTATTCTTAAAAGAAGATGTGGTGGTTAATTGCTACTTGAAAAGGTAGAGGGGTTTAATTGCACATGGTTTATAAGTGTTGGGGGTTATTTTCTACTTTCGCGGAATCCTTACAGATAAGGAGTTGTCGAGTCTCGGATTACAGCTCGCAAGAGAAGGCGTCTTTTTCATGGATTTTAGTTTTTCATCTGATTAGCCTATAATTTTGCAAGGTCATATAAATCGACAAAATAAGAAACTTTAATTCTTGTGGTATCCTATGAATCCCAACGAGTAAGGAGTTGGGCGCGTCTCGGATTACAGCTCGCGAGAGAAGGCGCCCTATTCATGGATTTTATTTTTTCATCCGATTGGCCTAAAATTTTGCCGGGTCATATAAGTCGACAAAATAAGCAACTTTAATTCTTGTGGTACCCTATGAATCCGAACGAGTAAGGAGTTGCCGGGTCTCGGACTACAGCTCGCGAGAGAAGGCGCCCTATTCATGGATTTTAGTTTTTCATCCGATTGGCCTAAAATTTTGCAGGGTCATATAAATCGACAAAATAAGAAACTTTAATTCTTGTGGTACCCTATGAATCCTTACAGATAAGGAGTTGTCGAGTCTCGGATTACAGCTCGCGAGAGAAGGCGCCCTTTTCATGGATATTAGTTGTTCATCTGATTAGCCTATAATTTCTCAAGGTCATATAAAATTGACAAAATAAGAAACTTTAATTCTTGTGGTACCCTATGAATCCCAACGAGTAAGGAGTTGCCGCGTCTCGGATTACAGCTCGCGAGACATGGTGCCCTATTCATGGACTTTAGTTTTTCATCCGATTGGCCTAAAATTTTGCAGGGTCATATAAATCGACAAAATAAGCAACTTTAATTCTTGTGGTACCCAATGAATCCTTATAGATAAGGAGTTGCCTTGTCTCGGATTACAGCTCGGGAGAGAAGGCGACCTTTTCATGGATTTTAGTTTTTCATCCGATTGGGTTAAAATTTTGCAGGGTCATATATAAATCGACAAAATATGCAACTTTGATTCTTGTGGTACCCTATCAATCCCAACGAGTAAGGAGTTGCCGTGTCTCGGATTACAGCTCGCTAGACAAGGCGCCGTATTCATTAATTTTATTTTTCATTCGATTGGCCAAAAAATTTGTAAGGTCATTTAGGGTTTAGGGTTTAGGGTTTGGGGTTAGGGTTTTAGGGTTTAGGGTTTGGGGTTAGGGTTTGAGGGTTTAGGGTTTAGGGTTTAGGGTTCGGGGTTTAGGGTTTAGGGTTTAGGGTTTAGGGTTTAGGGTTTAGGGTTTAGGGTTTAGGGTTTAGGGTTTAGGGTTTAGGGTTTAGGGTTTAGGGTTTAGGGTTTAGGGTTTAGGGTTTAGGGTTCAGGGTTCAGGGTTCAGGGTTCAGGGTTCAGGGTTCAGGGTTCAGGGTTCAGGGTTCAGGGTTTAGGGTTTAGGGTTTAGGGTTTAGGGTTTAGGGTTTAGGGTTTAGGGTTTAGGGTTTAGGGTTTAGGGTTTAGGGTTTAGGGTTTAGGGTTTAGGGTTTAGGGTTTAGGGTTTAGGGTTTAGGGTTTAGGGTTTAGGGTTTAGGGTTTAGGGTTTAGGGTTTAGGGTTTAGGGTTTAGGGTTTAGGGTTTAGGGTTTAGGGTTTAGGGTTTAGGGTTTAGGGTTTAGGGTTTAGGGTTTAGGGTTTAGGGTTTAGGGTTTAGGGTTTAGGGTTTAGGGTTTTAGGGTTTAGGGTTTAGGGTTTAGGGTTTAGGGTTTAGGGTTTAGGGTTTAGGGTTTAGGGTTTAGGGTTTAGGGTTTAGGGTTTAGGGTTTAGGGTTTAGGGTTTAGGGTTTAGGGTTTAGGGTTTAGGGTTTAGGGTTTAGGGTTTAGGGTTTAGGGTTTAGGGTTTAGGGTTTAGGGTTTAGGGTTTAGGGTTTAGGGTTTAGGGTTTAGGGTTTAGGGTTTAGGGTTTAGGGTTTAGGGTTTAGGGTTTAGGGTTTAGGGTTTAGGGTTTAGGGTTTAGGGTTTAGGGTTTAGGGTTTAGGGTTTAGGGTTTAGGGTTTAGGGTTTAGGGTTTAGGGTTTAGGGTTTAGGGTTTAGGGTTTAGGGTTTAGGGTTTAGGGTTTAGGGTTTAGGGTTTAGGGTTTAGGGTTTAGGGTTTAGGGTTTAGGGTTTAGGGTTTAGGGTTTAGGGTTTAGGGTTTAGGGTTTAGGGTTTAGGGTTTAGGGTTTAGGGTTTAGGGTTTAGGGTTTAGGGTTTAGGGTTTAGGGTTTAGGGTTTAGGGTTTAGGGTTTAGGGTTTAGGGTTTAGGGTTTAGGGTTTAGGGTTTAGGGTTTAGGGTTTAGGGTTTAGGGTTTAGGGTTTAGGGTTTAGGGTTTAGGGTTTAGGGTTTAGGGTTTAGGGTTTAGGGTTTAGGGTTTAGGGTTTAGGGTTTAGGGTTTAGGGTTTAGGGTTTAGGGTTTAGGGTTTAGGGTTTAGGGTTTAGGG